>CM056737.1:64665326-65290326 GCA_029844215.1 Przewalskia tangutica
ATAATGTCTCCATATTCGTAAGGCAAACACCACCATGACTAATTCCAGTCATGAGTTGGGTAATTCTTCTCATGTATCTTCAATCGCCTAGATGCATACGCAATAACCTTTCCAAGCGCATCAAGACACATCCTAACCCAACTCTGAGGCATCGCAATAGACATGAACCCTTTGTCCCGATGGTAAGGTTAGAGCAGTGCGATGAGTCAACAATTCCTTTAGTTTCAAAACGGTTTCACATGCTTCCGACCATGGTACTTAACCGCTTTTTGAGTCAACCGGTCGAGGAGGCGTGAAGACTAGAAAACCTTTACGAATCTTCTATAATACCCACCAAACCCAAGAAACTTCTAACCTCTGCCGAATTGGTCGGTTTGGCCGCTTCTTCAACGCTTATCTTCGGGGTCTACCATAATTTCATCCCTTGACACAACATGACCCAAAAAGGCTACCTTTTCCAACCAAAATTCACACTTTGAAAATTTAGCATATAGTTTCTCCTGTTTCAAGACTTGAAGCACTACCCTCAGATGCTCTTCATGTTCTTCAACACTCTTACTGTAAATTAGGATATCATCTATGAACACGATCACGAACAAATCTAGGAATGGTTTGAAGATTCTGTTCATTAAATCGATAAAAGCTGCTAGGGCATTGGTTAACCCAAAAGACATGATCAAGAACTCATAATGGCCGTATCGGGTTCTAAAGGCTGTTTTGGATATATCATCTGGATTTATTTTCAGCTGGTGATATCCCAAACGGAGATCAATCTTGGAAAAATGGCTAGCTCCCTGAAGTTGGTCAAAAAGATCATCGATTCTTGATAATGGATATCGGTTCTTGATCGTGACCTTATTGAGCTGCCGATAATCGATGCACATTCGGAGCGATCCGTCTTTCATTTTCACAAACAGGACTGGTGCACCCCAAGGGGAAACACTAGGCCTTATAAAGCCTTTATCCAGAAGATCCTTCAATTGTTCTTTTAACTCCCTCAATTCAGCTGGGGCCATTCGATATGGAGGAATAGAAATGGGTCTTGTACCCGGAATTAACTCTATGGCAAACTCCACTTCTCTATCCGGAGGAAGGCATGGAAGATCTTCAGGAAAAACCTCCGGAAAATTTCGAACAATAGGAACATCATTCACTGCTGGGGATTCTTTTTGGGTATCCACTATATTAGCCAGATATGCATACTCCACTCTGTGACTTCTCAATAACTTTTGAGCCCCAAGGTAGGAAATAAACTGACCTGAGGATATTCCAACCCTACCCCTTATAACAACTTCTGGTTCTCCGGGAAAAGTTAATCTCACTATCTTTCGTCGACAATCTAATATGGCATAACATGCCGACAACCAATCCATACCCAAAATGACGTCGAAGTCTACCATATCAAGTAGTACTAGGTTCACCATTGTTCCCCTGCCATTCACTTCTAATGGAAAATTATTTACCACCCGAGAGGCCCAAATTGAGGCCCCTACTGTTGTCATAACCTCAAAAGGTTCACTTAAATAAGAAGGTTCTACATGTAAATTCTTAGCAAAGCACATTGACACATATGAAAATGTAGAGCCGGGATCGTATAATACAAATGCGGGAATACTCGAGACTAGCAAAATACCTGTGACCACCGCATTAGATGCTTTTGCCTCATTCCCCTGGGGCAAAGCGTAGAGCCGATTAGAATTGTTGGGTTGTTGACCTCCCTGACTCTGGCGGGGTTGGTTTCCCTGATTTCCAGTGGCGATTGTGGTTGCTTCTGACCTCCCCTGAATAGATTGTATTTGAGTCCTCTTTTTGCAATCCCCGACATAGTGGCCTGATTCTCCACAGTTATAACATGACTTCGTTAAGAGCCGATATTCTCCAGCGTATTTCCTTTGACAAATCTTACAACCCGGTTTGTCCCCTCCTGTGTTAGGATTGGTGGCCTTGTCCTTGCTCACTTGGTGATTAAACCAATTGTTCCCCTTAGGCTTGAAATAAGATTGGCCCATAGATTGGCTCGGTCTTGAAGATCCCTTACTAAACTCCTGCTTCTGATTTTTGACTCTAACTAAATGATCCTGACGTCCGAAATCTTTTCTGCGAATACTTTTTTTTTGTTGCTTTAGCAAAACCTTCTATCATCATTGTCATACCGACGATCTGAAGGTATGACCGATAATGGGCTAATGCCACTACCTTCTCTTCCAAGTTTGGGTTTAAACCCTTAACAACTCTTTTGACCTTCTCCCTTTCTGTAGGAATAATATGTGCGTGGTATGCTGACAATCGGATGAATTAGGTATTGTATTCTATCACATTGCGGTCTCCTTGTTTCAACAGTTTAAACTCACGTCTGAGCGCATCTTTTCGGGAGTTAGGCATGTACTTTTCACTGAATGCGGCTCTGAACTCCCCCACGTCATCGGTGGTGACATCGGAAAATGATTTCTTCTAAAATTTCTCCACCACACCCGTGTGTCGTCCACTAACCGTGCGATTACCAAATTGACGTCATGCGTCTCCACACATCCTCGTGTAAACAGTAGGTTTTCTACCCCATCGAGAAATACTATTGGGTTAGACTTGTAGTCCTTCCCTGTATAGATATGTTCACTTCTTCTCACAAAATTTGCCCCATAGTCTATCTCGTACCTCTCCTACCTTTCGGCCGATTGGTGCGATCACATCTGGTTATTTTATCGTTGTACACTCCTTCCACAATCCTTTGAAGGAGGTAGTACGAGAACCAAGTCTTTGAAAAGACTCAAGATAGGCACGAGAAGAGTATGAAAGAAGTGAAACTTTAGGATGTTATTCCGTTTACTTATTAATAAGGTGGCGCGCACACCGTCGCAATAAGTAACCGTTCAAACACCCAACTCGAAGAAACTTCCTAGAATCTCCTAACCTGGTTTAGCTTTGATACCAACTTGTCACGCCCCGACTTTTCCTAAGTCTTAACTTAGGGCGTGATGGCACCTGGACAATTATTTTTCACCAGGAGCACCATTTAATTCTCTTTATTTAGAAATTTAAACTTATATTCAAATACGGAGCTATTAATAAAATAACAATAAAGAAATTTGTTTATGACTTCATTAAAAATATAACGCGAGTCCATGCTCGTGCAAATATTGTTTCTACATAGACATACTAACAAATATTATTCTAAGTTGGAAGGGAGACCATTCCACACGGGCATTTCCCGAGACATTGGAACTGACATTCTGAACCTGACGAGTACCAAGCCCGAAACAATGGACTTGGTATGACAAGAGGCTGCGGGACGATCGCTAGCCTTGGCGTGGAGCCTTTCCTCTATCACGCTTTCCTGAAACGTGTTAAATAAAGAGTCAGCCCTACCATATGGGGCTGAGTGAGAACCTTACCCTGCAAATCAAAGTAACACCACAATATTCCAAGCGCAATCACATTATAACGTAATAAGCATATTGCAAAACATATCAGGTTACAACATTTTTAAATATGCAACAACTCCTCATAGGAAATTCTCGGTTTAACTAACACTTCATTTTATCTCGTATTATACGTTAAGACATTCCCCTGCATTTCCACATGTTTATTACATTTATACATTTGTGAACGCGTATTCACTTTTCATATTTATATATAGGTGAACATGTATTCATCTTTCATATTTGTTGCGACGTGCAACCCGATCCATTATATTTATGTATTTGTGAACACGTATTCACTTTTACGTTTTGTTGCGGCGTGCAACCCGATCCATTATGTTTACGTATTTGTGAACGCGTATTCACTTTACGTTTTGTTGCGGCGTGCAACCCGACCCATTATATTTACGTATTTGTGAACGCGTATTCACTTTACGTTTTGTTGCGGCGTGCAACCCGACCCATTATATTTACGTATTTGTGAACGCGTATTCACTTTATATTTTGTTGCGGCGTGCAACCCGACCCATTATATTTACGTATTTGTGAACGCGTATTCACTTTACGTTTTGTTGCGGCGTGCAACCCGACCCATTATATTTACGTATTTGTGAACGCGTATTCACTTTACGTTTTGTTGCGGCGTGCAACCCGACCAATTATATTTACGTATTTGTGAACACGTATTCACTTTACGTTTTGTTGCGGCGTGCAACCCGATCCATTATGTTTATATTTATATATTTATGTGTACACGTATTCACTTTTACGTTTTGTTGCGGCGTGCAACCCGATCCATTATGTTTACGTATTTGTGAACGCGTATTAACTTTACGTTTTGTTGCGCGTGCGGCAGGCCCATTATATTTACGTATTTGTGAACGCGTATTCACTTTACGTTTTGTTGCGGCGTGCAACCCGACCAATTATATTTACGTATTTGTGAACACGTATTCACTTTACGTTTTGTTGCGGCGTGCAACCCGATCTATTATGTTTATATTTATATATTTATGTGAACACGTATTCACTTTTTATATTTTTCCGAAGATCGGATAAATAATATTTCTTTCCCAACATTCTGTCATTCATACTTGTAACAATTATAACTTTTTAACCATAACTCCAACTAAGGTGTTTCTCAAGCGGAAACTAAGGTAAGACGGGGATCTTTCACTGTACCAAATTTCATTTAAAACTACTTTGGGTAACTAACACAAATTTATCCTCAAAACAGCCATATGAGATTTGTTTCGGCAGAATTTTTATTAAACAGAACCCAATCTTAGAATAGTCATAACTCCTAATCTGTAAACCCGTTCAAGCCCCATAAAATCTCAAAACGACGAGAACAGAGGGCTACACGTCTCCATGTGAACCATCCTTTCATATTCTATACCATTTGGTACAGTTTTACACTTTTATTCGCTGCCCTTCCTGGATCTCGATAGATCCGAGGCAGAAACTTTAAACAACGATAACTCTCAATCCGTAAGTCGCATAGACCCCCGTAAGGTCTCAAAGTGTCCACAACAGATAGATCTATAACTTGCATTTAGCAACAATTTTCATATTCCCCACAGATTAGTACAGTTGTACGTTTCCACGTCCTGCCCTTCTGGATTCCGATGAATCCGAGGCAGCAACTTCAAACTACAATAACTCTCAACTCGTAAGTCCGTTTTAATAACTATTTATCTATATCTGTCCATAACAGAGATATTTACAACCATGTAAATTTTAATATAATTCTAATAAGTAAAACTCAATAAAAATAGTCCGTAATTATGCCTTTCCGAATTTCGACCAAATCTAAGACAGAAACTTTGAACTATGATAACTTTCAAACCGTATGTCCATTTTACCTCATTTTTGGTTCTATATGATCATATTAGAGAGGTGTACCACTCTTCCGAATTTCATCAAATTCTAACGATTATAACTCAGTGAGAACAGTTCGTAAAGTTCATGACGCAACTAGTTATCTAAACAATCAAAAGTTCAATATTTCTTTTCAACACTCAATTCTTATTCTAACATGTATTGAACTAAAAATAAAGGATGTTACCAAGAATTTCTGAGTGAGAAAACTCACCTTGTATGTGTGAAATGATTGTTATTCGGTTGCTACAAGGGACCCTTGCTCCCTAGTATTTCTTTTATTGTTGTTCTTCTTGCTTTCTTATTTTTTTTCCACAATTTTCTTCTTCTCGTTCCCTTATTTTTTCCTGATTTTCTAACCTTTATGTTATGTACTTTGTTTGTATGTAAATACAATGTATAAGTGGAGAGTTTTCTATAACTTATGGGAGGTGGAATGACAAGAGTTGGAGGGGAAATGAAAAGGGGGAGGGGTGAAGGGAAAGGATGCACGTATGCTGCATGCTTTTTTTGTTTTTGTTTGTTTTTTTTTTTGTTTCTCTTTTGTTTTTTTTTTGTTTTCTTATTTTCATTTTATCTATCTATTTATCCAACTTTAACACTAACTCTATCCCATGTATTTTATTCTTTGTTTTCTTATATATATATTTTTATTAACCCAACCACAACTATATATTATTATTATTATTTTCGGATTTTACAAAAATGTAATTAAAAAAATACTAAACAAAAAAAAAACCAGCCAAACGGTCGAAATGACCGTTGGCATCCCCCCACCCCCTCCCAACGGTAACATTACCGCTTGGGTCGAAAAAACTGTGCAATTTTTTTTTTAATTTATGTATTCTGGTCGGCGGACGATTAACGAAATAATGTAACCGATTTAGATTCACAGGGTCTAACCGGTCCGCACCTTACTGAGTTTTTATATAACCCGTGCGGGTTGGGGTTGAAGTCAACCCCAACCCGATAAGTACTGCCGTCCGGTCGGATCGGATTTTCTATCGGGTCAACCCGGACCGTTAGACAGGTTTGCTTAAAAATGAGCAAAATCAACCACTACTTCCAAAAGCCCAAAATTTGAGCTTTTTGAAATAGAGGCCAAAAGTGCTTTTGGAAGCCAAAAACATTTTTTCGATTTTCAACCAAACACTTCAATTTTGGCCAAAAGTGCGTTTGGCCTTTCAAAAGCACTTTTGGCCTTTCCAAAAGCCCAACCAAACGGGCACTAAAAGTATTTTTGGCAAAAGCTAAAGCTATTTTACCTCTAATGTGCTTTTGGATGTAGAGGCAAAATGACTTATGCATTTTGTGATTTTTAAGCCAAAAACATTTTTTTATTGACAATCAAACACTTAACAACTTTTTGATAAAAGCTCTACTCCTATAAGCGCTACTTCTATAAGCTCTTTTTAATAAGTTGTATCAAACGGACACTTTATCTTATCCAATTTATATGATAGTACTACAAAACAACAATAATATAACATCATATTCAGGGTAATTCTACCGCTAAAGTTCGAAGAAGAGAGAATGTACACAAATAAAAAGGTTGTTTCTAAAGAACTCTCGACTCAAGTAATACATATTAAAACATTCAGTTTATATGATACTAAATTATTTTTTATGTTTTTTGAAAATGTAATTACTCCCTCGGTCCCAATTTATATGACGTAGTTGACTGAACACGAAGTTTAAGAAATAAAAGAATACTTTTGAATTCTATGGTAAAAAATTAAGCCAAAGATATTTGTGTGGTTATAGATCATCTCATTAAGCGTAAAAGGTAAAACATAAAGTTTAATTTCTGTCAAATAAGGAAATGTGTCATTCTTTTTTTGACTGACTAAAAGGAAACGTATGTCATATAAATTGGGGTAGAGGAAATATATCTTTATATTGTATAATAATAATAATAATAATAATAATAATACAAATATTATGATATTTAAAAATATTATTTTATTTATTTTATGAGGTCACATGCATCAAATGAAACGTAGAGTATTATTTGTTTAATTAACATGTTTTGATTGATATAATCTCTTTTGATAACCAATCGAGGTAACAATAATCCTGCCACCATTATTAGAATATTTACTACTCATTTGGAATGAAATAATCAAGGAAATATTTCTTACATGGTATCAGATTCTAAGTAAAGTTCCTAAACCCTAAAAATATACACATCCATCGTCGCCCCCCTCCTTCTTTGTGTTACCGACTTCCCTCCTCTTCCGTCAGCCATGTCTGACTCAAAATCAAATTTTCATCCAACCCTCGCAATTTCAAACATTAAATCAAATATCCCCATCACTCTTGAGATGGAAAACGTCCATTATGCGACGTGGGCAGAGCTTTTCAAAATTCACTATCGGTCACATCGAGAAGGTGCCAAAAACCGATGATGAAATGAAATTGTGGTTGACCCTTGATGCGACGGTTCTCCGGTGGATTTATGCCACAATTTTAAGTGATTTGCTGCATACTATTCTTGAACCAGACTCCACGACAATGGAGGCTTGGGATCTCTTACGTGATATATTCCAAGATAATAAGAATTCTCAGGTCGTCATACTTGAGCAAGAATTCTCCACCACTGACATGATGGATTTTCTCAATGCATCCGCATATTATCAATGACTCAAGGTTTTGTCGGACCAACTTAAGAACGTCGGAGCGCCGATAACTAACAACCGGATCGTTTTACAAATGGTTGTCGACCTCACCGACACATATAGTGGAGTAGGTACGCTCATCCGCCAAAGCAGCCCTCTTCCGTCATTTTACCAAGCCCGTTCTATGTTCATACTAGAAGAAGTGAGTTTTGCCAAAAAGACAGCCACTGTGTCGAATTCCAACATGGTTGTCGCTCAGTCCGATGAAAACTTTCACAATTTGAAAACTTGTCGCCAAACCATGGTCAAAAGGGACGAAATGACAATAATAGAGGTAAAAACTGCGGTAATGGCCACCGACGTGGCAGAGGTGGCGGCAATGGCAGCGACCAGTTGTAACAGTCTGGCCAGTGGCAGCCAAGGGCCCAGTGGGGTAGTGGACTGGCACCATGGGTCTGGCAGTGGCATTGGGTCATGCCTCTCTGCTCCTTTCCCTCGGGAATTGGGCGAGCCCGATCCATGGCACGGCTGGCGGTAGCTGACAAACGGCAACCCATCGTGCAGGCCTAATCGAACTAGTGGCGATGAGGCCAACTCAGCGATGCAACTCCAACCGATGCTCGAGAAGCGATGCACACTCTTGGGCTCTCAATCCGCGCATGGCCCGGTACATGAACCCGAGCGTCTCATATGACGTCATCACAAGGTAATCTCTCGTTCTATTTTAATTTGAGCAATAATCATGGTATAATTATTAGAAATTATCATTCAATTCTAATTTGTGATTATGGTACTATAAACTTGTCTCCCCCGAACCCACTGTTAACTTCAAAGAATGTCCTCCATGCTACTCAATTGATTAAACACTTGATTTTAGTTAGAAAATTTACTACTGATAATTTAATTTCTGTTGAATTTGATCCTTTTGGGTTTTTCGTGAAGGATTTTCAAACGGGGATGCGTCTACTGAGATGTGATAGTCGGGGCGATATTTATCCAATCACCATAACCACACATCAAGCCACGTTACCATCCACTTTTGTAGCTTTAGCTCATTCTTTATGACATGAACATTTGGGTCATCCGGGAGCACATGATTTTGCCGCCCTTAAACAAATAAATTATTTTATGTACTAGAACTCATAATTCTCATGTTTGTCATTCATGTCCGCTTGGAAAACATATTAAATTGTCTTTTGTTGCCTCTAATTCATACACTGTTATGCCTTTTGATATTATTCATAGTGATATTTGGATATCTCCCGTTTTGAGCTCTTCGGGCCATCGATATTATCTTTTTTTGTTGTATAATTACTCTATTTTTTTTTTGGATATTTCCTTTATCTAAAAAGTCACAAGTTTTTTCCACATTTTTCTCCTTTAGAGCATTCATCTGCACTCAATTTAAGCGAGACATTAAAAATATTGAATGTGATAATGATAGAGAATTTGATAATGGGTCATTTTGGAATTTTTGCAAAGCTAATGGTTTATCTTTTCGTCTCTCATGTTCACATAACTAATCTCAAAATGGAAAAGCGGAAAGAAAATTTGAACCATTAATAACATTGTTAGAACCTTACTTGTCCGTTCCTCTATACCACTGTCATTTTGACATCATGCATTACAAATGACAACATATCTCCTTAACATACTTTCGAACAAACAAATAGCCTATCAATCCCCTCTCAAAATTTTATAACTAAGGGATTCGTCCCAATCTCATCTACGGGTATTAGGTGCTTGTGCTATCCTCTTATGTTATCCTATCAATCCCCACTCAAAATTCCAATTCATAAGATATCATCTGCAACACTCATATCATTCATATTGAAACATCGTTTCAATATACGCTTAGTCTCTAGGGTCAACCTTGTGATCAACATGTCGTCTACGTAAAGACACATCATGACGAATTAGTCGGAATTACCTTTCATGTTGATACATTTTTCATACTCAATAATGAAGAAACTCTTCAATAGTTGAGTACTATCAAAGTTTTCGCATTATTGCTTCGGGCCTGTTTTAGCCAACACAGAGATTTGACAAGTCGACAGTCTTTCTTCTCTTCCTTGGAACCACATACCCTTCGGGTTGTTCCATATTACTTTCTTCTTCTACTTTCAGACTTTTGGTTTTCCAACAGTTGGCTTTCTAGCTTCATAGTCAATATTTTTGTAGTCAGATTCATTGTTTCTATTTTATCTGAAACTTCCTGGACCAAAATGCAAATATTTCAGGGACCAAAACGGAAGTTCAGGAAGAAGCCCAACAATCCACGGAACCAACTCTCTGGTTAGGAAGGTTGTCTCAACATCCTTGTCACGCAAGACTGCAATGACACTGAATATTAAGCTACTCACATAGGAGCACATGTATATGTAGCTGATGCCTTATTCTCGTCAGTATATTCATCTACTTTTTACTCAATTTGAGTATCCACTTTTACAATCAAAAGGTTCTTTTTCCGGAGGAAGATCAACCATCACATAGGTATGGTTCTATCTGACGGAATCTATTTCTCTCTCTGTAGGTTCTTTCCAAAGCGATGCTTCTGGAGTTGACAATTGTTAATTGTCCATGGTTTATTCTCAACCATATAGGCTAGATGGCCTGGAACAAGTCTTTGTCCCCTCTTTTGCTCTGTCTCGGTTCAACATCTAGAATCCCTGAGTTCTGTAGATCTGGAACATTAAGTTTCAGATAGTCAATAACTTTCGAGTCCTGTAGATCTGGAACATCTAGTTCCGTATAATCAGGCACTCGCGGGTTCTTGTTAACCTTGAGCAATTACTTCTTAAGGAAAGTTATCTTCAAAGAATTCAACATTCTTTGGCACCAAGATGTGATAAGCATTACTGTTATTTGCAGATCCAGTGGATATACAATCTACAGTCTTAGGTCCAATATTGACATGCTTTGGCTTAGGTACTTCAAACCTTGCCACACTACCTCATATCACTATCCCAATATTTTTAGATGGGATTTATTCCACGTTTCACATGGAGGGTCATTCTTATCCTTATGCAAAGTTCTGTTGTGAACCACATTAGCGGCAAGGATCGTCTTGCCCCACTTATTTTGGGTGTACAGATCTGCACTTGATTAACATCGTTATACTAGGTGAGTAAGGATTAGCCGTTTGATGAACGATGTCACATCCTCCCCCTCTATCACTACGAATTCATCAATCCATAGACTTGGTAGTTTTTAACCTTTGCTTTGTAGCGCTCATCCGCTTCAATAGTCTCATCTTTCCTTTTCAACAAACAAAGGATGCAAGACGTTGCACCCCCGTCAATGACAGTGACAAAGTCCTAGTCTCCCCCTCTATTTTGTATAAACTTGAAATCACCCACGTAGGTGTGACTAAGCTATAGAAGAGCGGTGTTTTTTCTATATTCCTTTGATGGAATGGAAATGTGATTTTGCCTCTTCGCCTACCTCACATTAATTTTGAGGTTTTATATCGACAGACGGTAACAATCTCAACTTAGTTAGTTTTTGAATGACTTTCTATTCAATGTGTCTTAATCTATGAAGGCATAGATGCATGGATTACAAATATATCATTTTCTTGGCTACATATGTACTGTACCATTCTTAGTTATTACAGACCTACTGGACTAGACTCAAGCCAGTTTGACCAACATGATCCCTCAAAGCAAGTTTAGGACATGTATCACCTCTTTTTAGGGTGATCCCGAAGTCCTTTGAGGACAACCTCTTCAAATCCTTCTTCTTTGAAGGTAGCGTTGTTTCACATGAACAATATCTTGCCCGTGGTTAGTGCGTCGCCGAATCATATATGATCTAGATGTTCTGGCCCACTCCAATTGCCTTGGTAGACTAAGTGTCCAATTTCTTTTCTGCCTTTCTTTTGGCTTTCAGATCGTATAAGATCTGAAAAACTCTGGCCCACTCCAGTCGCCCGTAGGCTTTCTATGATTGAGTGTCCAATACTATCATGTCAAAAGACGGATCTTCTGTCGGAAACAGTGACATGTTTGTCTCTAGTCCTCTTCCCTTGTGATTGGTGCTCAGGAAAATTTCTGGCGCTCACATAGGATTGTCCATAAGTTCAATTTTATTACAACCTAAGTTCATACTTTAGAGGGGTGTTTAAAACAGTCCAATCTTTAACGGGAAAGAATATGAGTTTAAACTTATGATTTTAAGGCGTAAGGAATATATAGAAACACTTTCTTATTTATAGCCTTACTCAATTCATTTTAATCTCTTTTTTGACAAGGAAGAATAGTTAACTCATACCTTTTGGATTCTGGCCCACGTCAGTCCCTTTGTTGGATTGCGTGGCCAAATTCTCCTTACCATAATTAGGACAAATATTCTGCTGCAACATAGAACCATATCTTCAACCTTCTCCTCTTGTCCCAGTTGACATCCTTCACCTCTCGTGGGCCCTTGCTTCCACCACTCTCGGGAGCGGTGACAACAACTCTTCCTTGATCCTTAGCCTTACTAGCATGACTATCAGGCAATCAGCAGTATCTTGAAGTTCAACATCATATCTAGAGATCCCACCTTTGACTGAGAAAAATTTGTAACTATCAAAGAGAGAGTCAAAACTAGGACCAGATTTGAAACCTTTATTGTTGACATAAACATTGTTGGAACTGTTAACAGAATTGTTTCAAGAAGAAAACCATAGCCATATTTGGGATCATATCTGCTGGCATACCTCTTTCTAGCACTAGTACAATTAATATCTTAAGATTGTTGGAACTACAATGTATGTACGAAAATAATATACAACTATTACAAGTTCTTTGAAAGGGTAAACAAAATGTATTGCAATAGTTAACAATCTTGTAGCCAACAAGAGTTGTGGCTACAGTAAACTTGTGAGTTCTTGATCTTTGTTGTTGAATCTTCCTTCTTGGATCTTCTGCCTAATTTCAACAAACTCATTGTTCTTGATAACCTGAAACCAAGAGACACTAAATCTCTACTTATTACAACTGTGCTGAGTCGAGTGTTAGCACTCTGTCCTTAAGACATTATTGCCCCGTATATATCCTTTTACGTTTATGGGAAACTGTCTCCCAAGATAAAACAACATCAAATAAATGAGCAAAAAAAACCCAAGTGTTTCTAAAAGAAGAATCTTGAGTGTTTGAAAGAATGCTTAGAGAAGAATTACAGAAAATCAGAATACAAGTATGAGTGTAGTGTCTCCTCCAATTGAGCCAAATGCCTTAATATCTAGTAGTGTAAGAATGCCTCTTCAAGTGCCCATGTAATGACCACTTAATTCACCAAGTAATGCAGCAAAATAATGGCTGATTTATGGAGGATAAACTGACATTTCAATGCCCCAAAATGTCATCATAATCAGCCAAACTTTTAGACTTCCGTTCGCACAGACACTGTCTCGTTAGCGTCGCGACTCCAGTAGCCAAAATACCATTTAGCGTCGCGGCCCTGGCGGTGCCCCGCGACCCTTTTTCCGATCCGTTTCAATCTTACACTTCGTACACTTCTTCCTTCATTTACCTATGTGGAATACATGCCATTTAACCAACGACCATTTATCATATTATGTCTCAAACGTTTACTCACGTACCAATATATCTTTCACTAATGAAATTTATAATACTTGGCATTACGACTGCACGTGTGTGGAAACGACGTTTCAAACGTGCGATGCCTCAATTGTTCGAGTCATAAATAATGAGTTAAAACTTAATTTCACATTAGTAAATTTCCAACACTTCCGCTATGCACGGGGTCCGGGGGCCTACCACAAGGGTCTATTGTACGTAGTCTTACCTCATATTTCTGCAAGAGACTGTTTCCACGGTTTGAACCCATAACCTCCTGTTCACATGCCAACAACTTTACTAGTTACTCTAAGACTCCCATTCGATGAATTCGAATTAAACGAACTCAAAAATCAATAGTATCTAATATAGGTGAGAAAAAAATAATAATCATCAACTATCTATTATTACTTCATATACTAAGCTCCAGATTGATATCTGAATTAATGGATGGATTTTTAAACAAAATACAATTTTAAGCATCAATATTAATTTTTTTGGTGAATTGTCAACTTGTTTGTTTGCTTGAAAGTAGAGGAGTTGGGAGGAATAAAGTATCTCAGATTTAGTAACTAATTAAAAAAAAGTAGAATTAAAATAGGAGCATTTAGGTCCTTTACCCATCCAAAAGAGAAGTAAAACCATGAATTAAAATTTAGCTCTTTCAACTAGGACAATATGTAGCTGCTACACACACTATCAGGAGAACAAAAATGTGAAATATATAAGGAAGTGTATAACTTTATACCAAGGAAAAATTTACATTGATAGATTTGTAACTAATCTTTATACAAGAACTAAAGATTAGTTATGCAACTCAGAAATTGGCGGAGCGCGTCGCGATTTCGCGATAATAGTGTTGAAGGGCCGCTTATTAACTCCGGGGCGTCAGGTATCTGAGTGAAATAGTCGGTATGGCGCAGAAACCCTATAAAAAAAAGTATCCCGCGGGTATAGATATAGATAAAATGGCATTTTCGTAGTATCCACACAACAACTAGCCGCCCAACCAAAACACTTCACAATATTATCGACTCCTCACTTTCCTGGCGTCTCCTAATTCTCCTCTTTTTCTCCGGCGATCTTTCGCCGGCCGTCGGCGAGATCAAAATCACTTCCCTTTTCCGATCATTTAATCGAAAACCCTAATTTTTGATTCAATTTCCCCAAATCACCGTTCAATTTTGACCTAACTTTTCAATTCACTGATTTCATCAACCCTAATGGCATTTCTTCGCTCCTTGTAAGGTTTATACAACTCTCACCGTTAGTTTCCGAACCGACAATTCTCTACATCTTTCTCGGTTTATTACAATTTTTAATCATGGCGATCCGGTTCACTGTCACTTACTCCGGTTACTTAGCCCAAAACATAGCTTCCTCGGCTTCTTCGAGAGTCGCAGGTTGTCGGTTCTTTCACGAATGTACTACTATTGTCCAATCTCGTATCTTCCAAAAAACCGAATCAAATTACTCCGATTTTCGCCGGTCCAAACCGAAACCCCTACCGGTCCGGTCTTTTTCGTCCGGTTCAGTATTGCGTGCTATTGAGCTTCTTGGTGGAAGTTCGAATCCACCTATGGTTGTTGGATTGGTTTCACTAATGAAGTCGTCTTCTACAATGGATATTTCGGGTATTTCACCTTTGAAAACGTCGTCGCTTCTTTCATTTTTACAAGGGTCGAAGTGGCTTCCTTGTAATCAGCCTAGTATTGGGTCCTCGGCGAGTGCCGAGGTGGATAAAGGTGGGACAGACACTAAATGTTCCACCTTTGTTCGTAATGAATGGAAGGTTGATAACAAGACGTGTTGGGTGTCAAAGTTGTTGAATATATGTTCCGATGATGCAAAAGCTGCTTTTACAGCATTGAGTGTTAGCATAATGTTTAAGTCATCTTTGGCTGAGCCAAGATCAATTCCATCTGCTTCAATGTCACCTACTTTGGATAAAGGTGACCGTATAATGGCTGAAAAGGTATATTTTATTCTTTCTTTTTGCTGAATCTTGTTGTTGATATAGCTTGAAAACGTAGAGATAGTTTAAAGTAGCATGCTATGTGTATTTTGGGTATGTCTTACTCCATGTTTGGATGGTTGTTACCTATTGTATTGTGTTGTTACTTTAAATACAATATTTGTTTGGATTGTTACTTTAATTTTATTGTATCGTATAGTTAAATCCATCATTATGTAACGATGAGAATTCTCATTTTATGTAACGACTGATTTGGTGTTATCCCATCGTTACCTTATTCTTTTTTCTCATTTTGTCTCTATTTATTATCTAATAATCTTATTTTGGCATTCATCATACATTTATTATAGTAGCTCTACCCTATATTCTACTTTTCATATAGGTTTATCCTTCAAAATTGCTGATGTGACATTATGTAATGACAAAAAATGATACAATCTATCCAAACATTGTATTCATCAGCACAATACAATATGATACAATACAACCTTATACAATATAATACGATACATTACAACAACATACCCAGTGGAATCTCACAATATGGGGTCTGAAAGGGTAGAGTGTACGCAGACCTTACCTTTACCTTGGTAGGTAGAACGGTTGTTTTCGAAAGTTCCTCGGCTCAAGACAAAACATAAGCACAAGTAAAGCAAAAAAAACGGCCAGACCCAGACAAGAAATTTAAAGAATTTCGGAAAAAGAAGCAGTAACTAACACAGGTAAATAAGATAAATAAGTACACTAAACAACACATAGCAATAGAAATCAGACGACATGAGACTATAAAGCAATACTGCACCTACTAGTATGATAGGCTAAGTAGACCTACAGTAATGACACTGCAACTATCAGTTTGTCAGCGTAAGTAGGACTATGCTCGACTACCTACTACCCTTCTACCCAAATCCGTATCCTCCACAACTCTCTATCTAAGGTAATGTCCTCAGTAAGTAACACCTGCGCCAT
Organism: Przewalskia tangutica; assembly: GCA_029844215.1. NCBI lineage: Eukaryota > Viridiplantae > Streptophyta > Magnoliopsida > Solanales > Solanaceae > Przewalskia > Przewalskia tangutica. The sequence goes on from CM056737.1 coordinate 64,681,750, forward strand.
ATCCCATTAATCACCTCTCCCCAATACTTCTTCGGCCTACCTTTACCTTTCCTGAATCCGTCCATAACCAGCCTCTCACACCTCCGCACTGAGTCATTTGTGTCTCTCCTATGCATATGCCCGAACCATCTCAACCTCGCTTCCCGCATCTTATCCTCCACCGAGGCTACTCATACTCTGTTCTGGATATCATCATTTGGAATCATATCCCTTCTTCTTTGCCCACACATCCATCTCAGCATCCTCATCTCCGCAATTTTCATCTTTGGGATGTGCGAAGTCTAGCCAACACTCCGCCCCATACAACATAGTCGGTCTAATCACCACCCTATAGAACTTGCCTTTTAAGCTTTGGTGACACCTTATTATCGAACAACTTCAGATGCGAGCCTCCATTTTATCCACCCTGCCCCAATACGATGTGTGACATTGTCATCAATTTTTCAATACCCTTGGATAATAGACCCGGGGTACTTGAAACTTTCTTTTTTTGGAATGACCTGAGTACCAGTCTCACCTCCACGCCTGTCTCATGGTCGCTTCCGTTACTGAACTTGAACTCCAAGTATTCTGTCTTGGTTCTACTCAGCCTGAACCCTTTAGACTCCAGAGTTTGTCTCCAAACCTTCCGCTTAGCGTTCACTCCGCTACGAGTCTCATCAATCAAGTTTATGACGTCTGCGAATAACATACACCATGACACCTCCCCTTGGATTTGTCGTGTCAGTCCATCCATCACCAAAACAAATAAGAATGAGCTAAGAGCTCATCCCTGGTGCAACTCCATCTTCACTGGAAAGTGCTCCGAGTCTCCTCCTACTGTTCATACCCTGACTTTGGCTCTATAATACATATCCTTGATCGCCATAGTGTACACCACATGTACACTTCTAACCTCCGAACATCTCCATAAGACTTTGTTGTGTGTCTTCTCGAGGTCGATGAAAACAATATGTAAGTCTCTCTTCCTCTCATTGTACTGCTCCACCAACACTTCCCCAACATGAATCTAAAAAATAGACACGTCTCTTCTCACCCTCATCTCCACGACCCTTTCCCAAATTTTTATAATGTGGCTTAATAGCTTGATACCCTATAGTTGTTGCATTTGTTCTTGTACAAATGAACCATTGTACTCCACCTCCATTCTTCGGACATTCTCGCCGTCTTAAAAATGATATTGAACAACTCAGTCAGCCACTCCAAACCTGCCATGTCTACGTTCTTCCAAAATTCAACTGAGATTTCATCAGACTCGGCTGCTCGTCCTTTGCGCATTCTGCGAACAACACCCTTAACCTCCTCAACCTTAATGCTTCTACAATATCCAAAATCCCGGTACCTACCAGATTGCTCTAGATCTCCCAACACAATGTCTTCACCTTCTTTTTCGTTCTAAGAGTTTATGACAATAAGACTGCAACTTCCGTCTAATATGCGCGTCCTACACCAGTACTTTACTGTCTTCGTCCTTGATGCATCTCACGTGATCCAAGTCACGGGCCCTCCTTTCCCTCGCCTTGACTAGTCTGTATAACTTTTTATTCCCATCTTTTTTGCCGCCGTAACTGCTAGCTTTGCCTCTTTTCTCGGAATCTTATACAATTTCTTATTCGTCCACTTCTCCATCACATTCTTATTTTCTACCAATTTTCGCATACGTCGCTTTCTTTGCTTCCATCTGCTCTTGAATTTTATCATTCTACCACCAGTCCCTTCGATGTCCACCACGACTACCACGCGAGACCCCTATCACTTCTCTAGATACCTCCCGAATGCAACTGACTGTCCTGTTCCATATACCGGTCACATTCCCACTACTCCCCAAGCCCCTTGGTCATAGACCTCTCCCCCATCTCCTTTGCACTAGCCATGGTCAAACTCCCCATTTGATTCTTAACATGTCATCCACAATCTTCCTTTTCTTCTCCATCTTGATCTCCAAAAGCTTATGTCGGATTGTAAGATACTCATTCGGAATAACCTTGCAGTCTTTACAAATATCGTTGTCAACCTTCCTAAGTCTTAGCCACCGAGCTACAGAAAGTCACCAAGTGCTCCTCCTTCTTCATGAACCTTGAATTGACTATTGCCATCCCAAAACTTTAGCGAACTTCAAAAGTGAGACACCTCCCCGTACCTATCCTCGAGGCCAAAGCCTCCATGCACGTCATAATCCTCGGAAGTGACCCGATATGTCCATTGAAATTTCCTCTCTCAGTGGGTGGTATATCTCCCACCACCTCGTCCAAATCCTCCCAAAAACGCCTCTTTTCCTCGTCCAAGCCCGCTTGCGCGGTAAGCACTAATAATGTTCCTAATGGACCTTCCAACTACCAACTTAATCGCCATCATTTTGTCATTGACCCTCCTAGCATATACCACCTGATCCCTTAGCTCATTGTCTACCAAAATACCTACCTCATTCCTATATCTCGACCTACTCGAAAACCATACCTTATATCTGTCCACATCCTTAGCCTTAGGTCCTCTACCCATTTGGTCTCCTGGACGCAAGCTATATTAATCCTCTTTAAGAATCATAACTAGCTCTATGGACTTCCCCGTTAAGGTTCTGATGTTCCAAAACCCTAGTCTACCATTATTTACCAAAGCCACTAAAAAAACTAGAAACTAATCAAGGTCACCCTAAGACGAGCAGGAACCAATACCAAAGCACAAGTTGTCAAGAATGTAAAGGCAAGTCGAACTACTACAACAAGAATGGTATGACTAACGAGAAGAATAAAGAAAGTATGTAAAGGCAAGATTTAATAAAGGGAAGCAGACACAATTTAACTACAATTTAACTATAAGGGTAAGGGCGAAGAATGAATAGGAGCCACCAGAGGTACCAACTCTAGGTGGTAAGAACCTGTCCGTCACCGAAAATCACCGTTCACTGTCGGATATAACTGATCACTGCCGGGAAATGTTCGCCACCTGAACCACCGAAAAATACATGTTCGCCGTGAAGAATCGTTGTTCGACGATGGAATTACTGTTCACCACAGGAAGTTATTGTTCACTGCCAGGACTTGCGTACCTGTGCACTCCTGACCGAAAACCTACAATACAATACATTATGAAACAATATGTAACAACCATCCAAACATAGTGTTAATTACATCAACAATAACAACATACCCATTGTAGTCTCACAAGTGAGGTATGAGAGGAGGGTAAGATATGATGTACGCAGACCTTACCCATACCTTTGTACCTTTGTGGAATAGAGAGTCGATAAACCCTCTCCTCGAAATAGAAGACAATGACCCACAAGGGTTGTTTAGTTGGTTGAGTATGAGGCTTCAATAATGGAGGTCTCAGGTTCGAAATCCCCTGCCTAACGGAGATTTGCCTTCTGGGTCGACTTCGTTGCACGGGACTTGCCTAGTGCGAGTTATCTTTCCTGTGTGGTTTGCGAGCTATTACACAGGAGTGAGGTTTATCCTGTGCGCACCCAAAAGGTAGCGACTGTGAGTTCCCTTGTCATAAATAAATAAATAGAAGACAATGACGTGAAGCATGAGATCAAGAATATGTCTTGATTACATCATCAGTGCCTGGGTTATTATGATGAATTGAAAACTCTTCGTCCCAATTTATATGATGTAGTTTGACTGGGCACAAAATTTAAGAAATAAAGGATTTTTTTTTGAATTTTGTTGTTTAAAACAAGCCAAAGATATTTGTGTGGTTGTAGATCATCTTGTTAAGCGTAAAGTTTAAAGTGAAATTGTTGTCAAATAAGAAATTGTGTCATTTTTTTTGGGACTGACTAAAAATGAAAATGAAAATGAAAATGAAAGCATTTCATATAAATCGGGACACAGGGAATACTGGTTTATTTCTTTTTCATGGGCAAATAGCTGGGCTAAATATGTGATGTGTGGTCAGGGCCGTTCCTATACTTTTAAGGGCCTGTGCGAGAAAAAAAGAGGCTCATTTTTATTCACATGAAAAATTAAAATTAACTAATTAATCAATATTAAAAAAATTATTGACCAAAACATCAAATTGAGACATGGAATTTGGGCCCAAATTTGTTTTGGGCGGGGGCTGAACTTTGGCCAAATTTAATTCTTGTGTTTTAAAAAAAACTTTTGGTGCTCATTGGATTCGAACACGCGACCTCTCGCTTGCTAATGACTTTTGAAATAAACCTTAAACCGCTAGGCTACAACTCCCACGGATAAGATTGGAGACATGTTTAATACATATCTTAATATTTGAAACAAATAAAAAAAAATCTGGGGCGGAGTCGCGGAGGCCCCGCCGGCCGGGAGCCTGTGCGGTGTCGCCGCCTTGACCGCCCCAGGGACGGCCCTGTGTGTGGTTATCATGATCATTTGTCTCTGGAAAATCTAGTCTTTTCCGGTGCAGTTTTAAGAGAGTTGCTAGAATTATTTGATCTGATATTACTTTTAAACTGATATGTGAGGTATAGTCAATTGATTGATTGATTCATTGGATATATTGGCTAACACCGAACCTTATTGCCTACTAGTTTGTTTGGTCTTTCAATATTTAGTATCCTTGCACCATAGTAATTGTCTGTAATTGTGTTAGACGGTGTATGTCTTCCTTCTCCATTTTTGCTATTAATGATTTTGTTTAGACTTCAGAAATGGTGAATGAATCGTCATCATTGGGGAAAGAATGCTCATCATGTTTATGATTAGTTCTATCATTATAACTGATTCCTTTCATGCAACAGATGTGTCTCCTACAATCACTATATCTGTATGAGAAAATTTGACATGTTGGGGTTCTATTCAAATAAAGTTTTCTATGTACTGATTGTTTTCCAACCTTGTAAAGTAGCATGTGTGATGCTAGCTCTTACTGATCCTTGGGCTTTTTGCTGCATTTCAGGTTTCATATATTTTCCGGAATCCTGAAATTTCAGATATAGTGATATTTAGAGCACCACCAATCCTTCAGGTATGTCAGAGTTGTCTGGACTGCTTGTAGTGTGAGATTTTTACTATGCAAATGCATTCAGCAGCTGGCAATTTTCTGTATCTTGCAGCATATTTTTGGTTGTAGTGCTGGAGACGTCTTCATTAAAAGAGTTGTTGCATTAGCTGGGGACTATGTTGAAGTAAGTTGTTCTTCTCTTACCATGTTTTACAACTAGCTTTGTCAAGCATGCTTATACAAGGATAACACCTTATGCAGGTGCGCGAGGGTAAACTGTTTGTGAATGGTGTTGCTCAGGATGAAGATTTCATTTTAGAGCCCCTTGCCTATGAAATGGAACTATTGGTATTGCATTTATTTTGTCTATGATGTGATGATGTCTATGATGTGATTTCATCAAAGATCTAACATGTTGCTTGGTCATTTTATAGCTTGTTCCTGAAGGCTATGTGTTCGTGATGGGGGACAATCGCAATAACAGCTTTGATTCTCATGACTGGTGAGCATTGAACGAGTTAATTTATTCAATAGAGAATCAACAATTCACTGCTGAAAAAGAGCTGCAATAGTAATGTCCAACCTTGTCTTCTGCCCCCCCCCCCCCCCCTAAAACAAGCCTTCCATTAAATATAACTGAAAAATTCCCTTGTTTGTAAGTGATAATCTCATAGGGATGGATTGTGGCTAGGAAGCTGAAATAATTAGAATCAAGTACTGCTGTATCATGTGAACCCTTTATAGTTGGCAAAGAAAAAATTAACCCTTTATAGCATTTGTTGTTTTTATTTATTTATCTCTATGCAAAATTTGGATCTCATTTATACTGTCTAATTTTCTCAGGGGTCCACTTCCCATTGAATACATAATTGGTAGGTCAGTATTCAGATATTGGCCCCCATCCAGAGTGTCGGACACCCTGCATGGCTCAGTAATGGAGAAGAGAGTAGTTGCAGTTTCTTGACCTCTCTCTGAGAGGAAGGTGTTCAACTGACTTCTTTCATCTCTTTATTCTTTTACTGATCATTCTCTGCCTTTGGCTCATTGGATCAGCTGTATAATCTTTTCCCATCCCATCTGGTGTTGTTTGATCCACAATTTGTGAACAACTTTGCGGATGGATTGTCTCTATGTAGCACGGACACGTGAGAGGTGTCCGATAGGACACGGACGCGTGAGAGGTGTCCGATAGGACACGGACACGGACGCGGAAACGGCAATTTTAAAAAATAGGGGACACGACACGGCAGGGACACGGCTGTAAAAATAAATTAAAAAATATTTTTATATATATATATATAATATAATATATAAAATACTAAAATTAATATTATTAAAACTTCACATTCATAAATAAATTATAAATTTAATTCAAATTTGTTATATACCAAATAACCAAAATGCCAAATTAAATATGTACCAAATTAAAAAGAAACATTCATAACAAATTGACAATCAATCAAATATTCAATACATAATTCATAAGACCATAGTCCATAAACTAATACATAAGTATGTCCCAAGACCCAAATTCAAATAAATATAAATTTACTTAAAATAAATCAAATAAAATTAAAACTAAACTTTTTCTAAAAAAATAAAAAAAATTGTCCCTGCCGTGTCCCCCGCGTGTCCCTGCCATGTCCCCCTTTCCCGTGTCCTTGCCGTGTCCGTTTTTTTTTTGCTGGGCCCACTCGGAAACGTCCCGGACACGTGTCCGAGGCGTTTCGTGTTCGAAATGTCGGACACGGGTGAGGTGTCCGTGCTTTGTAGGATTATCTTAATCCGCTGTGTTATTATTTTTCTCAAGGGCCCTCTTAGGATATTTTTGCAATTTTATGTAGTGGAAAGTTTCAGACATAAAGCTGATCAATGGAATTATCTACACGATCTGAAGAACTGGAACATTTTTCTTTTCTCCTAAACCTTGGAGTGGAGAACATGACTAGGGAGACATGTTGGTGCCTACGTCGACCCAACAAAGTTTCAGCTGTAAATTGTGACAATTCTGAGGCTGAATGTGTTTAATACCTGCTTGTATAATGTAGTGAATTTTTGAAGTATGGTCTCCATATATGAATTTTCTCAGCTGTGTTGTCGAGTGTTTATGAACCTAGCGCGCATCTTTAAGATTGTGGAATATATTGGTTTGAATTGGGAGGGCAATAAGCCTCAAGACTGGCCATCCTTTTGAGATGAGTTTCCTTGGCGTCTTAGAGCTACCCTTGTATCTTTTTGGCTATTCCAATATCTATGAATGAACTATGATGTAGTAATATTTCTGTGATCTTACTTTTCGCGTATGCTTCGAAAATTAAGAATCACAATCATTATATCAAACTTTCAACTGCGTGATTTTACTGCTGAATAGAAACCGTTCAATGCCTTAATTACTTATATTCCTATGGTGAATAAACCTTCAAGTTCTGGGGAAACTGGTGCGGTATGCTTTATCTAGGTGAATATATGTAAAAATGCCGGGAGTTTGCTATTGATCTTGAAACTAAAAATTTATCCTTTCCAGTGTTTAAAGCTTAAAATGAAAATCTTGAAGGAAATTATGATTCTCACAATATTATTATGAAAAGCCTTGCATTCTATCCCCCGGCAGAAAGTCACTCCTTTGTTACTGAAGTTTCATACACATTGAACTTCCAGCTCAAAAGTATGTCTCTTTTGATCCATTTGATGTGATTATCTATCTAACTAATCAAGCAGTTTAATTAAAACATTAGTTTGCTTTGTGTAATATTAAAACTTTGGTTCATTATTTTCCAAAACAAGTAGTTAAAATTTTATTTTGAAAAAACTAGTTTTACTTAAAATCATAAATTTAATTGGATAGTCTATCTAGGCTTGATGTTATGGAAGAATGAGATGATAAATCAAGACGATACACATCATTCAAAATAGGATGGTTGAAATGAAAGATGTGTTGCCAACGAGTCATGTGTTTTGTCTAATATTGGCATGTGACCAATTAAAATGGAGAAAGATCCTCGGTGAGTTTATATGGCCGAGCCTAACTTATTCGGAGTGAGAAAGGAAAATTCTATAAATTGATGGTAAGCCAGTAATGTTATATGTCAATGAATGTCGTGCAAAAGTTCAACAAGATGAGTGTGGCAAATATATGAATGATGAAATGGCTGTGTAGTTATACAAAATAAAAAATTAGGATATTAGATAGAGTGTGTAATCTGGTGATATAGATAACGTTTGGTTTTCTATTGGATTGATTTTTACTTTTAAATATTTTTTTACTATTATTTAAAATATCACATCTTTTTATGTCACTCAATTCTATCAAAAATTTATGTGCCACAATACACAACCGGAGACTTCTCTCTTATTTAAAATTTGTTTTATATGATACTTCTATTAAGATGAACTTTGATGAAGCCACATCAGTAGTAAAAGATCATAGAAATTATTTTTTTTGGTAGAAAAGACACTTCATATTAAAACAAACTAGCTATTACATAGTCGGGCACGAAACATATCGGGCACGTTTGGTACGTTGGTGGACTGTATTGGACAAAAAAATAATACAGTGTTTGATGGGCGTTTTCAGTCGGATTGAATTGTAACTCCAACTGTCATTTTTTAGTCTCCCCTGAACTGTACTAAAAATAAAAAAATACAATTAATTATATTTTAATATTCTAATACCGTCCATTATATATTAATACAGTTCAATCTATTATAATACAATATAATCTATATAAAATTATACAATACAGTGCGACCTACCAAACAAAGTTACTACAAGAGCAGTAGTATTAGTTGTAGTAGCAATATTTACGGATGAAATGGACTAGATTGAGTAGGCCCTACCTATAATATGATTAAGCTAAGGCTTCATTCTGTTAACGATTATCTTATTAATAATGTTGTAACTAGTATTATTACATAATCCCAAATAGTCATTTTCCTTTGTCTTTACAGAAAGCAAAGGGAAGCCTGTTAATCATTGTTGAGCAAAAATCAAAGATCCATACACCTTCTTCTTACCCATTACCTTTCAACATCTCTCACTTTCCTTATCCAAGAATCAACTATCCCCGATTGTCACCTCAACCTCCTTCATTTCTCGAGGTTTTGTTCAATTACCTTAACTGGTTTTTGCTTAATTACTGTTATTTGTTCTGATTCTCTAATGAGGTTGATTTTGCCTAATTAATGTTCTTTGTTCTGATTATCTAAATGTGTTTTGCCTAATTACTGACACGAATTAATGTCCCTTTTAAAGATATTATTTTTTTCTTCATGGTTTCTTCACTCCCGTTGTTTTTTTTCAAACTGCTTTGAAGTAATTTTACTTGAGTCGAGAGTCTATCCAAAACAGTCTCTCTACTTTCTAAGGTAGGGTAAAGTCTTGAGTACACCCTGACCCCAGTTGTGGGATTCAGGGCCGTCTCAAATATTTTGAGGCCCTGATATAATTCATAAAAGTGGACCCTTAATATAAGTAAATTAAATATACGATTTCAATAATTAAAAAAAAATTAAATTGTACATAACAACCCAAAGGCAACTTACCATTGAGATTGTAGCTCTCTTTTGCAAGCCAAACTAACAAGTGGCAAATACTATGAGAATTGAGAATGCATCAGAGCTATATATCTATGTTTTGGTACTCAATTTAGTGAGTTCTTTTTATTTTTGTCTGTGATAAATAGACTACTAATAATGCTATTTTTTTGGGTACATTGGAAATACTTAATTAAGTTATTAAAATCTTTCATAATGTTAACGTCGTATCCTCCGATATTATCAATTGACAAGTGACCTACACATGTACGGAAAATCACATTAATTATTTGTGCTTTATTTTTGTGATGCCATCACTCAAAGCAACGTTCGTAAGAAGAAGTATCAGATAAAAAGATCTGCGTAGGCGTATTTCGGTTAGTTCTGGTAGATTATTTCATTCGAGCGCAGCGTGATGTGAGAGTTATTCTCTCCACAGTGGTATTGAGTCGCGTAATTTCTCCTCGTCCACCAATCGGTAGGGGTGAGGGCCATGTGGACGAAAAATTTCGCCTTTTGCCCCAAGTATCATATAAAAGGACAAAAATATTCCTCTACTTTTAACCCTTTCCCCAATATTTTAAGGTTCTTTAGAACTTGCAGTTAAATCCGTACACTTCAAATCTTCTAAACATAAAATCCGTACACTTAACAGTTAAAAAAAGATAAAAAGGAAGGTAAAAGCAAAACAAATAAAGAAAAAGAATCAAACCGTTTACTAAGGCGAAGCTAGGAGGTTACCTATGGGTTAAATGAAGTTATGATTTTGCAAGGCAGAGCTTGCAGGTTACATGGTTCGGTCGAACACAATATCTTTAGTCTACATTCTGTATTTATATTAAGAAATTCACTGAATATGTGCAAAAGTGAGCTTTCTGCTTTCCACAGTTGAGATGAAGAGTAACATTTCTTGTAAGAGCCCTGTCACGACCCGACCACGGACCCGTGACTGGTGCCGTACTCCGGGCACCCATGTGATACAACATCAGAGAAAACCAGCGGAAAATAAACTCACAACAAGAACCCATATAGAATATAAAGCAGGCTAACCCAAAATGTCTACCTTTAAATATAACAAAACTGAACAGTTACATCCTTAACAACCCAATTTATAACAAGACTACAGACCTACAGAATGTGTAACCAACATGGCGGACAGGCCGTCGTACCTGAATGTACAAAACATCTACAACACGGAGAGAACCGTACCAAAAGTCAAGCCTCGGAGAAATGGAGCTTCGACACTGAGCAAAGATCCAAGAATGAGGATCCACCACTGCGCTACCTGCGGCGTGAACGCAACCCAGGAAGGGGTCGATCTGATATGTACCAAGTATGTAAAACTAGAAAATACTGTAATAATATCATAAGTCTAAAATAAGCTGGAGTCATGGAAGAAAGTCAAAATACAGTACACTGTGCCTTACTAACAATGAGAGTATCAAGTATAAACATTACTGCATAAAAAATAGGAGGCTTATGATCAAAACAGGGTCTCTCGCCCGTAGTATCATTAAGCAATCCTACTCCTGAGACTATTTCACCCGCATAGGTCCTGTGGACTCGCATGAGGTCATCCGCCTCGCATGAGACTATTTCACCCGCATGAGATTATTTCACCCGCATGAGGTCATCTGCCTCGCATGAGATTATTTCACCCGCATGAGACTATTTCACCCGCATGGACCCGGTGGGCCCGCATGAGTACAAGCGCCACACTCGCATCATGGGTAGCAAATCCATGACATAAGTAGTAATAATAATAATAATACATAACCCATCACAACCGGCTATCATACATAACATAAGCGCTACCGGCTTATCATAACGTAAGCAAGTTAAGAATATCCCCTAACTTCTTATTAACATTATTAGTATATCCTCTCATTTTAGTTTACTTAAGGCACTAACATGTCATTTTAAGAGAAAATCCGGGAATTCAACCCAAGTACCACGTACCTCTTAACCTTTTAAGAAAATGACTCCTTTTTATGTAAAACTCCCAAGATACTAATAACCGTAGTATCAAGTCACGACTACTTTTCAAGACAAGTCACATTTCCTTTTGGAAATATAATAGGCTTCTAAATCAAGTGACTTCATTTCTTTTAAAACCTTAGGCAATTAATGCCTAAAAATCAATTTGCCTTTCACAAATTCAAATCGTTTATCCGTACTTATTTTACTTAGAGTAAATCTTTCTTTGCTAACCTTCCATAAATCCAGTACAACCAACTTCTCATAAAGTCGTTATATTAACATTATACATTAGTCAAATACATTTTCCTACATCCAAGGGACTTATACTTTTAAAACGAAACAAGTATCATATACTTAAAACACTTCAAGTCCCTTAACTTTGAAACTTAAGACATCATTAAAACAAGTAAGGAATATCAAAGCCTTGTACGTCTACCGTACTACATAGGTGCAACTATTCATGCTCAAGAGGTAGGAAAGTTCCACATACCTCTTCGGGTCAATCCACTTGCTAAGTCTAATATACCGCACGTAGTACGTCAACCTATAATGACCATAATACGTTTATTAACCTCTAGCTTCAACGTAGGATATTCCAAGTGCAAAGTCACTAAATTCTACGGAAAATCGGGCAACATTTCCTTTGTTTCTACGTACTTTGCCACCTTTTTCAAGGCCGAATTCAACATCCAAACGCCACTTTTAAGGCCCAACAATCCAATCAATACAAAGGGGATTACACACCTAATCTTGGATGTGTAAAATTCTGCCCCACAATGCATATTAACTAAATCAATAAGTTAAATGTAGTATTTTGGCTACAACATGTTCACATACTAACCTTATTCAATCCATTCAAATCCAAATCATATTTCTTACATGCAATTTATCTAAGAGCAATATTTACAACTACAAGTCCTTTCTTCTTCACATGCAACATAATAAACTAGCAAAAGAGAAAGGATTGTTACCTTAGAGCTTAGCCAAACTAATCCAACAAATTTACTAGCCTCCTTTCCACAATCACCACCACAAAAACTCTTACAAGCTTGCCAACAAGTTTCCTTCTTGCCACCTTTTCCAGATTTTTCTCAAGCCTTGATTTCCTCTTAATTTTCTAGAGAGAAGGGAGAAATTTTGATTTTTTTTAGAGAGAGAGAAGAGCTTGAAAAATGACCAAGTCTCCAAGACTTGGTCAATAAATAGGACATGCAAAATCAGATGGGGGGGACACTTGTCACCCACCCAACGCCTCCTTTAAAACAAAACAGTTCTGATTTTCCCCCGGCCTCAGAACCGCCTCGGCGCGCGACCGCTTTCGTCGCGGCGCTGAGCTTCAGCGAACATTCGAACATCCGCGCGCGACCTGCGGCCGGCCAAGTACTTTTCCGTCCGATCGCGCCGAACTTGTAACTTCCATAACTTTCTACTCCGATGTCCTATCGATGAACGGTTGGTTGCGTTGGGAACTAGACTCAAAGAACTACGTACTAGGCCTTTGAAACACCTAGGAACTCATAATGAAACTGGACATAACCCGCCTCAAAGTTGACTAAAAACCCGTCCGTAACATCCCGTCAAAAATTTAAATCTTAACTCCTTTCGTACGTCCCCATAAGCAGGACCTGAACTACGGGGTGTAACAAGCCCGTACTTAAAATTATATCCAAGACATATTTTTATTGACAAAGGAATAATTCGGTTGGTCCATTCACAATTTTAACCCCAGAAAATAATTTAAGGGGCCTAAATATAGCCACGAAGATAGTCTTTGAACCGTGCAATGACACCATGTCATTTCTGGAGATAATTAAATCATTCACATAAACTAGGACGTTAAGTTGTATACTTCTCTTGTTTTTCGTGAAGAGAGAATAGTCGGAGTATGACTGTTTGAACCCATATTTCATCAAGACACTTGATAATTTAGCAAACCAGCACCGTGAGGCTTGTTTCAACCCGTACAAAGATTTTCGGAGTCAACATACTTGCCTCGGACTAGACACACGAAATCCCGGTGGTAATTTCATATAAATTTCTTCAGCTAGTTTGTCGTGCAAGAAGACTTATGAGCATCCATCTGATGCAACTCCTAATTGTGACCAAGAAGGTCCGAACGGTCACTACCTTCACCACCGGAGCAAACGTTTCATTGTAGTCAATACCTTCCTCCTACTTATTATCAAAGATGACCAACCGAGCTTTATATCGTTCAACTGTGAACTGTGATGTTCGAGTTGTATTTGATATTGTACACCCATCTACATTCGAGTGCTTTATTGTCGGGTGGTAATGTTTGCAACATTCATGTGTCATTGTCCTCTAATGCTTGAATTTCTTGTTGCACGACTTTTGTCCAACATTTTTTTTTTCATGGCATCCGATAAAAATTTTGGTTCAATTCCTGTGGTATTGCTTCAAGTAAGCTTTGGTGTTGCGAGAAAAAAATATCACAAGATATATAATGAGCTAAAGGATAAGGCGCGTCTGAGGGTTGCTGAGGATCGGGCAAACTCATCGATGAACTTTCTTTCCGGAATGATTTAGTAACTTATTCACGCAATCGAACCGAGTCATGCTTCTATTCTTTACCCTGACTCAATTATTTCTCCGGTGGCTGTTCATTGGCCCGGAGACCTTCTGATTGTATTTCTTCCACGTTTTCATTGTTCGAACCAGCATCTGTCCGATCTTTCTGGTTGATCTATATGTTCGGTATACGATGTTCGAATTTTTTCTATTCGGCCTTCGTTTGTATCTACATTACTTGTCTGTTCTTCTTCAAATTTCTGTTGATTCATCTCTTCCTTTATCTCGTCCGGAATCACTTCTATGTTGTCAACCAAATTACTTTTTCCTCTGGCAAAAGGAATCTTAGTCTCGTAGAAATCCACATCTCTCGAGACTAAATATTCATCATTTTTCAAGTCATATAATCTCCAACATTTTTGTCCATAGGGGTATCCCAAGAAGACACACATACGACTCAGACTCTCAAACTTATTTCTTGTTTTTCCCTTCGTGTGTGCATAACACAGTGATTCTAGCATCCTTAACTGATCATAATGAGGCGCCTCTTCGTATAAAATTTCGTAAAGGGTTTTCCCATTCAAAACTGAAGATGGTGTTTTATTGATTAAGTATCCCGAAGTCAAAGCACATTATCCCCAAATTCTGATCGGAAAATGACCCTGAAATTTTAATGCTCATGCCACATTAAGAATATAACAGTGTTTTCTTTCAACTCTTCCATTTTGTTGTGGAATCTCTTTGCAAAAAGTTTGGAAAAGAATTCCACGTTCGAAGAAGTAATTCTTCATACATACGAATTCAATTCCATTATCACTTCTACTAATTTTTACCTTCTTACCAAACTGTCTATCTACCAGTGCAAAGAAATTCCATAATGCGTTAATTTGACATATGCTGACATTTGCTCCAAAGCTTCAATGAACGGGTTATTGATGTGCAGCTTTTTGAAGACCTCCAAAAACTTGGAAAACTGTTTGTCTAGGGAGTTCTTCTTCAGTCTTTAAGGGTAAGGAATTCTGTCTGTATATTTCCTCATGACTGCTGGTGGAGCATTCTCTAAAATAGGGCGGTCATCAGTAACCCCCTCTTTCTCTACCTCAGATGTTTCTGTCAGCTCATCTTTCTTCTCCACCTGTGGTTGGGCAGAAACCTGCTCTAACTGTCTACCACTCCTCAAGCTTATTGCCTGGCACTGTTCTCTTGGGTTCACCACAGCATTGCTGAGAAGATTCCCCTATGTTATGTCGTTCAATTTCTCAGCTAGCTGCCCCATTTGAGTCTCTAGTTCCTAATATATGACATAATCTCGGTCATGAACTGTGTCTGATAGTTGGTCAGGGTTGCAAATGAGGACCTGGTTTCCACATGAATTGAATCTGAGAGTTAGCCAAGGATGAAAGTGGTGACCTGGTTTCCGCTATGAATTGAGTCTGGGAGTTAGCCAAGGTCAACAGTGTTGCGCTTACTTCATCCGACTTCTCTTGTGGGATTTGTGGCACAGTTTCTTTGTTCTTTGGGTATGTCACGAGGAGATGGATTGGTGCGTGGATATTGCTCGAGGTGAAGTTCTTGCCTTGGTCATTCTTCAATGAAAAGTTGGGGTGATTTCTCCACCCCCCTGATTATATGTGTTGGAGAATGCATTGTTGTAGGGCCTCTGAAAATTCCCAACTGTCTGAACCTGCTCCATAGGTACACTGTTTGAATCCACTGCTGTGCACCTACCAAAAGTATGAGGACCCTCACAAATATCACAACCCACTGGTGTCTGAACAACATTCACGGACATAGTACTCTGATGCATCTGTTTTGTCAAAGTGGCAACCTGAGCAGTCAATGCAGTGATAACATCCAACTCATGAAACCCAGCCACTTTTCTGCTGTTCATTGCTCTCTCATCTGACCACTGATGGTTGTTGGTGGTCATGTCTTCTAATAAGTCATGTGCCTCATTGGCACTTTTGCTCATGAACGTTCCTCATGCTGCATCATCAATAATGGTACGAGTAGTACCACACAACCCATTATAAAAGATGTGGACCAACATCCACTTTTCAATCTCATGATGCGGGCACTTCCTCTGCAAGTCTTTAAACCACTCTCATGCATCATACAATGATTCTTCCTCCGTCTGATAGAAGTTATTAAGCTCTCCTCTGAGCTTTCCTGCTTTGGATGGAGGGAAAAATTTGGCAAGAAACTTCTGGGCCAAGTCTTGCCATGTGGTAATGGAGTTCGCCTGCAATGAGTTCAACCAGCTCTTTGTTTTATCCCTGAGTCATAATGAAAAGAGTCTCAATTGAATGACATCATCAGTAATACCATTGTATTTAAATGTTGCACACAACTCTAGAAAATTTGCCAAATACATATGGGGATCTTCAGACGACAATCTCCCAAACTGAACTGAGCATTGAACCATGTGCAAGATCGCTGATTTTATCTCAAAA
Organism: Przewalskia tangutica; assembly: GCA_029844215.1. Taxonomy (NCBI): domain Eukaryota; kingdom Viridiplantae; phylum Streptophyta; class Magnoliopsida; order Solanales; family Solanaceae; genus Przewalskia; species Przewalskia tangutica. The sequence continues at coordinate 64,698,168 of CM056737.1, forward strand.
TTGTTAGCTTCCACAGCTGGAAGCCTGATGCAAGTCTGCACCCCTGTAATAGTCGGCAACACATAGTTCATTAAGCTCCTCTCTGCAGGATGCGGGACTTGTCTCATGACAGTCGGTAACTCATCATTCACCTCATTCCGATTCTGCTGAGCTGTCATCGCTAATGAATCAGAAATCCTTTTCTATTTTCTGTTCTGTCTGCACAATCTTTCAATTTCAAGGTTAAAATGGATAGAAGTGTCTGCTCCTCTCCTACTTCGCATAAACGAGTTTTCTGAAATAGATCAAAACGAACAAACAGATCACGACAAAATGTTCTAAAATAAAAATAATAAAAAGACAGAAAATAAAAACTAAATTAGAAATAAGACTAGATAATTCGATATTGATAGTACGTCAGTCCCCGACAACGGCGCCAAAAACTTGTTACAATATTTCTGTATGCTTACGCAAATGTACGTATCGCTCAAGTAATATAGTCTGTAAGACCGAGTTATCGTCCACAGAGACTGGTTTGTCAAGTACCGAATATCTAATCTATGGTATCTATTTGGTAACCGTTCTTTTGTTTGAGATTTTAAACTAAGAATTATAACTAAGTAACGTGCAGAAAATAAACTAAGGTGATGATACTTAGGGTTTAAAACAGTTATGATAGAAATTAGGGTTTCCAATCTCCTCAACCATCCACTCTTTCACTTGTTAATGCAAAGCTAAGGACTCTTCTTCTTATTAAGATAGCAGATTAACTAATTTGTTCTGTATTCTGGTTAGGACATATAGAAACTTAACCTTATGCAGAAACTTTCTATATTTCTATGATAGATTTTACCACACAGGAGGATTAAGAACAATAACCTTAAATACTACACAAGTATCGGGGTACTTTCGTCCGCGATTTTAACCTATGTCTAGACAACTACATCATATTCAAATCTCACATTTCAGAATTTTGATTTGAAATCATATAAGTTATAAAAATTAGTGATCAGTTAATTTTCAAACAATCAATACAATATTGAATAGATCTTAATATAGTTGAAGAAGAAATCAATAACTATGCATTAACTTATGAAAGAGTTTCAAGCATTTCAACGGAAAACCCTAATAAAGAAACTCGAGTTGTCTATCACCATCCCACTAGCTCTAGCAAACTCCAAAAGGGAGACTCCTCCCCCGTTCCTATCCCCGATTCCAAATCTTATATGCACGTCGTCATGATCCCCCGTAAGTGACCCGATATGACCATTGAAATCCCCTCATACAAATAACTTTTCAGTGAGTGGTATGTCTCCCACCATTTCGTTCAAATTCTCACAAAAACGTCTTTTCTCCTCTTCGTTCAAGCCCGCATGCGGCGCATAAGCACTAATAATGTTCATAGTGCACCTGTCGCGCCCTTTTTCGACCGCGACATTTATTTTTAAGCGAACCCTGCTTAAATAAAATGTTAGAAAATAAATAATAAAATGCTAAATGTGCAAAAGAATGCTAAAATGTTAAAATGTTTAAAAGGGTGCTTAAATATTAAAAGGGGCTAGAAATGCTAAAGGGTTCGCGGAGTCGCCACCTAATTAGTTTGGGTGAATTAGGACACCTAAATGTCAACTAGGTTAAAGTCAACACTAACTCCATTTTTATGGTCTGCAAAACTTATGTGAGATTCTGCAAGTGGCCTTATTATCCTAAAGGGAAGGGGTTAGGCACCTTAAAGGATCCGCTAACTTGCGGTTGTCCGTTCAAACCTAGGGAATTATTATTCTATAAAAATGCATGTTTAAAAGTGTTTAAATAAAAGGGATAAAAATTGTAAGATTTATTTAGAATATAAAATTAGCTTTGGATAAAAACTTGCATTCATAACGTATTAGATAAGATACATGTATTGCAAAATCTTATTATGACGAAATGTGTACTTTATGAAATAAGATGTAGAATATCTATTATGCAAAGACTAACAAAATAATTTTTTAATTATGAAGGTTAGTAAGAGTTTATGAAGAAATTAATTTAATATGCTAAGGATTTAATAGCGAGTGACGCTTTAGCTACGTGAATATTTATGTCATTTTGGTATGGCTTAGGCAATGCGTAACTAGTCATAAAAATAACTAATTTAAGGAGAGTGAATTTCTAGCGTCAAACTATTTTTCTAATGACAGCCTAAAGTTTAATTATTCTAAATGTACTACTAGTAGTGAATGTTAGACAAATAATTACAACAAATAATAGGGTGAGGATATGTATTAATAATGACTCGAAGAAATGGCGAAGTCATTTCGCCTATGGTTTGGAGTTTATGATGCGGAGAGGATGAAGCACATAAGATGCGGGTCTTTATTTGGTTGCGACGAGTCTCGTATTGAGACTCTTCCTTTTGCTCCAAGGCATTGCGTCTCATGTAAAGAAATAAAAAAAGAGATAAGGATTAGTACATATCCAACTTTTAGCAAAAATAATAAATAAGCATTTGGCATAAATCGGAAGCAAGCTGTTTTAGGGGGCGGGACCCTAAATAATTCTAAACTATTCTGAACTATCATCCTACTTCAAACAGAACAACAGAGAAGAGCTGAAGTAATGGCTACTTAATGATAAATGCTCAGCAGGAGATTTCCCCTCTTATTCTTTAGTGTTTTAGAATGGATATATAGATCCAATAGGTACACATTTTAAGCAGGGAAAACAAAACACAAGAACATAATTTCAATAAGAGCAAAGACACTTTATCCTTTATGATCAACTTAAGTAAGCTTTGATATTTAACTAACCCTTGCATATGTTACTGCATTTTGACTCAAAGTAACAGACAAGTAGTCTCCCAGGTATATATATATATATATATATACATATATTTTGATAATGGACTTAAATAACTCAACCCAATAGGTGTAGGCACAAGAAAAGGATTTAGACAGATAACATGGTTCAAAAGCAGTTGCAAAGTTTCACGGGAAGACAAACTTGTCTAATCTGATACACATAAGTCCAAAAAATTCATGATTAAGTCTATGTAAATTCCTAAACTGGTATGGTCATGCATAGACTTCAATTAACACAAAAATCAGAGCATTCTAAACACTATGTACATCATATATGATGGAAATAACTACAAATTTGAACATAAGAAAATGAGACATTTATTTGGGAGGTCCATCAGTTAATGAAGTGAATATAAGTTCCTATGTTACTCTTGCAGTAGTTATTTTCTAGATTGGCTTGTCTGGGTTATCGCCTTTTGTTTTATATGATTTAGTTACATTGTTATTAGTGTTTTCTCATTCCGTATCTTACCAATTACAGAAGAGGGCAAGCAAAATGCAATACAATAGACTTGGCCTCAAACATACACCAGCAGCCAGCAGGAGTATGCGAACAGACAGAAGCAAGGATGATAGATATTTTAACCGGGCAACATTTATACTCATTGCATTTAACTCGGGACGACAGGCAAACACAAAAAAAATCATGGCTTGAACAGCTGCTCGTTGAAATTGGATCTCCGGGTATGTGCAAAATTCAGTTTCAGATTTTTCTGCTCAGCAACACTAAGTTGGGCATTCCAAGTATGATGCAAGGTCCTTAACTTCTCCGGGCAGCGAATCGGGGCAGCGTGTCAAGTCGTCGATTCACTCGGGAATGGCTATGCGAATGAAAAAAAAAATGATGGCTTGGGTCTTTCGACTGTTCAAGGGTGTTCTTGGTTAGTGTTTTACTGTCAAAATGCCACTTTTTGAAGGAAGAGGTTTCAGACTGTGTAAGGGTTTTTGCATGCCAGAATCCGATGCCTTGGATGTGTAAATCGATTGGGTTTATATAGTTCCAATTCCGGTTCTGAGTTTGGAAGTTTAAGGCGATTTCAAAGGTTGATTTTGGCTATTTTGTGACAGATTTGGGGCGATTTGAGATTGATTCCCTAAGATTTAGGACTGATTTTGAGACTAGTTTGGACTGATCTGGTTCCTAATATGGTCAGTTTTTCGAAAGTGATTTGAAAAGATTTGGGGATATTAATTCTGGTACGCGATTTGAGGAGAAGATGTGCGATTTGGAAGGAGACAGAAGGGAGGTATTATTGACTCGCCGGATTTTCCGGCGAGGGTCTCGCTTGCTGTTGGCGGCGTGGATGAGAGAGTTTGAGTTTAGGGTTAGGTTTGTAGAGGAAGTGGAAGTCTGGGTCAGGGGAATGCGCTGGACGAGGGAAGAGTTAAAGGGGTTGGGGGAAGGTGTTGGGCTGCGGGTAGTGGGCTGCTGGTATGTAAAAAAATGGGCCTGGGTATTAGTTTTAGGATAGTTATTAATCAATTAGTGGTAAATTAAATTAACAAATGCAACCCTAGGTGTTTTATTAGTCTAAGCTTTAAAATTATTACAATAATAAATGCGAGTGTGCTATTTAATTAGTGCTTAATGTTTATAATGCGAAGATTATTTGTCACGACCGAACCTCGCGTGATCGTGCCTTACCCTGCACCCTAGTGATACAACATCAGAGAAAATCAGCGGAAACAAAATATAAACATGAAACAAGAGACATGATAAATAAACAGCAACCAAAATAATTGCATCAGATATATACATAAAACCCGAACAATTATCCTTTACAAACTCGCCACAGCGATTACTGCACTTAAGAAAGTGATAACAACTATGACGGACAGGCCCCGCCATACCACTGAAATGTACAAGGACCTACTGACTGTGGTAACATACCAAAAGATAAGCCTCCAAGAAACGGCTTCCTAACACGAATCGCGATCCTAAGAGCGAGGATCCACAACCGATGATTTACTGCGGCATGAACGCAGCCCCCCGAAGGAGGTCAGTACAACAGGTACCAAGTATGTGAAACTGAAAATACTGTAAATGAAATCATAACAGTCTATATAAAACAGGAGACGTATATGATAACAAACTACAGTTCACAACATAAAAGATCGTATGTCAAGTGGACTCACGCCAAAGTCATCCTCACGCAGTGGAACTCCTTCCTCACCGCCAGTCTAGGTATAAATCATGTGGAATACGTGTCTCGGCCCATCCCATGGGACTCGATAAAGAACCAGGTGGAATACGTGTCTCGGCCCATCCATGGGACTCGATAAAGAATCAGGTGAAATACGTGTCTCGGCCCATCTCATGGGACTCGATAAAGAATCAGGTGGAATACGTGTCTCGGCCCATCCCATGGGACTCGATAAAGAATCAGATGGAATACGTGTCTCGGCCCATCCCATGGGACTCGATAAAGAATCATACATAACAAATCAGGCCTCCCATCGAGACGCGGTGGTATAGAAATACAATACTTGCACAACAAGGCTATCACACGCAAACATAGGCAAGTTACACACAACTCAAGTACTTCCATTTTACGCCAAGTGTTCTAACCCCAAAGTATTACGTACGTTAAGTTCTTTAAAAAGATCCAATTCTTTTATAAAGGTCACCCGATACCCGTAGTATTAAAAACAGAGTGACTCACATTTTTAAGTAAACCAGAACACTTTCTTTTAAAACTCAAGTAACAACATTATTTTCCAAACGTTCAAGTTTGCCTAATTTCAAATGCTCAAGTCTCTTATTTTAGAAAGGTTTCATAACTCATAGTCTTAATCTCTTTTAAAACAATTGAGTAACATAAGTCTTATGTGTGAGCCGTTTATTCTTGTTTATAACAATCTTGTTCTGACCATGATCTATGAAATGTAATACAATCTTGTCTTATCTTAGCTTCTATGCAGATGGAGGTTTCTACTGGTTTTAATAACAATTAGTCAATACATTTCCTTTATTAACGCTGCAATGGTTTGTTCGATACTTATTCTCATTTCCGAAATCAGTAAAACATTATTTCTTAAAAGCCAAGTACTCATTACTCACGAATGAGGTTTCACAACTTTTTAACAAAATTCATAGTCCTTAACATTTCATAAAACGTCATTTATAAGTTAAGTCTCTTATCTTTTAAGACAACAACAAGTATTCTTTTAGAACCCAAATAACTTACTCTTTTCAAAACAAGTAACCTATACTTAAAATCAAGTTACTTCTCTTTTTCCGAAAACAAGTCGTTATAAGTCAAGTCTCTTATCTTTCAAGATCAAGTTTCTTAACTTTCAAAATCAAGTCGTTTATAAGTCAAGTCTCTTATCTTTCAAGATCAAGTCTCTTAACTTTCTACAATCAATAAACCATTCTTTTACCTACATAATGTCGTTATAACTAACTTCCCATAAAGCTATTATAACACCCTATGTTTTAAACCAACCAAATCACTTAGCACATGTACGTCTACCGTACTACATAGTTCACAACAATCATGCTAGAAAAGATAGGAAGAGGTTCACATACCTCGCGACGATTATCGACAAATAGCAAAACGCTCCAAGTACTTCAACCCGTCGGCTACTCCTTAAGCCAAGTAGATCACGCCACACGTAGTACTCCACTCCTAAAATGGTCATAGTACTTCTATCAAACCTTACTCACCATCAAGACTTATACCAATAAAAAGCCCTCTTAATTCTACGGAAAATTAAAGACTTCCCGCTTTTACTCACCTTTCCATCTTTCTCCAAGGCGAATAACTGTAATATATATACCATATATATATATAAGGCGTAATAATTAAACAACATAAAGAAGGGATTACACGCCCAAACGGTAACGGTTTACTATCACGCCATAACAACAATAAGTAAAAGAAGGATTACGCGCCCAGCCGGTAACGCGGTTTACTATCACGCCTCCATAACAATACAATAATTAAAAAAGGGGATCACACGCCCAAACGGAACGCGATTGAAAAATCTTCCCCTTAACAGAAATGTAAATACAGTCCAATGTAAATACAGTCCAAAGTAAATACGGTCCAAAGTAAATACGGTCCAAAGTAAATACAGTCCTTAAGTTGGGGTCCTTGGCCAACTTTGTCCATTTTACTTATCCAATTACTTCATTAGTCATCCAACTTATATTCCATCTTAATATAAGTTATAGTTACTTTGTTAATTACTTCTTCACAAGTAAGATACGTTTTTACCATTTTAATGGCAAACGGCCAATCCTTTCTTTTTAACAAGTTAACAAGATCCAACTCTTCCAAACTTTACTCCATATATTATATACTCCATAATATACTTATAATATATGTATAATGACCAAATCACAAAGAGGTTAAGATTTACTACCTCAAATAGCCCAAAATCTATCCAAGAACTTAATGTCGTTCCAAGCAAGTCTTAGCTCCAAATCCTTACGTTTCAATCCGCTACAAGCAACCCATAGAAGCTCCTAACGAACTTCTCTTCAAGATTCAACTCCAAAAAGTGAAGAACACTTAGGGTTCCAACAAGGCAACTTTCGGCCAAGGCATGAAAAATAGGCTAGGGGTGTGAAATCTTTTCCAACTCTTGGTACACAATCTTCCTAACACCTTAGGGAAGAACACTTGAGAGTTTAAGAATTGTTGGACAAATTTAGGTCAAGAAATGGGGCAAAGCCGAGAGCTCTAGGTCGGGAGAATGAGGTTTTCTCAAGTCTTGAAATGGTTAAGTGTGGAAGATTTCATCAACTAGTAGTGTATATATAAGACAACCAAGGGGCTAGGATGAAGGCAAGTGTGGTTGAGATTGGGGACAAGTGTGTGTGTGGGTCCCACAAGCCACTTGTCCACACTAAAATATCTTGCAAGACAAGGCCACTTGTCGAGGATTTCGCCAACAAGCCACCTGGGGGTGACACGTGTCGCCTCCTACTGGCCCAAAATATTTCATCTTCCAAAATATCCATAATGGCCAAAATCTCAAAACAAAGTGGCCCCACAAAATCAGAATTTCTCCGTGGCCCCACGTGACCAATTCGGAAATAAAATTCCATAATTCTAATATAATTCAAGAAGCCCAAATACCAAATCGGGAATCCAATTCCCATCAACGAACCTTTTTCCTTCACAAAACCCTAAACCTTCCGTCGAAAAATCACATCTTTCTTTCTTTCCAAAATTTCACAGATGCACGCACGCCCTCGCATACATACCACGGAACTACGAGGTGTAACATTCTTCCTTAGAAACATTCGTCCCGAATGTTCCTTCTAAGTCTCCATAATCACACATGCTAAGATAGTCTTCACTACTATACTTACAAAACCAATTATGCCACACATGGCCATAATATCACATACGCATAAACCCAAATCCAAACTAACGAGGAATCACCTCTAAGATGTAAAACAACACTAACTCTCACTCCTGGTCCAAAGGATACTTCCTTCGCACCTTCACTTCACCAAAAATGATCACTTCCATCCTCTTAACACATGTTTGCTTCCTTTCTTACTCGTCGTACCTTCTCGAACACCCGAACTCTTTCCAGTATACGTACCACACTTCAGTCATCACTTCAGTTTTCAAACCCTTGGAGTCACAACCTCCAAACTTGGTCATCTCACTAGTTGCAATTCCATAAGGCCATTCCCCGCCACGGTCCGATTCTGGTCGAACGAATCTACGAACCCGTACGATGGTTACCTAAACTTGGGCCTAGCACCCTCGTGACCCTACCACCTGGAGGGACCACCTCGAACTGACCCCACCACATTCCGGACGAGGTTGACCGCGAATGGTCCTCAACCCACCCATAACCGCGCCAAAACTCTTGTTTCCCCCGATCCGGAGCAATCTCACTAATCAAATCACGAAAACCTAGTGGTCTTCTTAGCTCAACTACCCTCTTATAATTCACCCACTCAGGGACTTATCACAAATTATACCCCACGTATTCTTTGCACTGCGACAAAGGTCAATCGTAAACAAAATCTTTTACTCAAGACGGTCTCGCATCTAAGGTCTCCACGTATAAAACTCTAAGGCTCACACTTTCATGTACTCCAACTTCCCTTTATTAACCAGGCCTCTAAATCACAATTTATCATAATGCTATCTGAACATAATACATAGCACATCATCATAACAACAACGCATACCAGTCTCTAGAGGGGTAAGAATATACCTGTATCAACCGCTTAACTCTAATCATAGGCACACTGCAGTGCGCATATGAAGGTGATGAACTCGCCATCGACCCGTGGGGTGAGTCCCGCTGCTGTATCCTTCCTATTAGGACGTTTCGTCGCATGTACGATGGCGCAGTAAAACAAGCACCAAAAAGACGACATTCCCGGGATGACGCTTTCGCATCGCGCACACCGAGAAAACTCAACCCGATGGCTAGAACCCGTATACATTCGAACCGGAAGCCCCGGAGCCACGACCGGCTCCGAATACCGAACGCCCCGAAGGCGTGGAGGACCACTGCATCTTGGCGGAGTGCATAACTAACACTGCGGCCGGCGGCCCGCCTCGAAAGTTACCAAAGTACCACTGTTCCGCCTTCGCTGCGATCCGGCCATTCCGTCGACCTCTCCGTGCCTCACACCAGTGCATGAGCTGCATGCGGGCAATGTCCATGCGGTGAAGAGCTACCCGAACAAGCCTCCGCCAAATAGTCATCGAGCGGTGGCGTGGCGGTGCACTCTGTCCTCAATATCTGTCACTTAAGCTGGGACATACCTAGCCAACGATTCAAACTACAAGTTGTACTCCTAACCAGACGCGATGCGCGCTTAACGTCAAAAATCTGCGGCCCGAGCCCTCTCATCCGCGAGGCAAGAAATGTGCAAGAAATGCCCTCGAGAACTTCGCCAATCATGGGAGCGCATGCTCCTCTGGGCGATTCCATGAATCAAACGATCATCGCGAAGATCACGCGGCCGACGCGAACCGGTCGCAGACTCGGTCTCCAAGCCTCGATCACTCTACGATCCGTCAGAATCGCTCGGATGAACTCCTGCGGATCATCCTCGTGCCTCGACCCATAGAACTCGCGTGCAGCCGAGAAAGTCCCGCGATCTCAAACTATCCGATCTCGGGTGAACTACGGTACTACTGCGGAATTCTGCATCGGCCAAATTTATCCTCGTGCCTTGCCACTATCTCCGGCCAATAATCGGGCCATCTCAGTAACTCCATCTCCTCTTCGCTGCCGTGGGTCCGAAGCGTCTCCGATGCGTGGCCTCGATGAGACGCCGCTATACCACTTTTGTCACGACCGAACCGGGCGTGATCGTGCCTACCGGGCACCCTAGTGATACAACATCGAGAAAATCGTAAACAAAACATAAACATGAAACAAGAGACATGATAAATAAACAGCAACCAAAAAGCTTGCCTTCAGATATATACATAAAACCCAACAATTATCCTTTTTACAAACTCGCCTACAACGATTACTCTGCACTTCTAAGAAAGTGACCAACTATGACGACAGGGCCGCCATACCCCGAAATGCACAAGGACCTACAGACTCGTGGTAACATACAAAAGATAAGCCTCAAGAAACGGGGCTTCCTAACACGCTGAATCTGCGATCCTAAGAGCGAGGATCCACAACCGATGATTTACTGCGGCGTGAGCGCACTTCCGGCGAGGTTAGTACAACAGTACAGTATGTGAAATCAAAATACTATAAATGAAATCATAACGATCTATATAAACAGAGACGTATATGATAACAAACTACGATTCCAACATAAAGCGATCATGTCAAGTCGGGACTCACGCCTCAAAGTCATCCTCACGTGCGTGGAACTCCCCTCACCGCCATTCAGGTATAAATCATGTGGAATACGTGTCTCGGCCCATCCGTGGGACTCGATAAAGAACTGTGGAATACGTGTCTCGGCCCATCCACGGGACTCGATAAAGAATCGTGAAATCGTGTCTCGGCCCATCTCGTGGGACTCGATAAAGAATCGGTGGAATACGTGTCTCGGCCCATCCTGGGACTCGATAAAGAATCGGATGGAATACGTGTCTCGGCCCATCCTGGGACTCGATAAAGAATCATACATAACAAATCAGCGCCCATCGAGACGCGGTGGTATAGAAATACAATACTTGCACAAGGCTATCAAACGCAAACATAGGCAAGTTACACACAACTCAAGTACTTCCATTTTACGCCAAGGCGGTTCTAACCCCAAAGTATTACGTCGTTAAGTTCTTTAAAAGATTCATTCTTTTATAAAGGTCACCCGATACCGTAGTATTAAAAACAGAGTGACTCACATTTTTAAGTAAACGAACACTTTCTTTTAAAACTCAGTAACATTATTTTCCAAACGTTCAAGTTTGCCTAATTTCAAATGCTCAAGTCTCTTATTTTAGAAAGGTTTCATAACTCATAGTCTTAATCTCTTTTAAAACAATTGAGTAACATAAGTCTTATGTGTGGTAGTTTATTCTTGTTTATAACAATCTTATTACTGACGTGATCTAGGAAATGTAATACAATCTTGTCTTATCTTAGCTTACATGCAGATGGAGGTTTCTCTTGGTTTTAATAACAATTAGTCAATACATTTCCTTTATTAACTTGCAATGGTTTGTTCGATACTTATTCTCATTTCGAAATCAAGAAACATTATTTCTTAAAGCCAAGTACTCATTACTCACGAATGAGGTTTCACAACTTTTTAACAAAATTCATAGTCCTTAACATTTCATAAAACGTCATTTATAAGTTAAGTCTCTTATCTTTTAAGACAACAACAAGTATTCTTTTAGAACCCAAATAACTTACTCTTTTCAAAACAAGTAACCTATACTTAAAATCAAGTTACTTCTCTTTTTTCCGAAAACAAGTCGTTATAAGTCAAGTCTCTTATCTTTCAAGATCAAGTCTCTTAACTTTCAAAATCAAGTCGTTTATAAGTCAAGTCTCTTATCTTTCAAGATCAAGTCTCTTAACTTTCTACAATCAATAAACCATTCTTTTACCTACATAATGTCGTTATAACTAACTTCCCATAAAGCTATTATAACACCCTATGTTTTAAACCAACCAAATCACTTAGCACGTACGTCTCACCGTACTACATAGTTCACAACAATCATGCTAGAAAAGATAGGAAGAGGTTCACATACCTCGACGATTATCGACAAATAGCAAAACGCTCCAAGTACTTCAACCCGTCGGCTACTCCTAAGCCAGTAGATCACGCCACACGTAGTACTCCACTCCTAAAATGGTCATAGTACTTCTATCAAACCTTACTCACCATTGAAGACTTATACCAATAAAAAGCCCTCTTAATTCTACGGAAAATTCGGCAGCACTTCCCCCGTTTTTACTCACCTTTCCATCTTTCTCCAAGGCCCGAATAACCGTAATATATATACCACATATATATATAAGGCGTAATAATTAAACAACATAAAGAAGGGGATTACACGCCCAAACGGTAACGCGGTTTACTATCACGCCTTCATAACAACAATAAGTAAAAGGGATTACGCGCCACGTAACGCGGTTTACTATCACGCCTCCATAACAATACAATAATTAAAAAGGGGATCACACGCCCAAACGGAACGCGATTGAAAAATCTTCCCCTTAACAGAAATGTAAATACAGTCCAATGTAAATACAGTCCAAAGTAAATACAGTCCAAAGTAAATACAGTCCAAAGTAAATACAGTCCTTAAGTTGGGGTCCTTGGCCAACTTTGTCCATTTTACTTATCCAATTACTTCATTAGTCATCCAACTTATATTCCATCTTAATATAAGTTATAGTTACTTTGTTAATTACTTCTTCACAAGTAAGATACGTTTTTACCATTTTAATGGCAAACGGCCAATCCTTTCTTTTAACAAGTTAACAAGATCCAACTCTTCCAAACTTTACTCCATATATTATATACTCCATAATATACTTATAATATATGTATAATGACCAAATCACAAAGAGGTTAAGATTTACTACCTCAAATAGCCCAAAATCTATCCAAGAACTTAATGTCGTTCCAAGCAAGTCTTAGCTCCAAATCCTTACGTTTCAATCCGCTACAAGCAACCCATAGAAGCTCTGTAACTTCTCTTCAAGATTCAACTCAAAAAGTGAAGAACACTTAGGGTTCCAACAAGGCAACTTTCGGCCAAGGCATGAAAAATAGGCTAGGGGTGTGAAATCTTTTCCAACTCTTGGTACACAATCTTCCTAACACCTTAGGGAAGAACACTTGAGAGTTTAAGAATTGTTGGACAAATTTAGGTCAAGAAATGGGGGCAAAGCCGAGAGCTCCTAGGTCAAGGGAGAATGAAGGGTTTTCTCAAGTCTTGAAATGGTTAAGTGTGGAAGATTTCATCAACTAGTAGTGTATATATAAGACAACCAAGGGCTAGGATGAAGGCAAGTGTGTGGTTGAGATTGGGGACAAGTGTGTGTGGGTCCCACAAGCCACTTGTCCACACTAAAATATCTTGCGAGACAAGTGCCACTTGTCGAGGATTTCGCCAACAAGCCACCAGGGGTGACACGTGTCGCCTCCTACTCGCCCAAAATATTTCATCTTCGAAAATATCCATAATGGCCAAAATCTCGAAAACAAAGTGGGCCCACAAAACGTAAATTTCTCCGTGGCCCCGTGACCAATTCCTAAATAAAATTCCATAATTCTAATATAATTCAAGAAGCCCAAATACCAAATCTGGGAATCCAATTCCCATCAACGAACCTTTTTCCTTCACAAAACCCGGAAACTTTTCCGTCGAAAAATCACATCTTTCTTTCTTTCCAAAATTTCTGCCGTACTCTCGTACGTACGTCCTCGCATACATACCCTGGAACTACGGGGTGTAACATTATTATTTTATGTGTTTATTATTTATTATTAAGAATTATGACATGACTTAAAATTAATAAATATGGGCGCGAAACTCAAAGTGCGTAATTTTCTACGTAAGACGCGGTGCCATTATTAAATTGCTTATTTATGTCTGTATTAATGTTTTATCGCTGCATTTTATTATAAGAAATCATAAAAAATTATTTTGCAAAATTAGTGTAATTTTATAGCTACTAGCTGGACGGGAGGGTCAAAATTGGGTGTCAACAGCACCCTCCAATTAAAATTACTTTCTTTTAAACCTAACGTCCTAATAGACTTTGTCACTTGTGAAGAAGGATGACCTAACCGTTTGTGCCAAAGATCAAATCAATCAATTGTATCCGCCTTCATAACTTGTATTCGCGACACATTTCGGGAATAATAAAGTCCACCTCGTCGCTCACCCATTTCAAACAGCTTCCTCGAGGTAGGCTCTTGTATATTACACATAGTTTTGTTAAAATTTACATCACAATCTAAATGATCAATAAGTTACGATACATAAATTAAATTGTAAGTTAAATCCGGAACATAAAGGACATCCTTCAACCAAATCTCATTATTTAGCCTGGTCGTTCCTTCTTTCATGGCCAACGAGCTACTTCCATCCAGAAGTCCAACCGGACACTCAGGAATGTCCAGTTGATCGTTCAATTTCTTCGGATTACCTTTCACGTTATTGGTAGCTCCATAGTCAATCATCCAGGATGAGTTTTCGATCTTGTATTCATATTTATTCCTTGTGAATTCAACATGTGAATCACCGTTTTGCAAATTTCTTCGCTCAAATTGTGAGGTCTTATTCCTCTTGTGTTCATCCGGTAGCAAAGGCATTATTCGGGTAGTTGCCTCTTTCGCGATCGGATCCCGGACCTCCCCTCTGTTGTTGTTGTTGTCCTCGTCCTATTCCTCCGAATTTTTCGTCTCCCTTTTTATTTCCATGCGATTATTTCGGATACCAATAAGTTGAATGTATCCTTCCATAACGTGTCCATATCTCTTGCAATGTGTGTAAAATACACTATCATTCTTTCCTTCACCTTGATCACGATTTTTATTTCTTCATTGTACGACAAAGGCGATGTTTTCACTTCATTCCTTCGTTTTTTGTGTTCTCTCAAACGTTCTTTCTGCCCTAGCTTCGAATAGACTTTGCTTAGTGATGGCAATGGTTCATGGGCCAATATGTTCGATCTCACCGTTTCATACATTGTCTAATCTTGTCCCATGAGAAAAAGATGTTTTCTTCTCTTTTGATTTCCGAGATCATCCTCAGATTGCACGTGTACTTTTTGCACTTGCAAGTAGAAATCTGTTCGTAGTTTATCAATTATTTCAATAACTTGATTAGTTTTCCATAGTAATCCATTATGGTCCTTCCCTTCTGCTTTCACTCCGCAAGTTCTGCTTTCAGTTGTTGCATCCGTGGTCCGTTGATAACGACAAAACGCTCTCGAATACTCGTCCACAATTCCTCTGCTTACTCTTTATGCGAGATCGTTGAGTGAAGAGTTGATTCGATGGTGTTACGAATCTACGATACAAACAAAGAGTTTATAGTCCATCAGTCTTCTAAGTCCGATTATTCTTCATCCGGTTTCTTGATCGTACCATCAATGACGCCAAATTTCTTCCTTGCTCTCAGGATCGTCCTCATGGATCGAGCCCATTCTTCGTAATTCTCTCCCTTCAACTGGACTTGTATCACCATAATTCCGAGATTGTCGTTTAATGTAATGTCATACGGGGATATTATTTTTCTTTGAATTTTGTTTTCTTCACCAACTATTCCTTTATTTTATCATCGGTTTCTCCGCCACCCGTCATTATTAAGGTTTTTGTGTTCTTTCGACGTGGTTCTGATATCATGTTAAAATTAAGAGGTAATGAAATTTTAGAGAGAAGAAAAATATTGAGAAAATTATTTCTTACTTTCATTCATCATAATGAATTCTTTATATATAGTCAAAAATCTTTTTTCCCATAGTCTAACAAGGAAACTATATTCTAACAAACTACTATAGTTATAATTTACTAAATATACTTAGACCGTAATTTTATCATAAAACTAGTAGATTTAAACTAGGAAATTCGGGATCGGTGATCGACGTAGGTGTCGGTCCCAATAACATGGATTGTGTTATGGAGACCTTACCTGGAAAAAAATAAAAAACCCCTAGAAAATTAGAAAGGAGATTACGAGAATTCGAACCCCGCTAATAAATTTCAGGCATACAAACGAAGTTAACATCAATCACTTCAATAAACAATTTATTTTTAATCCTTTGATAACGTGGCAGCTAGAGATGGCAATGGATCCCGGACCCGATCCGGATCCGGTGGATCCAGATCCGTTTTATAGGATATGGATATTCAAAGTTTGGACCCGACGGATCCGGATCGGACCCGGATCCGTTTATGATGGATCGACCGATGCGGATCTTGTCTTTGAGATCCGTATCCGGTCCAGATCCGACTCGTGAATCCATTTTTTATTAAATTAATTATACATTTATTATTTATACATCATGGCACCGAATCCTTTGTAATCTTAATTTTATTTTATATTCCAAGGGCCGAAGTCCATTATTTTTTTAATTGAGACACGTTTTGCGTGTTATTCTTTAATCATTATATTAATCATTTATGTGGTACTTATGTAGTAGCTTATGTATTGAGATGATTGTTTCTCACTACAGCAATAGCCAATAGGCATAACAATTGTCAACAATGTCATTTAGTCCTAATTTACGGATGCATTTTCATGATTCTGTTAAATTAAATTGACTTTTTTTCTAGAAAATTTGGACTGATTAGAAGGTATAACTTAATAATCAGTCACTTTGATTTGGATCCAGATCCGATCCGTGGATCCGATGGATCGGATGAATCTGGATTTGAATATCATTTTATGGACCCTATTGATCTGGATCTGGATATGAATACATGTATGTAAAACGGATCTGGATCTAGAATCCGGTCTAAATCCTACCCGTTGCCGTCCCCAGTGGCAGCAGTCAGCAGAGGTACAAATTCCATACTTGTATGCTAAGTATTGACTTTTAACACTGTTCAAACTCAAATACGTGTCTTCTCTACTTCACCATCTCTTTCTTGTTGTCTCTTAAAAGTCTCTCACACACACAAAAACTATACCCAAAAATTCCATAAGAATGGACCTTCAAGAATCAATCAGTAACCAAACAGGCGTATCCTTAACATTAACCAAACATGTTTTTTGCACCGAGGTTAAAGGAGACACCAACATGGTTTTCTCCCCTTTGTCGATCCATGTAGTGTTGGGTCTCATCGCAGCGGGTTCAAATGGCCCGACCCGAGATCAGTTGCTCGGTTTCCTCAAATCCAAATCTAGTGATGAACTCAACTCTCTATCTTCTCAGCTTGTAGATGTTGTATTTGTTGATGGTGGGCCCAGTGGTGGGCCACGTCTTTCTGTTGCTAATAGTGTTTGGGTTGAACAGACTTTGCCTTTAAAGCATTCTTTCAAACAGATTGTGGACAATGTTTATAAGGCTACTTCTACTTCTGTTGATTTTCAGAAAAAGGTTAGATTTTTAACCCCCAAATTTAAATCATTGCTTAGTTACTTAGTTATTGCAAACATAATTGATCGCTTCAGTTCTGAAAATGCTTGATGGGATAATGATAGTATGAGGAAATCTGTTGTATTTGAGTTTGTGAGTTGTTTGGGGAGAGGTGATTAGATGTAATATGGCGCATTTCACGGATTAGTGTAGAAGGTTAGTAGGTATTAGAGTGTTGTCTCACTTATTCTTCCTTGTATTTGTAGTATTTCTCATGTAATCTCTTATCTTTCGATTTTTGTTACTATCTAATGTCTCTTGTTATTCGCTTAATGTATTGTTTTGTTGTAGTTATAGCTTTTTTTCCCTCTTTGACTTGCTTTATCCTGAGCCGAGTGTCAATCGGGAACAACCTTTCTACCTCCCAATATCTACACACTCTACTGGCTGGGTATGTTGTTGTTGAGTTGTTATATATAAATTTTCATGCCATTCAGTTCCAAATATTCTGTTTTTTCGGAATACTTGAACTTATGGATTTGTCATACTTACCAAATATTAGATTTTATTTAGCAGCTAATAACCAGTTAGAAGGTGCATATAGTATAAATTCAAATAATATAGCAGTATCGCGTTTTATCTATGTTAAGTTAGCTTGGTTAAGTATGAATGGATTATGCACTAGGATAACTGAAAGTAATAATTTCATTGTAAAATCTTCCTACTCCAATGGAGCTAGGGTTTTTGGTTCTTCTCAGTTTCTAGACATTTGATAAGAAATGGACCTTGGGCCTAACTCAACCCCAAAAGCTCAGGAGGTGAGAATTTCCCAAGACCATATAGAAGAACAATTTTTAAATTCCCAATTGATGTGGGACTTAACAAACTTCAAATATCCTTTGATGAGTAGAACCAGCCAAAGTGGTCCTGTTTCTTTTTTCTTTTACATTTGAATTCAGGCGCTTAATGTTTATGCTCGAGGGATTTGCATTTTTACTATTAGCTAGATAAAACTTGGTGCACTTCATTTTTTTGGCATTGGAAATTTTGCACCATCAGCTTTATCTTTGTGTGTAACTTTTCCTTTTAGGTGGGGATGGAACTATGAATGGATGAGGTTGCATTTATGCATTTAGATTACTGATAAACAGCAGGCCAATGAATGTTATCTTAAACGTTTTCACTATGTTTGTCATTCACTATAATCTCAAGTACTGATGTATTGCTACCTTCACGGGAGATTGAAGAAGTTCTACATTCATTGCTTAAAATACTGGCTATACTCTTCAGACTTTTCTGTTTCTCTGCAACCTTAGCATGGATAGTTTTACTGACCTATGAACTTTAACCACCCATCAGCTGGAGCTGGGCTAGGAAAAAAGGATAGCATTGATGTAATGAAAATTAAAAAGAATATTTTTGCATAATTTTTTATTAAGAAATTTTGGATGATATGTAGGCTGTTGAGGTTGCCAGTCAAGTGAATCAATGGGCTGAAAAGGAAACAAGCGGGCTTATCAAAGAAATTCTTCCAGCTGATTCAGTTGACAGTGCAACAAGACTTGTCTTTGCAAATGCACTGTACTTTAAAGGAGCCTGGGATGAGAAGTTCGATGCATCAGTGACAAAGGACAATGAGTTTCACCTTCTCAATGGGACATCTATTCAAGTGCCCTTCATGACTAGCAAGAAGAAGCAATACGTAAAAGCTTTTGACGGTTTCAAGGTGTTGGGGCTTCCGTATAAACAGGGTGAGGATAGGCGTCGTTTCTCCATGTACTTCTTTCTACCTGATGCCAATGATGGACTGCCAGCTTTGGTAGAAAAGGTCAGTTCCGAATCCCAATTCTTGGAGCGACACCTTCCATATCAGAAGGTTGGAGTTGGTGAATTCCGTATCCCCAAATTTAAAATATCGTTTGGATTTGAAGCTTCTAACGTTCTGAAAGGGCTTGGCCTGGTATTGCCTTTCTCTGGTGATGGCCTCACCGAGATGGTGGACTCCCCTGTTGGCAGTAATCTTTACATTTCTAGCATCTTTCACAAGTCTTTTATTGAGGTAAATGAAGAGGGAACAGAAGCTGCAGCTGCAACCGCTGGTGTGATTAAACTAAGAGGATTGATGGTGGAAGAGAAATTAGACTTTGTTGCTGATCATCCGTATCTCTTCCTGATTAGAGAAGATGCAACAGGTGTGGTACTGTTTGTTGGTAGTGTGCTTAATCCTCTTGTAGACTAAGTCGTATTCCACTATATGGAAGTTGATATATGTTGTTTGCGTCTTTGTTGTATTACTTGGGACTTCTTTGGTGCCCAGAGTTAGCTCAAACCGCCTTCAAGCCCTTCTATCTTATGGAAGAGTGTTCTCATGCACACTTCAAGAATCCTACTTCTCTCGGATATTGCGAGTAAAATTTGTTAACTGCTCTTGCAGTCAGTGTGACTTGTATGTCCTACAGTGTACTTTGAAATAATTAACATCAAAGGTCTGTCTAATACTTCAATTTCTAGTTATGGTTGTTGTATCTACACGTGTTTTCTTGTCTGTTCCTGGCCTAAAAGAGGGTACACATGAACAAGCTAACTATAGAGAAATAGACGTGCTTCATCTAAAGCAAGTTAGAAATTGCTACTAGCACTCGCCATCTAAAATTAGAAAGAGTTCAAGGGAAGACTTTTGTAGAATAACATTGCTGCTTTACAGTATTGAGGGTTTTACTAGGTACTGTTTGCAAGTCTTGGGTGGTTGTAGCCTCCTGTTCTTTTCCACACAATCTTGCAGTAAGTTGGATTTAATCATCAATAAATCCTTAATTTAATCAAGAATGGAACAGGACATGATGCAGACTTAAATGTGCACTCAGAAGAGCTTAATTCATTGTTGCTGGTTAACCGTACTGGAGTTGATTTTTCGGAGGACCTGTATTCCTTTTTTCTATTAAAGTCGTTCTTGTTGATGATATATATCTCATTTAAAAGAATGTATCACTGCTTTAAATCATATATACCAAAGTTTCTTCTCTAAACTTTGAAGAGGACTTTAAATTCTGGTCACTATTAGACGACCAGTGACTACAGGATTGCCACTTCCTTAAGCTTTATAAAAGACACTGTGATACACTAAGTTTCGCTATGCGCATGATCTGAGAATGAGTCAAATTACATTGGGTCTCATGTACATAAGCCTCACCTTACATTAATGCAAGAGTTTATTTTTACGGCTCAAAGCCACAACTCGAACGGTAACCTTCTGATCCAATGAGGGCAACTTTACGGTTGCTCCCTTCACTTGCTTAAACTCTCTAGTTACAAACTTTTCACTCCTTGTAAAATGTAAACTATTGGTGGATCATGTATTTCGAGGTCTAAATGACAAAGAGGCTACTTTTGGAATTTCAGTCTCATTACCTTCTAAAGCAAAAGCAAATACCACACGACTTGAATTGTTATAATTTGTGTGCATGTGTATGTGAGCAAAGGCCGACCTATTACTACTGCAACTTTGGAAGTAACATTTGTGTTTTGACTTTTAACTAAATTTTCTATTAATTTATCTGATCAAATATTTTGTGGGGCAATAACAATCCCAACTTTGGAAGTATTCTTTTCATTCCCTTTCTTTGATTTGTAAAAAAACTTACAAAAATAAAAAAGTGAAAATTACAACTATCTATTAGAGAGTATAAATTATAGAGTGGACTAATGCATCTAATTATTTAAGTCCTCCGAATTGAAAAATATTTTCTGAAGATCATATTTTCTGGTGTTTGGCTTCACCATAATCATTTTCTCAAGATTATATATGTAACTTTTTGTAACATGAATTACTATTTCAGAAGCCTGTGGAATATTCAAAATTAGAACCAAATATAAAACTCCAATTGAGTTAAAAGCTGCTTTTGGTAAAGGGTAATCATAGATTACTTGGGGGCAAAAAAGACGAAATCCCTCGCTCACAGGGCCCTCATCCCTGAGATCCGAGTACAATGAATTCTATAATATTTTACAGTTAGCCGCAGTGGTTCCCACACACCATACGAGTATCACCCAAATTTGGAGCTGCATTTGTTGTACATTTACCATCTAATGCCATGCCATCAGTACCATTATTGATCCGAAGCCCTAGACCAGTTGGTCAGGCAGAGTATCTCACGGTGGTGTGAGAATGGCATTAAGTTCAAATCCGAGTAACACCGCGCTCGCTTCTTGAGCCGCACACTCGCCACAAGTGGCATGAATCGATCAAGCGGCCAGAGGCTTATTATTACGCTTTGTAGTTACCCAATGCACACCTTCGGGTAGCGGCTGCGGGTTTCACGTTAAACAAATCAATACCATTATTGGCTACAATAATAATAATGATGAAACTAATACTCCGTAATAAAGATCAGTACATCAAAAATGATGATGACCACGAAGAAATTTGCATTTGTGAAGATTGTCATGAAATGTAAAGAGCAATGAATTTAAGCATTCCAATTATGTCGTAGGATTATTTATCAAAGATATGCCATTATTATTTTCATTTTGTATTTTTGAAATTTTAATTGATAACATGAGTATTCTTGTAGATTTCTGAGAATTATTAAAAGTTTTAAATATATAAATATATTATTGATTCAATAGTGATGTAGCATTGGGGCCGCTTTGCTTAGTGGTATGATGCAGCTCTCTAGCAATCTTGATTTCATGGTTTATTTTGCTTTCAATTCGTTGTCGCTATTACAAAAATTGTTTTTGCCTTCTTTTCCTGAAGATGTTTCAATTCGTCAAGTTGTCTCTTGCCTACACATGAATTCAACAACAAATTGAGAGATTTCCCTATTCGAGAATCCTCAAGTCCAATCATCATCTTACTAGCCGATCTGCAATATAAAAAATAATAATGCTAATGAACAAAAAAAGGCTCTTTATAATATAAATATGGTGTTAGCACTTTATAAATAACATATATTGTGCTGACTTTTTCAGTTTAGTTTGAAACTGATTTTATGACTGAATAACATAAGTGCCACTTAGCAGTAGAAACTCGAAAAGACAGACAGACAGGGACTCTTTCACATATGTTAACTTTCCGACATGAATCTCCACGTCAGTTTCTCTCTAAAATCTAATAAGTTGGTAGAGTCAACACAAGATAAGAATCACCCCTTTATTTGTATGCTGACCTAGCCCAAGTTGGCTTCTTAGAAAATAGTGTGTTTGTGGTGAGAAATTTGGATATGCTTCAAGTTGTGTACCTTACTTTGATCACTTTTCAAAGAATTATATGTCCCTTACAAATACTCTCACGGTATAAAATGAAGCAAAGCCAAGAAATAATGAAAATAAGTTTCTGAACACAAAAATTAGTGTTGCAGTCACTAAACTTATGCAGATTTTCTTAAGGAAGAATTTTGATACTTGGAATAATTCTTGTCATCCAATATTTTCAGGATGTTCCTCTATTTAGAGAGGATGTCTTTAACCTTGAACCTAAAATGACGCAACCTTTAGGGAAGATATGCATTGTTTCAGGAAGAGACGTAAAGTACTTTTTCCTTTTTGAAAACAGAAAAATATTTTTTTCTTTTTGCTTATTCCTTTTATTTTCTCTTGAAAATTCCTACAACCCCATCATTTTTCAAGTGAAAATATCAACCCAACACTACCTTTAAAAATTAAGAGACAAGTGAATTCTTGCATTAATAAAATATCTAGCGATTGAACTTTATATTATCGGAATACAATTTTTATTAAACTGAATAGTCAGATAAGATAAGTCTTTTGAACCGACCACCATATTATAAAATATGATGCATCTCACACATGAATTCTATTACATTACTCCTTCATAACCAACACCATAGGCCTTGTGTTCCAATCCTCTCGTGAATGCATAGAAACCAAAATCGAGCTTCTTGAAGCGGCCCACTTCGCATCCACATAGGTAGACCCTTATTAACGTGCTGCTTCAAGAGCACCCACCAATAAGTATATTAAGAGTTTATAAACTCTACTTTCTTTGTTAAGCACTTATTTTGGGACGGTAATACCAAGTGCTATCAATCAAAAATGTTGTCACTCATTGAACTCAAGACTGGAAGTTATATCAAGCGTCAAGTTGAGGTTTCATCCTTAATGGTCTTTATTTATAGGTTTTAACTCCATTCCTCGTAATGTTTTCAACACCAAATCCCTTGCTAATTCATTAGTCAATGGGTTGACAAGATTATTAAGTAAGTGTACCCAGTCAATCATGATCACTTCATCTTTAATTTATATAATTATGTCTAAGGCTAATATGTCTAGATTTTTTGTTATATATATATATATATATATATATACATATATGATTGTAAGCTCGGGCTAAGGTGGCCTCACTATCACAATGAATAAAAATTGGTGGCATGGACTTAGGCCATAATGGAATATCAAAAAAAATATTTCTCAATCATTCCCCTTTTGTAGAAGCGGATGATAAGGCTACAAATTCTGCAGCCATAGTGAATCTGTAATATATGTTTGCTTCTTATATCCCTAAGATATCGCACTCCCACCAAGAAGGTATACCTATCATTCTCTTGATCAGTGATCCAACTTGCATCCGAGTACCTTACTAGTATAGCGGGATCACTGATATAATAGATGCCATAATCTAGGGTTTTTTTTGAAATACTTTAGTACTCATTTTATAGCATGTGAATGATGCTAACTCGGGTTGCAAGTATATCTACTCAACTTATCCATTGCATACGCAATGGATGGTCTCGTACTAGTCGTAGCGTACATCAAGCACCCGATCAACTTAGAATACTCAAGTTGAGCAATTAGCGTTCCACCATTTCTTTCCAATTTAAAACATGAATCATACGGTGTAGAAATAGAATTACAATCAAAATGATTGAATTTATTTATCACTTTCTCAATATAATGGGATTGTGTTAAGGAAACCCCCCCCCCCCCCCACTATTTCTAATAATTTTTACACCAAAAATGACATTCGTTTCTCTCATGTCATTCATGAAAAACTGAGTGGATATGAATCTTTTGGTGGGCTCGGCCTATTTTTTGTCGGTCTGAAAAATCAACATATCATCTACATACAAGCAAGTGAAAACTCCTTTTTCTTTTTCAAATTTTGAGTAAACACACTTGTCTGATTCATTAATTTTAAAGTCATTAGATAGTATTACTTCATCAAATTTTTGATGTCATTGCTTAGAGGCTTATTTTAGCCCATGCAATGATTTTACAAGTTTGCAAACTTTCTTCTCTTGTCCTTTAACTACAAACCCCTCAAGTTATCTCATATAGACTTCCTCTTCCAATTCACCATTCAAAAATGCAGTTTTGACATTCACTTGGTGAATTACTAGATTGTAAATGAAAGCTAGTGCAATAAGCAACCTTATCGTGGTTATTCTTAAGTGTCAAAGTAGTCAACGCCATGATTTTTGATAAAACCCCTAACTACAAAGCGAGCTTTGTATTTATTCACGATGCCATTTACTTTTAACTTCTTCTTGAATAACCATTTACCATCTATGGGTTTGCAACCGGTGGAAGGTCTGTTAGAATCCAAGTATTATTTTTCATTATGGAGTCTATCTCATTTTGGATAACCTTCTTTCATAATGCATCAGGAGATTGCACGGCCTCACTAAAAGTAGTGGGATCATTTTCCATATTAATATAACAATAAGGAATTTATTTTCAATCTTATCAGTTGAACCTTATACTAAATAGATGTAGAAGTCTTCTCCATATGTCTTATGTCTTTTCTTTTCTAGCTCTCTTACTCCTTACTTAAACAATGCCATCTTGATTTCCATTATCTTGAGAGATTGATGGTTGTGAAGTAGAAGAATTTGGATCACTTGGAACAATATCTTTTGATTTAGGAATTCATAGAAAGCGAGTTTCATCAAAAAATGCATCTCTTGATTCAAGAATGGTATTAACCAAGTACGAATCATTTGGTTCAATGACAAAAAATCTATAGACTTTGGTTTTTCAGCATATCCTATAAAGACGCATTCAATTTCTTTCACCCAACTTTTTTCTTTTAGGTTTCAAGACTTTACTTATGGCCCTGCATCCCCAAATTTTGAGATGACTCAAATTTGGTTGGCTTTTGTTTTAAAGTTCATATGGGGTTGTTTAATCCTTTTATTAGGGACCCTATTAAGAATAAAATAAGCCGTTAACATGGCTTCACCCCAATAACGATGACTTAGGCCTGAGTTAGACAATAAATAATTAATTATTTCTGTTAAGATTCGATTTTTTCATTCGACTACACCATTTTGTTATGGTGTATATGATGTCGTCACTTGATGCACAATACCAGTGCTTTAAAAAAATGTAGAATTTTAATATTTCCCTCCCATTCGGTCCTTAGACACTTAACGGAAGATTGACATTGCAATTCAACCTCAGTCTTGTAAATTTTAAAATTTTCTAGTGCTTCATCTTTAGAACTTACAAAATAAACTTTGCAAAATCTAGAGTAGTCATCAATAAATGTAATAACATATTTATTTTCTCCGATTGTAGGAGTACTATAAAAATCACTATAAATTAATTCAAGCAACTTAGTAGTTCTCTCAATACTTGAAACAGATTTCCCTGTGATCTTTGTTAACATGCAAGTTTTATATTTTTTACTATCCACATTCATTATCGGTGTCAGGCCACATTTAGACATATCCTTCATTCTATGAAAATTAACATGTCCTAAACGTGAATGTCATAATGAAAAATTAGAGGCAAACATATAAACAAAAAATTCATCCTTTAATGAATGCAAAATGATCTAGTTACAATTATCATTTCTCTAAATTTCAAAATATTCTAGCAACTTTCAAGTATTAATATCCATCAAAATAAGGGAATTCCTATATATATATCATCCCACTACTTGAAAGTAAAATTCACATGATATCTATGCAACAAAGTTATAACATGATAATTTCTTTGGCGCGGAATAACAATTTTGTAAAAAGCATATCAAATATGTTATTCCTAAATTTATTCAAAATGCATTTCATGATCATCACAAATGATTCATCTACCCTTATATTTATGAAATTAATTTTCCCAAAAATTCATAAAGTACTTTTTTTCTTTTCGCAAAAGAAGGTAGAAATTCGTAGATAAATAATGAGTAAAATTAAGAAAATAGAACCCGATTTTTGCTGCTTTCATCTTGATTTGTGATGACTGGCTCTATTTGTTTTCTTTTTAAACAATTGTGAAATAAAATTAATCATCCACACACAGAGTGACACCAAAATACTGTTTTCAGTAAGCATTAACATCTGCGTTTTAAACACAATGAACTTGTATTATCATCTTCATGCCAATTTGCCCCAAAAGAACGTACATCACGGAAGATTTACTTTTGGTTATGAAAGAAAGTGTGCACTGATTTTCTGACTTAAAGCATTGTAGTCTTTAAAATTATGACCAAATAAAACGGAATGGGCACATAAGTCTATTGTTCAATGCCAATTTCATCAATTGAGAAAAGGAACTCCTGCCTACTATGAAACATTATGACTGAATAAAATATTCTATCAACTTTCTCCTTTTTATTTTATCTCCATCATCACAGAACATAAAAAACTAATAACAGTGAAATAAATTCCTTAAGATTGTTAATATTCTCAAACGCCAATAACTTCGTCGAACTCAACAAATGAAGGCAGAAAAATAATTCTCTTTGATTGTTAGAAAATAGTGTGTTTGTAGTGAGAAATCTGTAAGGTTTTGTTGGGTTCGTGTACGCAGCGAAATTTCAAAATTTTGTGTTTTAAACCCAACAAACGACGAACTGTAGGATGATTATGTAATAATGTAAATACATAACATGTATATAACCGTAATACTTCGATAGAATATTTACGGTTTGGAAACTCTGGAGTCTTTTAGTAATTTCTGAGGGTGCGCACGCAATTGATCCTCGATAGCAAGTTTCAAGAACTCTGATGTATACCTACTTCGAACAGCTAAAAAATTCGGCAGAGGTTCAAGAGAGAGTTTAATTCTAGGTCTCTAAGACTTAGAATAATATATGAATAATGTGTGTGTGTGTGAGAATAATGAATAGAAGCCTTCTATTTATAGTTGCATTTTAGGTTTAAAACGTAACTAGGGTTTCTCGTGGTCCAGGCCTAGAAAACGAGGTGCAATGGGTCACCGATCGCCCATCGCCTAGGCGACGCCATGGCGCGCTCGCACCGCTAATTCTATGTCCCGTGATGCCGCGCTTCGACGCCCAAAGGTGGAATGCCGTCTCCTTTTCATTTTAATTAAATCTGAAATCCAATTTTGACTTAATTAAATAATCATTATTCAGTTTAAATGTGTCGATTATAATCGAGCATTTATATTCTTTCATTACATCCTTAGATCGAAGGAACAATTGACATAGTGTTACCCTACATGCTTTCACATATCGACACTAATCATATTAGGGTCTACACGAAACTCCTAGACGGCGTCGGAAGACAAACTCAATATGTGAAGTATATTTACACGAATCTAGTAAACTGAACCTCTATGTGAGAAGATAAAATCCTTTCATTCACGACACACTCGATCAAGCTTAGGATTTGTCAAGTGTCTATCCAAATGACTTGATCATTATATCTCATCTATATTATGTCACGACCCTACCCAACCCGACGGGCCGCGACCCGATGCTCTACCTGGGCACCCTTATACCCACCTGTCACATAATCACACGGATACCAAGGATAATATAATAATCCGTAAATTATCTCAAAATAGGCAAGTCGGCAAGGCTGCCACTATATACAGGAACATCCCAAAATAAGTACAACGGTACAGCTGGCCAAAACACATATACAAATACGCATCTATCACCCACAACTGTCTACATACCTCTAAGAATACGATAATGAAATATGACGGGACAGGGCCCTGCCGTGCCCCTAAATATGCATAAGTCCGAAAATAAGGTTTTGTACCAAAATGACTAAGCTCCGGATCGATGAAGCTCTCCGAACAACTGAATAGGAATCCTAGACTGGAGGATCACCAAACTGAGCACAGAATCGCGTACTAACGCAGATCTCGAAAATGGGTCAAGATTTAAATAATGATCAATATGTAAAACATGGCATCAGAATGAGATCATAACATGTCAAGAGATGTTAGGAGACAAATATAATAATCCAAATATCAATACAATTGTACCATGTGAAATGAGAGTCAACTGTGCCTTATAAAATGAGAGTCAAGATATGTCCATATAAAATAAATCATATATACACCGCCCGGCCCATTCTGGGACGCGGTGGAATCATGTACTGTCCGACCCTCTAGTGAAGGATGCGGTAAAATCATATACTGCACGGCCCATTCTGGGACGCGGTGGAATCATATACTGTCCGACCCATTCTGGGACGCGGTAAAATCATATACTGCTCGGCCCTCTAGTGAGGGACGCGGTGAACATATAAGGTACTGTGCACGAAACTGCCCGACCCAAGATGCGGTGAAATGATATAATCACATCAGCACGAATAGAATATCATGAGTAACTTTATACATATTAAATCATCATTTGACTCTCAATGGAATAAATAAAAGACACTATCATGTCATGTATCCTTTTAAATCATCATTTGGAAAATCAAGACACTATATATCATGTCTCATTTTAAATCATCACTAGGAATTAGGATTCATTAAAACCATGTACGTCCGCCGTGCACTCATTTATGAAAATCATGTCAAAAAGAAGAAAGAATAGTTTCACATACATTTTAGTCGAACTAACCAACTCAATATTAGAATACATCTCGTCTAGTACTTACTATAATAATGGTAATATGTCCGTTAATTCTATAATTACTAGCATACTTTATATCGAATGACGAATCTTTTCTATAAAAATTCGAGCAGCACTTCCCCTATTTATATTCACATCCACAACTTACAAACAAAGCCAACAATACCAATTACAAGATGCAACTTAAAGATATAACCAAAACAATCCAAAATACTTCATATATGCCATCATAATCCATTTCTTTTATTTACGTTCATGGTAGACAACAACCAAGGTGATTTATACACCTATTTCTCATGTTAATCCATCCTCTTAATCCATATCAAATCAGCCCCCAAAATAATCCATATACTAACAAAAATCGAGAGTTTCAAGAATGCAAAATAACATCTTTCTACACCTTAATTCCTTAAGACATATATCCACAATTACAATAATGTGTATGCATATTCATAATTGAAATTTTTAGCATTATAATCTTAATAAAACAGCCCCTAATACATCACAACAATGTCCAATAATGTCATACAAGTCTTGACCAACAAGGCTTAATTGCCAAAGTTCTTTTCTTAACTCCTTAAAATCCAATTCATGTTTCAACACTTCCATATAACCAATTATAACTTAAATATCAAGGTTTTCTTTCACTTTTCAACATGAAATTAGTGACAAGGATAACAACAACAATACTTAAATTCAATGTAGCCAAAACAGTCCTTACAATCGGCTTTACCCACAAATAGTCACATGCATTGTCTAAATTCCAAGTTTTTCTTAACACAAGTTCATTTCTTAAACTACAACAACATGCAACTCCAATTACACCATAAGAAGAAGAATTTCTTACCTTAATCTTGCCAAAACAGTCCCTTAAAATGTCGGTCCACTGCCTAGTTTTTCTTGCACCATTTTCATCATTTCTTCAACTCAAAATGACATGCATGTATTCTATAAGTTTAATCCATCATTCTTACATGTTTTTCTTCCAAAATAATTCATCTCCAATGTTAACGTTTCTGGCTACAATCTGGGCGCTTCTACTAGCGTTTGAGTCCCAATCGTTTGGGTGTTAATTCTTGGCTTAGAACTTAATTTAGGAGCTTAATTTAGGAAGAGAGGTAATGTGGTCTCTAACTTAGCTATGGAAGAGATGGAAATCTGTTTGGAGAGGTTGGGAGAGAGGGAGTGTTTGGAAAGGGGGAGGGGTTCTTGTTGCGATATTTCTAGATGCTTACGCAAGTGTACATATCGTTCAAATAATAAAGATCTGTAAGACCAAGTTTATCGTCCACAGAAACTGGTTTATTAAGTACCGATTATCTATCCTATGGTATCTATTTTAACCAAAATAAATTATGGGATAATTTCCATTTGATGGAATTATTTAATTAAGTCAAAATTAGATTTTGAATTTAATTAAAATCAATACGTGCTGAAACATTAAAATAAAAGGGCAGCACCACGGCGCCACAGAGGCTGAGTCACGGCGCTGGTACGGCAGTAGGCCCAGTCCGATTGGCCCACTGCAATTTGGATTTGGATCAAGCTTTTAAGCCTAATGCCAGTCTGATTTGTATTTTAATGTTTCTCTATATATTGAGCACTTAACCTCATAATTTAGGTTAATTGAATAATAAACTCAATTCCTACTTTCTGAGCTCAGAGTTCAGAGATTAAAATCTTCTCAAACCTCTGCCAAGATTTCCTAGCTTTCCTGACAGAGGGATATACCGAAGCAAGACTTGCACCCGAGCAGACAATCACGTGCGCACCTTCTAGTAGAGTTGCAAAACATAAACTGTAAGTTTTCTTGTGTCTGCGCAGATTTCAATTGTAACATAATCATATCAGACGAATTTGTTGGGGCAAGTAAGTTAACAAGATTTTAAACTTCCGTTGTGCCTTACTTGTGTGTTTTAGACTCAACAAAACCCTACATCCTGTCATCAATATGTTCAGGATGTTCCTCTATTTATAGAGGATGTCTTTAATCCTTAAACCTGAAATGACGCGACCTTTAGGGAAAAGATGCATTATTTCGGGAAGAGATTACTCTTTCAGGATGAAAAGTATTTTTTTTCTTTTTGCTAACAGAAAAGTATTTTTTCTTTTTGCCTATTCTTTTTATTTTTCTTGAAAATTTCAACATGATATAATCCAGACTCCTCTTTTGGTAACGTTAAGGATGCTTAAAGTATAATCCGAAGCCCTAGACCAGTTGGTCTTGAAGGCAGAGGGTATCCTCATTGGGTGGTGTGGGAGAGCTTGGTCACAAGTTCGAACCTGTGGTAACGCTCGACCGCCTTTCGCCGGGAGCTCACACTGGCTTGTCAAGTGTGGTTTAACTGGCTGACGTGGTTTGCAGTGCTATCGCACACCGATTTACCTGCGGCGCACTGAAAGAGCGGTTGCGGGTTCCTTCGTCAACAAAAAGGATGCTTAAAGTATCATAAATCGACGATTTCAAAAGGATATAGAAGTGAATTATTAAAATTAAGAAAAAAAAAGGAAGAAAGTTCCTATTTCTAACCCTTCCATGAGGTGACAAATAAACTTTTATTCTATTTAATTTTTCTCCTTTTTTTCCATTGTTCATCTCATTTCATATGTCAGATCAAATATTGAATCATTAGGAGTTTGATTAAGGTTGATATGTGATAATTTGATGAAAGAGTTGGCTAAAGAGAAGATAAGGTTATGAATTAGATATGTATTACGGTATTACCTGTCTTTATTTGCTAATGGCAGACACTTTGCAGGAAAAAGGTTGAAATCATTAGCTGCTAATTTGTTTTCTTCTCATTTTCT
Organism: Przewalskia tangutica; assembly: GCA_029844215.1. Lineage (NCBI taxonomy): Eukaryota > Viridiplantae > Streptophyta > Magnoliopsida > Solanales > Solanaceae > Przewalskia > Przewalskia tangutica. Next base: position 64,730,058 of record CM056737.1, read on the forward strand.
CTGCTTTAATTATTGCCCCTATATTCTCCTTAGTCCTTTTCTTGGGGTTAAAATCTATGGCTGGCCAGTGGGCCGGACCTAATCGGGGCGAGTTTGGCGTGATCGGGGCGGAACGGGGAGGGTGGCGGGATCGATTTGGATCGGAACTGGCGGGCCGGGTCATAGCGGGACGATACTGTCTCGCCCCGCCCTGCCCGGCCCCGCTGGATCGGTCAAGGATCGGACTAGTATGACGAAAATCGCGTCGGGGCGTGTTTTTTTTGCACTTAATTAAAAAAAATCACATATTGTTGACACCCAATTTTGACCCTCCCGTCCAGCCATTAACTATAAAATTACACTAATTTTGTAAAATAATTTTTAGGATTTTTTATAATAAAATGCAACGAATAAAAACATTAAATACAGGCATAAATAATTAATTTAATAATGGCATCGCGTCTTACGTAAAGTCTTAAGCATTTAGAGTCCCGCGCCCGCATTAATTAACTTTAAGCTTTGTCGTAATTCTTAAATAATTAATAAATGCATAAAATAAATAATTTAGCGATAACGTCGTGTCAGGTAGCATAGCCGCATTTATTAGTAATCATTTGTAATTTAAAATCAATTTTTTATCTGATATATGCATTTAATAGCGTCGCATTTATAAGGCTTTAAACAATTCTTAAATATCGTACTTGCATTCGGCATTTAAGTAATTTAATATAAACTCAATGCATTTTAATTTAACTTCGCAATAATGCACAATAATAAGATTTTAAATAATAGCGTCGCATTCTAAAGTATTGAGCATTAATTAAATAGCTGTTATACCCCGTAGTTCCAGGGTATGTATGCGAGGACGTACGTACGAGAATACGACAGAAAGATTGGAAAGGAAGAAAGAGGTGATTTTTCCACGGAAAAGTTTCCGGTTTTGTGAAGGAAAAGGTTCGTTAACGGGAATTGATTCCCAGATTTGGTATTCGGACTTCGAATATTAGAGAATTATGGAATTTTATTTTCTGAATGGTCACTGGGCCCACGGAGAAATTTACTTGTGGGGCCCACTTTGTTTTGAGATTTTGGCCATCAGGATATTTTCTAAGATGTTTTATTTTGATAATAGGAGGTGACACGTGTCACCCCGCTGCAGTGGCTTCGCCGAACGGCATTTGTGCACAACACCCTTGCTAGAGTCGTTGACTAAACGCTTTACATAACTTAAGGGAAAATTCGGCTATGTCTTTTCTTATTTTTGCGGATTTTTCCGAGAGACTAACATTTTGGGACCAACGAGAGGCGACTGCACCCTCTCATCAGCGGGCAAGGTACTTGGACGAAATGGGACGCTGGTAGATATTTTTGTAGTTATTTTGTGAGTGTTTTAAGGAGTAGGACTAGGGGCACTTGGGCATATCTCGCCCTACACTTGTGTAGCACTTGGCTCAATCTCGGCCATTGGTTGGCCTCGTCAGGCTATAAATACCCTCTCCCTTTGATGAATTCTTCATCCATTCCTAAACGTTTCTAAGTGTAAAATCCTCTCCTCCTTGTGTTGAGTTCGCCAAGGCCTCCCTCAGGGTCGAGAGCACCCTCTGGGGTGCTAGCCGAGTAGTGCCCTCCTAGAGTCGGGTACCCCTAGCCTAGTTGTTGATAATACCCCCTTTGTGGTGTAGAAATACTCTCAAAAGTATTGTTATAATGCCCAAATTACCTTAGCCAAATACCTTGTAGTATTCTAAGGTTATACCTTTACAAAAGCCCGCTTATACTATTATACTTCCGTCACCCCAAAACCAAACCCTAGGAAAATCTCCATACCCATTGAGTATTGTGTGTTGGTTAGAACTTCTAAGGTGGTTTAGAAATGGTCGAGCGCTGAGTCGAGCTAAACTTTGCTAAGGATCGACATTAAACTCGGATAATTACGGGCTTATCGAGGTAATTATCTTGTCCCCTATCAGAATTGGAAATTACATGTTGTTAGATTATATAGTTGAAGTATACTATATATAAGATCAACGTAGTTATCGCAATGTCTTTTGACTTAAGCTGAATAATACTTACAGAATGTCTCGCGACTTAAGCCCTAATTTAAAGAAGAATCAATCAGTAATTACATAGATCGATGAGACTTGTGTAGTAGTACCGTGGAGTAAAATTGTACCGTTAGTGGTTAGATGATAACCCCCGGTTGGCTTCCGATAGAGGAGAGATTTACGCCGCCATGGGGAAATTTTCGTAGAATGTTCACGACGAGATCTAAATGTTAATGTCACGTGGCCTTATAGATCACGTGTGGCGCGATCTACGTGGCTAAGGAGTAGCCGACGCTTGGAAGCATTGAGCGTTTTGCATGAGTCGATACTGTCGCGAGGTATGTGAACCTCTTCCTATCTCTTCTAGCATGATACGTGAACTATGTAGCACGGTAGACGCATACGTGCTAAATGTGTTCGAGTGGTTTAAAACATAAAGTGTTATAACGCTTTATGGGAAGTTGGTTATACAACTTTATGTTAGTAAGAAAATACACGTGGTTTTTAAAAGGTAATCGATTTGAACTATAACCGCTTGCTATATGATAAGAAAGAACTTCAAGTATTTCAAAAGTTTTTTGAATCATTTTGAAAGGAGAAGTAATACTTGGTGTTTGAAAACTTAAGAGTTATACTAGCTTTACGGGAAGTTAGGTATAACGCTTAAGAATGCTTTACCGATTTGAAATCGAATGTGTATCGACAAACCATCGCAATACATTAAAAGGAAATGTTTTGAATAATTAAGTATTATTAAAACCAAGAGAAACTTCCATCCGCATAGAAACTAAGATAGACAAAATGATATTTCCTAGATCACGTTCATTGTTCAGAATAAGATTGTTATAAACAAGAATGTCCTACTCACATATAAGGCTTATGTTTCTCCGATTGTTTAAAAGAGAATTATATTCTTAAATGAATAAAACTATGAACTACTTAAACCTTTCTAAAATAAGAAACGTGAACATTTGATATTAGGCAAACTTGGACGCTTGGAAAATAATGTTGTTACTTGATTTTACAAAGGTAAGAGTTTTGGTTTTCTTAAAAGGATAGTCACTCTTTTTATACTACGTATCAGGTGACTTATGTGAAAGAAACAGATCTTTTAAAGATTTGACGAAGTACTTTGGGGTTAGATACCAACTTGTTAGTAGAAAGTACTGTGTGAATACTCTATTGTATTGGTTCGTGATAGCCTTGTAAATACTTTCTTGTTGATTTGAGAAGTAAACACGTTGGGATGCTACGGTTAGTATCTTGTGATGTTAGTGTAAAGGGTTTTCCTCGATCGCGCTTAAAGTTGTTTGACTATCACCGCATGCTGGTATTGTACCACTCACCTTGACTGTTCCGGAGGTTGCCGCCTCCACGCGGGTAGACTCAGCGGTCCGGGACCATGATTCGAGAATACCTCACGCGGGTCCGTGGATCCACGCGAGCTACGGAGCTCCGTGTTAGCGTGGTCACGCGTCCCCGCGCTACGCGGATCGCGAGTCCAGACGACGCCGGAGTAGCTACCGACGGGGTTATACCTCACGGGCCTATCTCGACCGCCTACGCGGAGAGAGTTCTGTGGCTAGACGCGCACATTTGATACGCGGGCGAGTGACCGCCTTTTATCATGCGATTTCAGACAGATATCATGACACGCATGACCTTGTTGTACTGGCGTTAGTAGTCGGCCATGCCTTCGCATTTACCCTGCATCGCTTTATTAGGACACAGCGGACTCGTGTTCATGTGTATTCTCGTGCCAGATATCATAAATCGCGGCAGAGGAAGGTATTCCACGCACGATTGATGTGGTGGCGTGAGACCCATTGTTAAAATTGAGCGACGACTGAGGCGCGAGTCCTCGACTTGACACGATCGCTATTTACGGTGAATCAGAGTTATCATACATGTCTCCCGCTTTGTATAGACTACTATGATTTCATTTACGATTTATTTTTAGTTTCACATACCTGCACTGTCAGATCGACTCCTTCGGGGCCGCTCATGCCGCAGTAAAGGTACACCGCCGCTGATCCTCGCCTGTGGTCACACTGGGAAGCTCCGCTTTCTCCGAGGCTTATTCGCATAGTCCCCTTGTCAGAGGTGCCATTCGTGGTATGACGGCCCCGTCCCGCTGTTGTTGTCGTATCATTTCTGCAGAAGTAATCGCTGCAAGTGTGGTTTGTAAAAGGATTAAACTGCTCATTTGTAAAAAGTGGTTATTTATATACGCCAAAGGCAAGTTTTCTCGACATCGCTTTGTACTTCACTTGTTCATGATGTGTTTTATGTTCCGCCGACACTGATGTCAGGTCACTAGGTGCCCGGTAAGACTACCACGCCCCGAACGGTCGTGACAAAAGTGGTATCGAGCGCTTAATCCCGGAAAGTGTCTACGCATCGATTCAAGAGGAGTCTTGATTATCGGCACCACGCCAATAATCGTGAGGCTATAGGATATTTAGGATCGGTTTCTATTCTTCTCACCGAGATCGCGCCTTAGAGTCAGGTTGTAAGTCGGACCTCTAACGATTTCTTTCCCTTACCGCTATGCCTCCGCAGGGCAACCCGCCTGTGAGGCAAGGCACAGGAACCGCGAGTCGAGTACAGAGGGTCACGAGGCACAGCCCAAATCATTACCTAGGTAGTGCTTCATTCGGATTTCGCGACGCCACTAGCCCCAAAGAGAGTTTAAGCACGGCGACCAGTTCCATCGCGCCATGATATGAACCTTCGCCCACGATCGAACCGAGAATATAGATTGCAAAGAGGCAACCCCACATTAGCCATGGATTTGGCTACAGAGTATACCATGCATCGCGAGTCTTGACGACTACCTAAGAAAGGGTTGTGCAAGAGTAATTCTTCGAGCATGGCCTCGTACGCTTATGCGCAGCAGCCGAGAACGTAGAGATCGACGCGTTAACCAGGTAAGAGGCCGTCCTTCAGAACTTTCAGTATACCTTAAGTGCTATGTTCGATAGCAGTGTTAGTTGTGATTAGAAATCGGTGGGTTAACCGGGTAAGATTTTGGAGGACAGAGAAAGTGTGAGCCTTAGAGCTTTATACGCAAAGACCTTAGAGGTAAGGCCATCTCAGTAGACGTATGTTTATGTTTGACTTTATAGGAGTGCATAGTGCACGCGAGTCGTTTGGGATAAGTCCCCAAGTAGTATGAAATGAAAGAGGGTAGTTGAGCTAAGAAGACCGCCAGGTTTTCGTAACGCGGTTTAGTAAGACCTTTTGTGGTGTGGTATCGCGCTTCCGGCAGGCTACGCGCGGGTCAACCCGCGCAGTTTGGTAGTCGGGGTGGTCCCGCCTTGTGGTAGGCCGAGGGTGTTAGGCCCAAGTTTAGTTAACCAACGACGAAGTTCGTGGATGCGCTCGATCGTGGTCGGGCCGACGGGGCAACCCATCGTGTTCTTCCGGGACCGCTCACTCGCGTTGATTTATCGTAAAGGTTGTAAGGTCGCGACGGGTGCCTACCTTCACCTTATGACAGCATGGAGCCTGTGTTACTACTGTTTTTGTTTCGAAAGTCCTACCAGCAGGTTAAGAACTCGCGAGTCTCAGACCGCATTCGCCGCCAGGCGCTGGATTTCGCGGTAGTGGAGATTGTTGTCTCGCGGAGGAGCGCTTGAGCTACCATTTCGCTGTTCGGATGTCGCTTTAGGGGCGGAAGTGTAAGTTGCACGGCCGATTGGTTCACGTGGTTCAGATAGTTGGTTCGTGCTTGTTCCACAGATCGTGGATAATGGCGTTTGTCTGTAAGTTCGCACCGCAGGAATCGTGGCGATAATCGCGACGACGCCAGAGTTCGTGCCGACGGTCGGTCTTCTTGAGTACCACCCGACAGGTGTGACGAGTTTTGATACTAAAGCGACGTAAATGTGGTAAGAATTCGAGCGCACGACACCTTCAAATGACGACGCACCGGCATCATTTGTCGGGTCGCCGGAGCAAGGCTCGCGCAGCGACAAAGTGGTATCTCGTGCAAAGTGACAAAAGTAGTATTATTTGTGGTGATGTTAGAGGTGTTTCTCGTGGACTTGATGTAAGTATTTTACGCGGTATTTCAGCGGCTACCGCGGTGATTGTTTCGTAAGCATAAGAGTGAAGACTATACCGCACGTGTTCGCTTTGAGATTTAGAAGGAACATTCGGACGAATGTTTCTGGGGGAAGAATGTTATACCCCGTAGTTCCGTGGTATGTATGCGAGGACGCATTTGGAGAATACGTGCAAAGATCGGAAAGGAAGAAAGAGGTGATTTTTCCACTAAAAGTTTCCGCTTTGTGAAGGAAAAGGTTCGTTAACGGGAATCGATTCCCGATTTGGTATTCTGACTTCCCGAATATTAGAGAATTATGGAATTTTATTTTCTGAAATGGTCACTGGGCCCACGAGAAATTTACTGCTGGGCCCACTTTGTTTTCTAGATTTTGGCCATCAGGATATTTTCGAAGATGTTTTATTTCCAATAGAGGGTGACACGTGTCACCCCGCCAGTGGCTCGCCGAATGGCATTTGTGCACAACACCCTGCTGTAGTCGTCGACTAAACGCTTTACATAACTCTGCGAATGGAAAATTCCGCTATGTCTTTTCTTATTTTTATGCGGATTTTTCCGAGAGACGAACATTTTGGACCAACGAGAGGGCACTGCACCTCTCATCAGCGGGCGATTGGACGAAATGGGACGCTGTGGTAGATATTTTGCAGATATTTTCATGAGTGTTTTGGCGAGTAGGGACTAGGCACTGGCATATCTCGCCCTACACTTGTGTAGCACTTGGCTCAATCTCGCCATCGTTGGCCTCGCTCAGGCTATAAATACCCTCTCCCTTTGATGAATTCTTCATCCATTCCTAAATGTTTCTAAGTGTAAAATCCTCTCTCCTCCTTCGAGTTCGCCAAGGGCCTCCCTCAGGCCGAGAGCACCCCCTCTAGGGGTGCTAGCCGAGAGGCCCCCTCCTGTAGCCGCAAGTACCCCAGCCTAGTTGTTTTCAGATAATACCCCTTTGTGGTGTAGAAATACTCTCAAAAGTATTGTTATAATGCCCAAATTACCTTAGCCAAATACCTTGTAGTATTCTAAGGTTATACCTTACAAAAAGCCCGCTTATACTATTATACTTCCGTCACCCCAAAACCGAAACCCTAGGAAAATTCCATGGAGTATTGTGTGTTGGTTAGAACTTAGATGTGGTTTAGCTGGTCGAGCGCTGAGTCGAGCTAAACTTTGCTAAGGATCGACATTAAACTCTGATAATTACGGGCTTATCGAGGTAATTATCTGTCCCTATCAGAATTGGAAATTATACGTTGTTAGATTATATAGTCAAGTATACTATATATAGATCGAACGTAGTTATCGCAATGTCTTTTGACTTAAGCCCGACAATACTTACAATGTCTTTGACTTAAGCCCAATTTAAAGAAGAGTATCGAATCAGAATTACATAGCACGTGGAGTAGTACCGCGGAGTAAAATTGTACCCAGTGGTTAGACGATAACCCCGTTGGCTAGTCACTGACAGAGAGATTTACGCGCCAATTTTCTAGAATGTTCTACGATGAGATCTAAATGTTAATGTTGTGGCCTTATAGATTGACGTATCACGCAGGCGCGATCTACGCGGCTTAAGGAGTAGCCGACGCTTGGAAGTACTTGAGCGCTTTTGCTATGAGTCGATATCGCCGCGAGGTATGTGAACCTCTTCCTATCTCTTCTAGCATGATATGTGTGAACTATGTAGTACGGTGACGCATACGTGCTAAATGTGTTTGAGTGGTTTAAAACATAAAGTGTTATAACGCTTTACGGGAAGTTGGTTATTTTATGTTAGTAAGAAAATACACGTGGTTTTTAAAAGGTAATCGATTTGAACTATAAGTCATTATATGATAAGAAAGAACTTGAAGTATTTCAAAAGTTTTTTTTGAATCATTTTGAAAGGAGAAGTAATACTTGGTGTTTGAAAACTTAAGAGTTATACTAGCTTTATGGGAAGTTAGGTATAACGGCTTAAGAATGCTTTACTGATTTCGGAAATCAGAATGTGTATCGACAAACCACCGCGTTAATAAAAGGAAATGTTTTGAATAATTAAGTATTATTAAAACCAAGAGAAACTTCCATCCGCATAAGCTAAGATGAGACAAAATGATATTTCCTAGATCAATAAGATTGTTATAAACAAGAATGTCCTACTCACATATAAGGCTTATGTTTCTCCGATTGTTTAAAAGAGAATTATATTCTTAAATGAATAAAACTATGAACTACTTAAACCTTTCTAAAATAAGAAACGTGAACATTTGATATTAGGCAAACTTGACGCTTGGAAAATAATGTTTTTTCTTGATTTTACAAAGGTAAGAGTTTTGGTCTTCTTAAAAGGATAGTCACTCTTTTTTTATACTACGGGTATTGTGTGACTTATGTGAAAGAAACAGATCTTTTAAAGATTTGATGTGTGAAGTACTTTGGGGTTAGATACCCGAACTTGTTAGTAGAAAGTACCTCAGGTGAATACTCTATCAGATTGGTTCGTGATAGCCTTGTAAATACTTTCTTGTTGATTTGAGAAGTAAACATGTGGACGCTACGGTGTTAGTATCTTGTGATGTTAGTGTAAAGGGGTTTTCCTCGATCGCGCTTAAAGTTGTTTGACTATCACCGCATGCTGGTATTGTACCACTCACCGACTTGTGTTCCGGAGGTTGCCTCCGACGCGGTAGACTCAGCGGTCCGGGACCATGATTCGAGAATACCTCACGCGGGTCCAGGGATCCACGCGAGCTACGGAGCTCCAGTTGCTGGTCACGCGGTCTACGCGATCGCGAGTCCGTGATTTACGCCGGGAGTATACCGACGCGGTTATACTCACGCGCCTATCTCGACCGCCTACGCGAGTCGCGAGAGTTCTGTGGCTAGACGCGCACATTTGATATCGGGCGAGTGACCAGCTTTTATCATGTGACGCCCAGACAGATATCACGACACACTTTATGACCTTGCTATGCCTTCGCATTTACTGCACTGCTTTATTAGGACACGTGGGACCCGTGTTCATGTATTCCTCGCGCCAGATATCATAAACCGCCGTATTCCACGCACGATTGACGGGCGGGCGAGACCCATTGTTAAAATTGAGTGATGACGGCGCGAGTCCCCGACTTGACACGATCGCTTATTTACGGTGAATCGTAGTTCGCTTATCATACATGTCTCCGCTTTGTATAGACTACTATGATTTCATTTACGATTTATTTTTAGTTTACATACTCTGCACTGTCAGATCGACCTCCTTCGGGGCCGCTCATGCCGCAGTAAAGGTACACCGCCGCTGATCCTCGCCTGTGGTCAAAGCCCGCTTCTCCCGAGGCTTATTCGTATAGTCCTCATTGAAAGCTGTGGTACGACGGCCCCGTCCCGCCGTTGTTGTCGTATCATTTCTGAGGTCCGTAGTAGTGTGGTTTGTAAAAAGGATTAAACTGCTCATTTGTAAAAAGTGGTTATTTATATATGCCGAAAGGCAAGTTTTCCTCGACATCGCTTTGTACTTCACTTGTTCACGATGTGTTTTATGTTCTGACACTGATGGTCACTAGGGTGCCCGGGTAAGGCACCATTCTAACGGTCGTGACAATAGCACACCCGCATTTATTTATTATAACAATTAGATTAATGAAGCACCTAATTAGTTTAATCACATGTGTTAATTTAAGTTATCACTAATTAATTATTAATACACTTGCCTAGAATTAATTAGCTAAAACTAACACTAATTAAATACCTAATTAACTCCTAATTCTACCCAGCCCACTCCCCACTTGAATTACCCATTACCCAGCCCTTTATTTTACCCGCGCGGCCCAACAACCCTCAGCCCAATTCACTTTGTTCTACACTCTTATCACACTCTTACCCTTCACTCGTCTCTTCCAAGAATAAAAAAAAACAAAACCCTCGACGAACCCTAAACCAAAAAGCCTCAGTCGCCGCCATGCCCGGATTTCTCGCCGGAGAATCCGGGCTTCCCCTTACCCATGCACACAGACAGCTCATTTCTTACCATAACCTGCTCAAATCGCACCAAATCTCCTTCAAATCAACCTAAAATCAGAGCTTACCTTAATCGATTTTACACCCAAAGAATCGTCCAAAATCAATATCGAATCAATACCCAAATAGCACAAATGGTCGAATCAAGACTCATTTTAGCCCATTCTCAGACTTACCAATTTTAGAACCCGTATGAGGGCTATAAATACAGAGGCTATATGCATTTAACAGTGGTTTTGTGGGATAGCATCGACCCTTAGCAAGAAGCTTAAAGAACCACCAGTGGCAAGACATAGCAATGGGCTCGTAAATCGAGAGCAATCAAGCAACTCGTATGAGTCCAACGGCAATAGTTAGGAGGAACTACATAGCAATTTAGTGGAACCGATAACATCGAAACCCTTAGCAAGTGGAACACAGAGCGCAGAACCTCCCCTTTTCATTCGCATCGCAAAAACCCAAAACCCGCCGATTGACCGACGACTTGATACGCTGCCCCGGGTCGCTGCCCGGAGAAGGTAAAATCATTATCCTTTCAAGTCTTAAATTCGATATCGCCAATTACATCGCGTCTCTATGTACGATCGATTAAACATGTACTAAGTCAATATTAATACCGCTTATGCTTATCAAATTAATCCGAACTCGCTTAGTTAGTACTAATTGCTATTAATAGTCGCGATCGTGTTTGTTAACGTGTTTTGTTAAGTATTTGCCAGGTGGTCAATAGAATAGTTTTTTTTTTTTGTGTTTGAATATTATGGATCGATCGAGTCGTGTTACTTATATTCATCTAGTCCATGGTCATCGTAAGTATTATAGCAATCGCCTTGTGTATATTAAATGCCCATCATGTTAAAACATTAAACATGAATCGATTATCAAGTTAAAAACCGGTTTAATGTATTCATAGGTTTTTATAATGTATTAGGTCGCATACATCGTTTCAACGCTAGTCTTAACTAAATGAGATTTTGGATACTACGGCTATGTTAGAGTCGCTAATACTAATCATGTCTTATTCTCGTTACCCTTCTTAAATCGGTTCACCCTAGTAAAAATGTTGGTATTTTTCTGCTGATATTTGAGCCAGCAGCATTTAATAGTATCTGTGGGGCGATTTAAGTCCAAATGCCTCCATTACGCTCTTGAAATATTGTCCGATCGATTTGATCACCTTGGTCGATTATCATTCTTATGCACCTAATATGTCCCATGTTTCCTCAATTGCTCGCTTAGATCCGCCCATTGTTTGTTGTCCCGGTCTTCTGCTTTGTCTACAATTTTAGCAAAATTGGATCATAAACCATGTTCGTGATCTCAGAAAATATAATGTGTATTTAATCATGTTCAAAGATAGGTGGAGAAGAGGTGTTTTCATTTATGATACATGTATGAGTGATTGTTAAATGGAAATCCATATTTTGCACCTACTTTTGTGTTAGTTTAAGACAAATCTAGATCTGATATATTTGACAGGATTATAAATTTGTGTCGAATTGATTCTAAGAGTAATAATTAAATGCTAGATAGTTAAACCTAGTTAAAACTTCACGATGAACTTTGGAACTCCTAAGATGTCACCACGTATGCTCTTTGTAAATAGTTAAGCCTATAGAACTTCTAAATGATTCCATCCTTTGCTATAATCAACCTCCATGTATACATCCTTTCAGGTACTTATTCGACATCAACTTATGTCCCCGATTCTCTGCTTGCTCGAATATACACTAAATGACCGACTGCCTTATTCAATAACTTTAGGTATATCATTGTAACATGCATATTTGGCTACCGTGACATAGGCATACCGGATTCAACCCATACCGTGACCCTTAAGCCGTCTAACAAGTTGTAATAGTCTTCCTAGGCCCATGAGTACTCATTCTTACCTTTGCATTATTAGTCGCCCATGTGTATATTTGGGTTAAGTCCTCTACTTGTTTCTCATTTCATCGTGACATCGACTCTCACCGCTTATTCACGAATATACGGGTCTTGATATAAATCAGGTGTCAAGTTTGCTAAATGCGTATTTATTAATTGATAAGTTCGAGTGTATACTAATCCTTATCTTCCTTTGTTTTACATGGCACGCATTGGAGCAAAAAAGAAGAGTCTCATGGCGAGACTCATCGCGAGCTTATTCAAATGGCGACCCGCATCCGCATTCGCATTCCCGCCTGTAAACTCCTAGAAAAACAAATGTGATCGAGCCATCCGCTCCAATCCCTTCATTCTCTTAACTTTCTGCCTTATTTTTACGCCTTTATTTGTTTCATCGTAATTTCATTATTTAAATTTGTAATTAATAGGAGAACTTCTAGCAATTAGGTCTTTAAATATATAAGACTGAAGTAATTACATTTTAGAAACGCATTCTTCTTTATTTGCCTTTTAGGACTACTAAGCATGTTTAAAATCTGCAAAAAATAAGTGATCTAACTTGCATCATAAAACCAACAATTTGTTAAAATCCATAAACAGATTTTCTCTTAAACTCTCAAAATAGCATCTTAACATTTTATATAATATTACGCGCAGGTTAAGCAAGATTAATTTAGCTAGTAGCATACCTAACTAAATAACCTTTGCATAAATACATAATTAGTCCATAAAGCACCTTCCTAGCATTCTTTAGCATTTTAGCATCCTTCTAGCACCTTTTTAAGCACCCCTTCACATTTAACACTTCTTGCATTTTTAGCACCTCTTTTAGCATTTTGCGCTTTTAACACCCTTTATTTTTAGCACCCTTTACTTTAAAAGTTAATCCCTTAGCACCCTCTTAATATTTAGGCACCCTAGCACTACTTTGTTTACACTTAGCACTTTTAAATTGCTAGCACTTTTGTTAAGCGTCTTTAACATTTAATATTTTAGCACCTCTTAGCATTCTTTCGCATATAGCACCTTTTGCTCTTTTAGACCTAAGCACCTTTAAACATTTTAACATTTTAGCATCGCATTTTTCTTAAATATAATAATTACCCTAGGTTTGGCAGGACAACCGCAAGTTAGCGGATCTTAGAGGGTGCCTAACCCCTTCCCTCTAGATTAATAAAGAACCCTTACCCAGAATCTCACTAAGTTTAGCAGACCATAAAATGGAGTTAATGTTTTACTTTAAACTAGTTAAACATTTAGGTGTCCTAATTCACCCAAACTAATTAGGTGGCGACTCCGCGAACCCTTAGCATTCTAGCAACCCTTTAGCATTTTAGCACCCTTCAGCTTTAAAATTACTTTAGCACTTTCCCTTTTAAATTTTAGCACTTTAGCACCTTTTAAACACATTTTAATTATTTTAGCACTTTTTATTATTTATTTATTTTCTAACATTTTTCTTATTAAGCAGGGCTCGCTATTTATTTAGAAAATGCCGCGGCCGAAAATGGGCGCGACAGAAATGGCGACTTCACTGGGGAATTATGTTCTTAACCACACAGATCTAGGATAATTATTTGGCAATTACTTTGGCATTTAATTTTTGTGTGTTGTATTTTGTTTTATTTATTTTTGATTGCTACCGCCATCGCTTTCCTTAAACCGCATTCCGCTCATATTTCTTCCACTGAAAATTCACACAATCACACACTACGTGGCGAGGTGCGCTGGTGCATCAAAGAAAATTCTTTCTTCAAAATCCAAATTTAGGAGAGTTGGTAATATACGTGGAGTGCCCTTGGCCTAACCGGTGTCGCAGAGCCTTCACTGAGTTGTCCGCCGACCTCAAGGCCCGTAAAAGCCAAATCTTAGCAAACTTAAGATAGAGCTATACCACCCTTTATTTTAGGGCATGCATGCATTTACCTTAGGTGGCCTGGCCTCGCATCGGCACCACAATTAGAAAACGCCAAACTTGTCGACGGGTTTCAACCCAACGACCAACCAAAGATATTACGTGTAGCGTGGCAATGACAGACAAATCCAAGCCCAATCACGATAAGTCAAATTGGGAAAATGCACCGTCATTTGGTCGCCATTTCCAACAAAGGCATTACAGCTTGACGACTTGGACTAATCCGGCCATAATCTCGCATAAGTTGACGCCAGCTTCCTCCGCATAAAAGAGGTCCCCCGCATGTTAGGAAACGCTCAACGTGCTATATGCAATATATCCGCTACATACCCGCAAATTACGTGCTTTATGCTAACACCGCTTGTTGCATTTTTAGAAAGATTTATCATCTCCCCAAAGGTCGATGTGTATTTGACTTAGCAACGGCAGAGCATCAATATTTCACAAGATCAAAGGCACGGCCAAATGATACGACCGATTCAAGCGGCATCCGAGCTTTAACGAGCCTGAACTCGCTCGTTCCTATAGCAAAGCAGGGTCTCGTAAAAGAAGAGCAAGATGACACCTTTCTCAAAATCGGGACAATATAGGAAACTGCATGTGGCCGCAAATCCAAGGCACTGTGCACGCAGATGTCGGCGGACAAGCGCGGTCAAATACAAATCGACTTCCAAAACTCACAAAATTTTCTTTGAGCGCAGTCTTTTCATATTAATGTAAGAAATGCAATAGCCAAGGTAAAATAGGCAAAAAGTTTCTTCGTAGAAGAAACAAAGCAGAGGCTAAGATATGACAAAAAAAAAAAAAAAAATCTAAAATTCAAAATCCGTGATCGGCAGCAGCAGCAGAAAAGCGGCATCAACACCTAAGAATCAAAGTTCGTAGTTCCGCAACAAAACCTAGCGCCACAATCTGCATAAAGTCAAACTTGCAACCAGTAAGATCGCACACAACAAAGGCATCATAACAATTCCGTTGCAGCAAGCGGCAACATCTCGATTCGCCAGCATATCGTGACGACATCTCTATCCATGAAATTGCACTTCTCATATATATTTATCATTTTGTTTAAACAGTATACACTAACGCTTTCGCTTAGCTTGCAGGAGCATTTATTCTATGCGAGTAGCAACATCGCCCAGTAACGACGTTATCAAGACAAAGAAGTCTACGCGAACGCGCCAAGAAGAATACGCCCAGTGCAACGACGTTATCAAGACAAAGAAGTCCACGCAACGACGCCAAAGAATAACACGCCCGCATAACGACGTAATCAAGAAGTCCACGCAACGACGCCAAAGAAGAACATCGCCCGCATAACGACGTAATCAAGAAGTCCACGCAACGACGCCAAAGAAGAACATCGCCCGCATAACGACGTAATCAAGAAGTCCACGCAACGACGCCAAGAAGAACACGCCCGCATAACGACGAATCAAGAAAGCAAGTCCACGCAACGACGCCAAAGAAGAACATCGCCCGCATAACGACGTAATCAAGAAGTCCACGCAACGACGCCAAAGAAGAATACGCCCGCATAACGACGTTATCAAGACAAAGAAGTCTACGAACGACGCCAAAGAAGAACATCGCCCGCATAACGACGTAATCAAGAAGTCCATGCAACGACGCCAAGAAAGAACACGCCCAGAAACGACGTTATCAAGACAAAGAAGTCTACGCAACGACGCCAAAGAAGAACATCGCCCGCATAACGACGTAATCAAGAAGTCCACGCAACGACGCCAAAGAAGAATACGCCCAGTAACGACGCTATCAAGACAAAGAAGTCTACGCAACGACGCCAAAGAAGAACATCGCCCGCATAACGACGTAATCAAGAAGTCCACGCAACGACGCCAAGAAGAACACGCCCAGAAACGACGTTATCAAGACAAAGAAGTCTACGCAACGACGCCAAAGAAGAACATCGCCCGCATAACGACGTAATCAAGAAGTCCATGCAACGACGCCAACAACAATACGCCCAGTAATGACGCGATCAAGACAAAGAAGTCTACGCAACGACGCCAAAGAAGAACACATCCGCATAACGACGTAATCGAAGTCCATGCAACGACGCCAGCAGCAATACGTCCAGGCAACGACGTTATCAGCAAAACAAGTCTACGCAAAGACGCCAAAGAAGAACATCGCCCGCATAACGACGTGATCAAGAAGTCCACGCAACGACGCCAAGAAGAACACGCCCGCATAACGACGTTATCAAGACAAATGAGTCCACGCAACGACGCCAAAGAAGAACATCGCCCAGTAACGACGTTATCAAGACAAAGAAGTCCAAACGACGCCATCATCGCGATATTACATCTACACGCGAAGATTTTCTCGTTTCTCAAAATTGCATTTTTATCATTCATGCTTTATTATTCGTCTTAGCAAGCATGCACTAACTCTTCCTCGAGCTTTAGTCTATGCGAGCAGCAAGAATAAGTCCTAAAACGACGACAAGTCGGAAACCGACGCCCTGTCCAAAAACAACGTCAAGTCCGAAAACGACGCCGACGCTAAGTCCAAAAACGACGCCAAGTCCGAAAACGACGCCAAGTCCGAAAACGACGACAAGTCCGAAAACGACGCCAGTCCAAAACGACGCCAAGTCCAAAACGACGCCAAGTCCGAAAACGATAACGAGTCCAAAACGACGACGAGTCCAAAACGATTTACAAGTCCGAAACGATTTACAAGTCAAAGATATCACATCTACGCAGGACGATTTCTCTATTCTCATAATTGCATTTTTTCTCATATATTATTCTGCCTTTAGCAGCTTAGGCACTAACTCTTTCGAGCTTTAGTCTACAGTGACACCGCAGCAGCGACAACATACCCGCATTCACAATCGCAACACGCCCGCAAGGACGAAAAATCACAAAGATTCGCAACATCGCATCAACACAACAGCATCGCGCTTGCGTGATAACCTTTTCTATTCACGCTACATTGTTTTTAAAATTATTTTGCCTTAGCAGCTATGCACTAACCGCTTGTTCAAGTCTTAGACGCAGCAATGGAGCACAACGTGATTTTCTCTTACAAATAACCGGCAACTGGGGTCAACCTTCCCAACGATCGCGTAGCCGCCTGGCCCACTCGCTTCCACATCACCATGTAACCCAAAGACCACAAGCCATAGAAGACACCCTGTGTTCAAGCCGCTTATATTCTTTTACTTTTAGACATAGCCCAAAGGTCATCATAACTCGACATCGACATCTTTAAGCCCGCATTAGCCCGCTTGGTGTTTTGACCATGGTAGCCCAAAGGTCGCCATAACTCGACACCGACAACAGTCCGCTTAGCCCGCCGTGTTTAGACTGGTAACCCAAAGGTCGCCATAACTCGACATCGGGACGCTTTTTGATTTTTCGCCACTTTATCTACCGCCAAAGATTTTTGCAATTTCAAGATCGAGACAAAATTACATGAGTCAACGCTTTGTCCAAGATTCTTCCATCATCTCCATACAAAGAGGACATCCGCTGACACCCAATTTTGACCCTCCCGTCTACCATTAACTATAAAATTACACTAATTTTGTAAAATAATTTTTAGGATTTTTATAATAAAATGCAATAATAAAAACATTAAATACAGCATAAATAATTAATTTAATAATGGCATCGCCTTACGTAAAGTCTTAAGCATTTAGAGTCCCGCTACCGCATTAATTAACTTTAAGCTTTGTCGTAATTTTAAATAATTAATAAATGCATAAAATAAATAATTTAGCGATAACGTGGTCGTAGCATAGCCGCATTTATTAGTAATCATTTGTAATTTAAAATCAATTTTTTATCTGATATATGCATTTAATAGCGTGATTTATAAGGCTTTAAACAATTCTTAAATATCGATTTGCATTCTAGATTTAAGTAATTTAATATAAACTCAATGCATTTTAATTTAACTTCGCAATAATGCACAATAATAAGATTTTAAATAATAGCGTGATTCTAAAGTATTGAGCATTAATTAAATAGCACACCGCATTTATTTATTTATTATAACAATTAGATTAATGAAGCACCTAATTAGTTTAATCACATGTGTTAATTTAAGTTATCACTAATTAATTATTAATACACTTGCCTAGAATTAATTAGCTAAAACTAACACTAATTAAATACCTAATTAACTCCTAATTCTACCCAAATTCCACTCCCCACTTGAATTACCCATTACCCAGCCCTTTATTTTACCCGCGCGGCCCAACAACCCTCAGCCCAATTCACTTTGTTCCCCACAGCCCTTATCAGCAGCCCTTACCCTTCACTCGTCTCTTCCAAGAATAAAAAAAAAACAAAACCCTCGACGAACCCTAAACCAAAAAGCCTCAGTCGCCGCCATGCCCGGATTTCTCGCCGGAGAATCCGGGCTTCCCCTTACCCATGCACACAGACAGCTCATTTCTTACCATAACCTGCTCAAATCGCACCAAATCTCCTTCAAATCAACCTAAAATCAGAGCTTACCTTAATCGATTTTACACCCAAAGAATCGTCCAAAATCAATATCGAATCAATACCCAAATAGCACAACTGGGTCGAATCAAGACCCATTTTAGCCCATTCTCACTTACCAATTTTAGAACCCGAATGAGGGCTATAAATACAGAGCAGATGCACGCAAGGAGTGGTTTTGGGGATAGCATCGACTTAGCAAAGAAGCTTAAAGAACCACCAGTGGCAAGACATAGCAACGGGCTCGTAAATCGAGAGCACTACAACTCGTATGAGTCCAACGGCAATAGTTAGAGGAACTACATAGCAATTTAGTGGAACCGATAAGATCGAAACCCTTAGCAAAGTGGAACACAGAGCAGAACCTCCCCTTTTCATTCGCATCGCAAAACCCAAAACCCGCCGATTGACCGACGACTTGATACGCCGCCGGTCGCCGCCCTAGAAGGTAAAATCATTATCCTTTCAAGTCTTAAATTCGATATCGCACACCGTGGTTCTATGTACGCATCGATTAAACATGTACTAAGTCAATATTAATACCGCTTATGCTTATCAAATTAATTGCCGAACTCGCTTTAGTTAGTACTAATTGCTATTAATAGTCGCGATCGTGTTTGTTAATGTGTTTTGTTAAGTATTTGCCGCTTGGGTCAATAGAATAGTTTTTTTTGTGTTTGAATATTATGGATCGATCGAGTCGTGTTACTTATATTCATCTAGTCCATGGTCATTGCAAGTATTATAGCAATCGCCTTGTGTATATTAAATGCCCATCATGTTAAAACAGCTTAAACATGAATCGATTATTGAAGTTAAAAACCGGTTTAATGTATTCATAGGTTTTTATAATGTATTAGGTCGACACATTGTCTAACGCTAGTCTTAACTAAATGAGATTTTGGATACTTGCCGGTTATGTTAGAGTCAGCTAATACGGAATCATGTCTTATTCTGTTACCCTTCTTAAATTGGTTCACCCTAGTAAAAATGTTGGTATTTTTCTCGTTGATATTTGAGCCAAGAAGCAGCATTTAATAGTATCTTGGGCGATTTAAGTCCAAATGCCTCCATTACGCTCTTGAAATATTGTTCCGATCGGATTTGATCACCTTTGATTATCATTCTTATGCACCTAATATGTCCCATGTTTCCTCAATTGCTTGGCTTAGATCCGCCCATTGTTTGTTGTCCCGCTTCTGCTTTGTCTACAATTTTAGCAAAATTGGATCATAAACCATGTTCGGTGATCCAGAAAATATAATGTGTATTTAATCATGTTCAAAGATAGGTGGAGAAGAGGCTTTTTCATTTATGATACATGTATGAGTGATTGTTAAATGGAAATCCATATTTTGCACCTACTTTTGTGTTAGTTTAAGACAAATCTAGATCTGATATATTTGACAGGATTATAAATTTGTGTCGAATTGATTCTAAGAGTAATAATTAAATGCTAGATAGTTAAACAGCTAGTTAAAACTTCATGATGAACTTTGGAACTCCTAAGATGTCACCACGTATGCTCTTTGTAAATAGTTAAGCCTATAGAACTTCGGAAATGATTCCATCCTTTGCTATACTGAACCTCCATGTATACATCCTTTGTGTACTTATTCTGGACATCAACTTCTGTCCCTGATTCTCTGTTTGCTCTGAATATACACTAAATGCACTGACTGTCTTATTCAATAACTTTAGGTATATCATTGTAACATGCATATTTGGCTACCGTACATAGGCATACTGGATTCAACCCATACCTGTGACCCTTAAGCTGTCCTAACAAGTTGTAATAGGTCTTCCTAGGCCCATGAGTACTCATTCTTACCTTTGCATTATTAGCTGGCCCATGTGTATATTTGGGTTAAGTCCCCTCTACTTGTTTCTCATTGTTCATCTGCAATCGACTCACCGCTTATTCACGAATATATGGGTCTTGATATAAATTGTGTGTTGAAGTTTGCTAAATGCGTATTTATTAATTGACAAGTTCGAGTGTATACTAATCCTTATCTTCCTTTGTTTTACATGGCACGCATTGGAGCAAAAAAGAAGAGTCTCATGGCGAGACTCATCGCGAGCTTATTCAAATGGCGACCCGCATCCACATTCGCATTCCCGCTTCAGAAACTCCTAGAAAAACAAACAGGACTGAGCCATCCGCTCCAATCCCTTCATTCTCTTAACTTTCTCGTCTTATTTTTACGCCTTTATTTGTTTACTGTAATTTCATTATTTAAATTTGTAATTAATAGGAGAACTTCTAGCAATTAGGTCTTTAAATATATAAGACGGGAAGTAATTACATTTTAGAAACGCATTCTTCTTTATTTGCCTTTTAGGACTACTAAGCATGTTTAAAATCTGCAAAAAATAAGTGATCTAACTTGCATCATAAAACCAACAATTTGTTAAAATCCATAAACAGATTTTCTCTTAAACTCTCAAAATAGCATCTTAACATTTTATATAATATTACGCGCAGGTTAAGCAAGATTAATTTAGCTAGTAGCATACCTAACTAAATAACCTTTGCATAAATACATAATTAGTCCATAAAGCACCTTCCTAGCATTCTTTAGCATTTTAGCATCCTTCTAGCACCTTTTTAAGCACCCCTTCACATTTAACACTTCTTGCATTTTTAGCACCTCTTTTAGCATTTTGCGCTTTTAACACCCTTTATTTTTAGCACCCTTTACTTTAAAAGTTAATCCCTTAGCACCCTCTTAATATTTAGGCACCCTAGCACTACTTTGTTTACACTTAGCACTTTTAAATTGCTAGCACTTTTGTTAAGCGTCTTTAACATTTAATATTTTAGCACCTCTTAGCATTCTTTCGCATATAGCACCTTTTGCTCTTTTAGACCTAAGCACCTTTAAACATTTTAACATTTTAGCATCGCATTTTTCTTAAATATAATAATTACCCTAGGTTTGGCAGGACAACCGCAAGTTAGCGGATCTTAGAGGGTGCCTAACCCCTTCCCTCTAGATTAATAAAGAACCCTTACCCAGAATCTCACTAAGTTTAGCAGACCATAAAATGGAGTTAATGTTTTACTTTAAACTAGTTAAACATTTAGGTGTCCTAATTCACCCAAACTAATTAGGTGGCGACTCCGCGAACCCTTAGCATTCTAGCAACCCTTTAGCATTTTAGCACCCTTCAGCTTTAAAATTACTTTAGCACTTTCCCTTTTAAATTTTAGCACTTTAGCACCTTTTAAACACATTTTAATTATTTTAGCACTTTTTATTATTTATTTATTTTCTAACATTTTTCTTATTAAGCAGGGCTCGCTATTTATTTAGAAAATGCCGCGGCCGAAAATGGGCGCGACACATATACATAAACAACTCAATAATTGAACAAAATAGTGTAATAAAAACATTTCAAGACTGTTTTTGTGTCTCTTATATTATTTAACAGAAATATGATTTTTTGTAATACAGTATACATATACAATTGCTAAAATTGCAACTTTGTAGTGTTGTTCAAAAGTTACAAATGACATAGTAAAATTGCAATTAAAGAAATTCAAATTACATTTTCAAAAAAAACTGTTCTATTTTCTTTATAATTTCATGTGGTTCTTCGGTTGGAATTGATATTTGTTGATCAAATTGCTCCACGTCGCTTTCACCACCTTTGGATAAGATGTCGTTGTAGTTTTCGTCTTCTTCGTTGATCTCCGGTTGACCGCACCTTCTCCGCCCCGCTTGTATCCAATCTCTGAATAATACAACAATCTTCAAGCTTTCTCCGGCTAATGAGTGTGTGTAATCTCCTATTTGAAATATGCCGGTAGAAAAATCACTTTCAGACGCCGTTGATGACGCTTGAATGTTCAAAACAGCTTGGGCCATCATTGAAAGTGTCGGAAAGGTTTTCTCATTCCCCCTCCAATATTTCAGCAAGTCTTCCTTTCCTTCTTCATTTACAACTGCTTGGTACGGTAAAACACCCTGCAAAACAAAAACATCAAACTCGTTAATTTGGTTAGTAGTGTTACCACCACACATTATATTTCTGAGGCTTTCAATACTCGCTGCATAAACATCATGTCTTTTTTGAGGTTGTGTTGAAGAAAAAGATGATTGTATGAAAGTCGGTTGGTTGCTAGCACTTTTTTGTGGGTAATACCTATAAACTTTTTTGCATGTGTTTCCTATGTTAGACAACGCTTCTTCTTTAGTTTGTTCAATATGTGGTGGTCATTTGGTTTTTTGGGACTTGGAGGTGGTAGTACTGCTATACAATCATAAATAGTTTCAATAAGTGATTTACATCCGTCTATTTTAATAGTCGGATTTAATACAACACCAATAATATAAATAGTGGGAATAAGAATAATTTTTTTAATAGTTGTCTTATAAGCTGGTTTATCCATATATTCATTAAGTAATAAAAATATAAGAGTTATATAAAATAACATAGTTGAAATAGTAGGATAATATATATCGGAAAATTCTTTTGTTGCTTGAAATATTTTCTCTAAAAATACAATAAGTTCGACAATTTTATCCCAATCGCTATCTACTGTAACACCCCATCTTAAACCGGAGTCAAAACGGGAGTGCCACGTATGGTTGATTCCTAAAATGTTTTTTTTTAAGGAGTCGCCACCTAATTATTATAGTGAATTAGGACACTTGATTTATTGCAATAAAAATACTGCAATTAACCTCCATTTAACAACCGCGAAAGCTATGTGAGATTCTCGTAAGTGGTTCTTTATTATCCTAAAGGGAAGGGGTTAGGCATCTTTTAAGATCCGCTAACTTGCGGTTATCCGTTCAAACCTAGGTTAATTATCTGGTTAAGAGATGTATGTCTTAGGAAGATTATTCAAGTAAAGGATGGGGCAAGTAACTAAAAGGATGTATTTTTTGATAACTAAAAGGGTTTTTAATACTCGCAAAATATGTAAAGCTAGTTATGTATTTATAAGACATGAGATTATTTTATTTGACAAAAGTAAGAAAATGGTAAATTACTACGGTTAAGATTCTTATATAGGAGTTAATTATAAAATTGTTTTTATACGCAAAGTAAAATTACTTCCTATGGTATTTATGAAGAGTTTATGATAAAGTTTACTTCTTAAGAATTAAATATGGAGGAATATATTAACTACACGACTAAAGCGTAGCTAGGATTAATTATTGGATTTAGATCTATATGATGAACCTAGAATAAATAAGGGATGGATTTATCTTTTAAACTACCCCTCCAATGTATTCAAAGACTAGTAGAGTTAATTATCCTATTAATTACAAAGTTAACAAATATGACAATAATAAATAAACAGATAAATAAATACATGAATAGCGAGTAAAGAGAGAGGATGGGATTTGAGAATGTTCTTCACGACGGATGACGACGTCCTATTTGTTTTTCTCTAGGAATTGCCGAAGAGGGCACTCGGAGGATGACGATGTCTTTTCGCCGGTGGTTTTGGAATTCCGATGCGGATAGAGAAATGCACATAGATGCGGGTGTTAATTTGCCACGATGAGTCTCGCCATGAGACTCTTTGTTGCTCCGGTGCGTTTCATGTAAAAATAAAAGAAGATAAGGATTAGTATATATATCGCAAACCTTACAATAATGTAAACAAATAAGGTATTCACGTAAACACCTATGCCTTTTATTACTTAATTGTATCAATACCAAACTAAATGATCCAAATAAAGTAAAGACCCAAATGTTATCCAGCCCAAACCGGGCTTCAGTAAACTGAAGTAGCCGAGACAAACAAGCCCAAACAACATGTATATTTTATAGGAATATAGAAATTATGTTACTTTGGATATATAGAGAACATGAGACATGTACAGTGTACTGCAATTACACTAAAGGCAACAAAGAATGACAGCCATCAAAACAGGCAGTGACAGTTTATGCAAGCAGAGCCGATATGCATTCAGACAGGGAAATTACAGGCATGTAAATATTCATTCAAACAGGGAAATTATAGGCATGCCGAGATTACAGGATGAATCATGTCTAGCTTAAAATATAAACAGAGATGGAGTTGATCACAATTCCTTTTCAGCATGTATTATGGCAGCAAACAGAAATGCAGATGGTCAAACAGCACACAGTGGACAATTTAGGCAAACAAAGCAGACATTCCTCCAAACAGGAGAATTACAAGTATGCAGAGATTATAGGATGTACCCCACCACAGGAAATGAATGTAGAATGATCATGCATAGCATAGCTTAGAATATAAATAGAGATGGATAGGAAATCAGGTACCAAACATGCATATTTCCAGCTTATTTGAAACAGTAGATAGGCATTTTTTTTAAAGATGGAATAGAGACATATATGCCCCTTTTCATGGTTTAGATTTTCAGAGCAGAGAAGTATTCATTTAGAAACTAAGGGACTGATTTAGTAAGCATGCTAGACCCCTTTACAATCAAATAGATCATTCCAAATAGTATGTAAACAGGCTTAACTGCCAAGCTATATAGTCTTAAGATATGAACATAAGAGTAAGAAAAGGTATTCCAGAAAACAAACAGGTAACACAAGGCATTTTAAATACATAGACATGTATAATTCCTATATTAAACTAGCAAAATCTTAAGGATTATATTTTACCAGAATCTAAGCCTAGACGAGCAAAGGACATATATCAGATATGTAAAGAATCAAAAGCAATTATTAAGACATACATTACTCTAATCGTTTCTTTCACACACATTTAAACATGTATAATTACTGATATGCACATGATACATTAGTCTTCCAACCATAAATCTCAGAAATCAGGGAATGAGCTATGAGCAGGCCCAACTAGATACAGAATGCTCAAGTCCAAGCACACATAAAGTTATACAACGCTTATCCTAATTCACACATATCATCCATATTATTGCAACTGGACACGATGGATATCGAATAATTAAGCAGGAGAATGACACGTGAATTTTCAGTATAAAGAGACTACCAACACTACACATAACTATACTTTGAAATTCATATTTTGGCTTAACCCTTCCAATCTAACAACAACCAAACAGAGAAAGGACATACAATGTAACTAGGAAAAGTTTATTCTTAACATACATGACCAATTTGACACGGCAGTCACATAAACAAAATCAGAAGCATGTTGACAAACAGACAGGTGCTTGAATTTAAACCAAGACATGGCGAGACAAAATAATCAAGAGCTAAACCTCAAATTTGCCATAATGCCTTACAACAAGTTATTAACATTATTTTAACATACAGTATTGGATATAAACCTAGCAATATTTTAGTACACTGAATCAATTACAGACAGATTGACCCAAACATTATACTCAGATATTTGCAAACAGCCGAATTGAATTGATGATAAAACACACGAAAACAGGGAAAGTAAAGCAAACTGAGAGGGACTCTAATTTACCTTCTCCGCAAATAACCGAGGCACAGATCAAGTCGCTCGGACACTCGACGGGTTTCTGCTCATGCGAATAAGCGGCAAGGTTTATTTCTTTCTTTGCCGAACAAAAAAAGTGGAGAGATTCAACCTCCTATTCTCGCGATGCTAAGGATCCGACGCTAAGCCCCCGACCGAAGTTCTCGTTTCTAATGCCCGCATCGGTTTTGCCTCCAAACTCTATGTCCTCGTCTCGCCGCATGTCTAAAAATGATTGCCCCTTCCGACCCTCGCTTCTATTGTGCTCTTCCTCTGTTGCTGTTGGATTCCTCTGAGCCCTGCCCTACTCTCTTCTGTGTTCGACCCATGCCTTTGTTCTATTGCATGTGTTTTTTATAAAGCCCTCCTTTGGGTTCTAAGTTTGGTGAGTATTTCGTGAGATTTGGGTCTTTGTTTCTTACCATTTGTGGCGCGATTTGGTTATGATAAACGAACAATTTGGCACTGATTTGAAGCTATTCAGTTATGGTAAATTGATATTGATTTGTAATGTAAGATTATGGATGGATTTGGTTTGATTCGCCGGATTCCATCGTTCTTGTTATGGTAAGTTATCGATTTGATTTTGGTGATAGTTTATGGTAAGCAGAGCTGGCTGGGGTGTGTATGTAAAAGGAAACCCCGGATTCTCCGAGAATCGAGCATGGCGCGATTTGTTTTTTGTGGTCACTGGTTTTGAGAGCGAGGCGTTTGGCGAGACGGCGGGTATAAGGTAAAGGCTTCGTGGGTAAGGTATAAAGGGCGGCGTGGCTTGCGGGTTTTGGGGGCGGCGACGTAATTTAAGTGGAGCAATGGGTTAGTTAATTAGGTATTAGTCTTTAGGAGTTAATTAATTAATTAGTGGTGAGTTTTAGGTATTTAATTCTAGGTAAGTGTATTATTAATTAATTAGTGATAACTTAAATTAACAAATGTGATTAAATTATTTAGGTTATAATAAATGCGGGCGTGTTATTTAATTAGTGTTTAATGTTTATAAAGTGATGTCATTATTAAGACTTATTAAATGAAAATTAGGACTTCTTAATTCTTTTATAAATGCTATTATTAAAACGCATGTGTTAGATTATTAATTTATGTATTTATTATTTATTATTAAATTGTTTATTTATGCTTGTATTAATGTTTTATTGCTGCATTTTATTATTATTAGAATTATTAGAATTATTGTGCAAAATTAGTGTAATTTTATAGTTAATGACTGGACGGGAGAGTCAAAATTGGGTGTCAACATCTACAACCATATAAGTTAGATTTTGATTATGGGCGTTAAAAAATAAAGTTATAGGTCTTCTATAATCATAAGCAACAAGTAGTTGCTCGTACAAATAATTTCACCTAGTGGTACTTCTTCGGAAATTTTTCTATAAGGTAGTTCGCAATCGTGACAAATTTTTTTATATTCTTTTTTTTGTTGTATTCTATTGTTTTAAAAATATAGTTTATAGCAAATTGTATTTTATCAAGAATGTCTGCAAAAAATGATAGATCATCCTTTACAACTAAGTTATATGACACACACATCTTATATGAAAATTATATGGAAAAGATGAAGTTAAACTATTTTTTAAAATTGTAATAGCATAATTATTAGAAGAATTGTTATCTAATGTAATAGACATTTAATCAGTTATTTCGTAATAATGACAAACATAATAAATATTTTCTGCAATAAAATTACCAGTGTGCCTATCATCTATATATCTATACACTAAAATAGTTTTTGCATAGATCATTTATAATCTATCAAATGACAGGTTACCGTTAAATAATCATGACCGTTAGTACTACGACATATATCAGAAGTGATAGCCACTTTGCCATTAAAATGATATAACGAGTAACGTAAATACTGTTGATATTCATGTGCAAATTTAAATACATCTCTCTTAACAGTTGATCTAGGAAAACCTTTAAAGGCAGGATTATACATCTCTATAATGTAATGAATAAAACCAGGAGATTCATGAAATGAAAAAGGCAAACCCTCCGCAACAATTAATTTTGCTAGTGCTTCCCTATCTCTATATTTATTGTATTTAGGGCCTACAATTCCCCCCGTCATAGGATTAATTTGAACATGTACTTGGTCCGGGACAGTATGTGAACCTTGTCCCGATGGAGAGGGCGCTCGCGCACCCGGTTTTTGAGCCTCGTATTGGGCATACATAGCTGGGTGTTTTCCTGTTATGTGTCTCATTAAACTCCACGTCCCACCGCTACCTTTTCTAGTTTTAAATTTAAACAGTTTTACAAATTTTATATATAGCTACTTGATTCTCTACGTCCCTAACAAAAAAATGTCATGCATATGATTTTAATGGTCATTTTGCTGGACCTCGTCTCATACTAGGGGGGAATATGAGTCATTCCAGTTGGAGGCGCACTAGTGGGTGTGTCATCTACATTAGTGGGTGTGTCATCTAGATCATCATCATCTTCTAAATTAAAGTCTTGTTTAGTTCCAAAAAATATCTCCTCGTCTAAACCAAATGGTATTTCAGGAAAATCTTCAGTATCAACAAAATCATTCAGTCTAGGAATAGGATCCTGTCTAGGACTAGGATGACTAGAAGAAGTACCCCCCGACCCTTATTACCCCTACTAGAAGAAGCATTACCCTTACCCTTAAACATACCTCTTATTGATTTCATTTTAATTATTATTATGCTAATAATTAGTTAAAGCTAATGAAATTAAGTGCGCTAAATAAAATAAAGAAACAATAATAATTTAATAAAGGAACGAATGTACCCAACGCCGACGTAACGTCGACGTGTAATCGAGAGGTTGAAAAATAAACTTTGCTCGATGGAAGATCCTCAAGCTAGTTGCTAACTTCACTCCCAAATGAATAAATAAAATTGAATATTTAGTACACAATGTAGTCTTGTAGAGAGATAAATTGAGAGATTGTAGGAAGATTTGTGAGAAAGATGAAGAGAAAATGAGGTATTTATAGTTAAAAAATTAGGATAAAGTGTAAATATAATAACTTAGTAGTTAACAATAAATAGTAAGGGGGTTGGAGGACAAAAATGGACGTAGTGCCAAAATATAAAATGGCCGTTGGTGCAAAGATTATTTTGTGCAAAAGGGACGGATTGGGCGGGATAAGGGCGGGATCTGGATCGGGTCGGGCTGGCAAGATTATGGCGGGCCGGGTCTGAGGGGGACGCGACCATGTCCCGTCCCAGTTCGAATCCTGATACCAATTTTATTTTAAATAGTGGGGTCAGGGCGGGATCGGAGCGGGTCGTCCCGGTACACTAGCCAACCATATTAAAATCTCGCTAGTCCTTACACCACCATCACTTCAATTTAAAGTTTTAAACTGGAATATTCCAATTTATAAAGAAGGTGAATGGATTTTTTTGTATTTTCTTCTATTTAACTTTGTTTTCCTTTTCCTCCCTTTCTTTATTTTTTTTCTTAACTTCCCTTCCCAATTAAACTTTTACTAACTGCATAACACTCCCATCTTATATTATTGTTTTAGCCATTTAAAAATAAATTTAACTATAAAAAACTACTATGTATAATTAACAACTCTTCAACATTTAATTTGTAACACTATGATTAGCTTTTTTACTTGGTGATCACATAGTTAGAATTTAGCATTCTATCATTCCCTCAGCAAACACATGATGCGCCTAAATTTTTGCCATTAACTACCTAATTAGTACAATGAATCACCAAAAGGTTTGAATAGTGTATTAAATATCTTTCCATCTTTATTTTTTGTGATCAGGACATATGAATCACCACGCGGGGTGTCTCCCTTCCCCAGCCATGCTATGCGTTATGTTCCTCGAAACTCCCAAAAACCTTAACACAGTTTACGTTACAACAATAATCTAACCATCTTTTTTCCCTCCTCTAATAAAATGATTTGACGTTACAACTTACACAAATCTCTAAGGCTTAATTTGAATCATAAATTTGAAAAATTTACTTCTCGTGACTAGTGAAACAATGACACATAAATTATTACGGAGGGAGTATTATAATCTGTTTGTCTAGCTGCATGTTTAAGAACTTGATGTAGTGGGTATTCAAATTTCATTTACTATTGTAATTAATGCTCATTTTTTCAAGAAGAAAAAAATAGTCACAATTTTTATTTACTGTCATAGTAAGCTCATACATTTAATTTTTGTTTCCTTTATCCCTACTCTATAGTGTGTCATGTCAGTACTGATTCTTGAAAACTAAAGTTTGTAACTTCCACCTTTAGCCCCATTTTTTTGTAGTTTTTTTTTATTTTTCTGGTAAAGTTAGAGACAGGAAAAGAGAATAATTATGGGGGAGACACACAATCACGACCACCACCATAACCACAACCACCAGCCACCGCCGGTACAGGCGGCGGCGGCACCAGTAATGCCACTTGGTTCAGCCAGAGGACCTTTGTTTCCACCTGCAGAACAATTCCTTCAGCTTCACTACTGCATACACTCTAATCCTTCTTGGCGTTAGTATTCTTCTCATCTCTCTTTTTAGCTATTTATAGTAAGCATATATATATGCATACCTCACCAAAAAAGATAAAAATGAAAAATTGATAGTAAAGTTCGTGTCTTTTTCAACTCTTGGTTCTGGTGAGTTTTAAAAGCTAAAGTAGTGTCATTCAAATTAATTGTGAGTTACACAATGGATGTACGGGAATAGTAAACAACTACTACTAGTGTTTCGAAAGGATATATAATGATTGCAATAACAATAAACTTGAAGCCAACAAGACTTGTGGCAACACTAAGCTTTTGAGGTGTTGATCTTCGTTCTTGAATCAATCTCGGAGTCTTGGATCTTTGGATCTTTGTTCAACTGCAGCAAACCCCTGATCTTTATAACATGAAACCAAAAGACACTAAATCTGGTAGCGTTACAGAGGCACTGCTGAGTCGAGTGATATTCACTATGTCCTTAAGACATTATTGCCCTGTATATATATCCTTTTACGATATGGACAACTGTCTCCCAAGATAAAACAACTAACAAATGAGCAAAGAAAACTCAAGAAGAACCTTTGAGTGTATGAAAGAGTGCTTAGAGAGGAAGAATTCAGAAAATCTGAATTATACAAGTGTGAAGAGTTGGTCTACAATTGAGCCAAAGCCTCAAGTTTTATTGTAGTGTAAGAATGCCTTTTCAAGTGCCCATGTAATGACCATTTAAGTGCCATGAAATGACCACTTAATTCACCAAGTAATGCAACCAAATAATGACTGATTTATCAAGGAGAAACTGCCTTTTGAATGCTCCAAACCGTCCCCATAATCAACCCAACTTTTGAACTTTCGTTCGCACAGACACTGCCTTGTTAGC
Organism: Przewalskia tangutica; assembly: GCA_029844215.1. Lineage (NCBI taxonomy): Eukaryota > Viridiplantae > Streptophyta > Magnoliopsida > Solanales > Solanaceae > Przewalskia > Przewalskia tangutica. The sequence goes on from CM056737.1 coordinate 64,761,220, forward strand.
GCCGCGACTCCAGTAGCCAAAAACCACTTGCCGTCGCGGCCTATCTCTGGGTGCCGCGCGCCACGACTCATGGCGTGGTGGCGCATGGCTCATGCGGCGTCTCGGCCCTTTTTCCGACCCTTTTCAATTTTACACTTCGTACACTTCTTCCTTCATTTACCAATGTGGAACACGCGTCATTTAACCAATGAACGTCTATCATTTCATGTCTCAAACGTTTACTCACGTACCAATATCTCTTTCACTAATGAAATTTACGATACTTGGCATTACGAGTGCACGTGTGTGGAAACGACGTTTCCGACGTGTGAGACCTCAATTGTTCGAGTCATAAATAATGGGTTAAACTTAGTTCCACATTAGTAAATTTCCAACAATCACCTCTTGAAAGAGATTTTGGCGCACTCACAAGGTGTCTTTCTAGCAATATTTCGGCGGACCGATGTTGCATCTGAATAGGTAGTTGTGGCTTTGAACCTTCCATAGTTGAATACCATTGGACTTACTGCGCGGTGAACATGATGTCTTGAACCGTCAGTGTTTAGTGTAATCCAAGACAACGGTACCAACACAACAACTTTCTTTACTCTGTTCTTCTTAATGTTTTGTCCGTTGTAGTCGTGGACACACTTGAATTTTTAAGTGCGTTCATTTGAGGCGAGGACTTAATAAGTGGTCTCTTACAAGGTATCCTGCTATACCGCACTTCACAAGTGTTAGGCACCATTAAAAGTCTCTCCAAACCTAACCTCAACCGGTGAGGATCATTAAAGGTTTTGAAAACTTAACCTCTACCCACCATGCAGGTAAGTCTATCGCGGGAACGACTTTGGATTCATGTTTCTTTACAGAAATCATCACCCGAAGTGCTCTTGCTTCCACCGAAGCGTTCAACTGAACCTTTGCGACTTAGTTTTCCCATTGAACCTAATTCATGGGATTTCCAGTCAGTAAGGTTGGGTATCCACCGTATCAGTCCTTATAGTTTGGGTTTTAAGCCAATTCCCTAGACCGGCAGAACTCTTGATCTTCGAGTAGCCCTTTAGTTAAAGAGTCCGCTATTTTCTTTGATTAGTAATCAAGAAAGTGTCACCCGTGATGATCGACTGCCATACGATCTTATGTCTCCGATAGATATGTCCAGACGCCGTCATCCGTGTCCTCTCAGTGTATAACTGGCAAAGACACGTGTTTCTCCCAATAAGGGACTTCTCTAAGAGGTCATGAAGTTACTCTACTTCTCGTCATGCTTTGTATAAAGCGATAAACTTCGATTCCATCCTGAATCGGCCGATGCAAGTTTTGCTTAGAAGATTTTCCAAAGACACACCATGCACATCCACTTGTGACTTTGGTGTTCTTCAAGTATGATGTCCAGTTTGCATCACTTAGTTCTCTCAGAACCGCTGGACATCCAGAATACCATAATCCATAGATAAGCGAATAATTCAGATGTCGTCACATTCGATTTAACGTCTTTTATCGATCATTTCCAGAATCACGAGTGAACCTTAGTTCAACTGATCTTCTTTATGAGCCGATACCAGGTCAGTTGTAGTGTGGAAACTACATTGAACTACATGTGACATGCGTATGTCCCTCCTGTCATATGGGTGCACCATGATTCCAATCAACTCTATGATTCATATCCATTGGTGACTTCAACGAGACTGTCAAGTTCCTCACAGATGAGTTTGGAATTTAGACGAGTCTGGTAGATGTCTTAGAAATTTCAATTCCTAAGATGTCTTAAAAATTTCGTTCTTGAATCAATCTCGGAGTCTTGGATCTTTGGATCTTCGTTCAACTGCAGCAAACCCCTTGATCTTTATAACCTGAAACCAAAAGACACTAACCGTAATACATGAGGCTGAGTCGAGTGATATTCACTCTGTCCTTAAGACATTATTGCCCTGTATATATCCTTTTACGATATGGACAACTGTCTCCCAAGATAAAACAACTAACAAATGAGCAAATAAAATTCAAGAAGAACCTTTGAGTGTATGAAAGGGTGCTTAGAGAGGAAGAATTCAGAAAATCTGAATTATACAAGTGTGAAGAGTTGGTCTACAATTGAGCCAAAGCCTCAATTTTTATAGTAGTGTAAGAATGCCTTTTCAAGTGCCCATGTAATGACCATTTAAGTGCCATGAAATGGCCACTTAATTCACCAAGTAATGCAGCCAAATAATGACTGATTTATGGAGGAGAAATTGCCTTTTGAATGCTCCAAACCGTCCCCATAATCAGCCCAACTTTTGAACTTCCATTCGCACAAACACTACCTCGTTAGCGCCGCGGCTCCAGTAGCCAAGAACCACTTAAGCGTCGCGGCCCTATCCTTGGGGTGCCATGGCGCCACGACCCTTGTGGTGGTGGCGCAGCGGCGCCCCGGCTCTGCGGTGGCGTCTCGGCCCTTTTTCCGACCCTTTTCAATCTTACACTTCGTACACTTCTTCCTTCATTTACCAATGTGGAACACGCGTCATTTAACCAATGAACGTCTATCATTTCATGTCTCAAACGTTTACTCACGTACCAATATCTCTTTCACTAATGAAATTTACGATACTTGGCATTACGAGTGCACGTGTGTGGAAACGACGTTTCCGACGTGTGAGGCCTCAATTGTTCGAGTCATAAATAATGAGTTAAACTTAGTTCCACATTAGTAAATTTCCAACAATCACCTCTTGAAAGAGATTTGGGCGCACTCACAAGGTGTCTTTCTAGCAATCTTTCGGCGGACCGATGTTGCATCTGGATAGGTAGTCGTGGCTTTGAACCTTCCATAGTTGAATACCTTCGGACTTACTTACTGCGCGGTGAACATGATGTCTTGAACCGTCAGTGTTTAGTGTAATCCAAGACAACGGTGCCAACACAATAACTTTCTTTACTCTGTTCTTCTTAATGTTTTGTCCGTTGTAGTCGTGGACACACTTGGATTCTTAAGTGCGTTCATTTGAGGCGACCAGTCCTCGCACTTAAATAGGTGGTCTCCTACAAGGTATCCTGCTATACCGCACTTCACAAGTGTTAGGCACCATTAAAAGTCTCTCCAAACCTAACCTCAACCGGTGAGGATCATTAAAGGTTTTGAAAACTTAACCTCTACCCACCATGCAGGTAAGTCTATCGCGGGAATGACTTTGGATTCATGTTTCTTTACCGAAATCATCATCCGAAGTGCTCTTGCTTCCACCGAAGCGTTCAACTGAACCTTTACGACTTAGTTTTCCCATTGAACCTAATTCCTGGGATTTTCAGTCAGTAAGGTTGGGTATCCACCATATCAGTCCTTATAGTTTGGGTTTTAAGCCAATTCCCCTAGACCGACAGAACTCTTGATCTTCGAGTAGCCCTTTAGTTAAAGAGTCCGCTATTTTCTTTGATTAGTAATCAAGGAAGTGTCACCCGTGATGATCGACTGCCATACGATCTTATGTCTCCGATAGATATGTCCAGACGCCGTCATCCGTGTCCTCTCAGTGTATAACTGGAAAAGACACGTGTTTCTCCCAATAAGGGACTTCTCTAAGAGGTCGTGAAGTTACTCTACTTCTCGTCATGCTTTGTATAAAGCGATAAACTCCGATTCCATCCTGAATCGGCCGATGCAAGTTTTGCTTAGAAGATTTTTCAAAGACACACCATGCACTTGTGACTTTGGTGTTCTTCAAGTCTGATGTCCAGTTTGCATCACTTAGTTCTCTCAGAACTGCTGGACATCCAGAATACCATAATCCATAGATAAGCGAATAATTCAGATGTCGTCACATTCGATTTAACGTCTTTTATCGATCATTTCCAGAATCACGAGTGAACTTTAGTTCAACTGATCTTCTTTATGAGCCGATACCAGGTCAGTTGTAGTGTGGAAACTACATTGAACTACATGTGACATGCGTATGTCCCTCCTGGCATATGGGTGCACCATGATTCCAATCAACTCTATGATTCATATCCATTGGTGACTTCAACGAGACTGTCAAGCTCCTCACAGATGAGTTTGGAATTTAGACCAGTAGATGTCTTAGAAATTTCAATTCCTAAGATGTCATATGCAATACCCATTTCCGTTCATGTCGAAATATCGTTGCAACATACTCTTAGTCTCTAAGATCAAACTAGGACTATCCCCTGTGATCAATATGTCGTCTACGTAAAAGCATATCATAAATGAGTCAGAATTACCTTTCATGTAGACACATTTATCATACTCATTAATGGAGAAACCCTTCGACAGTAGAGTATCATCAAAGTTTTCGTACAATTGCTTCAGACCTGTTTTAGCCCGCACACAGATTTGACAAGTCGACATACTTTCTTCTCTTCCTTGGAACCACATACCCCTCGGGTTGTACCGTATTACTTTTTTCTTCCACTTTCAGACTTTTAGTTTTCCAACTGTTGGCTTTCTAGCGTCAGAGTCAATGTTTCTGTAGTCATATTCATTGATTCTGTTTTATCTGAAACTGTAGGACCAAAATGTAAACATTTCAGGGACCAAAATGGAAGTTCAGAAAGAAGCCCAACAACCCATCAAACCAACTCTCCGGTTAGGAAGGTTGTCTTAACATCCATGTCATGCAAGATTGCGGTGGCCCTGGATGTTAAGTTATTTACAGGAGCACATGTCCAAGTAGCTGAGGCCTTATACTCGTCAATAGATCCATATACTGAATACTCAATTTGAGTATTCACTTTTACAACCCAAAGGTTCTTTTTCCGGAGGAAGATCAACCATCACAAGTGTGGTTCTATCTGATGTAGTGTATTTCTCTCTTTGTAGCTTCTTTCCAAAGAAGCGCTTCTGGAGATGACAATTCTTTCTTAATTGTCCATGGTTCATTCTCAACCCGGAACAAATCTTTGTCCCCTCTTTTGCTCCGGTTTGGTTCAACATCTAGAATCCCTGAGTTCTATGGATCTGGAACCTTAAGTTCAGGATATTCAGCAACTTTCGAGACCTATAGATCTGAAATGACTAGTTCCGGACAGTCAGACACTCACGTGTTCTTGTTAACCTCGAACAAATAGTCCAGTGTTCTAAAAAACGGCCTAGGCGCCTTTAGGCCGTCCCGATTTTGCCCTAGGCAGCCCCAGTCCGATTTTTTTTAATGGGAATAAAATCGTACCCAATTTTGCCCTAGGCTTTTGTACACGCCTTATCTAGCAGAAAGGTGATGGCTTTCCTCGCGATAAATGTAAGTCCTCTCACCGCTTCTGCATCTTTTTCTTTGTCGTTTTTTTCGGGCTAGCGTACTCGATCGTCATATATTGTCAACGTTATAATATATATATATATATATATATATATATATTATATCTTTTCTGGGCTAGCGTGTGTTTGTCTCTTTGCTTCTCCTGCGAACGTTGGTATGTGGAAATTGCTTTGCAGTGATAGCTGTCACAATAGTCAATGCAGTCTCTGTACTTGCTTTTTAGATTTATGTTCCCAACGCTTTGTCTACAGCTAAGTTATATATATATTCATCTTTTCATATATATATATATATTATATAGATTGTCTCTCTCTTCTAATATATTTTACCATTACTATCTATTTCCCACTGTTTGAGGCACTGTGTAATACAAACGTGCTAGTGCAGAAAGCTGTCCTGTTTCGTGACTAGTCTATGTTCAATTCAATGCAAGATTGATGAATAAGATTTATATATTTTATGCATAATTGATGTAAAATATTAAAAAAATTAAAAAAACTACATCCGCCAGCCCCCTAGAACTGCTTCAGCGCCCGCCTAGTCGTCAGCGCCAGCGCCGTTCGCCAAGCCTCCGCCTAGCGTCTTTTAGAACATTGGCAAATACTACTTTTTCCTTCTTGAGGAAAGTTATCTTCAAAGAATTCAGTATTCTTTGATCCAAGATGCCATAAGCACTACTGTTATTTGCAGATCCAGTGGATATGCAATCTATAGTCTTAGGTCCAACTTGACCTGTTCCGGTATTCCAACCTCTACCAAGTCACCCCATATCACAACCTTTGTAGATGAGATCCTTTCCATGTTTCACTTGAAGGGTTATCCTTATGCGGAGTTCTGCTGAGAATCGCATTAGCGGTAAGGATCGCCTTGCCACACATATCTTGAGCGCATTTAATCGGCCGCTAACACCGTTAGATCGAAAGTAGTAAGCGAGCTTGTTCGATGAACGTGCTTCACATTCTCCCCCTCTATCACTACGAATTCCTCAATTCGTAGGCTCTTCAACTTTTGCTTTGCAGCGCTCATCCGCTTCAACAACTTCATCTTTGTTCTACAACAAAGGATGCAATACATTGTACCATCGTTAATGAAAATCACAACGTACTTGTCTCCTCCTCTATTTGTACAAGCTTTAAATCACCCATGTAGGTGTGACTGAGTTATAAAGGAGTGTGCTTCTTTCGCTATTCCTTCGACGGAATGGAAAAGTGATTTTGCCTCTTCGGCTACCTCACATTCATTTTGAGGGTTTATGTCGACAGAAGACAACAATCTTAACTTAGTTAGCTTTTGAACGACTTTCTATTTAAAGTGTCTTAATCTATAATGACATAGATGCACGGATTACAAATATATCATCCATTTGGCTACAGTCTTACTGTACCACTCTTAGTTATTATAGACCTGTTGGACTAGACTCAAACCATCTTGACCAACGTCCTTGAAATCAAGTTTAGGACATGTATCACCTCTTTAGAGTGATCCCATTCCGTGAAGTCCTTTGAGGACAACCTCTTCAACTCCTTTTACTTAGGAGGTGACGTTACTTCACATGAACAACCTCTTGCCCATGGTTAGGGCGTAACCGGATCATATGTGATCTAGATGCTCTGGCCCACTCCAGTTGCCTTGGCAGTCTGCCTTCCTTTTAGCCTTCAAATCATTGAAGATCTGGAAACCCTGACCCACTCCAGTCTCCCGTAGGCTTTGTATGACTGAGTGTCTACTATTATCCTGTCAAAAGACGGATCTTCTGTCGAAAACGGTGACATGTTTGTCTCTAGTCCTCTAATCTTTGGCTTTAGTCATCTAGTCGGCTAGTCCTCTTCCCTTGTGATTGGTGCCCAGGAAAATTCCTGGCGCTTACTTAGGAATTAGGATTGTTCATAAGTCCAATTAATTACAACAAGTCCATATCTTTTATACCGTTGTTTACAATAGTCCAATCTTTAAACGGAAAGGAAAGTGAGATTAAACTTCTGATTTTAAGGCGTAAGTAATATATGGAAACCACTTTCATATTTATAGCCTTACTTTATTCTTTTAATCAGACATATTTTAATCTCATTATTGACAAGAAATTGGATTCTGGCCCACGTCATTCCCTTTGTTGGATTGCGTGTCCAAATTTTCCTTACCATAATTGGGACAAATATTCTGCTGCAAGATAAAACCACATCTTCAGCCTTCTTCTCTTGTCCCAGTTGACATCCTCCACCTCTCGTGGGCCCTTGCTTCCATCACTCTCGGGAGCGGTGACAACAACTCTTTCTTGATCCTTAGCCTTGCTAGAATGACTATCAGCAGTATCTTGAAGTTCAACATCAGATCCAGAGATCCACCTTTGACTGAGACAGATTTGTAACTGTCGTCAAAGAGAGAGTCAAAACTAGGACCAGATTTGAAACCTTTGTTGTTGACAGAGACAGTGTTATAACTGTTAACAAAACTGTCAACATAACTGTTTTCAAGAAGAAAATCACAACCAGATTTGAGATCATATCGGCTGACATACATCATTCAAGCACTAGTACAAATAATGTCTTAAGATTGTGAGTTACACAATGGATGTACGGAAATAGTAAACAACTACTACTAGTGCTTCGAAAGGATAAATATAATGATTACAATAACAATAAACTTGAAGCCAACAAGAGTTGTGGCAACAATAAGCTTTTGAGGTCTTGATGTTCGTTCTTGAATCAATCTTGGTATAGTCACCCTAGTTGGTTATCTTTCCCTTTAGCTTTTTTGTCCTCCGCTTTCCACCGAAGGTTGCGAGTTCGAGTCAGCAAGGGAGCAGGGGGTGCTCCACTCTATTGTCGACTTCTAATAAACGTGATTGACCCAATTCTAGATCATCTTCTGGAATCGTATAACTGTCAAAAGTGGGTGTCTATTTATTGGAACTATTATAGTCCGAACACTCATAAGGCAGGGTCGACGCTCGCCTCCCCCCAAACTGTACTTGCAAGTTTCCCCGCAAAAAGCTCTCCACGCATACTCTTAGAAAGAACACTATTTTTCTTTGGTTAGGTAGTTCTCCCGACCGGATTAAAAAAAGGCTTCTGTGTTTATTCTTCCTTAATCTTGCATCGATTCTAAGTTTTAAAGCAGACAGATTATGGCAACCACTTAAGGAGTTGCTGTCGTTATGATCTCTTTCAAATTTACCTTGCATATTTGTTTTCAGTCAACAGCAACTTTTTATGCTGCATCAAGGCTTGCAGGGGCGACACCCCCTCCAGCACATGTAGTGAGTAGAAGCATTGGCCTACAGGTGCTACTACCAAGTGATTCAGCAATGCCTTTTTACTATAATTTATAGAGTACATTTTTTATTCTACTTCTGCTCTCTGATTAAATTTTAGCATCATGAAGTGGTTCAATTGTTCTCTACTTCTTGTCCAGGGTCTAGGACAGCTCTTTGATGGGTTCTTTGGTGCTGTTGTTGGCCATACTGCATCTGTGTAAGGGTTGATTTCTCCCTTGATTTAATGCAAAACGTCTTCTGGTTCAGTTGATAAATAGTATCAATGGCATGTTTTTTGGTTAATACATATTTATCTTCTATCAAGTCTTTTACACTAACATCTGGGAACTTAGGTATAGGCTACCGCCTTAAAGATGTTCAACCTGCTCTATTGTATATATTGCTTTCTTGGCGTGCAGATAAATTTTCTTCATCGATTTTCTTGACCTATTTAAAAAAATTAATCTGCCCCCCTTGCAAAACCATTTTTAGTATTTACTTGTCATCTAAATAAGATTGAAGTAGTAAAAATATCCTTCCAGAAGTACCATCTGATGGATAGATATTTCCTTCCCTGATACTTTCTTGGCTTAATGTTGTGCTCCTAATTTATGGATGATAAAAAACTGCAGCGAAAATGTCGGCCTTCTTGGACTAACTCGTGTTGGGAGTAGAAGAGTTGTTCAGATTTCTACTGCTTTCATGATCTTCTTCTCTATATTTGGTTAGACTCTTCTCACCTCCCTCTTCCCCACATCCCAAACTATGTTTTGCAACTAATGACTAACACGAGTTGTTATATTATCCAGGAAAATTTGGAGCATTCTTTGCTCAAATCCCTTTGCCCATATTTGCAGCTATCTACTGCATCTTATATGGTATAGTCGGTAAGTGCTTTTCTCCCTTAGTTTGTTGATCTTCTTGTCGTCTTATTAAACAGTAACTAAAGAACTGGAAATTTTGCTGCAGCTGCTATTGGTATTTCCTTCATCCAATTCGCGAATAAAAACTCCATGCGGAATATATATGTGCTCGGAATCTCTCTATTTCTCGGTATATCAATACCCCAATACTTCGTGATGAACACAGATATTGCTGGTCATGGACCTGTTGGAACTCCAGCTGGATGGGTAAGAAACATAACTTCACACAATCCCTCGTTATGATTTAGCGGATTTGAGTTTTACTACTAGATTACAAATTAATGCTTATCAAAGATGCATATGCAATTACCTTTAGAAGTGACTTGATCGTGTAGGCGTCTTTTACACAGTAGTGCATAGATCTTAAACGCTTTGACTAGCGGAAACTTAAAATTCTCCAATGTTCCGTGCAGTTTAATGACATATTGAACACGATCTTCTCTTCACCTCCTACTGTTGCAACGATTGTTGGGACATTCATAGACAACACACTCGAAGCTAGACACTCGATTGACGATAGAGGTGTTCCTTGGTTGGTTCCCTTCCAGAGGAGAAAAGGAGATAGCAGAAATGATGAATTTTATAGTTACCCTCTTCGAATTACTGAGTATATCCCAAGTAGATTTCTGTGATAACTTATACATCCATGTATATGACTGTAACAAGGTTTATGACAAATTTTCTTTTTAGCTTTCAACCAACTTAGCCATTTTTTTAACGTTTCAATTCTTGTCACATGAAATTTGTGAACATCAGACATTTGAGGCCTGCGAGTTTTTATGATGCATAGCCAGTAGGAAGGCATGGCAATAACCTTTCAGTTGGGGAAATTTCAGAAATATACAATTCGCTAACTTACATTGTAAAAATATAGTCCAAAAATACATTTATACAAATGTGATACACTTATATACAAAAGACATATAGGTGCATGAAAGTGTATAATGTGTAGGTATATACACTAAAAATATAGTTATATAATATTCTACACGAAAATACGGATCTATACATATTTATACACAATTACACAATATTGTATAAGTAGGTATAACATAGATCTGGATGATTTTGAACAAGAATTGTATTTTTATACAAGATAGATATTGTATATAGGTGTATAAAATGTATAATAGTGTATAAGAGGTGTGTATACATCCATATACACTATTATACAATAATATACAAACTGCAGGTTGTTTCACTTTTCACTAGAAACCCCCTTTTCAGGGGATATACAAGAATATACAATATTCTCATACAAGAATATATAGATGTCTCAAATTATTTATTGTTATAGAAGTTTAGGCATAAATAATTATTTTCTCCATTTTATCCTTTGTCATAAATGAAGATGACACAAACATAGAGTAAATATTTAATGGAGAGAGATTATAACTTAAACATTAAGGGTAAAGTAGGTCAAATACACCTCCTAATTAATATTTCTTAAGAGGCGTGTAAACAAAAAAAGTGATAAATTATTTGAGACGGGGAGAGTAACAATTATTCATTATAACTTTGATAGATGCTATTTTTATTTAAAGGTCAAATATATCGACAACTCCTAAAATTTATCAGTAAATTTGACGCTAAAATTATGGCATATTTCAATTGAATAAATAATAAAGCGTTCATATTAGACATTTTTTACTCAAATTTTGAAAAGGTTTTTGCGTGTGCTCCCAAACATCCATTACGTAGATAATTAATTATATAAAATATGTCACTCCGTTTAATTATACACATCATCGTCAATTGGAGGCCTTGCTGTTTTATAATTCGTGTAAGTCGCGTCTAATTAAAAAAAAATGACATATTATAAGTGATTATAATAGGATGATTGAGAACACGCATAAGCTTTTCCAAAAAAATGCGTTGAAAGTGTCTAATAAGAACAATTTAGAATATGTTCAGGTGCTAAATCAAACCAGTACATAGTTTAAATATTTAAATAAATTTTACTCTAATTTAAGAAATTGTCGATATATTCAACTTTATTAAAAGAATAGTGTTAGGTTCTCCTTGTACTGGGAAGATTAATTAAATTAAAGTACTAATTAATTTTAGTAAACTTTTTTAATGAATTAGAAAAGCTGATGATAGTGAAGCATTCACCTGGTGGTTACCAAGTTAAGTAGATAAGATGCGGATCAAGGTGAATCTGTTGAGAGTATACATGTTAGAGGGTATTACTTATTAGTCTATACCAATTTGTGTTTTATTAATAACATAAACATAGATAAATTATTTAAATCAAAGACAATATAAATATTTATCGCGTGACTTAAGGGCACGTTTGCTACGTTGTATTACGCTGGACTGCACTGGACAAAAAAATAATATAACGTTTGGTGAGCGTTTTCAGCCTGACTGTACTGTACTATTTCTAAAAATAGTACACTCCAACTGCCATTTTGAGATATGGGTCTCCCCTGGACTGTATTAAAAATAAAAATACAAAAAAAATACAGTCCATTATATATTAATACTCTAATACCGTTCAATATATATTAATACAATCTAGTCCATATAAAAATATACAGTCTAGTGCAACGTACCAAACGAGCTCTAATGAAACTCTATTGTAACTTGCAAGTACAAGCAACCCCAACAACACGGCGATTTGGGCCCATATTAGTGGAGCCCATAATGCCAATGGTCCCGTAGAGGGCATTTGTCATGTCCCACATTTGGGATTTTCCCCAGTAATGTAGACGTCGCTTTGTGTTTCTGTAATAAAATTTTCAATCTGATTTAACGAAATTGTTGGTGCCTAATATTAATCTGTAAATTTGCGTAGAAATTTCTTCTATTGTTAAAGTATTTCGGATGATTTTCCTTTTTAATCTCCGATCCAGCACAATAAACTCGACTACGAGACTACATACTAATATGAGACAATTTAATAAAAGGGAATTGCTTAGATGATAAGTATTCTTAACCTCCAACTCGAAGATTGTGGGTTCGAATTATCAAGGGAGCCAAAAGGAGGAGCTCTTTGGAGGAGGGGTAAAAAAAAGTATAAAAATTTGTTAAAAATACAATTCTGTTATGAAATAATAGCAATATATAGATAAAGAAGTAGAGAGAATGAGGAGATTTTCTTCTTATTTCAAGTGTATGTTGGTCTCTCTTTAAAGGTGAATAACATCTCAATTTATAGGGGATGAAACCACCCAACTTACTCCCTCCACCCCAACTCATCTTCAAATTTTTATTGTTTTTGTTACTTTTATAAAAAAATTATTAAAAATATATATAAAAAATGTTACCACCCCACACCCCATCTCCCGACCCACTCCATTCTCAATTTTTATTTTATATTTTTTTACTTTTATAAACAATTTATAAAAAATATGAATTTTTCTTACCTCCCCCCTACCCCCTTCTACCCCCACCCCATTGCCCTACCCTATCCTCAAATTTCTATTATTTTTTTTACTTTTATAAAAATATGGATTTTTTTCTTACCTCACCCCTACCGCCCTAACCTCACCTACCCCCACCATCCTTAAATTTCTATTTCAGATTTTTAGTTACTTTTATAAGAAAATATTTAAAATCTGATATTTTTTGTTACCTCCCCCTACCCTCCCCCCACCCCCTGACCCATCTTAACCTCAAATTTATATTTTATATTTTTTTTACTTTTATAAACAATTTATAAAAAGTATGAATTTTTTTCTTACCCTCTGCCCCTACTTCATCCTCAAATTTCTATTTTATATTTTTTTTACTTTTATAAAAAATATGAATTTTCTCTTACCTACCGCCCTAACCCCACCTACTCCCACCCCATCCTCAAATTTCTATTTCAGATTTTTTGTTACCTTTATAAAAAAATATTTAAAATATGATATTTTTTCTTACCTACCCACCCTACCCATTACCAAATTTCTATTTTATATTTTTTTTTACTTTTATAACAATTTATAAAAAATATGAATTTTTTTCTTACCTCTCCCCCCTACCCACACCTACCCCTACCCCTCCACCTCCACCCAATTATCCTACCAATCCTCAAATTTCTATTTCATATATTTTTTTTTTCTTATAAAAAATAAAAAAATCTTAAAAATATTATTCTTATTTTAAAAATAAAAATATAAAAAAAATCAAATATCATACAAAATAAAATAACATCATAGAAGGTAAGTTTGAAATTTGTAAAAGTAATGTGTCAAGTTGGGCAAGTTGGGTTATAACTCATCATTTAGTTCATCTTGATCTGTCCATCTTAGCCCATGTAAATTTTGGACAGTTGGACATTGACTCATCTATTGATTCAGCTCATCTTGACCCGCTCAACTTCAGTCCATCTGACACCCCTACTATCAGTTAAATAGCAAAAAAACATACCCGCAAGGGTAGCCAAGTTGGTGTAGCAGTAGAGCGCGGGACCGCAAGGTCACGAGTTCGATCCCCTGCATAAACCTTCTTGGTTGAGCTTGTCACACATGGCTTGCCAAGTGTGGTTTACATGGTCGAGGCGTGGTTTGCGCACTGCGTCACACCGGGTTTATCTGTCACTGAAAGAGAAGCGGTGCAGATTCCTTCACAACAAAAAAAAAAATAGCAAAAAACATCTGATTGCCAACGTAATATTAGATCAGATATTTAACAGATAAAGTTTCTCAATTTCAAGTAGTACAGAGATAACTTTGACCCTTTTCCTAAAAAAAATACACATGTCACGGTTCGTTATGTTTTGAAAATAAAATATCAAAGTTGGAACACTGGACTGAAAAGTGTTTTCTGTTGTATATTAAAAGGCAAACACTGAGGATATAACGGAAAGTAGATTATAGTAATTAGTAAGTGGACTATCATCATAAATATTATAAAATCAAGTTGACAATCAACCTCAACTAGAAGTAATTTATTGATTTGTTGTTGAGCAAAAAAATCCTAACTCGTTTAAAATGTTGGCACACAAGTGAAAACACTAATCGATTGATCATACAACAGGGAGAGAATGTTTATTAGAGGGGAACATCGGAGGTTTCCTCGTACAAAGGTCATACCAAGCTCCAATGACGGATCCAAGATTTTCATTAAGGGGTTCGAAAATTAAAAATGTAATGCCTGAAATTTGAACTTAGAATCTCAAGGTGAATTTTGAACACCCTAAACCACTAAGACAACTTCTATTCTTGTGTTTAGGGTGTTCAAAATTTATATATGTACACAAAAGATAAAAAAAATTACGTTATATATACAGTGTATTTTTTGCCGAGGGTGTTCGGTTGAACCCTCCTAGATCCGCCCCTGCCAAGCCCTGCTGAAGAAGGAAATATGAAAAGTAATAAAAAGTAAAAAGTTTTTCAATTCTATGAAAGAGCATAAAACTAATAATTGTGAGTTACAAGGAAATGGAAAAGTAAGCAACAACAACTATGAGTACAAATTTGGAAATAAGACCAAAGAAAATGGTTTGCTGAGTCGATTGATATTCAATTTGTCCTTAAGACAATATTGCCCCGTATAAATCATTTAACGGCTATTTTTGACAACTTGTCTCCCAAGATAAAACAACATCAAACAATTGAGTAAAGGAAAACTCAAGAGTTTACTATAAAGAAACCTTTTGAGTGTATGAAAGATAGCAAGAGAGGAAGAAGTATTCAGATTTTTCAGTGTGTTCTTCAAATGAGCTTTGCGTCTCAATTTATAGTGTGTAGAAGATGACTTCCCATCTAGCCAAGTAATGGCCATCAATAGCCATGTAATGACACTTATTGAGGGGGTGTAATTTAGCCATTAGAATTCAAGTGTCAATTCGTGGAGAATCAATGCCCCAAACCAGCCAAAAATTCAAAAACTTTTCACTCGTGAAGCCTACGCCATCGGCGTCGCGGCCACTGGAAAGCGCGCGGCGCTGGCGCCCGTAAACTTTCTGCCACCAAGGCGTCGCGGCGTTGTCTGGAGGCACCGCGACTCTCAACTTTCAATAACCAACCAGAAGTCGAGCGCTGCGGCCCTTGGGTGGAGGCGTCGCGGCCTTGATGGGGTCGCGTCGCGACCCTTCAAGGCTCCGCGGCGATTTATGACTCGTTTCATCTTTTACACATCGTACACTTCTTCCTTCATTTACCAACGTGAAACACTGTCATTTGGCCAATAACCGTCTATCATTTCATGTCTCAAACATTTTGTATACGTATCAATATCTCTTTCACTTATGAAATTTACAATGCTTGGTACAACGTGTGCACGTGTATGGAAACGACGTTTCCGACATGCAGGGCCCCAATTGTTCGAGTCATAAATAATAGGATTAACTTTGTTTAATAAATTTTCAACAATAATCACTGCACAATCTGATCAATTCATAATAAGTTTACAAAAAAGGGACTTGTTCTTTGAATGACAAGGAATTGATCCTCAATATGATCTCGTTCCTGATCGCTTGATCATAAGAGAAGCACGCAGACAAATAACAAGATCAACAGGGAACTTACTGCTTACATGGCCCAATTAGATGAGAAGAGTGCTCATGTTACTGAACCATGTATAGGATGGTAAATTGGAGGCAGCCATGATACTTCGTATTACAAGCATTAATCTTACAAGAAAATTATGTACAAGACATGTTCTTCAAGAAGCAGCACTAAATAACTAGTACAACTGCCAAGTAATCAACTTGTGACATAAACACAGGGTGGCTTCTTCTAATTTATAATGGGGATCCTGTTCTATTTACCAAAGCAAGTTGTATATACTACCAAGAAATATGCACATATCCAACAGCACCTTTGATGTTTGTAACAACCAGTGGTACTTCTCTCCAGCATTGTTCTGCATCCCTTCAAAAGGACATTTCTATGAAGCTTAATTGTTCTTGGAAACTTTGGTAACCCAATTTAGAATCTAGAATATCCAACTGTCTTTTTATCCATGGCGGATCATCTGTCCTGAGCCAGAGAGCTTCAGCAGTATCTTTGTGCTTAAAGTCTGGGTATTTAGGATTGACTTTGCCCTTCCTGAAGTCCATCCATTCATAAGGACTAGCGAAGAAAATTTGCCACAACTGGATCCGGTTCCTGTACTTCTCCAATTCATCTTCACCTGAGAATGCAAATAAAATTGACCTAGAAATGAGTTAACTAGTTCGAAGAAGCATGGATATGTAGGATCAACAAATTTCATTACCCAACATGCCCAGACACGGGCACCATCAATCACTCTTAATGTTTGATTAATTGGATTTTTCAATTTGATTACTGGGCAACCAAGCTGTTTGGCTTGGCGCTGAAAAGATGCTCTGGCACATCCAAGTCTGTGCCTGGGCATAGCTCTACATTAAAGTCTTGATTGAACTTTAAAGGACAGGAGCAGAACCAAGCATTCAGTATAAAATGTTTCAACGCAACTTTCAAAGCAGAAAAAATGTCTGAAGGAGTGTCCAAGGCAGTTCATATTTCAGTTCACGTCTCAATATTCCATTTGTTCCAATAATCAACCAAATGGAATGGTCATTGGGGGCAAGAGAAATATAAAAAAGAGGATCACCTAAACGTGGGTTATATGAAGCATTTTATAAAGTTCCCTTAGTTGTTTCTTTCTTTTGTCAGGACAGAAATTCCCACTCCCTCCATTCTAACTCGAAGAATTGAAAGGTGGAAGCTGAGAATATCTTGCAATAAGGTGCATTTTATTAAATAAGTAATAGCACACTTAGATTTTAAACTCAGGCTATAGTGAATGTGTCAAAGATTAGTATTTGATTTTTTTTTTAAATTCTAGAGTTCCATTCTAGAAAATTTAGAAGTTATCCTCCTGCAGTCTGCTATTTTTCAATTATCCAGAAATGCCGCATATACAATGCTCTATTCAGGCCCTTTGCACTCCAATATAGAAAATGTCTGTCAATTGCTTACAATCTATGAACATTATAACTTATAAGAAATGCTCAGAAAGGCAACCTGTACCTTCTGATTCTTTCTTTTGGAATTCTGGGGATGTTGAGGCTTGAACATCTGGAGTCACAAAATTTATTTCCTTGACAACTACCTTCACAAAAGAATAAGACCATGAAAACAGGAAGAAAAAATATTTCCGTGCAGCACAAGCTACGTAAAACATGGAAAAGAAAGAGAGAAAGCATATTATTCAGCACCGGATCTCAAATTTACAAACACATCTGATGCAGGATCATGTTTTCTTTAGGGTATAGCTTATATGCCATCCTTTTTGTTGTTTGAAGATGCAAAAGAAAATTCAACAGTTGGAGAATAACCGCACATACGTTACAACTTCCTCTAGTAGGTTTTGTCATTAGACAGATACTCAAAAAAAATGATCCCGATGCAATTCTAATTAATCACCTCTCTGGAAGCTAAAATTGTGTCCTATATCAAAGAGAATAAAATGAAACGTTACGAGAATAAAACTGGATTTCTCTTAATGAGTTGGCTATGCTGCAATCATACCATCACCCTCATTATCATACAATGTTGCAATGCAGATAAAATAGAATAGAAATATAGCTCAAGTTTGAAAGACAAGTCCATCTGTAGGTGAGTTCTTATAGAAGTCCAAACACTAATAAGCCATAAGGCAAATAATGATAATCTTATGAAGAGGAAACAAACTATGTGCACTCTAATGTATCTTCTTAACCTTGCCTCAATGTCCCAAGCAAAAGGTCACTGAGTTTGTTAAACAAAAGAAAGGTGTTTGCAACTTTGTATTCTAGCACTCCTTATACTCTCATCCACCTTATTGCAATATGATAGAGAAAATCAGTCAAGGGCAAACTAGCTGAAAGGTGTCCAACAACAACAAGCCCAGTGTATTCCCACAAGTAGGGTCTGGGGAGAGTAGAATGTATGTAGACCTTACCCTACCTTTATG
Organism: Przewalskia tangutica; assembly: GCA_029844215.1. Taxonomy (NCBI): domain Eukaryota; kingdom Viridiplantae; phylum Streptophyta; class Magnoliopsida; order Solanales; family Solanaceae; genus Przewalskia; species Przewalskia tangutica. Next base: position 64,779,483 of record CM056737.1, read on the forward strand.
GAGCAAATGTCATTGCATCATAGTTAACCTATAACAAATACTAGACAAATTTGTATCTGGAAAACTCCCAATAAATTTCGATGAAATTAGAACCCTGGAAGAATACTAATCTGAATTTGGATACCAACATATAATAGGTGGTATAGTAACACACGGGCAACAAACTGTATCATTCTAAGCAAACTAAAGGTGGAACATCGAAAACTATCAAGCTCAAAATTTTACCCAATTTTTGTCATACCCTTATATTTACAAATAACTCTACATACAATAAGCATAACAAAAATTCAACTTTTTTTTTCTGGGTTACAAACCTCATATCTCATCCTTTGTTTACCATTCTCGTCAGCCTTGGTGTATGATCCCAAATGACCCGAAACATATACCAAGTCCTTCCGTTTCAAATGTTCCATTGACACTTCCGCCATTTCATCCCACATCTTCAGCATAACCCTGCACACCAACAAAAGTTCATCTATTAAAAGTACAAAAAAAAAGCCTATGAGGTCATTTGGTAGCTGGTTAGGAGCTAAGTTATTCAAGTATTAAATCCTGCAATAATACCATATTAAGTAACAATCTTTTGCTATGTATAAAATTCAACACACCTAATACGAGGGTCTTGATTCGGATTAGAGGGTCAAACTAACTAATGTTTCGTGTGAATTCGGACATAGAATCTTTAATTTTTTTAAATTTATTTTTACATATTTAGAAACTACTATATAAAAAGTACTACTCCTATAAGTTACAATAGTTAACAATTCGAAATATTTAGAAAGAATTAGAAAAAATTATGGTCAAAGAAAATATATTTGACTCTCCAAATAGTAAATATGACAAACAAATTGGGACGGAGGCGTCATGAATAACTAAACCTGTATAACTAATTATTGCATTAAATAATACATTCACTAATAAGTACTTGTTTACTAATACCTGCATACAGTGGCGGAGACAAGATTTTTACCTAGAGGGTTCAAGAATATAAATAATAAGTAAACATATGAAGAAGCTAAGGGGTTCAACGTCTACTAAATATACATAAATAAAAGAGAATAATCCCTTGATGATTTCATTAATGTAATTAGCTTATATACATGATATACAATAGTCATCCTAGGCTATAATTACGGAAATCAAATATACACATAACTAATACAAAAGATTACTACAATAATTAAAAATATACAAGATCACTAATGATATCAAAAAAAAATATTTTTATATATTCTATCACACCCCCGCAATCGTAGCGGGCGGTTGTCGTACCCTGAGACTGTCTTGAAAATCTTCAAATAGAACCAACGGAAAACTCTTAGTAAAGATGTATCTGATAACGTGAAGGGACATGCAAGACATGTACTTGTCCACGAGCAACCTTTTCGCGAACAAAGCGAATATCCATCACGATATGTTTAGTGCGCAGATGTTATACAAGATTCCACGAGAGATACAACGCACTCACATTATCGCAGTAGACCAATGTAGCTTTCCAAATAGGAAAATGAAATACTAAGAGGAGGTTACGCAACCAACGGGACTCAGACACCACATTGACGACCCCTCGATATCCGGCTTCTATGCTAGAGCGCGACAAAGTAGCCTAACGTTTAGCCGATCAAGATACCAAGTTATCACCAAGAAACACACAATAACCAGATATTGAATGCCTGGTATCAGACATCCACCCCAATTAACATCTGTATACGAAATAAGAGTAGATACAGTTGATGGATATAGATGTAAGCCATGATCAAGAGTGCCCTGAATGTAGCGCACAATGCGTTTGAGAGCGTGCATGTGTTCTTTCCTCGGATCATGCATGAATAAACACAAACTGTATAAGTAATATCGGGCCTCGTAAACGTGAGATATTGAAGAGCCCCTGCAAGACTATGATAGTGGGAGAGATCCTCATATGGTGTGCTAGAAGTAGTACTCAGCTTCGGTTTATTGTCTCCGGAGTAGGAGATGACTTACAGGTTGACATGTCAGCCCGTTCAATGATTTTTGCTGCATATTTCCTCTGAGATAGACATAGATCACTTGCATGACGAGTGACAGCTATACCCATGAAATAACTCAATGACCCCAAGTCTTTCATAGCAAATTCTGGGCTGAGAAGAGATATGATAGACTTGCGAAGTTTATCAGAGAAAGCAGTCAATATAATATCATCCACATATAACAGAATGTAGGCCATAGAAGTACTGTGATGGTATGTGAATAGAGAATGATCAGACTTGCTATGAGAAAACTCAAGAGTAGACATATAATCTGCAAATCTTTTGTACCAGGCTCGAAGAGCCTGTTTTATCCCATACAAGGATTTCTTCAGCAAGAACACATGATTAGGATGAGTGGGGTCCCTGAAACTCAAGGGATGATGCATGTATACTGTTTTCTTGAGTTCTCCATGTAAGAACACATTTTTTACGCCCGGTTGATGAATGGATCATGCTTTATTGAGAGAGCTAGACTGAGAACAGTGCGAATAGTTGCCGATTTAACAACCGAACTAAATGTCTCTCCACAATCCACGCCAACATGTTAAGTTTTGTCATCACCTACAAAACGGGTCTTATGCCTCTCAAAACAACCATCAGGTTTCTCCTTATGAGTAAATATCCACATATAACGAATCACATTAACACCAGGTGGACGGGGCACTAACTCTCACGTCTTATTTTCAATAAGAGCATTATATTCATCATCCATAGTCATTTTTCAATTCGGGTCACGAAGGGCAGACACGGTTACGTGGTAGAGGGGATTTAGTGCCATTAGAGTTAAAATTAAATTGTCACTTTGGTCTAAAAATAGCCCGTTGACTGCGAGTAACGGGCCCTGGTCTCAGAATCGAAGTGGGCTGGATTTGGGTGGAAGCCATGGGCCGCCTCAGATGTAGTGGAGTCTGCCGGGTTCGGCGCGGTCAGTGGTGGCTTGGCAGCGGGCTGCTAGCGTAAGTTATGGATGAAACTATTTGGGCCGCAGCCCACCATGGATCGAGAGATTTGGGCCAGCATGGCCCGACCGCGCTGGCTGTCCATGTGTCGCGCGTGGTTCAGGCCAAATAGTGGACCACATACGGTGAGAGACCATCATAAAAAAAACATATGAATGGGACGCGGAACTATGCAACTTAGCAAACGAAAATTGGGTTTCATAAAAAATTACATGGTGACTAATGATGATCTTATTAGTGGATAAATCATAACATTTGTAACCACGATGATTAGATGAGTGACCCGAAAAGACACAAGAGGTAGAGGGGGCTTGAAGTTTGTTTATGGTAGTGGAGGGGAATAAAGGAAAACATTAACACCCAAATACCCTAAAATGAGAATACAAATAGTCTTTTTGATAAAGAATTGAGTAGAGAGTGGTAGGCTAATCATTTGCTAGGGAGTATGTTGAGAATGTAAGTTGTCATTTGTAATGCATGCTGCCAAAATAAAGGTGGTAATGATGCATGAGCTAGTAATGTAAGAACAATATTATTAATGGTGCAGATTTTTCTCTCGGCTTTTTCATTTAGTGATGACGTATGTGGACATGAGAACCGAAAAGATATACCATTAACCCTACAAAATTTTCTAAATGGCCATTATCAAATTTCCTTCCATTATCACATTGAATGTTCTTAACTTCCTGTTCAAATTGAGTAGGGATAAATGCTCTAAATGATAGAAATGTGGAATAAACCTGAGACTTTTAGATAACGAAAATGTCCACAAAAAATTAGAGTAATCATCCAACAACAAAACATAATAACAGTGGCCCTGAAGAGCTAAAACGAGAGACGTCCAAAGATTACTATTGAATAATATCAAAAGGCAATATAGTAATAGAATTAGAGGCAACAAAGGACAATTTAACATGTTTCCCAAGCGGACAAGAATGACAAATATTAGCACTACGAGTGTTAGTACACTTAATAAATTTATTATTTTTAAGAAAGACAAAAACAGACGTTCCTGGATAACCCAAACGTGCATGCCATAAGGAATGTACAAAAGTTGTAAACATTGATGGTATGACTTGTTCTATGGTGATGGTGGTGGTGATGGGATAGAGTTCGCCCCGATTATCACATCTCATTAGATGTATCCCTGTCCAGAAATTCTTAACAGAAAATCCAAATTGATCAAATTCAAACGAAACCGAGTTATCAATTGTAAATTTTCGAACAGACACCAAATTTTTAATTAATTGAGGTGCATGAAGGACATTTTTCAAGGTTAAAGGCGTGTTTGGGAGAGATAAATTTGTGTGATCATAACCACGAATTGCAATTGAATGACCATTACCAACAATTATGTCATGATTTTTGCTCAAATTGAAATAAGACGAGAGGTTACCTTGCGCGGATGTCATATGAGAAGTAGCACCAGTATCCATGTACCAATTCGCATCCGGAGGATTTAATCCAAATGTATGCATCGATGACTTGATATCCGTGTGGGTCGGGGAGTGTTGGGCCCGCAACAACGAAGGCGTGATGTGGCCGAGGCCCAAGCAGCCGGCCTTTGCCGAGGCCCAATGGGTTGTCTGCCATTCTGCTGCCGTTGGTCCGCCCGCCAGGTGTAGGATAAGGGCATGGCGGGATGGGCCATCGCCATCGCCCAAGGCAAGCCCCCGCCCACCGCCCAAGGTTGTTGCGGGGTTACGTGGCTGACCGGACCTCTCTGGCCACGCGCGACCACGCCACCATTGCCATCGGCCGCCGCCGTAGTTTTTGCCACGCATTGCGCTTTGACCTTTTTGCCACCACCGCTTTTGCCACCGTTGTTACGATTTTGACTATAATTTTCAAAGAATGACTGAGAGTCATCGATGTCTCGACGTGCCACCATCACGGGCGAACGTGCTTCAATCGCGCCTTTAGCCAACCCCGCTTCTTCAGGTGAGTACAACGCGTGCTTGGTAGAAAAGTAGGATAAGATTGTTTTGACGAAGAAGAGTTTCAACCCCATTATACGCTTCGGTGAGGCCTGCAACCATTTGAAGAACGAGACGATCATTTGTGACCGGCGCTCCGACGTTCTTGAGTTGATCCGACAATTTCTTTAGCCTTTGACAATATATAGAGGCATTCGGAAAATCCTCTATAGTTGTGAGAGAATTCTTGCTCAAGGGTTACGGCACGAGAATTTTTGTTATCTTGGAATATATATCACGTAACCTATTCCAAGCATCCATTGTCGTGGCGTCGGGTTCGATAATTGTATGCAAGACGTCCGTAGAGATGGTGGAATAAATCTATTGGAGGACCGTAGCATTAAGAGTTGCCCATAACTTCATTTCATCATCGGTGAAAGGTACCTTCTCCTTGCCTTTATCCGGTTTGACGATGTGATGGAGGACTTTATGAGACCTTGCATGAATTTTAAAAAGTTCCGCCCACGTTGCATATTGGACGTTCTCCATTCAAGGACGATAGGATGTTGTTATTGATGTTGGAGACTGCAAGAACATAATGGAAGGTATTCTTTGTGTTAGACATGATTGAGGAATGAAAAAAATTTGGGCGGTGGAAGGGATTGCCGAGTAGGGACGGCGGCGGAAGAGTAGTATGGAGAAGGAAAAATTTGTCCTGATCGTAATACTAGTGGTCGCAAAAAAGGACCTGACCGATCAATTTTTCGGCCCGCCTTTCTGGCCCTACGTTTCTGAAAATTCGGTCCTCGGTCCGGTCCGGGTTTTTTTCGGTTTTTAGTGTATATTGGATCGGACCGGACCGGACCGAACCGAACTTGGACCGGACCGGACCGAATTTTTCGGTCCGACCTTTCTGGATTTTCGATCCTCAGTCCGGTCCGGTTCGGTCCTAGGGTTTTGTGCAACCCTAGTTAATACCATGAAAGAGAATAATCTCCTTCCTAATTTCATTAATGTAATTAGCTTATATACATCATATACAATAGTCATCCTAGGCTATAATTACAGAATCAAATATACATCTAACTAAAACAAAAGATTGCTACAATAATTAAAGATATGCAAGATCACTAATGATATCAAAAGAATATATTTTTATATATTCTATCAATAAAAATATTTTAAATCTTGTATATGCAGCGTAATTTTTTGCCAAATGCGTTCCTTACTAGCACCGCCACTGCCTGCATAACTCTAACCAGCTAGAAAACGACTCCTAAGACTTGATGCATTACGCAAAATAGTTAACCTCAGCTGAGAAATAAGGAAATATGCAAATAGAAGTAAAATTAGAGTCTTACTTAAAAGACGGCCGGGATTGAGAAGTAGCGGAGACATTGAGTAAAGTATGAAGGCCAAAGGAGCCGTTTGTAGTGTTAATTTTTTTGAAGGGACCATCAATTTTTCCTATGAGACTAACGGAGTTGTGGAAAAACTGGTGTTGTTTTATGGTTGACGGGCGTTTGAATTTAAGGGCGTGTTGATAAACTGCACTTTCTTCGCCTTCACTACTACTATCGTCACAATAGAAATTCCACGGCCGGTGAATCGCCGCCGCCGATGAGGAAGAGAAGTGGCGGTGCCGGAGAATTTGGCCGGCGGAGGAAGCTGCCCTTTTGAATGCGGCCATGGAAGCTTTCTTGCTTTTCGGCGGGTCTTTTTAGTTTCTGACAGTCGCTAATCACACATTTAATTTTGGTTTAGTGTTTTTCAAAAACAGGGCCCAAAATATCTCAAACATATAAAATGGTTCACAAAATATCCTCTATTTATCTATTGGTCCAAAATTACTTTCAATTTATCTATTTTGGTTCAAAAATACCCATCATTGATCAAACTAACACGCCAAATCTGATGACAAAAGTGACGTGACTTATTATAATTAGTCACATATATTATTTAATTTCAACATCACACCCACACTTTTAGACCCAAACCAGCTGACCTGTTTAATCTGACCCCTTATTTTTAACCTAAACCTACCTATTTTTAAAGATAGGATTCCTTTGTAATTAGAATTGCAAGTCTGATTTGTTGCCTTAGACGGTAACCTATGATCAGAAGTGGAATTAAAATTTCAATTTTATATATTTTAAAATAATCGGTCTAAAATATTATTTTTTTCGTCTCAATATATTTATCGCATTTTTCATTTACACGCCTTTTAAAAAATTATTTATAAGAGTAGTCATTAACTATTTTACCCTCTTAACATATTTCATCATATTATCTCTTCTCAATTAATATTTAATTCATAAAGGATGAGAACCTCTTAAATATTGTTAATTAATACAAAGGTGAAATAAAAAAAACTGTTTAATTTTATCTTGGTTAAATAAAACGATAAGTATTTTGAGATAAGTATTTTTAGTAAAACTAATAATATTTTGAGACGGAGAGAGTATATTGACAATGCAAAAAAAAACTGATCAATTAAAATTGACTAGGTCAAACAAGATAATCATAGTTAATATAGCTAATCATACTCAGGGTGGCTAATTACTACTGTTGGTTTTTAGATTACCTAATTGTGCAACTTACTTCATGTTTTATAAGGGATGTAACTTATTTTTTTTGTACCATTCGTAGATCGGAAAGTTAAAATCTCAAAAGGTTACGTAACTATAAAAAAGTTAGGTAGCAAAGGCATTTAATTTTATTTTGTCTCAATAAAATTACTCAACTTAAGGTTTTTTCCTTATAAAATCACTTAATCAAATTTACAACAACAACAACATAACCAGTGAAATTCCACCGATGAAATTTGGGAAAAATCAAATTTGTCATAAAAAAAATCGACATCGCAAAATAAATTATTTTTGTGTCATGTAGACATAAATCCCACAAATAAAACAAAATAAAATTAAAGAATATACATATCTTATACTTGACCTGCCCATCCACAAATCAAAATGGATCTTCATCAATTCTTTTGAATAGCTATTACTCCCAAGCTATTACTGGTTCTTCCTTTTGAGATATCTACAGATGGCCCAACTTTGAGTGTTCCAGTATCTTTTTTCCTTTATATCACAAGAGGTTGGAACTTGGAACACGTATATCTTCCATTTTATTGAGATTAATAAATGAAAAGCACTAATATTAGACAGAAGAACAAAGGGGCTTCAAAGGGATCTTGTGCCTAACTCAACCTTAAAAGCTAGCTGGTAGGGTAAGAATTGTTTAAGTCCATATAAAGAGTTCATGTTCACATTCCATTTTCGATGTGGAATTGAAATGAGACTGACTCTGATACCATATAAAGAATGAATCTTGAGTCTAACTCAACCCCAAAAATTAGTTGTTAGAGTGAGAATTGTTCAAGTCTATATAAGTTCACATTCCCATTTCATTTCCGATGTGAAACTCTTAACAATTATGAAGAAATAAATAAACCCAATTCCTGCCAATATAATATGGACTTCTTGATAACTCAACCATTACTTTGCAATTAGGTTGTAAACACTAAATCTACTCCAATATGGTTGCAAGTAATAAATCTGATATTAACAAACTTCTACAGAGAATTGTACAAAGTTTACAACTATCAAATTAGAGTACTTGCATTGTGTACTTTTTGGGGGGAGAACAGGGACAGACCCATAATTTGAGGACCGTTGGGGCACCATTATCTTAACATAAACACTAGCTAAACTATCAATAACGAATGAGGGATAATGGTCGTGTTGGAATGGTAAAAGCAGTGGCGAAAATACAAATATATAAGTCAAATATGGATTAGAGCCTAATAGTTAGTCGTTAACAATGTTGAAATAACATAACCTCATAGCTTGGTGGTTAATGTTGTTTGAATTAATGTTGTTCGAAGCACACTGAATGATTGCACGTTTCGATCTATTCACGTTTTCAAGGTATATATATATATATATATATATTGTTAAGAGTCTCACATCGGATATGGAATGAGAACATGAATTCCTTATATAGATTTAGACAATTCTCACCATACAAGCTAGCTTTTGAGGTTGAATTAGGCCCAAGTTTCATTGTTTACATGGTATCAGAGTAGACTCATTCAAATTCTATGTTCACCGATATTGGGTCCCCAAAGTGTTAAGAGTCTCATATCGGATATGGAATGAGAATATGAACTCCTTATATGGACTTGAACAATCTTCACCCTACAAGCTAGCTTTTGATGTTGAGTTAGATCCAATATCCATTCTTTACATATATGTTGGACACCAAATCACAAGTGTGTCAAATTGATTCTTTGCACACCTCTCCGATCCGACTCACCATTACGTTCCGATAACCGTTTCCCTGAACCCCACAACCCCAAATCCCCTTCAAAGGCAATCGTTGCCGTGGACAAGTACTTCTCCCCTTCAAATTTGAGTTTGCCACTAAATGTAAGCAGAATAAAGTTTCACCTTTCAAATTGGATAAATAAATAAAAAAGGGTCAATAAAATTCTAAATTCAGTCATCCAGAAAACTACTCTATCTATTGATGATAAAACAGTCAATAAAATATGACTCCAGCGACAAATAGCAACATATAAACAAGTAAAGACTAACCCGCAACGGTAGCCAAGTTGGTAGATTAGGAGAGCGCGGGACCTAAAGGTCACGAGTTCGATTCTCCCTGCCAACACCTTTCTGTTGATGAACAGTGCTGTCTTGCCATGTGGTTCAGCTGATCGCGTGGTTTGGCGCTTATCGATTCTCCGGTGCACACTTATAAAAAATAGCAGTGGCAGTTCCCGTCATTAAAAAAAAAAAAAAGTAAAGACTACATCACATTGTAAAGATTCAGTACATATTCCCTTCATTTGGTTATAAGAAACACCAGATTTAGTCGTCCACATACTAGTCAGCAAACACAAAATATGTTTTTTAATCTAGTAAGCAATTAATTAGTTATAGAAAAATATTGATGGAAAATTAAAAAAACAAACTAAATGAAAGCATAAAAAGTATATAGGGGTAAAATGCGAAAGCTAAAGTGGAACTGGTAATGATTCCACCAAGCCATTTGAGGAAAATGCTTTTTGGATGCTGCTGAACATCAGTTCCTCCGCTTTTCACTGCTCGAGAAGGAGAAGTAGGTTCATTCTTACCTCCATCTCCAACTTTGGTGGCGCTAATGGTGGCAACGGTGGTGGAGGAAAGAAAATTTTAGTAGTGGAAGAATAAATAGAGGAGAGGGTTAAAATGGGTTAGGGGCGTTGAGGTGGCATGCCATCCACCTCATCAAATGTCAGCGCCACCTAAGATTGAATGGCCATATTGGACAAATTTAATGGAGGGGTATATTCCAACCAATAGTATAACAACAGAGTTATATTTGGACCAAACTAATAACAATATGATTATATTTTTCCGAACGTAACGTGTGTACGTGCCTTCTCTCAAGGTCGTCTCAAATATTTTGGGGCCCTGTTCTAATTAATAAAAAATAAAAAAATGAGCCCTAAAATTATTCATTTTTCAGGGCCCTGTTCTAATTCATAAAAGTGGACCCTTAATTGGGCTAAGACCTGCGAATTATAGACATTTACAGTAAATCTGACTAATACTACTTAATAAAAAATGAAAAAATGAGCCCTAAAATTATTCATTTTTCAGGGCTCTGTGCGATAGCACACCTCGCACGGATCCAAAGACGGCCCTACCCTCCCTCCTCACCTCCTGGGTCAGCCCTCTGGTGCAGAGATATAGCATGCAAGCAAAATATATGTCCTTTCGGTGGGGTTTCTTTTCTTCTTCATACTTGACTAAGGGTGTGTTTGGATTAGCGGTGGACAAAATTGATTTTGACATAATTGATTCTGACATAAGTGATTTATGTTTTGATGCAACAATGTAAAAGTGATTCTTATAATTGATTTATGTTTGGATAGTTTTGATCAAAATTGCTTTTGAATGTAGAATTATCAAAATGGATATTTAGTCAATATATATAAATAAAAATTACTAAAAAATGGAAGTATAAATAAAAATTACAAATAGATAATAGAATTTAAAGTGTAATATAGTACTTAAATCTAAATATTAAATATTGAATATTAGAATACCATAATTATTTTAAAACTCATAATAATAATTCATTATTAACACGCTAAATTTAACATAACAATAAAAAATACCCCTCAATTCCAAATAAATAGGGATCAACTATATTAATCCTCACTTATACATAAAAGAAATGAATTAATATTATCATAATAATATATATGAATTAATGTTGATTCATTAATTACGGTAATATTTTTTCATTATTTTAAAGTATAACTTATATAAAAGTTAATATTTAATAATTTAATGTTGATTCCTGCAATTATATTTTATTAAAATGAAGATAAGTTATATTTTTTTAAAGAAGGTGTATTACCAAACGAGGGAAGTAGATTAAGGAGAATTATTTAGTTTTCCATCACCACGGACCACCTTCAAGAGCCATGTCCCGATGTTTTCCCTTGATGACGATTAATTCCTAATGATAAATTGTGGCGCTAATTCTATAATTCATGTTGCTTGTCCCAAACCTCGTCGAGGTAATTGCAATTCCGAATGGGTTATATTTTTTTTTTAGTAATTATTTCTAGATATTTAAAGAGAGTAATGAAAGTGGATAGAGTTGTTGATGAAAATTAAAGAGTGTAATAAAGGAAATGGTAAAATTCAAATTGAAATAAATGACAAAATTGATTCTGCCAGAATTGATTTTGGCCAGCCAAACATGTCAGTTTTCTGATTTTCACGAAAGTAGGTACCCAAAATTAATTCTGGATACCCAAAAGCTAATGCAAACATGCACTAACTACATTTCTTTACACCACTGCAACAAAGGAAGAAAAAGGCAACCAGATAATATTGTTGATCCAAATGAAGCATAGTAAACATGTCAATGCCGAAAAAGCCTCAACAAACAATGTATATATAGGTAAGAGCACATATTATACAATAAAAAAGTAACAAAGCACACAAAAAAATATGTTCAAAGATATGTATAGTTCTTCAGGCTTATCAGTTTAGGTCCCCTTTAGAAATTTATGGACATAAATTCCAAGAACATGTCATTTAGCTCTGCATGCATCTAGACTCTAGGCGACATAGCAATCTTACTCTCAACTGATGAAATGATAAATCACCCTTTGTAATTTTGAATAGAAGAAACTGAGAAACATTAAGTATAACCTATGCTTAAAATCTAAATAAAGAACACAACAGGGGCAGATTGTATTTTCAAGTACAGGACTCAAACATACTCCTTTTTTTTTCTTGATAAGGTAAGGTATAGGAGTCAAATAATTTTTATTCCCGACTCCTTATTATAGCATGCCATTGCTCCATTAAATTATTATAGAGAATTTGTAATATAGAATTACTTTGTTATTTTAGACAAGTTAATCTGATAGTATAAAAATCTTATACAATGTCTGTGTAAAAAGGAACATATGTAAATAATTTTTTATATTGTCGATGCAATTTAACCTGTCATAATATGTTTCTTACTATTTATTCTAAATTATCAACTACTCAAAAGAATGTCACTTTTTATAATTAATATATTTTTAATTTCAACATCTCACTTGATAAGAAATTATAAAATTTAAAGATATTTTAATTACACATATTTTTAGTTTAAGATCATAAGATTATCTATATTGGAGCTCGATTAAATTTAAATTCGCACCGAAGAGTCTCATAGTAGGTTGCGTCCTTCAAACTAAGATCATAAGATTATTTGACTTCGCTGCCTTGTTCCTTGATATCTGCGTGCCCGGCTTGTTTGGACTTGCAACCCTCGCTCGTTTCCTACACCGCCCCGCTTTGAAAAGGTGTCCGCCTAAAATGGGTCTCAATGTAGTTGCTTGTAGGCTATGTGTATTCTTGTCATTTTTCAAAGCAAAGGGAAAGTTTCCTAATGGTGTGACCGAAGCCGATTTAGGCCGCCTACGTATCCCCATGAGGGAATCAGGTCGAACGTAGTTCATTACAAGCGAATATTGGGAAAATTAAAATTCTTGGTGTGGGACCGAAGCCGAGACGGCCGCCTACGTATCCACTAAGGGAATCAGGTCAAACGTAGTTCATTACAAGCAAAACGAAAGAAAACATTATTAAAGCTTAAATATGAGTTTATAAATTATTCTGCTAAAATAAATCGTTTTTCCTATCCGTGCTCTGGCGGACCAAGACAGTGGTGCAAATCCAATCAATATGCCTTCACGCTCGCCGTGGACGGCCGGGTCTTCACGCTCGTTATCTCCTCTTACGCCTCTGCGTGGTGCATGCTCGGATAAATGACTGATTCGAGGGCGGAATGGGCATAGGCAGGGGAGTGTATTCCTCATCTAAGGTTATCAGGTGCACATTGACGTGGCCGTGGTTTGGCAAGGGGTTATCATGCACATTTGGGGCAGGATCCTTTACCGAATTACCCTTCTCCGATCGCCTCGATTCCGTCCCGAGGAGTGGCAACCTTCGTGTCATGTCCCGGCTATTGGGTGATACGCGCAGCGCTTGTTCTCATCATACCATCTTGGATAGGGTCGTGGATCCTTCCCGAATCGGTTGATTAGCCCGCAGATTCGCAACCTTTCATATATTCGAGGTATGGGTTCAACTAGTGGTGCGAACTTTGGGTGGTTTTCCTTCGTAATTCTTATTTGCTCCGTGCATTAGGTGCTCTATTCGGCGGGATTGATGGGTGGATCTATGCGCGTGATAAACGGTGCTTGTGAAGTGTTATATATAGGTGTGTGGTAGTTGGGGTAGTATGATGGGTTTTGGTATGTCATGAATGCTTGATTTGCGTTCTTGTACAAACATGGAAGGGAAATCGTCTCTTTCTTCCTCTCGTGAAGTACTCCAGTGTCCCCGATGAATCGCCTTATTAGTTGCTGTAATCTTGCAGATTTGTAATCCTACCGCTTTAATACCTTCTTCTGAAGTCGCCATTCTAATAACTTCATGAAAATTCCGCGATGGCGCTTATCATCCGCTCATAGTAGGTTGCATCCTTCAAAGATTGTACGAATAATGTGGTCATCTCACTCTCCCATGGGTGGTTGCACTTTCGCCTCTCAACGCGCTCATGGCGTATTCTCCGAATGTTTCGTAGTCTTCTTCTCCAACTTCATTAAGTAGAACCTGTCCACAACGGTTTCTGTGTTGAACCTGAACCGCTCCACAAAATCTTGGGCCAATGCATTCCAACTGTGCCATTTCCGCGGGTCTTGGCTGGTATACCAATCTAGTGCCTCGCCGGTCAAGCTCCGAATGAACAACTTCATAATGACCGCTGGGTTCTTCCCTACCCCGATTAGCTTGTGATATGACCTCGTGTGTGCGGGGTTCCTTTTCCATCAAATAGTTCAAACTTGGCACCTTGTACCTATGGCGATTCCACGTCTGGATGCATGCAAAGATCCTCGTAGTCTAGTCCTTCGTGACCTTTGTCCGATCGCATGCCCCGAACCGCTTCTTTCAGACTATGAATTTCTTTGGCCACGTCCTCGTCCATTTTGGCTCGGACTTCCCTCTCAATCTTCATAATGATCCCTTCGTGGCACGGGACGGTAAAAGGCTGGGTTTCATTGCATAAGTCACCGTCTGCAGGTTGTTTCTTTGAAATGGTAATGGGTGTGGTGCGTGGGTATTGGTTGGCCTGGCGATTAGGGCTGATTATGGTGAAGTGCGGCGGTGAGGTATACGGGTAGTGGGAGGTCATTTGAAGGTGGGGTTGAGGGTTGGGGCGGGCGGTTTGTTCGGTATCGGTGGCCTTTGTGGAGAGTTCGGGAGATATGTGGTGGTGGAGTCGATCGGGATGGTTTGTGAAGTAGTGGCCCTTTGATGCGGCATAGGGGTATTCAAGCTAATGGATAGGTTGGTCGATTCGTAGCCTCTCCATCTCAACTGCATATCAACAATTTGTCGCGGCGGTGTGCAATACATTCTTCCCGATCGTGATATTCCTCCTTCAAGGTTACATTTACCGTGAGAATAATTCCCAAACCATTTGGCTCAGACGCCCGAGCGATCATATCATCATTCTTGCCTTGGACCTGGTGAAGTGTGGATGCTCCGACATTGTTGAGTCAAATACGAACCGACCCTTTGGGGAGGATGATAAATTTTCTAAAAGAATGCAACAAACAATGTTAGCATAAAGCACATAATTTGCAGGTATGTAGCAGATATATCGCACATAGCACATTCAAACGTTTCCTAACATGCAGGGGAACCTCTTTATGCCAGAGGTAAGCCTAAACGTCACTTATGCGAGATTATGACGGATTTGTCCAAGTCGTCCAACTATAATGCCTTTGTTGGAAATGGCGACCAAATGACGGTGCACTTTTCCCAATTTCAGCATGTCATGATTGGGTTTGGATTTGTCTGTCATTGCCACGCTACATAATATCTTTGGTTGGTCGTTGGGTTGAGAAACCCGTCGACAAGTTTAGTGTCTTCCTAATTGTGGTGTCGATGCGAGGACCAACCCACCTAAGGTAAATGCGTGCATGCCCTAAAATAAAGGGTGGTATAGCTCTATCTTAAGTTTCTAAGATTTGGCTTTTCTAGGCCTTGAGTTCCCGAGCGGACAACTCGAGTGAGAAGGCTACGCGACCACCGGTTGGACCGGATTCTCCGCGCAGAATACCAACTCTCTTAAATGTGGGTGTTTTGAAAGAAATTTGCAGGTGCGCAAAGCACACCCGCGTGTTGTGTGTGATAGTGTGAATTTTCCAGAGTGGAAGAAATATGAGCGGAATGCCAGTTTAAGGAAAGCAGTAAAGCAAGTAGCAAAAATAAACAAAATACAATACACAAAAATGCAAAAAATAATTGCCAAATAATAACCCTAGGTCTGTTGTGGTTAAGAACCTAAAATCCCCAGCGGAGTCGCCATTTCTGTCGCGCCCTTTTTCGGCCGCGGCATTTTTATTTTCTAAACTCCTGCTCAAATAAAAGGTTAGAACATAAAATAGAAGCTAAAATGTTTTTAAAAGAATGCTAAATGTGCAAAATAGTGCTAAAATGTTAAAGGGTTGCTAGAATGCTAAGGGTTCGCGGAGTCGCCACCTAATTAATTTGGGTGAATTAGGACACCTAAATGTTTAACTAGTTTAAAGTAAAACATTAACTCCATTTTAATGGTCTGCTAAACTTAATGAGATTCTGAGTGAGGGTTCTTTATTAATCTAGAGGGAAGGGGTTAGGCACCCTCTAAGATCCGCTAACTTGCGGTTGTCCTGCCAAACCTAGGGTAATTATTATATTTTAAAAAATGCAAAGTAAAAGATCTTCCCGCTTAGTAAAATGCTAAAAAAATGTTTAAAAAGTTTAAAGGTGCTTAAGTCTAAAAAGGGCAAAAGGTGTTATAAATAAATAAAAGAGCCAAATGCTAAGTGTTTGAAAAGTGCTTAAAATACTAAAGGTTGCTAAAAGGTTTTAAATGATAGAAGGGTGCTAAAGGTGCTAAGAGGTGCTTAAAAGTGCTAAATGCTAAAGCGCCGAATAATTAATAAAATGTTAGGAAATAAATGCTAGCATGTTAAAATGTTTAAAAGGTGCTTAAAGTATCAAAAGGGGCTAAAGGGTGCTAAGGAATGCAAAATGTTAAGATGCTATTTTGAGAGTTTAAGAAAAAAAAATTTGTTTATGGATTTTAACAAATTGTTGGTTTTATGATGCAAATTAGATTATTATTTTTGCCGATTTTAAACATGCCTAATAGCCCCAAAAGACAAATAAAGTAGAAGCGTATTCCTAAAATGTAATTACTTCCGTCTCATATATTTAAAGACCTAATTGCTAGAAGTTCTCCTATTAATTACAAGATTAAGTAATAAATTACAACAAACAAATAAGGGCATAAATGAGATAAGAGAGAGAGCAAAGAGATTGAAGCGGATGACCAGTCTATTTGTTTTCTAGGAATTAGAAGAGGACTCGATGGATGTATATGCGTGCCTTTCGTTTGCCACGACGAGTCTCGTTATGAGACTCTTTGTTGCTCCGGTGCGTGCCATGTAAAAAAAAGAAAATAAGATTAGTATATATCTTAATTATTTGAATCATAAAAATCTACGCACACATGATCCATGCTTATACGCAACCAGTACACAAAGGTATAAATCACGGTTATTGAGAGTTTGTAAAACACACGAGAGACTCGCCATTGTCAACAATTTCTAATGCAAATGTCACACAATATTCAGTACCATCAGCAAACAACTCTAAGCCACATCAATTATGAGAAACTAGAATAAACAAACTTACCCAGAAAAAAAATAAGTGGAATTTACAAATAACTGTGCGTGAAGGTTTCCAGTATGCATGTTTTATTTACATCTTCGGTAACACTTGGGTTTCTTCTAAATACATTGTGTTTCCTTCTAAATAATGTCTCACATAGACTATTAACCCAGAACAGGTTAGGCATCTAACAAGTATATCAGAACATTGCATAGAATTTTCAAGTTCTTTAGCAAGCAGATCTTTAATGAAAGAGCACCACGATTCATGCCTAATACAAGCTAAGGAATCGACATACCACCCGTGAATTAATAGGTCGATTTTCCATTTCACGATGAAGGCCTTTCATTAATTATTATGAACTCCTATGTATTAGGAAAGACAACTCAAATAGGCGATTCTGCGGCGGAGTAAACCAAAGATGGCATGTACTATGTTTCATATAGTAGGTTGCAGTCGTAGCCTAAGTCTAATCATATTGACAAAATAAGTTCATACAAGTCAATTACTGAATAAAACTCAAATTAAAGCCTAATCTCAAGCCATTTTACAAACATACTAACACTTAAGATATCATGCCGTTAAAAATGGATGTAGAATCTAAGGGATATGGCTGGAATCCATCATAGCATGGATGACATAATTTCAAACTTAGGCTAAAGGCGAATGATCATTTTTAGTTAGAGATGCAAACAAGCAAATTAACCCTTAGGTCAACAAGCGTGATTCAACTTAATTCCCATCCATTTCGGATATTCATGAAGCACTTTCAACACCGATTTCAAATAAACAATGTCAATTTGAACCATCAAGTCGACTTAGAACATGTATTGACCCAAACTGGAGAACTAGTGTCCTATGACATGTGGCTTTTAGAACTACACTTGCTAATCAATATTTCAATTACTTCACGAAATACTCCTCCATCTTTCCTAAACAGAATAGAACATACTCAAACGTGATAGCGGTATAATCAAACATATAAACACATAAACACGCGAGAGACACAAAAGAGTGAGAAGAGTTTTGGTTTTACCTTCTCGGACAGCGACCGAGGCGCGTATCAAGTCGTCGGTTCACTCGGCGGGTTTTAGGTTTGCGATCACGAATGAAAAGGTAAAGGTCTGCGGATTTTTTTGGCTAAGATTGAGAGAGGATTGATTACCTATTTTGAGATCTTGATGGCCTAGAGTGCGAGTTACATTCTAATGTGCTCTTAAATACATTCTTTGTTGGACTCTCCAGGCCTTCCGTATGTGCTCGTGTTCGACCGTCTCGCTCTGTGTTCTTGATGTCAGTCCCTTTGCATGCCTAATCGTTCTTGATTTTATAGCTAATCGTGCAGGTCTAAGTTCGGTAAGTAATAAAGGCTAATTTGTGCTGAGATTTCGTGCTTAATTCGTGTGATTTCTTGACGAGATTTCGGTACTATGTTATTATGGTAAGAAATCGTTGGAAGAGGGTGCATGGGTGAGGAAAGCTGGTCAGAGTGCGTGTGTGAAGGAAAGCCCGGATTCTCCGGCGAGAAATCCGGGCGGCGACGAAAGTAGAAGGTTTTAGGGTTGCTGGTTTCTAGGGCTTCATCTAGGTTTGTTTTGAGGATGATGGCAACGAAGTGAAGGCTGGTTGCGGGCTGCTGATAAGGGGAAAAGGGGTTGGGCCCGCGGTATTGGGCCTGCGGGCAACGGGTCGCGGGTTAGGGAAATAATGGGCTGGGTAGGTTAAGTTAGGTTGGTTTTAATTAGGTAATTAATCTTAGGAGTTAATTTTAGGTATTTAATTAGTGTTAAATTAATAACATAAATTGCTTATATTATTTAGGTGCTTTATTAAAATTATTACAAGAATAAAATGGGCGTGCTATTTAATTAATGCTTAATATTTTAGAATGCGGCGCTATCAAAATCTTATTATTGCATTATTGCGAAGTTAAATTAAAATTGAATAGAGTTTAGATTAAATTATTTAAATGCTAGATGCAAGTATGATATTTAAGAATTGTTTAAAGCTTTTATAAATGCGACGCTATTAAATGCATGTATTTAGATTAAAAAATTGACTTTAAATTACAAATGATTACTAATAAATGCGGCTATGCTACCTGACACGACGTTATCGCTAAATTATTTATTTTATGCATTTATTAATTATTTAAGAATTACGACAAAGCTTAAAGTTAGTTAATGCGGGCGCGGGACTCTAAGTGTTTAAAACTCCACGTAAGACGCGATGCCATTATTAAATTAATTATTTATGCCTGTATTTAATGTTTTATTCGCTGCATTTTATTATAAAAAATCCTAAAAATTATTTTACAAAATTAGTGTAATTTTATAGTTAATGGCTGGACGGGAGGGTCAAAATTGGGTGTCAACAGATGTCCCTCTTTGTATGGAGATGATGGAAGAATCTTCGGACAAAGACGTTGACTCATAGCCAATTTTGTCTCGATCTTCAGAATTGCAAAAATGTTGGGCAGGTAGACAAGTGACCTGAAAAAATCAAAATCGTCGATGTCGAGTTATGGCGACCTTTGGGTTACCATGGTCGAAACACCGGGCGGGCTAACGCGGACTCAAAGGTGTCGATGTCGAGTTATGGCGACACCTTTGGGTTACCGTGGTCGAAACACGTGGCGGGCTAACGCGGACTGAAAGCTGTCGATGTCGAGTTATGGCGACCTTTGGTTACCATGGTCAAAACACGAGCGGGCTAACGCGGACTTAAAGCTGTCGATGTCGAGTTATGGCGACCGGGTTATGGCAAAAAGTAAAAGAAAATAAGCGGCTTGAACACAGGGTGTCTGTATGGCTTATGGTCTGGGTTACATGGTGGTGTGGGCGAGTGGGCCAGCGCTGAGGCGCCGCCAATCGTTGGGAAGGTTGGCCCCAGCGATTGCCGGTTGTTTGTAAGAGAAAATCCACGTTGTGCTCGCTCCTGCATGCTAAGACTTAAACAAGCGGTTAGTGCATAGCGTAAGGCAAAGAATGATGATGTATAATTTTAAAAGTAATGCAGTGAGTAGAAAAGGTTATCTGCAAAATGTGATGTCTGCTGTGTTGATGCGATGTTGCAAATGCTGTGATTTCGCCCTTGCACGGACGTGTTGCGATCGTGAATGCGGATACGTTGTCCTTGCTGCAATTGCCCCCTGTAGACTAAAGCTCAAGAAAGAGTTAGTGCATAACTGCTAAGACAGAATAATAAAACATGTGTAAGAAAAATGCAATTTTGAGAATATAGAAATCGTTCCTGCGTGATATCGATGATGGCGTCGTTTCGGACTTGTTGTCTTTGATAAGCGTCGGCTGCTTGGGCGATGTTCTTCTTGGCGTCGTTGCATGGCCTTGCTGATTACGTCGTTATGCGGGCGTGTTCTTGCGGCGTCGTTGCGTGGACTTCGATTACGTCGTTATGCGGGCGTGTTCTTCTTTGGCGTCGTTGCGTAGACTTCTTTGTCGCGATAACGTCATTGCACGGGCGTATTCTTCTTTGGCGTCGTTGCGTGGACTTGCGATTACGTCGTTATGCGGGCGTGTTCTTTGGCATCGTTGCATGGACTTCTTGATTACGTCGTTATGCGGGCGTGTTCTTTTTGGCGTCGTTGCGTGGACTTCGATTACGTCGTTATGCGGGCGTGTTGCTGCTGGCGTCGTTGCGTGGACTTGCGATCGTCGTTATGCGGGCGATGTTCTTCTTTGGCGTCGTTGCATGGACTTGCGATTACGTCGTTATGCGGGCGTGTTCTTTGCTGGCCTCGTTGCGTGGACTTGCGATTCGTCGTTATGCGGGCGTGTTGTTCTTGGCGTCGTTGCGTGGACTTATCTTGATTACGTCGTTGTCGGGCGTGTTGTTCTGGCGTCGTTGCTGCTGCTCCTGTAGAATAAATGCTCCTGCAAGCTAAGCTTGAGAAAAACGTTAGTGTATACCTGTTTAAATGAAATGATAAATACATATGAGAAGTGCAATTTTGTGGGTAGAGATGTCATCACGAGATATTGTCTTTGCGGACATCTTTGAGCGTTGCGGTGACGAAGTGCCATGATGCCTTTTCTGTGTGCGATGCGTGGGTTGCCCATGTGACTTTATGCTCGAGTTGATGCGCTAGGTTATGTTGCGGAACTCTGAACTTTGACTGCTGATTGTTGATGCCGCTTCTGCTGCTGCTTTGCTGCTGCGGACTTTGGATTGTTGTCATCCTCTGCTTTTGCTACTTTCACCTGCGAAGACTTTTACCGTCGTATTTTACGCTCGGGTGTTGCACTTTACCTTGTTAATATTAAAGACACTGCTCGAAAGAAAAATTTGTGAGTTTTGGGGGGGGGGGGTCGATTAATATTTTAAATAGCTGCCATGTTCCTTGAAATATGCGTGCCTGGCTTTTTTGGAATTGCAACCCGCATGCAGTTTCTACTGTTGTCCCAGTTTTGAAAAGTGTACGGCTAAAATGGGTCTCAATGTAGTTCTTGTAGGCTATGTGTATTCTTGTCATTTTTCAAAGCAAAGGAAAGTTTCCTAATGGTGTGGCCAGCGATTTAGGCGCCTACGTATCCCGTGAGGAATCAGTCGAACGTAGTTCATTACAAGCGAATATTGGGAAAATTAAAATTCTTGGTGTGAGGCCGGCGAGACGGCGCTACGTATCCACTAAGGGAATCGGGTCAAGCGTAGTTCATTACAAGCAAAGCGAAAGAAAACATTATTAAAGCTTAAATATGAGTTTATAAATTATTCGCTAAAATAAATCGTTTTTCCTATCCGGGCTCTGGCGGACGAGCGAGTGCAAATCAATCAATATGCGCCGTGCTGCGCCGTGGATGGCCGGGTCTTCATGCTCTGCTATCTCCTCTTACGGCCTCTGCGTGGTGCGTGCTCGGATAAATGGCCCGGTCGAGGCGGAATGGGCATAGCGAGTGTATTCTCATCTAAGGTTATCAGTGCACGTTGGCGTGGCGTGGTTTGGCAAGGGTTATCATGCACATTTGGGGCGAGGATCGCTTTGGAATTACCGCCTGCGATCGGTGCCTCGATTACGTCACGAGGAGTGGCAACGCCAGTGTCGTGTCACGGGCTATTGGGTGATCTGCGCATGGCCTTGTTCTCGTCATACCATCTTGGGATAGGTCGGGGATCCTTCGCGGAATCGGTTGGATTAGGCTGCGATTCATGACCTTTCATATATTTGAGGTATGGGTTGGTAGTGGGGTGCGAACTTTGGGTGGTTTTCCTGAATTCTTATTTGCTCTGGTGCGTTGGGTGCTCTATACATTGGCGGGCTTGATGGGTGGATCTATGCGGGGCGGGATAAGCGGGTGCTTGTGAAGTGTTATATATAGTTTGTGTGTGGTAGTTGGGGTAGTATGATGGGTTTGGTATGTCAGAATGCTCGGGTTTGTGTTCTTGTACAAGCATGGAAGAAGCGTCTCTTTCTTCCTCTGTGAAGTACTCGAGTGTCCACAGTGAATCGCCTTATTAGTTGCACTGTAATCTTTGCATTTGTAATCCTACCGGTTTAATACCTTAACCTGAAGTCGCCCATTCTAATAACCATGAAATTCCGCGATGACGCTTATCATCCGCTCATAGTAGGTTGCGTCCTTCAAGATTGTCACGAATAATGTGGTCATCTCACTCTCACCATGGGTGGTTGCACTTCGCGCCTCTGAGCGCCACATGGCGTATTCTACGAATGTTTACGTAGTCTTCTCCAACTTCATTAAGTAGAACCCGCCCACAACGGTTTACGTGTTGAACTGAACGCTCACAAAATCTTGGGCGATGCATTCCAGTATGCCATTTCGCGGGTCTTGGTGGTATACCAATCTAGTGCCTCGCGGTCGAGCTCGAATGAACAACTTCATAATGACCTGGGTTCTTCCACCGATTAGCTTGTCGCGATATGACCTCGGTGTGCGGGGTTCCTTTTCCATCAAATAGTTCAAACTTGACACGCTTGTACCCATGGCGGTTCGCGTGCGGATCGTGCAAAGATCCTCGTAGTCTAGTCGCCCGTGACCTTTGTCCGATCGCGTGCCGAACCGCTTCTTTCGGACTATGAATTTCTTTGGCCACGTCCTCGTCCATTTTGGCTCGGACTTCCTCTCCATCTCTTTAATGATCCCTTCGGTGAAGCACGGACGGTAAAAGGTGGGTTTACATTGCGTAAGTCAATTTATGCAGGTTGTTTCTTTGGGTGGTAATGGGTGTGGTGCGTGGGTCTGGGTTGGCCTGGCGAGTAGGGCTGATTATGGTGAAGTAAGCAGGCGGTGGCTGAGGTATATGTGTAGTAGGAGGGTCCTTTTGAAGGTGGGGCTGAGGGTTGGCTGGGCGAGGGGCGGTTTGTTCGGTGGTGGTGGCCTTTGTGGAGTTACGAGAGATATGTGGTGGTGGAGTCGATGCGGGATGGTTTGTGAAGTAGTGGCCCTTTGATGCGGCATAGGGTATTCAAGCTAATGGATAGGTTGGTCGATTCGTAGCCTCTCCATCTCAACTGCATATCAAGAATTTGTTGCGGCGGTGTCTGCAATACATTCTTCCCATTGGTGATATTCCTCCACGAAGGTTCTGTTTATTGTGGGGAATAATTCCCAAACCATTTGGCTCGGGCGCCGAGCGATCATATCATCATTTCTTGCCTTGGACTGGTGAAGTGTGGATGCTCAGGCATTGTTGAGTCAAATCTGAGCGACCACTTTGGGGAGGATGATAAATTTTCTAAAAGAATGCAACAAACAATGTTAGCATAAAGCACATAATTTGCAGGTATGTGATGCGCGTAATATGCACACACTTTAAACGCAAGTGCACGTTATCGTATCAAGTAGTATAGTCTTAGATAAGACCGAATATCGTCCTCTAGGATTAGGGTTCAAGTACCAACTATCTATTTTATAGTATCTATTTGGCGAATTAATACTTGATTGGTTGTTTATAACTAAGAATTTCAAAAGCTATTTAAATGTAAAGAGTTACTTGGATGTGATGAGAATAGGGCTTATGTATCCTTACTATCCGCATGTTACTTGTTAATGCATTACTTATGGTGTTCTTCTTTTGGAGAAAGCGGGTTCTGAAATCGTTTTATACTCCGTTAGGGTTATATAAACACTCAACCCAGTATTGTTCCTTACCTAACTTTGATAAGGGTAACTCATAGGAGGATTAAGCACAAAAACCTAGTTGGTATCACGCACAATGCGCAAAATTAGGGTTGTTAAGCCTCTCATCAACGCTACAAATCTAATTGAGGTATTTTCATCCCCAATTCAAGACCGTCTACCCAACTTACAAGATATTCACAATCCTCCTTTTAGAATCGATTAGAAATCATATAGTGATAACTAGTTGTCAATTAGCTACCAAGAATTCAACTCAATTATTGGATAGATCTCCCGATAAGAATAATAACCATAAGCATGCATTACTTTATAACATAAGGTTCAAGAATTCAACATAAAAAGCCTATAAGAGAATTAGTTCCTAGCCATGAATATGACAAGAACTAATTCAAAGTTCATCATCTGGCGAAATAAATAAAGGAAAGGAAAAAGAAATTACTAAGCTAATGGTATCCAAACTCCAAGTCAAGAATCTTGAGTTGTGCAAGAAAGGAACCTCAAAAGCGCCTAGGGTTCTCCTTATATAGTTTTAAACGCCTCACTTCTTTTCCTTCCAGGCTGGCCCAAAAATCAGTCAAAAGACCTAATTTTTCCGTCGGCGTGCGCTGTGCTCGCGCGCCGCGGCACGATATCTCTGTCTGGCGCGGCAGCCACGCAGCTCTGTGGCTTCTCGGATGTTTAGCGCGCCGCGCCCATTTACAGTCTCACGAGCGCGCTGGATCTTCTGCAGCTTCTCGAATAATAGCGCGCGGCTCGCTTCGATGCGAGGCCGCGGCGCAGTGCAGATTTTAGCCTCGTTCGCCACTTTCTGTTTCGCTCTGCATCTCCTCTTTTGCTCCTTTTCCGCCATTTGGCCATTTCAACCACTTTGACTCAATAGAAAGAAAACTATCCTAATACGACACTTATATGTGCAAAATGGGACAAAAGACTAACTAAACAGACTCGAAAGGTGTATATAAAATACAGATCAAATACCCCAAACTTAACCTTTGCTCGCCTCGAGCAAAGATAGAAAGAAATACAATAAAAGACTCAAAAGAATGAAAAATAAAGGACTCTCTATCATTAATCACTTTTCTTGCATAGATGTTAACTAGAAAAACATGAAGGTTAGCGAGAATAATATCCAGAAACATATAGCATGAAATTTCAACACTTTGAGCTAGATATTTAAACTCATACTTATCATGCTTAAATGGAAGTTCATATACTAAATCATGCATATAAATTCAAGAATTCCTATGGCATGCTTACTTGCTATTCTCCACTAATGCGGATATGCATAAAGAGATCTTCAGGACTTTGAGGTTGTAATGTAGGCTTAGGTAGGGGTTGGTAAAGATGGGCATTTAGGCTCATTTTTCGTACCATACGCTCGTTGGCTTTTCAATTTTTCCCTTTTTCTTTTGATTCTTTCCTTCACTTCAATTCTATCTTTCCTCTTTTGTTTTGGGAGAGTGAAGTGTATTATACTATGAGCACCCCCAAACTTAGGCTTTGCCTCTTTCTTATTACTTTTCCATTGGGTGCATCAAACTTGTTCACTCTTTTGTTTCTTCTTTTTAACACAATGTACTCCACTTTGAAACTTTTTACTTATGGCACAATTTATGGGAATATAGGGTGTCAAAGAAAAGTTTCAATTTTTAACTCGATAGTGACTAGGGATATATTTTTAAAGTACAGGATAGAAAAGAGGTAAGAATTGGCTATCAAAGAAATGCGAGTCATCTCCCTGCGTCGTATCCTAATTATTTCGCCTCAAATAGCAAACAATCGTACACATAGGTTTTCAATCATTTAGTATGCCTGATTCAAGTATGAAACTCCAAATAGGCAGTTTTGTGAGTTTTGGCATATCTAACCTAGGTGTTTAAATAGTTGCTACAATTCTGCTACATTATTTTACCTTACTTCACTAGGTGTTTCTAGCAACTACGGATACATGATCTTTGTGAGCAATTATGACTCAAAACGAAAAAATTTGTGGTGACTCAAAATAAACAAAAAAATCAAAAAGAAGACTCGAATAAAACATAAAAATGAAACACATAAAAACACCCCCAACTTAAATTACACATTGTCCCAATGTGCAGACTCAAAGGAAAAACTAAAAGACAAAAAGACTTACGGTTTTGGCTAAAATGAGTAGTGGTGGCGGTGGATAGTGTAATTTCGTGAGGGGAGGAGAGCCCTTGGTGTTTGATTTGGCGGTAGGGCTTTTGGATCAAAGTATTTTCCAGAATTCTCTGCAACTGGACACCGCGGCGCTTAAACTTCCGCACCTCTTCAGATTGGGGAAAATCTGATTTTTGGGCGTTTTAAGTTTCTGGATTCAGCCGCCGCGACCTTTTAGCGCCGCGCCAAACTCTGCGCTCATCGGGATTTCATGCGCGCTGACATTCTGGTAGCCGCGCTATCTTGGCACATTTTTGGATTTACTGCCGCGAATCTCGCTTCTGGCGCCGCGGCTCTTAAAATTCAGCACCTTTTCGATATTTCGCCGCCTGCTCAAGCCGCGTGCAAATCCTCGCTTTCTCGAAATCGCTTTTCTTCGCTTTATTTCCAACTGTCAATCCCATCACAAAACACAAGACTCGAGACCGTGAGGGTTACGAGACAAAAATAAAATAAACTTAAAGCAGAAATTAAAATAACATAATTGAAAGCGTTGGGTTGCCTCCCAACAATGACATCTTTTACGTCTTTTAGCGGGACGCAATTAACCTTCGAGTGCCCATTGGATACTTCTGCGAACTGCTTGCAATCCACAGGTTTATTGCTATAGGTCTAAATTTCCCTATAACTATTTGTTCAAACAGGAGCCTTAAACATACAAGTATCCCCCAAGCACACAAGATGAGTTTGTCTTTTTAAACCTTATTTTGTAGGAAACCGTGAAATTCTCTACATCTCTTGACTCTGGGGTTGCCCTTGATGGTATGCAATTCCTAATTGGGAGTCATTCGTGATAGCTAGTGGTGTTTCTTACGTGATAGGTGCATGAAAAGAATTTCCACGAATCCGAAGGTGAATAATTGGATTTCGCAATCTTTTCCTTCTACACCACTATCTCACCAAATTCCTCAATAGTTGGGTGTGATTCGTGCTCTCAACTTGCTGTTCATTGAATATGATCGCGAGTTCGCTATTTGCGTTTCCAACCTCTTTATACCCAACCTCATTTCGTCCGTAGGCCCGAGCTTGGGACCTCGTGAGGCGAGTAGAGTTTCGTAATTCCTCCTCTCTTATACATGGTTGGAACTCAATCATATTGACAGTAGTAATACATATCTTCAGGATCCCTGAGATGCATCAAAACCAACAAAGAATCACGGCATCCTTGTTTTCACACAATAAATACATAAAATACACAAAATTAAAAAAAACTATACATAAAACCAAATTAGAAATTAAAAATAGATAAATTTGATATTGAACTAATGCCTAATCCCATGGCGCCAAAAACTTGATGCGCGTAATATGCACACACTTTAAACGCAAGTGCACGTTATCGTATCAAGTAGTATAGTCTTAGATAAGACCGAATATCGTCCTCTAGGATTAGGGTTCAAGTACCAACTATCTATTTTATAGTATCTATTTGGCGAATTAATACTTGATTGGTTGTTTATAACTAAGAATTTCAAAAACTATTTAAATGTAAAGAGTTACTTCAGATGTGATGAGAATAGGGCTTCTATGTATCCTTACTATCCGCTTATGTTACTTGTTAATGCATTACTTATGGTGTTCTTCTTTTGGAGAAAGCAGGTTTCTGAAATTGTTTTATACTCCGTTAGTTATATAAACACTCAACCCCGGTATTGTTCCTTACCTAACTTTCATTGATAAGGGTAACTCTATAGGAGGATTAAGCACAAAAACCTAGTTGACCGTCACGCACAATGCGCAAAATTAGGGTTGTTAAGCCTCTCATCAACGCTACAAATCTAATTGAGGTATTTTCATCCCCAATTCAAGACCGTCTACCCAACTTACAAAGATATTCACAATCCTCCTTTGAGAATCTGATTAGAAATCATATAGTGATAACTAGTTGTCAATTAGCTACCAAGAATTCAACTCAATTATTGGATAGATCTCCCAATAAGAATAATAACCATAAGCATGCATTACTTTATAACATAAGGTTCAAGAATTCAACATAAAAAGCCCTATAAGAGAATTAGTTCCTAGCCATGAATATGACAAGAACTAATTCAAAGTTCATCATGCAAAAACTGAAATAAATAAAGGAAAGGAAAAAGAAATTACTAAGCTAATGGTATCCAAACTCCAAGTCAAGAATCTTGAGTTGTGCAAGAAAGGAACCTCAAAAGCGCTAGGTTCTCCTTATATAGTTTTAAACGCCTCCTTCTTTTCCTTCCGCTGGCCCAAAAATCCGTCAAAGACCTAATTTTTCCGCGTCGGCGCGCGGCCTGCTGTCGGCGCCGCGGCCGATATCTGGCTGCGAGGCGCGCGGCCTGCAACTCTGTGGCTTCTCGGATGTTTAGCGCGCGGCCCTCAGTCTCTAGGCGCGCGGCGCTGGATCTTCTGCGAATAAGCGCGCGCCGCCTCGCTGCGAGGTAGCCGCGCCGGGTCCGATTTAGCCTCGTCGCCACTTTCTCTGTTTCGACTCGGCATCTCCTCTTTTTGCTCCTTTTCCGCCATTTGGCCATTTCAACCACTTTGACTCAATAGAAAGAAAAACTATCCTAATACGACACTTATATGTGCAAAATGGGACAAAAGACTAACTAAAACAGACTCAAAAGGTGTATATAAAATACACCGATCAGTATGTAGCAGATATATCGCACATAGCACATTCAAACGTTTCCTAACATGCAGGGGAACCTCTTTATGCCAGAGGTAAGCCTAAACGTCACTTATGCGAGATTATGACGGATTTGTCCAAGTCGTCCAACTATAATGCCTTTGTTGGAAATGGCGACCAAATGACGGTGCACTTTTCCCAA
Organism: Przewalskia tangutica; assembly: GCA_029844215.1. NCBI lineage: Eukaryota > Viridiplantae > Streptophyta > Magnoliopsida > Solanales > Solanaceae > Przewalskia > Przewalskia tangutica. The sequence continues at coordinate 64,808,763 of CM056737.1, forward strand.
TTTCAGCATGTCATGATTGGGTTTGGATTTGTCTGTCATTGCCACGCTACACATAATATGCTGGTTGGTCGTTGGGTTGAGAAACCCGTCGACAAGTTTGGTGTCTTCCTAATTGTGGTGTCGATGCCAAGGACCAACCCACCTAAGGTAAATGCATGCATGCCCTAAAATAAAGGGTGGTATAGCTCTATCTTAAGTTTCTAAGATTTGGCTTTTCTAGACGCAAGGTTCCCGAGCGGACAACTCGAGTGAGAAGGCTACGCGACCACCGGTTGGACCGGATTCTCCGCGCAGAATACCAACTCTCTTAAATGTGGGTGTTTTGAAAGAAATTTGCAGGTGCGCAAAGCACACCCGCGTGTTGTGTGTGATAGTGTGAATTTTCCAGAGTGGAAGAAATATGAGCGGAATGCCAGTTTAAGGAAAGCAGTAAAGCAAGTAGCAAAAATAAACAAAATACAATACACAAAAATGCAAAAAATAATTGCCAAATAATAACCCTAGGTCTGTTGTGGTTAAGAACCTAAAATCCCCAGTGGAGTCGCCATTTCTGTCGCGCCCTTTTTCGGCCGCGGCATTTTTATTTTCTAAACTCCTGCTCAAATAAAAGGTTAGAACATAAAATAGAAGCTAAAATGTTTTTAAAAGAATGCTAAATGTGCAAAATAGTGCTAAAATGTTAAAGGGTTGCTAGAATGCTAAGGGTTCGCGGAGTCGCCACCTAATTAATTTGGGTGAATTAGGACACCTAAATGTTTAACTAGTTTAAAGTAAAACATTAACTCCATTTTAATGGTCTGCTAAACTTAATGAGATTCTGAGTGAGGGTTCTTTATTAATCTAGAGGGAAGGGGTTAGGCACCCTCTAAGATCCGCTAACTTGCGGTTGTCCTGCCAAACCTAGGGTAATTATTATATTTTAAAAAATGCAAAGTAAAAGATCTTCCCGCTTAGTAAAATGCTAAAAAAAATGTTTAAAAAGTTTAAAGGTGCTTAAGTCTAAAAAGGGCAAAAGGTGTTATAAATAAATAAAAGAGCCAAATGCTAAGTGTTTGAAAAGTGCTTAAAATACTAAAGGTTGCTAAAAGGTTTTAAATGATAGAAGGGTGCTAAAGGTGCTAAGAGGTGCTTAAAAGTGCTAAATGCTAAAGCGCCGAATAATTAATAAAATGTTAGGAAATAAATGCTAGCATGTTAAAATGTTTAAAAGGTGCTTAAAGTATCAAAAGGGGCTAAAGGGTGCTAAGGAATGCAAAATGTTAAGATGCTATTTTGAGAGTTTAAGAAAAAAAATCTGTTTATGGATTTTAACAAATTGTTGGTTTTATGATGCAAATTAGATTATTATTTTTGCCGATTTTAAACATGCCTAATAGCCCCAAAAGACAAATAAAGTAGAAGCGTATTCCTAAAATGTAATTACTTAAGCCTCATATATTTAAAGACCTAATTGCTAGAAGTTCTCCTATTAATTACAAGATTAAGTAATAAATTACAACAAACAAATAAGGGCATAAATGAGATAAGAGAGAGAGCAAAGAGATTGAAGCGGATGACCGTCTGTTGTTTTCTAGGAATTGCCGAAGAGGGACTCGATGGATGTATATGCATGCCTTTACGTTTGCCACGACGAGTCTCGTTATGAGACTCTTTGTTGCTCCGGTGCGTGCCATGTAAAAAAAAGAAAATAAGATTAGTATATATCTTAATTATTTGAATCATAAAAATCTACGCACACATGATCCATGCTTATACGCAACCAGTACACAAAGGTATAAATACGGTTATTCAAGAGAGTTTGTAAAACACATGAGAAATCTTCATTGTCAACAATTTCTAATGCAAATGTCACACAATATTCGTACCATCAAGAAACAACTCTAAGCCACATCAATTATGAGAAACTAGAATAAACAAACTTACGAGAAAAAATAAGTGGAATTTACAAATAGCGTGCGTGAAGGTTTCGGTGTCATGTTTTATTTACATCTTCGGTAACACTTGGGTTTCTTCTAAATACATTGTGTTTCCTTCTAAATAATGTCTCACATAGACTATTAACCCAGAACAGGTTAGGCATCTAACAAGTATATCAGAACAGTGCATAGAATTTTCAAGTTCTTTGTGGCAGATCTTTAATGAAAGAGCACCACTGATTCATGCCTAATACAAGCTAAGGAATCGACATACCACGTGGAATTAATAGGTCGATTTTCCATTTCACATGAAGGCCTTTCATTAATTATTATGAACTCCTATGTATTAGGAAAGACAACTCAAATAGGCGATTCTACTGCGGAGTAAACGAAATGGCGCATGTACTATGTTTCATATAGTAGGTTGCGATCGTAGCCTAAGTCTAATCATATTGACAAAATAAGTTCATACAAGTCAATTCTTGAATAAAACTCAAATTAAAGCCTAATCTCAAGCCATTTTACAAACATACTAACACTTAAGATATCATGCGTTAAAAATGGATGTAGAATCTAAGGGATATGGTGGGATCCATCATAGCATGGATGACATAATTTCAAACTTAGGCTAAAGATCGAATGATCATTTTTAGTTAGAGATGCAAACAAGCAAATTAACCCCAGGTCAACAAGCGTGATTGAACTTAATTCCCGTCCATTTGGATATTCATGAAGCACTTTCAACACCGATTTGACAAATAAACAATGTCAATTTGAACCATCAATGGTCGACTTAGAACGTGTATTGACCCAAATGGAGAACTAGTGTCTATGACATGTGGCTTTTAGAACTACACTTGCTAATCAATATTTCAATTACTTCACGAAATACTCCTCCATCTTTCCTAAACAGAATAGAACATACTCAAACGTGATAGCAGGCTATAATCAAACATATAAACACATAAACACGCCCAGAGACACAAAAGAGCTGAGAAGAGTTTTGGTTTTACCTTCTCCTGACGACCGAGGCGGCGTATCAAGTCGTCGGTTCACTCGACGTTTTAGGTTTGCGATGCGAATGAAAAGGTAAAGTATCTGGATTTTTTGGCTAAGATTGAGAGAGGATTGATTACTATTTTGAGATCACGCCTAGTGCGAAGTTACGTTCTAATGTGCTCTTAAATACATTCTTTGTTGGACTCTCCGAGCCTTACCGTATGTGCTCTGTGTTCGACCCGTCTCTGCTCTGTGTTCTTGATGTCCGTCCCTTTGCATGCCTAATCGTTCTTGATTTTATAGCTAATCGTCTGGGTCTAAGTTCGGTAAGTAATAAAGGCTAATTTGTGCTGAGATTTCGTGCTTAATTCGTGTGATTTCTTGACGAGATTTCGGTACTATGTTATTATGGTAAGAAATCGTTGGAAGAGGTGCGTGGGTGAGGAAAGGTGGTGAGTGCGTGTGTGAAGAAAGCCGGATTCTCGTGAGAAATCTGGCGGCGAAAGTAGAAGGTTTTAGGGTTCTTTGGTTTCTAGGGCTTCGTCTAGGTTTGTTTGAGGATGATGGCAGTGAAGTGAAGGTGGTTGCGTTTCTTGATAAGGGAAAAGGGGTTGGGCAGCGGTATTGGGCTGCGCAGCGATTGTGAGTTAGGAAATAATGGGCTGGGTAGGTTAAGTTAGGTTGGTTTTAATTAGGTAATTAATCTTAGGAGTTAATTTTAGGTATTTAATTAGTGTTAAATTAATAACATAAATTGCTTATATTATTTAGGTGCTTTATTAAAATTATTACAAGAATAAAATGGGCGTCTATTTAATTAATGCTTAATATTTTAGAATGCGGCGCTATCAAAATCTTATTATTGCATTATTGCGAAGTTAAATTAAAATTGAATAGAGTTTAGATTAAATTATTTAAATGCTAGATGCAAGTATGATATTTAAGAATTGTTTAAAGCTTTTATAAATGCGACGCTATTAAATGCATGTATTTAGATTAAAAAATTGACTTTAAATTACAAATGATTACTAATAAATGCGGCTATCTTTACGACCGACGTTATCGCTAAATTATTTATTTTATACATTTATTAATTATTTAAGAATTACGACAAAGCTTAAAGTTAGTTAATGCGGGCGCGGGACTCTAAGTGTTTAAAACTCCACGTAAGACGCGATGCCATTATTAAATTAATTATTTATGCCTGTATTTAATGTTTTATTCGCTGCATTTTATTATAAAAAATCCTAAAAATTATTTTACAAAATTAGTGTAATTTTATAGTTAATGGCTGGACGGGAGGGTCAAAATTGGGTGTCAACAATCACACAAATATCTTTGACTTATTTTAGATCACAAGATTTACTTTATTTTTGAAATTACCTGTCGAGTCAAACTATATTATATAAATTGAGAAGGGGGATTATTAACTATTATGTGTCAATTGTCATCACAAAATGCAGCATCAGTTGACTGGGTCGGTAGCAGCAGGACGGCTTTCAAGTGGTTAACAAAAAAACACCGAGCACTTGAAGACGAGTGTTGAAGTGTCAAAGTGGCAGTGACTGTGAGCTCCCCCTGACTTTGCTTTCATTCTTTTCTACTATACGCGTCCCCAATAATATTTTACTAATACTAATATCACTATAACTATAGTAAACCCCTGTCCTCACTACCCCACTTTTTTTTCCTGTCGAAATACAATAACTATGGGAATTGGAAAACTTGTCAAACACCAATAAAATGGTAGAGTAGTAAGTATTTCATCTATTTTTAATTAAAAGTCTTTGAATTTGAGTTTTGTATATAGAATCATCTAGACTAAGGAGTGTTTTATTCTTGTAGTATAAGACTTTGAGATCTAAATTTTAATTTAATTAGTCGAACTCCAATATTAGTATTGAGTCGGAAAAAAAAAATTGTCAACCAAAAACAATAAAAACTTGTCAAAGAGGGAATAGGGACTCTTACTAGGAGCAGATGAGTGACATATATACAACATGTCCTTGTTTTTCAGCGTTCTTTTGGAGTACTCAACTCAAACACGCTCCTAGTTTTTTTGTCAAAGTGTCAACTGTCAACCTTGACCTTGTAAAATCCTTTCATATTATTTACACACGTATGCTCAAAAATACTTTAATAGTAATTTTGATTTTTATACAACACGAGAAATCGTGTTTCTTGACTTCCAACAACATAACACCTCCTCCTCATTAGAACGATTCAAACATTGACAAAATACAAAAGTTTTCATGGAGTACGTACGTAGGACTCCACGCTTTCGTCTTTCAATGCATCATCAATATCCCACTAGCCATATGTACGTAACGTTATATTTTTCTTTTCTCTGTATTGAAATGAAACATGCCGTCTTTATGGAAAGCATTTTCACTATATTCTAGTAGTAGTAGTAGTAGTTCTACTCCGACTGATTCGCCGAATACACGTAGGATTTACGGTGGTGGAAGGAGGCTTACTAGGCAACGTAAATTGAGGCATGTTAGTGATGATCATCTTGGTTTGAAGCGACCTAATATTCAAGATTTAATTATTGATGAGCGTTCAATGTCCTTGCCGGTTTCTACTGATTTCGGGTCGGATTATAGGTCGCCTCGCCATCTATGTCACGGGTCAAAGTCCTCCGCCGTGCCACTGCCGTTGCCGCTCCCTGAGCTTAATTCTTTGCATAAACAAAATTCAGTTGGCTTTAATATAGTTGGCCGTGATCCTTTAAGCCCTCCTCTTGCCAGGTTAGTCTTGAACAGTGAACCCACTGTTCAAAATTTAATAGGCGTCTGGCCATAAATTTCAAATATTTTTCACTTTATTTGGAGTTTACGAATTTGAAGATGAAGTTGTGTTTGATTAGACTATTTGCATAGAATATTACTATAATGTTCATCTTTAAATGTACTTAAATACAACTTTAAAAGTGAAAAGTGAATTGAAACAAACAGGTTATAAATGTTTTTCACATCTGAAAAACAACTTCAAGTTGAATTTGGAATTTTCATGGCCAAACGAATCATCAAAATTTTAGTTGTTATTTCTTACATATATATCTGAGCTTCAAGTTAAAAAAGCTACCTTTCTGACTGAAGTATTCATTTAGCGAAATTGAACCGGTTTGGGTTTAGGCATAGTTGTTTTCGTTTTGATGATGATTGATGAATGCTTTCCACCGTAGGTAACTCTGTATGTAAAGGCATGTAGTGGTAGTAGGTAGTTGATTCGAATTTGAAGTAACCACTTTTGGGGTGGACTGATTGCAGTAACATTTTATAGGTCATTATCATAAATGATTTTTTAGGGTAGTGGATAAATTGCAATAACCTTTATAAGCTAAGAGGTTCACCAAAAAATGTAGGTTTGGGATTGTGAAGAGCAAGTAGTGCGTTGTTGATTCCCCAGACAAATCGTACTAAGGACATGTAACAGTTCTAATGTTGTGTTGCTTGGTCTTACTACTTGTAAAGATGACGCTTCTGCCTAACTCAACTCAAAAGCTAGTTGATGAGTAAGGAGCCACTAATCTATATTCCAACAATATTGGATTCTAACTTACTCTAACACCTTCTTCAAGCTCATGCCCCATGGACTGAGAGCCAGGGACTTGGTTTTGATATTATCATGTAAGGATATAATATTGAGTCTAATTCAACCTCAAAAGTCAGTTCTAAAAGGGAGGATTGCCCAAGTTTATATAAGTACATCACCAGTCCATTTTCCAACCAATTTGGAACTCTAACACCCCTTTCACGTCCAGGCCAAATTAGAGCGTGGACAATTGTTGCGATATTTATGTATGTTTACGCAAGTGTACGTATCGTTCAAGTAATAAAGATCTGTAAGACCAGGTTTATCGTCCACAGAGACTGATTTATTAAGTACCGGTTTATCTATTCTATGGTATCTATTTGGCAATCGTTCTGTAGTTTGAGAGTTATAACTAAGAATTATGACTAAGTGCAGAAAATAAACTAAAGATTATAATACTTTGGGTTTATAACAGTTATGAAGGAAATAGGACTTCCAATCTCCTCAACTATCCACTCTTTCACGTGTTAATGCAATGCTAATGATTCTTCTTCTTATTAAGATAGCAGGTTAACTAATCTGTCATTATATTCCGGTTAGGACATACAAGAGCTCAACAACCTTGTGCAGAAACCTTCTATATTTCTATGATAGATTTTACCACACAGGAGGATTAAGAACAATAACCTTAATTACTACACAAGTATCGAGGTACTTTCGTCCACGATTTTTACCTATGTCTAAACAATTACAACATATTCAAATCTCACCTTTCAGACTTTTGATTCGAAATCATATAAGTGATGATAATTAATAGTTAGTTAATTATCAAACAATCATAACAATATTGAATAGATCTTAATATGCTGAAGAAGAAATCAATAATCAATGCATTAACTATATGAAAGAGCTTCAAGAAGATTCGATAAAAACCCTACTAAAGTAATTAGCTCCTAAACATTGTCATGTCAAGAACTAATTTACAATCCAACATAAAATGAAATAAAATAAGGGAAAAGAGAAAGAACTTGAACAAGAGTCTCCAATTGTAGTTTGTGACCTCCTTTTTCCTCTCCAAAGTATGCTCTCAATAATGACTGGGTTTAGGGTATTTATATCTCAGGAAAACCTAGCTTCAGACCCTTTTAACCTTATCAAAATTCGACTCGAAAACTGAAATTTACGCATCGGCACCGCGGTTCTGTTGCCTAGCACCACGGTGCTAATTGGCTATTCTTCATTTCCACATTTCCTCTATTCTTCTTGGCACTTCTTAAGCTTCATTTCTTGGGCTGTGCTTGTGCAATTTTCACCTCAATTACGCTGATTTCATCCTCAAAAGTGGCATTTCTCCTTTAAGACCGCTGTGACTCAAAAGAAAGAAAAACAAACCTAATACTATACTAAACACAGACGAAAAAGGGAAAATACTTAACTAAAAAGGACTCAAAAGAGTGTATAAAATACACTCAACAACAATATAACATGAGTGCCCAAATAGGGAAAGACTTAGCTCTAATCTAAGTTGCTCGGACTCTTCACTTTCGATGCCGCACCTGTGTTGACACGTTATGGGTGTGGGTGTGAGATCCGTACCCGATCTGGTCAACCAATTTTGGGTACTTTGATCAAAATCGACGGAGAAATTCCGAACAGATCCAATGATTTCTTTAATTAAAACAAAAGCTAAGGTGAAATTGAAGAAAATGGAATAACTTGTAATAGAAATTTCTATGTCACTCATTTTCCTTTATCTCCTTCCGTGATTCCCCTCTTGATCAATATTTTCTCCTAATTTTTTCCACATAATATCTCATAATTAACATTTTGTAACTGTATTTTTAGATATTTGAATTATTTTTAGCGGAATTCTCGTACCCATATCCATACCTGGATCCGTATCCCCGAATCTTACAATTTTGTTAATGAAGGATCCGACCTCTAGATCCGCACCCGTATCAGACACCCAAGTCCGAACAACTTAGGCTCTAATACCATGTAAAGACATGACACTTGGGCCTAACACAAATCGAAAAGCTAACTCATGAGCGGAGATTTGCACAATTCAATATAAGCAAACCAAACCAATGATATGAAGTGTGCTATTTTGTTTTTAGGTGACAATGTCTGGTTAGCTATGATGATTTTGTAAGAACAGAAACCGAACGCAGAGCTGTTAACCTGTTGCAAGTTGCAGGGTTACTTCTGATCAAACTCCAACTGAAGTGACAAGTTCTCAACATCCGAGATCGTCTACTCCAACTTATCGGCGTAGGGGGTTCCCTCAGGATCTGAATGCTGACAGTGTTGAATTCAGGTTGAATGTTCCTGCTAGAAGTGCCCCAAGTAGTGGTTTTACTAGCCCCGTCCCAAGCCCAAAAAGGTTTAGTACACAGGACCTTTTTCATCCTCCCTTTCATCAGGCATCATCATCATCACCTTCAGAGGCTTACTCTTTCCAACTTTCATCCACGAGGGTTATAAATAGCGCTGATCATTCTCCACTGAGTATCTTCAGGAATAACAGAAGCCGTGCTGTGCATTCGCATCAGAAATCTCTTCCAGAAAGTTTTCTAGCTTTGAATGAAACTAGCAACATCAATGTGCACCCGTTACCCCTTCCACCAGGAGTTCTAAGACAATCAGAATTATGTACCATCCACAGCAATATGGATAAACCATGTGTTTCATCAACAAAGGGTCAATGGCTAAAGGGAAAACTTTTAGGTCGTGGTACATATGGAAGTGTGTATGAAGCTACTAACCGGTAAGGGATAAAGCTTTGCTTAGTAAGTAACTCGGTAGGAATGTAACATTTGCTTCATTTGTTTTTCTCCCTTTTGACAGTGAAACCGGTGCTTTATGTGCAATGAAAGAAGTTGATCTTACTCCCGATGATCCTAAATCTGCTGAATGTATAAAGCAGTTAGAACAGGTGACTTCCTCATGTCTTTTTAGTCTATATAATTAGAATTTGTACATAAACTGCAATCATTTGAGATACACGGTGAAAGAATACATATTTTAAAGGCCAAATCTTTGTTAGTGAATTGAAGTGAACCTTATAATAGCTTCCTGGTTCTCTAAGTCTAACTTTGAGCTAACCATCATGTGCCTCAATATGCAAAATCAATAATGTATCCGTAGAGCTACTTTTATTGATCATATTCTTTGACTTCAATAAGCCTCCTTCACGCTTTCCATCAGCCAGAAAATAATATCGGAATGTTTGTAACTGGCTTGAGGAAAACATTTGAGGTTTCATATTGCAGTATTATTTATTCTACTTGCTTATACACCGTTTATCGCATCTGAAAGGGTGAAGCTTTTGTACTGGATTGCAATGACTATGACATGTTTTCACTAGTTTATGCTATTCTAAATCAATTCAGTTTCTTCCTTACTTCTGGTGTAGGAAATAAGAGTTCTCCGGCAGTTAAAGCATCGAAATATTGTTCAATATTATGGCAGTGAAATAGTAAGAACGTCTATCTTGTTCTTTTGCCATATTCAGGTATTTCTTCAGAATATTGAAAGATAAATGTTGTGGGCTGTTCAGATGGAAGACCGCTTTTGTATATATTTGGAATATGTGCACCCCGGATCAATTAATAAGTATGTTCGGGAACATTGCGGAGCTATGACGGAGTCAATAGTTCGAAACTTTACTAGGAATATTGTATCAGGGTTGGCGTACTTGCATAGTACTAAGACAATACACAGGTAGAATGTCACTTGATATAAAGATTCATCATGGAAGAACCTTTTTGCTTTACAAACTTTTTTTTTTGGCTGTGATTCTTGGTCTAATGGTTGATTTTAATGATTTTTTCCGAGTAGGGACATTAAGGGAGCAAATTTGCTTGTAGATGCATCTGGCGTTGTCAAGCTTGCAGACTTTGGATTAGCAAAACATGTAAGCTTTCTGAATTATAATGCCAAACTGAAAATGCTAGAGTTTCTTTGTTTGTTCTAATTTACTGTTTTTTACTATTTTCTTGTAAACCCTGAGCTATAGTGAAAACGAGTGAGCTGGATCTTTACTGTTGTAATTTCATATCGTTTCTCTTTTTCCCAGCTTTCTAGCTGTGCAACTGATCTTTCTCTGAAAGGGAGCCCTCATTGGATAGCTCCAGAGGTAGGCATCGTTAAGCTATTTTCCAGCTACTGCCTGGCTTCTTTTCTTTCCCCTCTATTTGTTGTTGGCTTGTACTTATGTATGGACTTCACTGTTTATTCAGGTAATGCAGGCTGTGTTGCGTAAAGACGCCAATCCAGAGCTTGCCTTAGCTGTCGATATATGGAGCCTGGGTTGTACTGTTATTGAGATGTTCACTGGACAGCCCCCTTGGGGTGAACTTAGTTGGGTAAGTGTTTAAAGATCTCATATTGAGAACAATGTAACCATATTACAAGCTTAAATATATTGGGGTGAACTTAGTTGGGCGTTCTAGAATTGATTTCTGGAAGTGTCTAAATGTTCGTGCTTTGGCTTATTAGGTGCAAGCTATGTTTGGTGTCTTGAACAAATCACCACCTATACCAGAAAAATTATCGTCAGAAGGAAAAGATTTCCTTCTGTGCTGCTTTCAGAGGAAACCTGCAGATAGGCCATCAGCTATGATGCTACTTGAACATGCTTTTTTACGTAATACTAGTTCGCATGAGCATAGTATCACTGCTGCTGGTTGCTCAGACGATTCTTCAGGAATGAAATTACACGTGAGTGGTACATGCTGCTGATGATGTGACATTAATGGTTAACATCACTGCATTATTTATCAGATTCTCTAATTTTGTTTTCCAAATGTTTAAACACTAAATTCGTTACATTTCAGGATACCCTGCAGAGTCCTAAGAACCCAACTAACCATAAGAAGGAACCAAAGCCACCGTCACCAGCAACATCTGCCAGGCATGGAAAATCGCCACGTGGCAGGTAATAATTGTCTTGTACTTCCTCTATCTGTGCTTGTCATGTTTGTTACATACCAAATGCTTTATTCTATGAAATTGTTCTTTCTCGTATAAGTATCATGTTATACCATTGACTGCCACATCCATCTTATGAAGTTAAACTGTGTCTCTTTCAGTGAAACTTGCCAGCAAACTCAACCTGAAACCTGTGAGCATGGAGCAGCTTCTCATCACTCTCCGTGTTCTACACTAGAAGTTCTTCCCTGTATTTCTTCAATAGAGCTGAACTCGAGTTCGAGTGCAGCCAACCCCTCAAGTGTTCCTAGTAGCTTTCGCCTGGGACCTGAAAACAGAAGTCCTTATAGGGTCATAGAAAAGGAAATTCCAAAACCTCTGTATAAGATCATAACGAATAAAGCGGAAAAAAAAGCTCGTGTACAGATCAGGAGAATTAGATACACAAAACTTCAGTTGGATGATTAGTCGCATAGTCACAATGTTGCCATACGTGGGAGAGATATGAAATATAATTCCCGTATGCATCCACGTCTTTTGTATACTACTGATGTTGTTTCTTAAGCTGTCAAAAGACTTGCGTATTTTGGAACAGATTCATGAAGACTTGAAATGATTCTGAAGTTAATAGTGTAACTTAGATTGAAGATATGACTTAGGTACATAAACTGATAAAAACCAAAGGTTTTTGTGGATGTAAATGTTTTTGGTGTGCTTAATGCCAACCTACAGGACATCTATTCCAACTCCTCAGCTGATAGCCTAAACTGGGTTAAGATCATTAATTTAATTATGAACTTGTTTGGAAGTTTCTGAATAAATTAAGAGAAACTCTTGTGACTACAACAACTCCAAAGGAATGGGAAGTAAGTAAATATTACAAAGATTAAAAACAGGAAACAAGAACAAAAATCAAGCTTTTTGAGAATTCGCTGAGTCGAGTGATGACGCTCTGTTTTTAAGACAAGATTGTCCTGTATATATTTTTTACGTTAATGGGCAATAGTTCCCAAGATGAAACAACAACTAACAAATGAGCAAAGAAAATTTAAGTGTTTCTAGAGAAGAACTTTGAGTGTTTGAAGTTTGCTAGAGAAAGAAGTTCAGAAAATTTCTAAGTGTCTTTTCCAAATGAGTCAAGTCCTCAATTTATAGTAGTGTAAAAGGGGCCTCTTCAAGTGCCCATGAAGTGGCCATTTAAATGACATGTAATGTCCATTCAATCCACCAAGTAATGCACCAAATAATGGCCGATTTATGGAGGAAAACTGACATCTTAATGCCCCAAAACGTCTCCATAATCAGCCAAACTTTTGGACTTCCGTCGCACAGACACTGCTTCGAAAGCGTCGCGGTTGGGCCTCAGAGGCTCCGCGGCTCTAGTAGCTCGGGACGAATTAGCGCCGCGGTGCTCTCGTCTCCGGGGTGGAGTCATCTCGGCTCCACGGCCATTTTCGGACTCGTTCCAATCTTTTACACTACACACACTTCCTCCTTCATTCATTAACGTGGAACACTCGTCATTTGGCCAACAACCGTCCATCATTATATGTCTCAAACATTTACTTACGTACCAATATCTCTTTCACTAAAGAAATTTACGATCTTTGGTACAATGTGTGCACGTGTGTGGAAATTATGTTTCCGGCGTGCGGAGCCCCAATTGTTCGAGTCATAAATAATGGGATAAACTTTATTCCACATTAATAAATTTCCAACAATCCCCTCTTGAAAGAGATTTTGGCGCACTCACATGGTGCCTTTCTAGCAATCTTTCGGCGGACCGATGTTGCATCAGGAGAGGTAGTTTCTGCTTTGAACCTTCCTTAATTGAATACTATCAGACTTACTTACTGCGCAGCGAACGTGATGTCTTGAACCGTCAGTGGTTAGTGTAAGCCAAGTCAATAATACCAACACAATAACTTTCCTTACTCTGTTCTTTTTTAACGTTTTGTCTTTTGTGGCCGTGGACACTCTTGGATTCTTAAGTGTGTTCATTTGAGTCGGTCTGTCCACGCACTTAAATAGGTGGTCTCCTATAAGGTAACATACTATTCCCACTTCACAAGTGTTAGGAATCATTAAAAGTTTCCCCAAACCTAACCTCAACCGTTCAAGATCATTAAAGGTTTTGGAAACTTAACCTCTACCCACACTACATATAACACTTAATGTCTATCTCGGGAACGACCTTGGGTCTACGTTCCTTACAGAATCATAACCGAAGTGCTCTTGCTTTCACCGAACCGCTCAACTGAACCTTTACAACTTAGTTTACCCATTGAACCTAATTTCTAGGATCTCCGGTCAGTAAGGTTGGGTTACCACCGTATCAGTCCTTATTGTTTGGGTTTTAAGTCCATTCCCCTAAGCAGGCAGAACATCTGATCTCAGGGTATGCCCTTTGTCAAAAGGTCTGCTATGTTATCCTTTGATTTTACATAATCAATGAAAATAATACCCATGGTGATCAGCTGTCTAACGGTCTTATGTCATCGTCGAATATGACGAGATTTGTTGTTATACATAGAACTTCGTGCCCTTCCTAAAGCCGACCGGTTGTCGCAGTGGATCATTACAGAAGGTACGTGCTTATCCCAACACGAGACATCCTCTAAGAAGTCATGAAGCCACTCAGCTTCCTCTACTGCTTTGTCTAAAGCGATAAACTCCGATTGCATCGTGGATCGGGCGATGCAAGTTTGCTTAGAGGATTTTCAAGACACAACCCCACCACCAATTGTAAATATATGCCTATGGGTGGACTTGGTGTTCTTTATATCAAATATCCAATTTGCATCATTGTACCCCTCTAGTACAACTGAATATCTCGAATAATGCAACCCGTAAGTTAGCGTGTATTTTAGATACCGTAGTACCCGATTCAATACTTTTCAATGATTATCACTTGGATTACGGGTAAACCTAGCCAACTTATTTACTGCATAAACGGTATCAGGTCGGATACAGTTTTTTATATACATTAAGCTATCAATTACCTGTGTATATCGCTCCGGGAATACGGGCTCACCACAATGTAAAAATAGGGGTTAGCCAGGAGCCTATTTATGACTCTAGCTATCTCCCATCTAACCGCACTGCTGTGAGTTCAAACAAACATCCAGTTCCAAACTTGTTTTAAAATTCAATATCATTCATTCTCATCACAAATAAAATCATTCAGGCTTGAGCGTCTATAAATAAAATCATTCCTAAGGCTTCTCAATGCTTTGTATTCTAAATCTTAGGAATAAATGCATGTTCCCATGGTGATAAATTACTAAATCTAGAAGTAACAGCAAAAAGCTTAGTCTGTATTCTCTTCCTTGTATACATTTCCATTTTTGTATCTATTTCATTTCATTAAGAACACAACATCTTGTAGGTGTTTACGTCGGGTTCGTACACGCAGCGAAATTTAAAAATTTATGTTTCAAAACCCGACGACGGTCGAACTGCGGTATGATATGTAATGTAAAATACAAAGCACATAATTAATGTAAAACTTCGACAGAAGACATACATTTGAAGCAGCAATCAGCCAAGCAGTTAAATCTGTTACTTTGTGTAGTCCGAGGGTGCACATGCAAACGTCCTTCGATTTGTAAGTTCAGAGAACTGTGATGTAATTTGCTAAGTCAGGAATGCTAGAGATTCTGACAGAGCTTTAGAAGATATTGACCTCTCTTAGGTTTTAGTTGTATATGAAATGGGAGGTAAGTCCTCTATTTATAATTGCAAAACAAAGGCTTAGGTTTAGTGAAATTTGGGCTGTGAGAAAATCAGACTAGCAAAAATTCATTGCGGAACTGTCTGCACCGCGGTCCCACTAAGGAGGCAGCGGTTACGCGATGTTCTTGGCATGATCTGTCATATTTTTTAGTCTTTTCCCATTTTAATATCCCGGTCATCAGCCAAACATATAGGTATAATCTCCTTCTAATTACATCCTTCAATCGACGGAATATTTGACTTAGTGTTATCCTTCAGACCTTTACATATCGTCACTAATTACATTAGGATCTTCACGGAACTCCTAGACTGCACCGGAAGACGAACTCAATATGTAAAGTTTAGCTACATAAAATATGTTAACTGAACCTATATGTGAGAAGATAAAATCTCTCCATTCATGACACACACTCAATCAAGCTTAGGATTTGTCAAGTGTCTATCTAAATGACTTGATTATTATAATTCATCTATATTAGTTGACAATAGGACAATGTCGCAGACATGTCCATTGCATTGGCCAATGACTTAGTCAACCTAATACCATATGAGTACCTGAGTGTTCACTCGAATATAAATTCAAGGAATGAATCCTTTCTTGGCTCACATACCACTTTTAATCTACTTCGTAATGCACCCAAAATAAGTCGCGTCTCAACCTATAAGGCATTTGAGCTTAGGACAGGATCAAAGTACACTACTCTGTAAACAAGATGATATTGACCTCAGTCTAATGACTTTTATCTCCCACACGCCGATGACATTATAGACATATAACAAAGCGAAGACATTGAGCGTGCAATACTTCAACAAGTATCCATGTGTCCATCACGAGTTGTCATAACTCGTAGCAAGTGAGACATACTATATCCCCTAAGGATATGATGCAAATCACATGTCGACGTATCGTATATCATTGATATCCCAATTTCGATGATCATTAGTTGAGGTAATTTAAGAGTTATGTTATAACATTAATTCTCACATCATTAATAAACATGTAACCTCCAGGGATGCATTTATAGAATATTATAAACAATCAATTAATAATTCAACAAATGCAAATGTCATAATATTAATCATCATTAATATAAATACGAATGTGTATAAAGTACATTATGTCCTAATATAGATTGTCTCTAGGACATACATATACTTTCAATCTCCCACTTGGCCTAGAGCCAATCACCAACATATCTAATACCCATGTTCTCAAAATGACCATTATGCTTCACCAAGGTTAATGGTTTAGTAAACGGGTCTGCTAGATTATTGTCTGTGGGAATATAATCTATCTTGATATCTTCAGCTTTCACCATCTCTCTCAGGATGTGGTATTTTCTTGGTACATGCTTGGTTCTGTTTGTTGATCTTGGTTCCTTTACTTGTGCAATCGCACCAGTGTTGTCACAATAAATAGTTATTGGAAAATTAGCACTCGGAACAACCCCTAGTTCCTTCAGGAACTCAAAAATTGCGACAACTTCTTTAGCAGTCCGATCCGTGATGTACTCGCTTGATGATCAGTCTGCGATGGTAGCTTTGTTTGGAACTCTTCCACCATCGCTCCTCCGTTGAAAATGAACGTGTAACCAGACTGAGATTTGAAATCATCAAGATCTGTCTGGAAACTAGCATCGGTATACCCAGTGGCAACCAGCTCATCAACTCCACCATAGACTAAGAAGTAATTTTTAGTACGCCTGAGGTACTTGAGAATACTCTTGACTGCTTTCAGTGTTCCTCGCTAGGATTCTGTTGGAACTTGCAAGTCATACTAAGTGCAAAGGCCACATCTGGCCTAGTACAGGTCATGACATACATGATCGATCCTATAACCGAAGCATATGAGATCCTCTTCATGCGCTCAAGTTCAATAGCATTAGAAGGGCAACCCTTCTTTGATAACTTGATACCTTGACCCATCAGAAGACCGTCTTTCTTGGAATTCTCCATTGAAAAGCGTCTATGCACTTTGTCTATGTAGACTGATTGTGACAACCACAATAATCTATTAGGTCTATCTCTATAGATCCTAATTCCCAGAATGTAGCAGGCTTCACCTAAATCCTTCATCATGAAGTTCTTGGACAACGATCCTTGGTATTTGCGTAGGGTCTTATTATCTCCCATTATCAATATGTCATCAACATATATTATAATGAAGACAATACCCTCATTCTTGCGTTTGGAATAAACACAAGGATCCTCTTTGCTTCTGACAAAATCAAAATATTTGATAGCATTGTCAAAACAAATGTTCCAACTCTTAGAGGTTTGCTTAAGTCCATAAATGGACTTCTGTAGCCTGCACACAACATTTGGTCTGGACTCGTATGAAAAACCCTCAGGTTGTTTCATAAACACTTCCTTAATTAGATTATCATTGAGAAACGCAGTTTCGACGTCCATCTGCTAAATGTCATAATCATAGTGTGCAACTATTGCAAGCAAAAATCCGAATAGACTTTATCTTAGCCGCCGGTGAAAATGTTTCATCATAATCCACACCAGGACGCTCAGTAAAACCTTTAGCCACTAGTGTAGCTTTATAAGTCTGAACCTTGCCAAATACATCAATCTTCTTCTTGAAGACCCATTTGCATCCTATGGGTTTAACCCCATTTGGAAAATCAACCAAGTTCCACACTTGATTGATATACATAGATTCCATTTCGGATTTCATGGCTTCTCTCCATCTCTTCGAATCAATGTCTAGCATTGCTTCGTTATAGGTTCTAGGCTAGTCATCATTTGGAATACCTAGCTCACTTTGTGTTTCCACAAGCAAATTTAGTTTTTCCGGAGGACGATGAGATCTAGTAGACCTACGAAGTTGATTGTCTTGCAGTTCAGTTACAAGTATGTTCTAACTGTGAGTAGGTTCTTGTGCGCTGGTCGAACCACTAATATTAGAGCTTTCAGGAATATCATTTTCATGTCTTTACTGAATGAGAGGAAATGCAACTGGTGCACTTGCTCCCAAGGTCTGTGTCGGACGATCTTGCATTTCTGCATTACTCCTCGTAGCACTCCCACTTCCCAAAGGGGGTACCCTAAATACCCAATCTTCGCCAGAATCTCCCACTGAATTATTGCCTTCATCATCGGGTAAGGATTCAACCTCTTTGTTACCTTGTTCTTGAATTTCTTCAAGTTCTATCTCTGTGCAACTCTCATCCTTGTAGACATATTCATCTTCAAGGAAAGTTGCGTTCATAGAAACAAATATCTTATGTTCTCCAGGAAGATAGAAATAGTATCCCTTAGTTTCCTTCGAATACCCAACAAAGTAACATTTCTCACTTTTAGATTTCAACTTATCAGTGATCAACTTCTTGACATATGCAGGACACCCCCAGGGCCTCATGTGTCTAAGTGATGGCTTCTTGCCACACCAAACCTCATATGGCGTCTTTTCGACTGATTTAGATGAAACTCTGTTTAGAACATATATTGAGGTCAAAATAGCGTGTCCCCAAAGGTATGTAGGAAGAGCTGAAAAGCTAATCATGGAACGAACCATGTCAAGCAAGGTTCGGTTTCTCCTCTCGGCAACACCATTCATCTGTGGTGTTCCAGGAGGTGTCCATTCGGAATGAACTCCATGAAGCTTTAAGTAGTCAAGAAATTCCTTACTTAAGTATTCACCCCCACAATCAGATCGGAGAATCTTGATAATCTTTGAGAGTTGTTTTTCAACTTCACACTTAAACTCCTTAAACTTCTCAAAAGCCTCGGATTTGTGTCTCATAAGATACGCATATCCAAACCTTGTTAAGTCATCTGTGAAAGTGATGAAGTAAGAGAAACATTCTCTAGCTTGAGTCAGAAATGGTCCACATACGTCCGTATGTACTAACTCAAGCACCTCCTTAGCACGGATCCCCTTTCTCGAAAGAGGTTTAGTGGTCATCTTACCCTTCAAACATGATTCACAGTTACCATAAGATTGTGAGTCAAATGGTTCGAGGTAATTTAAATTCCTCAACCGTTCTATCCTTGTTTGATTGGTATGACCAAGTCTACAATGCCACAAGTAGGTAGAATTTCTTTCACTTAACTTTGCTCTTTTATTTTGTACATTGAAAATTTCTTTTATTTCAATGATGTACATACCTTATCCACTAGAGGTAGAAGCATTTGGTGTTGTTCCTCCTAGTGCAGTGCAGTCCTTTCTTCCAATGCCCCTTCCTATTATAGTCGAGGCATACATCATTAACCAGAATCACCTCTCCGAAAATTCACACTTCCCTTAGGCTTCATACAGGCGCAGTGATCGCGCGCTTCTTCTTCTTCTGCCATTCCTTACCTTTCGGCTTGGGCCGGCTAGAGGAGCTCATCATGATCACAACTTTACTCTTGAAAGTTGAAGATTCAAAGGTCTTTAGCATGTCATGCAGTTCCGACAGACATCCTTTTGTTCCATTCATATTGTAGTATACAATATAATTCTCGAACGAACGAGAGAGAGAGAGTTCAGGATAAGGGTGGAAGCGACGTTATTCTGCAACCTATACCAATCGAGGCCAGCCTTTCTATCAGCCTTATCATCTTCAACACATGCTGAGACACTTGACTCCCTTCACTTAGCTTACACTTGAAAAGTTTCTATTAACAACTCATATTCCATGATTTGGGACTGAGAATCATAGATTCTCTTCAAGTGTTCGAGAATTTTGTTAGGGACCATGTTCTCATGCTGTCTCTGTAGTTCCACTGACATGGAAGACAATATGATGTATCGTGCTGAGGTGACGTCATCTAGGTTCTTATGGTAGACTACCTTATTAAATGTGGCATATTTTGCAGAATCATCAACAGGAACTGTGGGGAATACTTTGTCCAATAAGTATTCTATCTTTTCTTGCTTTTAGGACAATTCTTAGATTTCCTTAGCCAGTCTAGATAGTTCAATTTTGTGAGTTTGTTCATTTCAACGATAGGTTCGACATTTTGAAGTTTTGAAGATTTAGATAGACATGAAAATGCAATCAACAATTCATTCTCTTAATTTATACATATTCATTATATTCTAATTTAACATGACATTTTGTTTAATTAGCTCCCACTATTTTGCATACTTCTACGACCCCAAGGTAGAATACAGACATAAATCAATATAAAGGTCATAATGGGTCAAGATCCAAACATATGATATATCCGCGTTTGCTTTAGCTGATAACTTCAATAGCACACTTTGGTAGGTTCTCAACCAATTGTAAAGCAACTCTACAACTCTTGGTTTGATTAAATATCTTTCATTTTAATCTTACGTCTTTAGACTAGTCTGACACTTTGGCGCCAAGATCATCTAAACAAGTCAACCCCATTACATGACTGCGTTTAAATGCCTAAGTAAATATAGCCTTTGCAAGCAAAAACTTTGGTGTAAATACCTACAAAAGTTTATTATCTACTTTCATTTTAACACATCTATGAAAGAGCTTTGGTCCTCTTAGACTTAGAGCAAATGTTTTGACATAAATACATTTATCGCCGAAAAAGACTTAGCACCCTAACAATTATAATGGACGACGCGTTATAATTAGACTTGTGTTTAATGTTTGGGAAACA
Organism: Przewalskia tangutica; assembly: GCA_029844215.1. Taxonomy (NCBI): domain Eukaryota; kingdom Viridiplantae; phylum Streptophyta; class Magnoliopsida; order Solanales; family Solanaceae; genus Przewalskia; species Przewalskia tangutica. Next base: position 64,829,459 of record CM056737.1, read on the forward strand.
TTTTTAGTTTTTGGGGATTCATTCAAGATCAACAATCAAGTCATACATCATATGACATTCTATCATGCAATTTAACACAATTAGATAGGAAATCATCAAACCCAATAGACATGATAAAAGATGATTTTAATCACATATTGGTGCCGTCTATCTGAAGCGATTACAGTCGTTTGAAATTAATCAATTCTTTGGGCGCTACCGGATAATAATTATGACGCTATGCTAATAATTTAAATGCATCACATTTAATCACTTAGCATATTTGTATATTATTCAATAATATACTATTAATGATAACTATGAGTCTATTTGTCTAAACTCTATAATCTATGTAAATGCCAAACAGTCCCTACACATTTTCTGATTTTAAAATTTTGATTTTTGGGAATACTGTAAATTTTCAGAATTTACAATTTAGTCCCTTAAGAATTTAAAATTCAATTCTGAACCCTTATAAATTCATAAAAATATAATTCTAAACTTCAGAAAATATTTTCAAACTTCTGGGACCTGTTTGGAATTTCCAGAACCTAAAATCAACTTACAGAAAACTTTCTTTTAATTACAGATTTGACCGAAATGACCAAATATGTTCAATTCAAAACTTTATTTTCAGAAACTGAAACTTCTAAAACTTTAGATTCAGAATATGAAACTTTTAAGTCTCTGTTTCTGATTTTCGTTTTTTTTATAAAGACGTCGTCGACAAATGTTCCATCCGTGGCACCTCTGCCTTCGGTGCGCAAGAAGCCACCAAATCGCAAATTAATTAGCACCACAGTCCTAACAAGTGGCACCGCGGTGCCTCATAATTTTCTTCACAGGCACCTCGGTCCTAACAGGTGGAACTGCGGTGCCTTGAAGGCAGATTGTCCGAAATTAATTTTAAGCTTCTGGATGAACAGCACCGCTGCTCCCATGAACAGGAACGCAGTGCCTCTGGCTTCATCTGGACAACACCGCGGTATTCCAATTGTGGAATCCAGGCGCCGCCATAAAACCTTAGCAGGCACCGCAATGCTCCATCATGGAACCGCGGTGCCTCTCCTCCAGAATCACAAAATCCGAAATTTTCGAACTCCTAAAACTGGTTTAGCACCATATCTTTCAGATATATCACTTGTATTACCATCACCATTAAAACAACATGTTCATCGACCATCAAATCCAATTTTCTTCTCGTTCTTCGTTTAAATGCACCATGCTTTAAGCCGGATAACACATTTAACTTAGAAGAGTTATTTATTGGATTGACTTGTTCGAATACATAATCAGATAATGTGATCCGTCACAAGGACCATGTGTTCTAAAGGTTTAGGGTTTTAAAGCTTTTAAATACATAAAATATAGATCTAAACAAATCCTAACTCATATTATCATTAATATCATTACAAATCATACGAAACAACTCATGCTCTGATACCACTGGTGTTTACGTCGGGTTCGTACACGCAGCGAAATTTAAAAATTTATGTTTCAAAACCCGACGATGGTCGAACTGCAGTTTGATATGTAATGTAAAATACAAAGCACCTAATTAATGTAAAACTTCGACAGAAGACTTACATTCGAAGCAGCAATCAACCAAGCAGTTGAATATGATACTTTGTGTAGTCCGAGTGTGCATACGCAAACGTCCCTCGATTTGTAAGTTCAAAGAACTGTGATGTAATTTGCTAAGTCAGGAATGCTAGGGATTCTGACAGAGCTTTAGAAGAGATTGACCTCTCTTAGGTTTTAGTTGTATATGGAATGAGAGGTAAGCCCTCTATTTATAATTGAAAAATAGATGCTTAGGTTTTAGGATCGGGCCTAGCAGTAAAATCGGTGGCAAAAATGGACTTTAAAACTGCATGTGCACCGCGTCCCACTAAGGAGGCACCGCAGTTCTGCCCGGTGTTCTTGGCACCGTGGTCCCAAAACAGGGCACCACGGTCCTGTCTTACTTTTCAATCTTTTCCCATTTTAATGTCCCGGTCATCAACCGAACATATAGGTATAATCTCCTTCTAATTACATCATTCAATCGACGGAACATTTGACTTAGTGTTACCCTTCAGGCCTTTACATATCGTCACTAATTACATTAGGATCTTCACGGAACTCCTAGACTGCGCCGGAAGACGAACCCAATATGTAAAGTTTACCTACACAAAATATGTGAACTGAACCTATATGTGAGAAAATAAAATCCCTTCATTCATGACACACTCAATCAATCTTAGGATTTGTCAAGTGTCTATCCAAATGGCTTGAATATTATAATTCATATATATTAGTTGACAACAGGACCATGTCGCAGACATGTCCATTGCATTGGCCAATGACTTAGTCAACCTAATATCATATGAGTACCTGAGTGTTCACTCGAATATAAATTCAAGGAATGAATCCTTTCTTGGCTCACATACCACCTTTAATCTACTTCGTAATGCACCCAAAACAAGCCGCGTCTCAACCTATAAGGCATTTGAGCTTAGGACAGGATCAAAGTACATTACTCTCTAAACAAAATGATATTGACCTCAAGTCTAAGGACTTTTATCTCCCATACGCCGATGACATTATGACATATAACAAAACAGTACATCAGCAGGGCGTACCAATACTTCAACAAGTATTCATGTGTCCATCACGAGTTGCCATAACTCGTAGCAAGTGAGACATACTATATCCCTAAGGATATGATGCAGACCACATGTCGACGTATCGTATATCATCGATATCCAATTTCGATGATCATTAGTCGAGGTAATTTAAGAGTTACGTTATAACATTAATTCTCACATCATTAATAAACACGTAACCTCCAGAGATGCATTTATAGAATATTATAAATAATCAATTAATAATTCAACAAATGCAAATGCCATAATATTAATCATCATTAATATAAATACGAATGTGTATATAGTACATTGTGTCCTAATACAGATTGTCTCTAGGACATACATATACTTTCACATGTAAATGCTAGAAACATTACCACAGTCTCTTAGGCAGCCGCGGACCTATGTAGGTGCACGGTTGTTCACGCGAACAATCGTTTTTTTTTTTTGCAATGCTACTTTTCATTTTTGAACAACCAAACATCCCCATTTTCTTATACAACGCTGTGATTTTTTTTTTGAACAACCAATACCAGAGAAGTAGATTCGCCCGTGCGTCTTAGGTTTTATGATCACTTATCCACAAATGAAAAAAGATACTAGTTCTGATTCACTACTATTACCCTATGAAGCAATAAAATCTGTCTAAACTAGAAATTCATCATATCTCATTCTAAAAGAGGATTTCAACAAGAAGATTAATTTTACTTATACCGAGCCATCATACAGCAGGACGAATCATACCATACATTACAGTCTCAATTACTCAAATTTGAAAGCTGCAAATCTCAATTGCAGCACTTATCATGAAATTTAGGCCCCGTTTGGACATTGATGTTTTTCACTTTTTTTTGGAATATTAGTCCAGAAAACTGTTTGGACATAAAATTGTTACAATTTTCCGAAATTTAAAAAACTTCAAAAGCTGTTTTCACATTTTCACTCCAAATCACTCATAAATATTCAAAAACAAAAATCCAATTTGTATTCATATCCAAACACAACTCTAATCTCCAAATACCATTTTTAACTTGAAAACAAATACTCCCTCTGTCTCAATTTATATGAGGGTTGATCAGGTTGAGGAGTCACACAACTCTTTCTTTGATTATGATTTTTTCCTACTCTTTTCATATATTGCAAATTATTAATTATGCTGACTTATAGTATTTTTTACGCAGTTTTCAAATATATAAATTTTTTATTATAAAATATTTAAAGAATCTATATTTGAAATTGAGTCAAAGAAAAAGAGTCATTTAACTACCAAAAATTTGTCAAACCTCATATAAATTGAGACGCGGAAGTACTACATTTTTTTCCATATTTCTCAATTGTGAGATTTCACCGGATACGTTGTTGTTCCAACTTTCATAATTCTTATGTCCAAACAATTTTGTTTACACAAAATATTAATTATCTACCAAGAAGCTTTGTTAACACCTTGCAAAGCAGCCAAACCCCTAAATACAATACGAGACATTCTAAACTTCTCAGTACGATTTCTAATACGTGTAAATGAACTGTTCCTTGGCAATTTTGATAGCTTGTAACGACGTGCTTCTGTGTCACTTAACTTCTAATGAAGACATTCAGATGTGCATTGACGTTTTAATCTTAATGAAGACAAATTATGCCTCAACCTAGATTATTATATACACTCCTTTGGTAATTCTGTGTTCTCGTTGAGATTTGTCTCACTATCATTTTCTTTGAAATTTGTCTAAATTCAATTAATATTTGCCCCACTAACCTCTCTTAATGATGTCTCTAAACTCAATTGAACACAAATAAATAAGGGATTACAACTGTAAATAAAGCACTAAGCTTGAGTACACAAAGGGTAATGAAGAGTGAAAGAAGGAGGACAGAGGGTTTGAGAGAATGAGGGTCCGGTCGTTTGAATAAATTAAATGAAAAAAAGATATCAATATCCCTTTCTATGGATTTTGAATAAGCGTGTGTTTACAGTTACACACACGACATTTTAACTTATTTTCTTTATCGTAATAAAGGGACCATATTGTAATGGTCTCCTAGAGAAACAGAGTAGATCCCACACGCCCTGCCTAAAGACTTTGTAAGGCTAAAAAGAAATCGCGTACGCATGGACTCGAGCACGTTCTAAATATGGATCATGATTTTGCCTTTAACCACTATATTCATAAAGTGGCAAGTACCCTTTTGTTCCAAACTAAAAAGATAAACATGAAAATATTTTGTATTATTCCTTACTTTTTTTCCCAGCTAGTGCCAGGCGAGTCATAATATACTTCTTTTTCCACCAATGAGTTATCAGGAAGACGGTTCTTTGATCGATGTCTAGAATGAGTTTCTAATTTCATTCCCACTAGTGCAAATGAAGCAGGAAAAGCAGGAGTTGTTCAAGCAGAGCAGGATAAAGTGGCTAGGTCAAGCGCAAGGAAGTTTGAAAGCTGGAGTCTTGGAGTCTTCAAAGTCAGCCTCTTAGAAAGACCTTTTTTTTAGCAAGTTCTTTGTCATCTAGAGGGCCAGTAGAAGTACAATTATATAAGATTTGCACCTCCTCCATTCCAATAGATCCTAGTTCCCTTCTGAGGGCAACTGCAATCAATCTCTGAGTCTTTCTAAGCCAGTTCAGTTCCTTCTACTTAGGATACATTTTCAGACGATGGAAAAATAGTCTTGACTTTCTCGGGCTAAGACATTGAAGGATAGTGTCCACTCCAGACCTCTCCTGGTGTTTTGTAAAAACTTTTGGTCATGTGCTATCTGCTTGTCCAAAAGGCCAAGCCAATGTAACCGGAAAGGAAGAGTTTGATCCTGGCTCAGTAGTAGGACCAGTTCCCCCCTCAACTACTTATTGATATGTTGGTAAACCCCCTTCCTTTCGGTCTACTAGCTGGTTACCTCTTTTCCTTCGAAGTCTTTGTCGAGCTTTAGGGGGAAATACATACCAAAAGGTTCGAAGAAGGAAGGCGCATAAGAGTATATAACCAACCTACCCTTCTGTATAACATATCTGAGCTGAAAGCCACTTGCTTGACTATAAAGTTGGAGAGGAGTGAAAGCCACTTGCTTGATTGTAAGGAAGGAAATGAACGAAAAGCAACTCACTTGACTATAAGGAAAGAGAGGCGCGGGGAGCCACTTGCTTGACTATAAGGAAAGGACTATAGCTGCAACCTATCTCATATTTGGCCGCCCTCGATCACAAACTCGAAATTTTGGAAGATAAAGTAAAGAAAGAATTTCGGGCTAGGTTCAAGGTATGCCCAAAGGTATGCCAGTTGATTGAAAAAGAAAGTCTACCTATTGAGGTGAAGGTAATATTTGTGTACACTCTACTCTATCCTTCTCAAACCCACGATATGAGATTACGCTTGATATGTTGTTATTGTTGTTGTCTCCCTTGAAATCAACTTTTTTTTTTTAAATAAAAAGAAAATAAAAGATCACGTGATGAAATGTTCCAGCAATGCTTATGGTGTTTCCCAGTTAACTCAAAAAGTTGAATCAATTGAATGTTTGGAATGGGAATACTTCCATAAGCCAATCACCATATAATACCATCAAATGGAATTTTTAGCTAAAATCTAAAGGATAATAATTTAACTGTGAGGCAATGTTCTACCAAAAATAGAAGCTTAGAAGTTTTACTTATTGAAATTTCGCCATTTATAACTTCTATGATAACTCGACAAGTAGCTGGATATTAGGGGGTGATATAGATTCACAAGTTCAATACAAGTTAAAATTATATTTTTGAACTTAATGTAGGGTTTTGTCGGGTTCGTACACGCACCAGAATTTAAAAATTTATGTTTCAAATTCGATAACGGTCAAACTGTAGGATGATTATACAATGTAAATAACACAAAGCAGTAATGTAATACTTCGAACGAAGACTTACATTGGTTAGCAATCTGGATTGTTGAAGCTTTGTGTAGTCCGAGGGTGTGCACGCAAATGTCCCTCGATTTGCAAGTTAGCTAGGAATTCCAGCAGATTTTCAGTAGAGTTTAATCTTATAAAAGATTGTGTATAAAATATGAGGCTAAACCCTGTATATATAGCTGAATATATCAGCTAGGGTTTCCCCAGTGGGCCAGGCCCAGAAACCGAAACAGAGTGGGTCATTTCGGACCCACTGGACGCGTGGCGCCGCGGCGCTGTGACACCGCGGCCCTGACTCACTCGTGTCGTGGCCCTACTCCATTTTTGCTTCGTTTCTATTTTATTCAAATGTTTCGATTATCAACCAAACATTTATATACTCTCTGATTACATCCTTGAATCGACGAAACAATTGACTTAGTGTTACCCTTCAGACCTTTACATATTGACACTAATAACATTAGGGTCTACACGGAACTCCTAGACAGCGCCGGAAGACGAACTCAATATGTAAAATTTAGCTACACGAAACATGTGAACTGAACCTCTATGTGGTAAGATAAAATCCTTTCATTCATGACACACTCAATCAAGCTTAGGATTTGTCAAGTGTTTATCCAAATGACTTGATCATTATAACTCATCTATATTAGTTGACAACATGACTATATCAAAGACATGTCCATTGCATTGGTGTTAGCGATTTATCCACACGCTTAACGCAAGTGCACGTATCGTGACAAGTAATATAGTCTGGGTAAGATCGAATATCGTCCTCAGGGATTAGTGTTCAATTACCAATTTCTATCCAATGGTATCTATTTGGTGATCGATATTTTGATGGTTGTTTGTATCTATGACTACTAAATAATTATAAAAGTTAACTAAATTACTTTAGTTAAATCAGATATGGTGGAAATAGGGCTTTCAATCTCCTCAACTATCTGCTCGCTTTAATCTTTAATGCAATGATAAAGGTTCTTCTTCTATATTGAGATAGCAGGTTAACTAAGTCGTTTTATATTCCGGTTATGATATATAAACACTCAACCCCGATGCAGAACCCTTCTATCTTTTGATGATAAGATTTACCACAAAGGAGGATTAAGAACAATAACCTATTAAACTACACAAGTATCGGGGTACTTTCGTCCACGATTTTAACCTATGTTTATTCAACTATAACATATTCACAATCTCCCCTTTCGGATCTCGATTAGAAATCATATATGTGATGATAATTAGTGATCAATTAATTACCAAGCAATCAAAGCAATTATTGAATAAATCTCAACTATATAAAGAAGAAACCAAAACCATGCATTAAATCATAAAATGAGGTTCAAGTGATTCGAATGGAAAGCCCTAATTAAAGTTTAACTCTTAGCCATAGATATGCTAAGAACTAAAAGATTATCCAACATATACTGAAAAATAAATAAAGTAAGAAAAAGAATTACTCAAGAACAAACCTCCAATCTTGAAGCTTCCAAGAACTATGTGTTGTGTAGAGTTAGGGATTGTGGAACCCTTCAAAAATCTGCCATAAGGCCTTTTTATATCCTCCAAAAACGTTCCCAAATTTTCCCTCTTGGTCTTGGCCCATTCCCATTCGGATTTGCCTGAAAACCCGCGTCGGCGCCACGGCCCTGAGACCGGCGCCGTGGCGTCGAAACTCCTGCAGCTGTCCAACGATCTGGGCGTCGTGGCCCTGCTGCTCCTGATGGACTGGTGCCACGGCGCCGCCCTGTATTTTGCCCGGGGTGCCAGCTTTTCATCTCTTTGTGCTCTGGAACCTCTGTTTTTGCTCTCTTTTTGCTTTTTTTCGTCAATGTGCCATTTTAAACCACTGTGACTCAGAAGAAAGAAAATCTATACTAACATGACACGTATTTGTACAAAAATGGGCCAAAGACTAACTAAAAATTACTCAAAAGGTGTATATAAAATACGCCTAACAAACACCCCCAAACTTAACCTTTGCTCGCCCTCGAGTAAAGATCAGAAATAGAGACAAAGACACAAAAGAAAAGAAAATAAAAGGACTCAAAGACACTGATCAATCTGCTGCACAATTGCCACTATAAAAGCATGAAGGTTAGTAGGATAATATGCAGGAACATATAGCATGAATTTTTAGCATTCTAAAACTCTTAAGTCAGATATTTCGCAAATTCAATTCAATCATTCTCAATGGACGTAATAACACTTAACCTATGCATGTCAATATCAAAATTCTATGGCCTGTTTACTTGCTATTCTCCACTAATCATGGGTACACATACTAGAGATCTTCAGGACTTTTCAGGGTTGTAATGTAGGCTTAGACAGAGGTAGGTAAAAAAATAGGCATTTAGGCTCAACTTACGTACCATAAACTCTTTTTCTTTCAACTCTTCCCTTTTCTTTTGATTTCCTCTTTAATCTCGTACCTATCTTTTCCCTCTTTTTGTTTAGAGAGAATGAGGTGCATTGTGAATAACAGGCACTCCCAAACTTAAGCTTTTGCATTTTTTTCATTGGGGTGCATCAATTTTTTCTTCTTCTCTTTTTTGTCCCTTTTCAACACTTTTCATTCCAAACATCTTAATTTTCCACTTATGGCACAATTATGGAATTATAGGGTGTCAAAGAAAGATCTTATTTTTGGCTCAAAGGGGCTGACTAGGGATATAATTTTAATGTCAGGGATAGGCAATGAATGGTAAGAAAGGGCTAACAAAGAAAGATCTTATTTTTGGCTCAAAGGGGCTGACTAGAGATACAATTTTAATATCAGAGATAGGCAATGAAAGGTAGGGGGCTAACAAAGAAATGTCTGAGTCATATCCCTAACATGTATATCATAACTATTTCGCCTCAAATAACAAGTAGGCAGACACATAGGCTTAATCATTAACAAATGCGTAAATCAAGCAAGATATCCCAAATAATTTGATTTCAAGAATTCTTGGCATATATAACTTAAGCGTTCAGATTTTCTGCTTCTAATTCGATTACATTATCCCACTTTACTTCATTAGGCGTTTCAAGTAACTACAACATGCATGATCATAAAAAAAAAATTAGACTCATATAAGACATAAAAATAAACAATAACAAGACTCAAACACACAAAAATAAACTCAAAAATAAACTATCAAAAATAAACTAAGAACAAAATAAACTAGGAACCCCCCCCCCCCCAAACTTAAATCACACATTGTCGCTAATGTGTGCAAGACTCAAAATAAAAGAAATACGGTACAACTTACAGACTTGTGGTTTAAAATGGTGGCGGTGGATAATTCATGGCAGATAATTTCAGGGTGGCGCCGCGACTCTGCATGTCGGCGCCGTGGAGCCCAAAGTTTGCTCCACATTTTTGGCCTCAGACTGCCGGTGATACGGCGGCGTGGCCTCTTTGCTCTGATGGATGGCCACGGCGCCGCCCTGTATTTTGCTCGGGGTGTCAACTTTTCGTCTCTTTGTGCTCTGAAACCTCTGTTTTTGCCCTCTTTTTGCTTCTTTTCGCCAATGTGCCATTTTAAACCAATGTGACTCAAAAGAAAGAAAATCTATACTAACATGACACGTATTTGTACAAAAATGGGCCAAAGACTAACTAAAAATGACTCAAAAGGTGTATATAAAATACGCCTAACAATTGGCCAATGACTTAGTCAACCTAATATTATATGAGTACCTGAACGTTCACTCGAATATACATTGAAGGAATGAATCATAATCTTGACTCACATGTCATCTTTAATCTACTTCGTAATGCACCCAAAACAAGCTGCGTCTCAACCTATAAGACATTTGAGCTTAGGACAGGATCAAAGTACATTACTCCGTAAACAAGATGATATTGACCTCAAGTCTAAGGACTTCTATCTCCCACATGCCAATGATATTATAAACATATAACAAAACAGTACATCAGCAGGGTCTAACAATACTTCAACAAATATTCATGTGTTTATCACGAGTTGCCATAACTCGTAGCAAGTGAGACATACTACATCCCCTAAGGATTATGATGCAGACCACATGTCGACGTATCGTATATCATCGATATCTCAATCTCAATGATCATTAGTCAGAGTTAATTTAAGAGTTACGTTATAACATTAATTCTCACATCATTAATAAACACGTAAACTCTAGGGATGCATTTATAGAATATTATAAACAATCAACTAATAATTTAATAAATGCAAATGTCATAATATTAATCACTATTAATATAAATACGAATGTATATAAAATATATTTTGTCCTAATACAAATTTTCTCTAGAATATACATATACTTTTACTTAAACCCCACCTCATCCAAATCATTAACCCCCCACTATCAATGATACAACATATTTTGACTTATTCCTATATTATTATATGATAGAATTTGAACAATTAAATGCCTCATTTAATAATAAAAAGTTAGGCCTCCCAATTTGTATGGTAAATTCGCTCTTACACATCAAGGCACGTATTAATGGGAATTTGGTCGTTTGGTACCACCTTAGGAAGACAAATTTTTAGGCAGCAAATAAAAAAGTAGTTAAACACAGTTGATAGAGATGGAATTCAGATTAATCTTCCGCAACATATTTATGAGCAAACTTATCAACAATCAAACTGATTATCAAACAAAGCACAAAGCCAACTTTAAAATTGACAAAGTAATAAAAAATTTCTTTTGTTCTTCTTCTTCTTTTTTTGGATTCTTTTAAATGCTAATTAGGAAACCTCGTAGAAGCAACATATTCCCTCACTTCTCTAGCAATCACATCTCTCATCCCATCCCAAAATCCCGCTGGAAAACTATCCGTTTTCCTCTCCGGCAACTCATCTCCGCCCATTCCTGGCGGCGCTAGAGACAGAGTCGTCATTGGGTCATCAAATTCACCACTACAATTAGCCATAACAGTATAATTATTCCCTTTAAGACTCTCATCAACATTCAAATATTCCATACCCGACCCAGATCCGGATCCAGGCCCATTAATTTTCACATCAGAAAAGCCCATTGGGCTCTGATTTTTCTGTTGCTGCTTAAGTAATTGCTGGTAACGTCTCTTTAACGTTGAATTCCAGTGATTCTTAACAGCATTATCAGTCCGACCAGGAAGTAATCGGGCAATAGTGGCCCACCTATTCCCATATTTAGCATGAGCTGCCAAAATTTTCTCATCCTCTGTAATCGAAAATGGTCGGTGTTCAACATTAGGACTTAACTGATTACACCACCGAAGCCGGCAAGACTTGCCAGACCGACCCTTTATGTATTTACTAATCAATGACCAGTTTCGTGCCCCGTAACGCTCAACAAGTTTCGTTAATATCTTATCTTCTTCAGCACTCCATGGTCCCTTTATTCTTTCAGAGTTATTTTTACCCCAAAGTGAAGATTCAGATGAAGTTGACTCAGATGAAGATGAAGTAGTTGATGTTGAACACCTGTAAAAAAATTCCATCTTCGTAAAAATATATATATATGGGGATATTGAAAATGGAGCTCTTCTTGTTTAGCTTGAAGTTGAATAATAATGTGTTAGTTTAATGAGTAAGTGGGGTTAAGTGATGTAAAGTGTGTATATATAGAGATTTATGTGAAGAACAAATGCAGTAGATATATAATTGTGGATGCATGAACATAAGCCAATGGCTTTAATTTTTTTGAGCCCTTTTAGGTAAAATTAGAGATTTTTGGACTGTGGTGAAGAGGTTGGTTCTTGGAAACTGCCTAGTGTAAAGTTGGTAGGGGTTATAACTTGTATAACTAAAAAGGGTGCGTAGATCTGCAAACCAGTTGTCTTTTCCATTTCCTATTCGGTTTTCTATTACTCCCTTACGGATCAAAATGAATTTTCGCTTAGTGATTGCACGTCCTTTGAAAAAATATTTTTATGTCAAAACAATTAATTTAATTAAAAAAATTCTAATTATATATGTATTGGATTTGGTCCCCTAACACTTAATAAAATTAAATTTTAAAAAGTAAAAATAATTCATTCTTTTTGGTAAGTGAACACTCTTTTTGAATTAAAAAATAAAGACCAAGTACACACTCTTTTTTATCCAGAGGGAGTACCATTAGTTGTGTAATTTGAGGTTGGCCAGTGGGCCGAGCCGGGCCCAGTGGGATCGGGATGGACGGGTTCGGGACGGAGAGGAGGGGCGGGGTCGGGCTGGGGCGGGCCAGGCAGGACCGGTACGAGCGGGACGATATCATGTCCCGTCCCGGTGGGCAGTGGGTCGGGTCGGGACGGGCGGGACTTTTTTTTTATATTTTGCCACTAAATTAAAAATAAATACTAACAAAGTAACATATACTCATATATTGATAGTCATATACTCATATTATACTTATATATATTTATAAACTAAATAATTGAACAAAAACAAGAAGAGTGTAAAAAATAACATCCCAAAGCTGTTTTTGTGCCTCTTTTATTATTAATTATTTCATTGAAATATACAAATTCAGAATTAAAACATTGTTGTTGAAAAAAATTGCAAAATACATAGAAAAAATCAAAAAAATACTAAAATTGCAATGAAATAAATTACCAATTTGAAAATACTTTTTCTAGCTTCTTTGTAATTTCGTGTGGTTCTTCGATTGGAATTGATATATCTTGGTCAAATTGTTCCACGTCGCTACTCATGCCTTCAAATAAGATCTCGTTGTAGTTTTCGTCTTCTTCTTCGTTAATCTCTGGGTGACCGCACCTTCTTCGCTCCACTCGTATCCAATATCTGAATAGTACTGCCATCTCCAAGCTGTCTCCGGCTAATGAGTGTTGTGCTCTCCTATTTGAAATCTGCCGGCAGAAAAAGTGCTTTCAGAAGCGATTGATGACGCTTGAATGTTCAAAACATCTCGGGCCATCATTGAAAGTGTCGAAAATGTCTTCTCATTCTGCATCCAATATTTCAGCAAGTCTTTCTTTCCATCTTCATTGACAACTGTTTGGTAAGGTAAAATGCCCTGCAAAACAATAACACCGAACTCGCTAATTTGGTTAGCAGTGCTACCACCGCACATTCTATTTCTGAGGCTTTCAATACTGTCCGCAGAAACAACATATTTTTTTAGAGGATGTGTTGAAGCAGAAGAAGATGATACGAAAGCCGGTTGGTTACTAACACTTTCTTGCTGGTAATGCCGATATACTTTTTTGCATTCATCTTCTACGCTATCCAACACTTCTTCTAGCGTTTGTTCAATAAGTGGCTCAACATTTAAATTTTAGGGAGTTGGACGTGGTAGTACATCTATACAGTTATAAATATTTTCAATAAGACTTTTACAACCGTCTACTTTAATAGTCGGGTTTAATACAACACCCAATAATATAAATGGGGGGAATAAGAATAAAATATTTCTTTAATTTCATAAACATTTTTTTAATAGCTGCCTTTTAAGCAGGTTTTTCCATATATTCTTTAAGCAGTAAAAATATTATAGTTACATAAAACAACATAGTTGAAATAGTAGGATAATATAAATTAGAAAATTCTTTTGTTGCTCGTTGAAATTCTCTAGAAATACAATAAGTTCTCTAATTTTCCCCCAATCATTATCCACAATCATATCAGTTGAATTTTGATTATGAGCGTTAAAAAATAAAGTGATAGGTTTTCTATAATCATAAGCAAAAACTAGTTGGTCATATAAAGAATTCCACCTAGTGGATACTTCTTCGAGAATTTTTCTGTAAGATAGTCCACAATCGTGACAAGTTTTTTTATATTCTTTTCTCTGTTGAATTCTATTATTTTTAAAAATAAAGTTTATAGCAAATTGTATTTTTTCAAAAATATCTTGAAAAAGTGAAAGAACATCCTTTACAACTAAGTTATAAATATGACACGCACATTTGATATGAAAATGTTTTGAAAAAGACGGAGTTATAACTTCTTTTAAAACATAAATATCAGAATTGTTAGAAGCTGCATTATCTAATGTAATACTCATAACTTTATCAGTTATTCCGTAATAATCGCAGACTAAATAAATATTTTCTGAAATAAACTGACCAGTGTGCCTACTATCTATATATCTATATGCTAAAATACGTTTTTGCATAGACCATTTATAATCTATCCAATGACAGATTACCGTTAAATAATCATGGCCGTTAGTACTACGACCTATATCAGAAGTGTTACACCCCGCAATACCAGGGCTACTAATTGAGAACGTGATTAAGGATTTAAGATTTGAATTTTGGAAGGAAAGAATTATACATTTTCTTAAGGAAATTTTCGGAATAATGTGACCACGAAAAAATTATTAACTTGGAGTTTAATACTTCTAATTGGATTTATGAGATTAGTATTGGATTACGAAGAATTAGAATTGATAATATGGGGTCCGCCGAGAATTTCACAATTTCGCGGAGCCCTTCGATTTTAAGATATTTTGGAAATATCTAGATATTTTTCTAAAGAATGAAATTTTGGCCAATGGGAGAATGACATGTGTCCTCATCCACTTGTCTTGAAAGGAAAATATCTATATTAGAGATAGAGATTGAAGACTTAGCTCATTATTTCATTATCTTCCAAGACTTTCTTTTCTCTCTTCTCCTTGCTTAATTTTAGAAAATCCCAAGATTTTTTCAAGAATAAGAGTTGATTATTATCCAAGGTTTAGAACCCTAATCAAGTCTTAAACCAAGTTAACTCTCCAAAATCCTCCAAGAAACCATTTGGGCCGAGAATGACCATTAGAACCCTAGCTTGTTCGTCGACGTTTTGGAGGTAAAACGTGAAGGGAAGTTGATTATAAGATTGTAGTTGATGCTTGTGTGTGATTAGAACTTGAAGAAGTGGAGCAAAACGAAAACGGTGGGCCAAATTGGTGCGGACTGTTTTGGAAGTTTTGGGTCATTTTTAAGGTAAAAATTCTTCTTCCTCATGAATTAATTGGATATTACATGTTGTTATAGTTAGTAGATGAAATTGTATTAAGAAGAATGAAGATTAAAAAGTGTTTGGACCAATTTTGGTGGTTGGGCCGAGAATAGCACATTTTTAGGTCTTTGGAGTTTGTTGGTTATTGTTGTTGTTATCTTCACCTATTGCATGTTAAAATGAAGTAATATGGTTGTTGATAGGTTGATATGTCATATATAAAAGTGTTGGAACTTGAATTGGAATATAATGGATTAAGGAAAGAGTTATCGGATTGAAGTTGTTGGCCGTGGAATCTATAAAACTGTTGGACGTTATTATACCGTTTTTAGTGACTGTTTTAGGGCGTTGGAATTCTGAAAATTCAGCCCTCTTATTACATGATTAAGTATGGGAATTGTTAATGGAAGTCCTAAGAGATTAAGGGTGTAGAAAGGTATTAAAAGGATTCACTTTGTACCCTTGTTCTTGTTGGATATTTGACTGATTTTCATGGACTGTTTTGGTAGATTAAGGGGCTGAATTTTACACGTCAAGTAGGCGTGTAATCCCATTTGGTTAACTGTTGATTGTGCCTTAAATGAGGTTTGATTATTATTGAATTTGGGCCTTGGAAAAGGTGAAAAGTATGCGTATAAGCGGGAAGTCCGCCAAATTTCCGTAGAATAAGGGGACCATTACTTGGTATAAGTCTTATACTAGTGTGTATGAAGTTGATAGAAGTATTATTGTTGTTATAGGTTGAAGTACTACTTGTGGCATATTCTACTTGGCGTGTGGAGTAGCCGATAAGGTTGAAGTACCTATTCGGGGCGTATTCTACTTGTCGTGTTGGTTAGTCGTCAATGAGGTATGTGAACCTATTCCTTCTCTCTTTTGGCATGTTCTTTGTGTGAACCATAACTGTGGTATTGTTTCAAAAGTTATTCTACTCTTAGGAATTATGAAGTATTCACGTTATTGATTCTATTCTGAAGACATGTCTAAATTATTCCTAAGTCCTTACCAAGTCTTATGGGAGATGTTGGTAAGAGCTTTTAGTAAACGTTGGAGTCGAATTGATCTTGCTAGTTACATCACTAATGAGAAAAGGTATCAAACAAGCCATTGCAGCGTTAATGAAAAAGGAATCGACAATCTATTATAAAAGGAAAGTTGTTTACCTATTCGTTTGATAATGCCTTAAGTTTTTCTAAAAAAATAGTTCATTCTAATTGTGCTAATGAGAGTCAAAGATGATTTAAATTGTACATAATTGCTTGTGATAGCTATAGGAGTACATTCCTTAATATTCACACCGAGTCCCAGAATGGGCCGGAACATGTTGTACCTTATTTGACTTATAGCACATTACAACGAGTCTCAGAATGGGCCGGGACATGTCATACCTTGCATGACTTATAAAGCGTTACACCGAGTCCCAGAATGGGCCGGGACATGTCGTACCATGCGTGACTTATAGAGCGTTACACCGAGTCCCAGAATGGGCCGGGACATGTCGTACCTTGCATGACTTATAGGGCGTTACACCGAG
Source organism: Przewalskia tangutica (assembly GCA_029844215.1). Lineage (NCBI taxonomy): Eukaryota > Viridiplantae > Streptophyta > Magnoliopsida > Solanales > Solanaceae > Przewalskia > Przewalskia tangutica. The sequence goes on from CM056737.1 coordinate 64,846,387, forward strand.
TCCCAGAATGGCCGGGACATATCGTACCTTGCATGACTTATAGAGCGTTACACCGAGTCCCAGAATGGGCCGGGACATGTCGTACCTTACATGACTTATGTAGCGTTACACCGAGTCCCAAAATGGGCCGGGACATGTCGTACCTTGCATGAATTTTAGAGCGTTATACCGAGTCCCAGCCGGGACATGTCGTACCTCGCATAACAGTATTTGTTTATTTGGCCAGACGTTCTTAATTTTGGCATGACTTTCATTTTAAAAGGAAGTATCGTGGGCACGGTTGAATCTTATTCTAAAAAGGTACAGTGATACAGTGGTACAGTGATACAGTGATACAGTGGTACAATGGTACAGGGGTACAAGGTACAATTGGTTTATATCTGAAACGGTATTTTAAAAAGGTAAAGATGATTCTCATTACTCTATTTTGAAAAGGCACAGTATACTGGTATTTGATTATTATACTTGTCTCTTGTTATCCTTTTGGTCGGTTATAATCTTGTTTACTGTACTTCATCTTTACATACTTGGTATCTTGTCGTACTGACCCCCTTCGGGGAGCTGCGTTCATGCCCGCAGGTATTAGGTACTCAGTTGGGTGATCTGTGAGCTTAGAATCCTTGTTCAGCGTTTTGGGATAGCTTCAATATTCCGGAGCTTGTCATTTTGGCACAAGTCTTCCATTATGGCTAGGTATATTCAGGGGTACGGCGGGGCCTTGTCCCGTCATAGTTTACTGTCCAAACTCTTAGAGGTCTGTATTCATATGTGGACTGGACTTGCGTGAGTTGTATTTATATTTTTGTACAGTTGTAGTCCCATTCGGGTGTTATATATTATGGCAGTCTTGCTGGCTTTGACCTTGCAAAAGAAATGATGATGAGTGTTATTTAGCTTCCGCGGGTTACTTGTGTTGTATGGGTAGAAGGGTGCCCAGGTAGGGCACCAGTCGAGGTCCCGGGGTTCGGGTCGTGACAGAGTGGTATCAGATCAGTTAGTCCTCGGAATGTCTACAGACCGTGTGCAGTAGAGTCTTGGTTATCGGTGTGTTGTGCACCACACCCATAAACAGGAGGCTATAGTACATTTAAGATTGGTTTATATTCTTTCATCTCTAAGATCGTGCGATAGAGCTATGTCGTTAGGTTAGTCCCTCCCTAACATATTATTGTGGTTGCAACTATGAGAAAGCAACAACGGCCCAGAAGGAGAATATATGGACTTGGTATGCAGGTAGGTAAAAATTGTTGTATAGTTGGTATGATGATGTACATCTATACAAACATATTTGTTAGAGCCATGTGTGTGTTTCCTGAAGTGATTGTGGGTCATCATGGGTTGGCTAAGCTTTATAAATTGTTGGAAAGGTATGAAACAGTTTAATGAATCCACATAAGGGTTATATATGTGCTAATTTGGAATAATTAGGCGGCGATGAGCTGTCAAAATGGGTGATGAACCCTTAGGAGATCATGTTTAATTGACTTAAGGACATACCATGTTGTTAGATTAAGCGGTGTTGTATGCTTAAGTGATGTGTACAAATAATATTTGTATGGAGTAAATAGGGTTGTTGTGATTAGGACAACATGATTTTGAGATATTGAATGCCTGTATACGGGGAGAAATAATGTAAGCTTGGGACATAGAATATTTGAGGATCTTAGAGTATTGGATAATCGTTGAGACCTTAGATAGAGAAGGCCTTCAAGAGTAAAGTAATTTATGTGTGATTGTGGTTAAAGTACATGGTATATGTGAAGTATATTAGAGGTGATGATTCCTTGGTTTGAGTATAAACCACTTGTGATTGAGGTTGATGATTGTTGAGCCGATTAGAAATGGTATTATCAATTTTAAGGAATTGTAATAGGACCTTAGGAATGTGACTTTGATTACAAAGGAAGTACAATGTGCTAAAGACTATCCGAAGTAAAATGAGACTATGTGATATATTGTGACCGTGTGTGGCATCATTGGTTTTGTGGAGTATTGGTTGATAGGTATAGTAAGGAGACTATGCTGAAATCTGTATAGTTTGAGACCCACTATGAACATTCGGGAGGAATGTTTCTAAAGGGGGTAGGATGTTACACCTCGCAATACCAGGGCTACTAATTGAGAACGTGATTAAAGATTTAAGATTTGAATTTTGGAAGGAAATAATTATTACATTTTCTTAAGGAAAATTTCGAAATAATGTGACCACGGAAAAAATATTAACTTGGAGTTTAATACTTCTAATTGGATTTATGGGATTAGTATTGAATTACGAAGAATTAGAATTGATAATATGAGATCCGCCGAGAATTTCACAATTTCGCGGGGCCCTTCAATTTTAAGATATTTTGAAAATATCTAGATATTTTTCTAAAGAAGGAAATTTTGGCCAATGGGAGAGTGACATGTGTTCTCATCCACTTGTCTTGAAAGGAAAATATCTATATTAGAGATAGAGATTGAAGACTTAGCTCATTATTTCATTATCTTCCAAGACTTTCTTTTCTCTCTTCTCCTTGCTTAATTTTTGAAAATCCCAAGATTTTTCCAAGAATAAGAGTTGATTATTATCCAAGGTTAAGCACCCTAATCAAGTCTTAAACCAAGTTAACTCTCCAAAACCCTCCAAGAAACCATTTGGGACGAGAATGGCCATTAGAACCCTAGCTTGTTCGTCGACTTTTTGGAGGTAAAACATGAAGGGAAGTTGGTTATAAGCTTGTAGTGGATGCTTGTGTGTGATTGGAACTTGAAGAAGTGGAGCAAAACGAAAACGGTGGGCCAAATTGGTGCGGACTGTTTTGGAAGTTTTGGGTCATTTTAAGGTAAATATTCTTCTTCCTCTTGAAGTAATTGGATATTACATGTTGTTATAGTTAGTAGATGAACTTGTATTAAGAAGAATGAAGATTAAAAAGTGTTTGGACCAATTTTGGTGGTTGGGCCGAGAATAGCCCATTTTCTGGTCTTTGGAGTTTGTTGGTTATTGTTGTTATCTTCACCTATTGCATATTAAAATGAAGTAATATGGGTGATAAGTTGATATGTCATATATAGAAGTGTTGAAACTTGAATTGGAATATAATGGATTAAGGAAAGAGTTATCGGATTGTAGTTGTTGGCCGTGGAATCTATAAAATTGTTGGACGTTATTATACAGTGTTTAGGGCGTTGGAATTATGAAAATTCAACCCTCTTTTTACATGATTAAGTATGGGGATTGTTAATGGAAGTCCTAAGAGATTAAGGGTGTAGAAAGGTATTAAAAGGCTTCACTTTGTACCCTTGTTGTTGTTGGATATTGGACTGATTTTTATGGACTGTTTTGGTAGATTAAGGGGCTGAATTTTACACGTCAAGTAGGCGTGTAATCCCATTTGGTTAACTGTTGATTGTGCCTTAAATGGGGTTTGATTGTTATTGAATTTGGGCCTTGGAAAAGGTGAAAAAGTACGTATAAACGGGGGAAGTGCTGCCCAAATTTCCGTAGAATAAGGGGACCATTACTTGGTATAAGTCTTATACTAGTGTGTATGAAGTTGATAGAAGTATTATTGTTGTTATAGTTTGAAGTACTACTTGTGGCATATTCTACTTGGCGTGTGGAATAGCCGATAAGGTTGAAGTACCTATTCGGGGCGTATTCTACTTGTCGTGTTGGTTAGTCGTCAATGAGGTATATGAACATCTTCCTTTTCTCTTTTGGCATGTTCTTTGTGTGAACCATAACTGTGGTATTGTTTCAAAAGTTATTCTACTCTTAGGAGTTAGAGAGTATTCACGTTATTGATTCTATGCTAAAGGCATGTCTAAATTATTCCTAAGTCCTTACCAAGTCTTATGAGAGATGTTGGTAAGAGCTTTTAGTAAACGTTGGAGTCGAATTGATCTTGCTAGTTACAAAACTAATGAGAAAAGGTATTGAACAAGTCATTGCAGCGTTAATGAAAAAGGAATCGACAATCTATTATATTGAAATGAGTAGAATTTTCCATCTGCATAGAAGCTAAGATATAACCAGTTCGTTTTACACTTTCTAGGTTCACAGCTGATTAGATAAGATCATTATTAATATATAACCTAATGGCTCATAAAATGGATTAACTTGCCAATTTGGATCAGTTATCACCATGCAAATGTTTCCATAATGTTAGCCAGATGAGCGAGACGAATTAGATTATCTAGTTGGTACAAACGACGAGTGAATCCAATACTTGACTTGATCTTTATAAACTGAGCAGATTCTAAGCCTTAGTGATATTTCCCTTGATAGTACTTTGGGTTTTATAAAAGGAAAGTTGTTTACCTATTCGTTTGATATTGCCTTGAGTTTTTCTAAAACGATAGTTCATTCTAATTGTGCTAATGAGAGTCAAAGATGATTTAAATTGTACATAGTTACTTGTGATAGCTATAGGAGTACATTCCTTAATATTCACACCGAGTCTCAGAATGGGCCGGAGCATGTTGTACCTTATTTGACTTATAGCACATTACACCGAGTCCCAGAATGGGCCGGAACATGTCGTACCTTGCATGACTTTTAGAGCGTTACACCGAGTCCCAGAATGGGCCGGGACATGTCTTACATTGTATGACTTATAGAGCGTTACACCGAGTCCCAGAATGGGATGAGACATGTCGTACCTTGCATGACTTATAGAGTGTTACACCGAGTCCCAGAATGGGCCGGGACATGTCGTACCTTGCATGACTTATAGAACGTTACACCAAGTCCCAGAATGGGTCGGGACATGTCGTACCTTACATGACCTATAGAGCGTTACACCGAGTCCCAGAATGAGTCGGGACATGTCGTATCTTGCATGACTTATAGAGCGTTACATCGAGTTCCAGAATGGGACGGGACATGTCGTACCTTGCATGACTTATAGAGCGTTACACCGAATCCCAGAATGGGCCGGGACATGTCGTACCTTACATGACTTATATAGTGTTACACCGAGTCCCAGAATGGACCGGGACATGTCGTACCTTGCATGACTTTTAGAGCGTTATACCGAGTCCCAGAATGGGCCGGGACATGTCGTACCTCGCATAACATTATTTGTTTATTTGGCCAGACGTTCTTAATTTTGACATGACTCTCATTTTAAAATGAAGTATCGTGGACACGGTTGAATCTTATTCGAAAAATGTACAGTGATACAGTAGTACAGTGGTACAGTGATACAGTAGTACAGTGGTACAGTGTGATACAATGATACAGTGGTACAATGGTACAGGGGTACAGTGATACAAGGTACAGTTGGTTCCATATCTAAAACGATATTTTAAAAAGGTAAAGATGACTCTCATTACTCTATTTTGAAAAGGCACATTATACTGATATTTGATTATTATACTTGTCTCTTGTTATCCTTTTGGCCTGTTATAATCTTGTTTACTGTACTTCATGTTTACATACTTGGTACCTTGTCGTGTTGACCCCCTTCGGGGGGTTGCGTTCATGCCTGCAGGTATTAGGTACTCAGTTGGGTGATCTGTGAGCTTAGTATCCTTGTTCAGCGTTTTGGGATAGCTCCAATGTTCCGGAGCTTGTCATTTTGGCACAAGTCTTCCATTATGTCTAGGTATATTCAGGGGTATGGCGGGGTCTTGTCCTGTCATAGTTTCATCACAAAATTCTTAGGTGCAGATTCATATGTAAATTTGGACTTGCATGAGTTGTATTTATATTTTGGTACAGTTGTAGTCTCATTCGGGTGTTAAATATTATGGCAGCCTTGCCGGCTTTGCCCTTGCAAAAAAATGATGATGAATGTTATTTAGCTTCCGCAGGTTACTTGTGTTGTACGGGTAGAAGGTTGCCCAGGTAGGGCATCAGTCGCGGGCCCGGGGTTCGGTTCGTGACAAGAAGTTAGAGCGACATTGCCATTAAAATGATATAATGCATAACGTAAATACTGTTGATATTCATGTGCAAATTTAAATACATCTCTTTTAACAGTTGATCTAGGAAAACCTTTATAAGAAGGATTATACATATCTCCAATATAATGAATAAAACCATGAGATTCAGGAAATGAAAGAGGCAAACCCTCCACAACAACTAATTTTGCTAGTGCTTCCCTATCTTTATGTTTATCGTATTTATGGCCTACAACTCCCCCCATAATAGGGTTAATTTGACCATGTACTTTGTCCGGGACAGTATGTGAACCTTGTCCCGATTGAGAGGGCGCTTTCTCACCATCTTTTTCAATAATGTATTGTGCATGCAAGGCTTTGTGTTTTTGCAGTAGGTGTCTTCCTAATCCCCTCGTCCCACGATGACCTTGTCCAGTTTTAAAAGTATAAACAACTTTACAAGTTTTACATATAGCTACTTGATTTGGTACGTCCCTGTCAAAATATTTCCATACAGCTGATTTTAATAGTCGTTTTGCCGGACCTCGTCTCATACTAGGGGGAATATGAGGCATTTCACTAGTGGGTGTATCATCATCTACATTAGTGGGTGTATCATCATCTAGAATGACATCTAAATTAAAGGCTTTCTTCATTTTGACAAAATACATGGTCTTCTAGATCATATGGTATTTCAGGAAACTGTTCAGGATCAATAAAATCATCTTGTCTAGGAGTAGGACTAGGAATACTAGAAGAAGTATGTCACGACCCGACCCCGGGCCCGCGACTGGTGCCCTACCTGGACACCCCTTACATGTATACATCAGAGAATAGCAACGGAACATACATAAACTCATAAACCACTTAGACAGTAAAAATATCAACAGTCTAGCCGATAAGGCCACCTTCCGTGAAATATACATAACCCAAAAATAAAACAGTACATCTTTTTTCTTACAACCCAATCCACAAGACATGACTACAGACCTCTAAGAATAACAACTGTGACGGGACAGGGCCCCGTCATACCCCTGAATGTACAACAACCGACAATACCAGAGATCTGAACCAAGGATAAGCCTCCGGAGTAATGAAGCTTCTCAACAACTGAACAGTGATCCTAAGAGTGAGGATCATCAACCTGTATAACTCTAACTGCGGCATGAACGCAGCCCCCCGAAGGAGGTCAGTACAACATGTACCAAATATGTGAAACTGAAAGTACTGTAATGAAATCATAAAGTCTAAAATAAAGCTGGAGACATGTATGATAACTCAAATAACAGTACACTGTGCCTTACTAACAATGAGAGTAAACAAGTGTATACTTTACTGCATAAAAATAGGAGGTTCATGATCAAAGTAGGGTCATCCGCCCGTAGTATCATTAAGCAGTCCTACTCCTGGGCCTATTTGTCACGACCCGAACCCGGGCCCGTGACTGGTGCCTTACCCCGGGCACCCTAGTGATACAACATCAGAGTAATCAGCGGAACATAAAACAAGACATGAAAATATTATGAAGCAAGAAACGATGTCGGAGAAAACTTGCCTTACGGATATATATAAATCAATTTTAAAACCGACGATTCATCCCATTACAACTCGCCACGCGGCGATTACTGCACCTCTAAGAATGATACGACAACAATGGTGGGACGGGCCCCGCCACACCACGAATGTAAATACCTACAACGACAGCGGGAATATACCACCGATAACCTCCGAGAAACGGAGCTTCCATACGCTAATTGTGACCCGAGAACTAGGATCAACGATGGTGTACCTCAACTGCGGCATGAACACGGCCGGGCGAGGTCAAGACAACGGTACCAAGTATGTGGCGAAAAATATCGTAAATGAAATCATAATAGTCTATAAAGCGGAGACATGTATGATAACCAAACTACGATTCACAATAAATGGCGAAAGTCAAGTCGGGACTCACGCCTCAAAGTCATCACTCAAATGTAACTATGGGTCTCACGCCATAACATCAATCATGCGCCGTGGAATACCTTCCTCATCGCCAGCTTTATGATATAAAAGCACCAAGCACTACACATGAACACCAGGTCCCACTTGTGTCCTAATAAAACAGTACAGGGTAAGTACGAAGGCATAACCGACTACTAACACCCACAGTACTAACAGGGTCATAAACTGTCTCATGATATCTGTCTGCATCATTACATGATCAAAGCCGTCCACTCGCGCGCAGATCAAATGCGCGTCTAGCCTGGAACTCCGTAGCTCGCGTAGGCCAACCTCGTAGCCCGCGTGAGGTATTCCTCGCATCGGTGCTACTCCGGCATCGCCTGGACTCGCACCGCACGGCCACGAAGACCGCGTGACCACAAGGGCCGCAAACTAACACGAACTCCGTAGTTCCGCATGGATCCACGACCCGCACGAGGTATTCTCGAATCATGGTCCTGCACACTGAGTCTACCCCGCATCGGAGGCGCAACCTCCGAGACAAGTCAAGATGAGTGGTACAATACCAACATAACTACCGAGAGTCAAACGACTTTAGCGCGATCGAGGAAAACCCCTTTACACAAAACATCACAAGATACTAACACACGTAGCATCCTAGCATGTTTACTTATCAAATCAACAGAAAGTATTACAAGGCTATCACAAACCAACACAATCAAGTTATACACACAAGGTACGTTCTAATATATGATTAACAAGATCGTATCTATTCCCAAAGTACTTCATACATTATCTTTTAAAAAGATGCGTTACGTTTACAAAAGTCACACAATACGTAGTATATGAAAATAGAGTGATTATCTTTTGAAGTAAATCAAAACACTTACCTTTGTAAAATCAAGTAACAACATTATTTTCCAAGCGTCCAAGTTTGCCTAATTTCAAATGTTCACGGTTCTTATTTTAGAAAGGTTTCGTAGTTCATAGTCTTATTCATTTAAGAATATAATTCTCTTTTAAACCATCCGAGAAAACATAAGCCTTATATGTGAGTAGGATATTCTTGTTTATAACAATCTTATTACTGACCGTGATCTAGGAAATATCATTTTGTCTCATCTTAGCTTCATGCGGATGGAAGTTTCTCTGGTTTTAATAATACTTAATCACAAAATATTTCCTTTTATTAACGCTGCGGTGGTTTGTCGATACACGTTACGATTTCCAAATCAAGAAACATTATTAAGCCGTTATACCTAACTTCCCATAAAGCTAGTATAACTCTTAAGTTTTCAAAAACCGATATTTCTTCTTTCAAAATGATTCAAAATCTTTTGAAATACTTCAAGTTCTTTATTATTACATAACCACCGATTATAGTTCAAATCGATTACCCTTTTTAAAACCACAAGTATTTTCTTACCTACATAAAGTTATAACCAACTTCCCATAAAACCGTTATAACACTTTATGTTTTAGACCAATCAAATACATTTAACACGTATCGTCACCGTACTACATAGTTACACACATATCATGCTAGAAGAGATAGGAAGAGGTTCACATACCTCGCGACGATTATCGACTAATAGCGAAACGCTCCAAGTACTTCCAACCGTCGGCTACTCCTTAAGCCAAGTAGATCGCGCCATACGCGATCTTGAACCTATAAGGCCACAAGCGCGCTTTATTAACATATAGATCCTTCAGAGAACATTCTACGAAAATTGGCGACTCCCGCAACAACAGCGTAAATCTCTCCTCTATCGGAGCTACCAAGCCAACCGGGGTTATGCGTCTAAACGGACGTGCACAATTCTATCACACAGAAAAACTACACAAGTCTCATAATACGGTCCCATGTAATTACAGCCAAGACTCTTCTTTCGAAAAGGTTTCTTATAATTGGGCTTAAGTCAAAAGACATTGCCGATAACTACGTTCATTTCTATATATAGTATACTTCAACGATATATTCTAACAACATGTAATTTCCAATTACAATAGGGGGACAAGATAATAACCTCGATAAGCCCATAATTATCCAAGTATAAAGTCGATCAGCAGCGTTTAGCTCAACTCCGAGCGCCCAACCCGCTCCAAACTACCCTTAAGTTCTAACCAACTTCTACATACTACTCCAACTAACCATGGAGATTTTTCCTTAGGGTTTTGGTTTGGTGACTGACGAGAAGTATAATAGTATAACTGGGCTTTTGTATAGGTATAACCTTAGAATACTACAAGGTATACGGCTAAGGTAATTTGGGCATTATAACAATACTTTTGAGAGTATTTCTACCAAGAGGTGTGGGGGGTATATACGAAAACAACTAGGCTAGTGGGTACCCTGGCTAGCACCACAAGGAGTGGGGTGTATACCCGCCCACCCCACTGGGGGTACTCTCGACGAGGGGAGAGGGCTCTCGGCCGAACTCAACACAAAGGGGAGGAGGAGGATTTAACACTTAGAAATATTTGGAATGGATGAAGAAGTCATCGAAGGGTATTTATAGGTCAAGCCTTGGCCAACCAATGACCAAGATCTTGCCAAGTGCAAGACAAGTGTAGGGCCAAGATTCACCCATGTGTCCTTAACCAACTAACACACAAAATATCCTACCAACTACACCTCTCCATTTCGTCCAATCTGTCCCTCACGTCCGCGATGGGAGGTGCCAAGCGCCTCTCGTTGTCCAACACGTTCGCCACTCGGAAAAATCCATAAAAATAAAAATGATATGGCGGAATTTTCCCTACGAAAGCGTGGAAACGCTTTCATTAAAAACGACTTAACCGTGTTGTGCACAAAGTGAAAACGTCCAAGCCTATTTGAAGGTTCAAATTTTCTACGTACGTCCTTACGTACATACTCTGGAAATACGGGGTATAACATTCTCCCCTCCTTAGAAACATTCGTCCCGAATGTTCCTTCTAAGTCTCAAAACAAACGCGCGCGATAGTCTTCACTACTATACTTACGAGAACAATCCTTGCCACACATAGCCACAGAAACAACCGCGCAAATACCTCCATCCAAGTCCACGAGGAAACACCTCTAACATCACCACAAACACCTCTCTCCGGGTCTAAAATATACTTCCTTAGACCTTCTCTTTACAAAAGAAATGATACCACTTTTGTCACTTTGCCGCGAGGTTCTAGTGTCACTCGGCGACCAACAAATGGTGCCGGGCTGCGTCGATCCACGAGGTCGCCATACCCTCGAACTCTTACCACCTTCCGACATCGCTTTCCAAAACTCGGTTACTATCTCTAACGTGGTCGTCATTAGCGGGAACACTCTGGATGGATCTCGATACTTTCGAACATATCAATCTGAAAGGCCGGACGTATTGCCTCCTAAGTCGAGCAACAAAGCTAACATATAGGCAACGCGCCTATTCTTCATATGAACTCAAGGGCCCAAAGTAACTCGGGCTAAGTTCCTCTGTTTTCCAAAACTCGTCATACCCAACCCGGTGGTACTTTCAAGAAGACCGGCCGTCGGCTCGAACTCTAAGCGTCGCCGATTATTCATACGATTTCTCCGAGCTGCGAACCTCTTCTAGACAAGCTTTACCCTATCCACGATGCCGGAATGCTCAGGCACTATCTCGAATCTTGCCAACATCGAACCAATCGACCGTGACTTACACATCCACCCCTACAAGGCTTCATAAGGCGACATCCGAACACCGAAATGGTAGCTTAAACACTCCTCCACGAGACAACAATCCCCACAACTACCGCAAATCCACACATCGCCCGGGGGCGAACGCGATTCGAGACTCACTTGAGTTCTTAACCCCGCTTGGTAAAACTTCGAAACAACAACGGTACCACTGGGCTCCACTTATCGACATAAGGTGAAGGTAGGCACCGTGCGACCTTACAACCTTCGATAAAACAACACCTGTAGAGTAAACGGTCTTTGCTGAAAGCAGGCGGTGACCTCGCCGGCGAGCATCGGTCGAATCGTCCACGAACTCGCATAATCTGGTTAACTAAACTTGGGCCTAACACCCTCGTGACTTACCACGGTGACCACCACAACCGACCCCACCACCATACAGCGCGGGTTGACGCAACATGGCCTCAACCCTACCCGTCGCGCAAAACACTAGCTCCCGATCCGAACAATTTCACAAATCACGTTACTCAGGACTTATCCCATAAACATAGCTCACGCACTATGCAATCCTATGGGTCAAACACGAACACTACACCTTTACTCGAGATGACCTTACCTCTAAGGTCTCCACGTATAAAACTCTAAGGCTCACACCTTCTCTATCCCCCAATCATCCCCGGTTACAGAACCATGATTCCTAATCACAAATTACACATGCTATCGTAACATAAAGACTTAAGATATACTCATCTCGTCATACGCTACTAATCTCTAGAGGTTAAGGATAAACTCAGTATCTCTTGCTCACTCCTTAAGTCGTTCTAATCAAACACGCCTGCAGGCATAGCTAAGGAAGGTGGCGACTACCCATCGATCTGAAGGCTAAGTCCTCCTACAAGGACACTCTTTCGACATCGGACCACGGCGGTCGTAGGTAAAACAAGTACTAACTAAAGATGACATTCCGGGATGACGCGTCACACCAGAAACTGCGGGGAAAATCGAATCCGGTGGTGGAACTGCGTGTGCGTGAACAGGAAGCTGCGGAGCTCACCAACTCTGCATACGAACGCCCCGAACCCGTGGAGGACCTTTCACCGTGGATGTGCATAATCTAATCCCGGTGGCGACTTCGCCAAAAGTTACTAAAGGACCTTCTTTGCTCGGCCTTCGCGTCGCCCGTTAACGTGATCGATCTCACGTTTCTTGGCTTTCGCACAAAGCCCGCACTCGAGCCATGCTCAGCCTAATCGAATAATTACTCGACACTGACCCTTTCTAAGATATTCATCAAGACTCGCGGTACATCGCAGATACTCTGGTAGCCAAATCCATAGCTAGTAACGAGGTTGTCTTTTATGATTTATATTCTCTGTTTCCGTTCGTATGGCGAAGGTTCAAATGTCGTGGCGCAGCAGGAATTGCCGCCAGTGTAAACTCTGGGCCGTGACGAGCATAACTCCCCGAACGCAAGCACCTAACTCGGTGATGGTTGGGCACATGCCTCGTAACCCTCTCAACTCTACTCGCAGCCTCGCCGCGCGCCTCACGGGCCGAGTTGCCCTTACGCGGAGGCATAACGGTTAGGGAAAGAAATACGTGAGAGGGTCCAACTTACAACACAACTCTAAGGCACGATTTAAGAGTGAGAAGAATAGAAATCAATCCTAAATATCCTATAGCCTCCTGATTATTGGTGTGGTGCACAACACACCGATAATCAAGACTTCGGATCGATACGTCAGACACTTTCCAGGATTAATCGCTCGATACCACTTTTGTCACGACCGAACTCGGCCCGTGATCGTGCCTTACCGGGCACCCTAGTGATACAACATCGAGTAATCACGAACATAAAACAAGACATGAAAATATTATGAAGCAAGAAGCGATGTCGGAGAAACTTCGCTTTACGATATATATAAATCAATTTTAAAACCGAACAGTTACATCCCATTACAACTCGCCCACAACAAAGATTACTGCACCTCTAAGAATGATCGACAACAATGGCGATGCGGGCCCGCCACACCCTGAATGTAAATACCTACAACGGCAGGGACTATACCACTGATAACCTCCGAGAAACGGAGCTTCATACGCTGAATCGTGACCGAGAACTAGGATCAACGATCGTGTACTCAACTGCAGTGAACGCAGCCAAGGAGGTCGAGACAACGGTACGAAGTATGTGAAACGAAAAATGCGTAAATGAAATCATAATAGTCTATAAAGCAGAGACATGTATGATAACCAAACTACGATTACAATAAATAAAATAAGTCAAGTCGTGACTTACGCCCTCAAAGTCATCACTCAAATGTAACTATGGGTCTCACGCCCATAACATCAATCATGCCCGTGGACTACCTTCCTCACTGCCGGCAGTTTATGATATAAAAGCACCAAGCACTACACATGAACACCAGGTCCCGCCTGTGTCCTAATAAAACAAGCAGGTAAATGCGAAGGCATAACCGACTACTAACACCTACGCATTAACAGGTCAAAATCAGATCATGATATCTGTCTAGGATCACATGATCAAAGCCGGCCACTCGCTCGCAGATCAAATGTCGCGTCTAGCCCTCGAACTCTCCGTAGCTCGCGTAGGCCAACCTCATAGGCCCGCGAGGTATTCCTCGCATCGTCGGTAGCTACTCCGGCATCGATCCCGACTCGCGATCCGCATGGCCACAAAGCACCGCGTGACCACGAGGCCGCAAACTAACACGGAACTCCCGTAGTTCCGCATGGATCCCCGACCCGCATGAGGTATTCTCGAATCACGGTCCCGCATCGCTGAGTCTACCCCGCATCGGAGGCGCTTAACCTCGGAGACAAGTCAAGGTGAGTGGTACAATACCAACATAACTACCGAGAGTCAAACGACTTTAAGCGCAATCGAGGAAAACCCCTTTACACAAAACATCACAAGATACTAACACACGTAGCATCCTAGCATGTTTACTTATCAAATCAACAAGAAAGTATTACAAGGCTATCACAAACCAACACAATCAAGTTATACACACAAGGTACATTCTAATATATGATTAACAAGATCGGTATCTATTCCCAAAGTACTTCATACATTATCTTTTAAAAGATACGTTACGTTTACAAAAGTCACACAATACGTAGTATATGAAAATAGAGTGATTATCTTTTGAAGTAAATCAAAACACTTACCTTTGTAAAATCAAGTAACAACATTATTTTCCAAACGCCCAAGTTTGCCTAATTTCAAATGTTCACGGTTCTTATTTTAGAAAGGTTTCGTAGTTCATAGTCTTATTCATTTAAGAATATAATTCTCTTTTAAACCATCACGAGAAAACATAAGCCTTATATGAGTAGGATATTCTTGTTTATAACAATCTTATTACGTGACCGTGATCTAGGAAATATCATTTTGTCTCATCTTAGCTTACATGCGGATGGAAGTTTCTCGGTTTTAATAATACTTAATCACAAAATATTTCCTTTTATTAACGCTGCAGATGGTTTGTCGATACACATTCTGATTTCGAAATCAAGAAACATTCTTAAGCCGTTATACCTAACTTCCCATAAAGCTAGTATAACTCTTAAGTTTTCAAAACCAGATTTCTTCTTCTTTCAAAATGATTCAAAATCTTTTGAAATACTTCAAGTTCTTTATTATTACATAACCACCGATTATAGTTCAAATCGATTACCACTTTTAAAACCACAAGTATTTTCTTACCTACATAAAATGTATAACCAACTTCCCATAAAGCGTTATAACACTTTATGTTTTAGACCAATCAAATACATTTAACACATGACGCTCACCGCACTACATAGTTACACACATATCATGCTGAAGAGATAGGAAGAGGTTCACATACCTCGCGACGATTATCGACTAATAGCAAAACGCTCAAGTACTTCCAACCACGGCTACTCGCTGCCAGTAGATCGCGCCATACGCGATCTTGAACCTATAAGGCCATGGCGCTTATTAACATATAGATCCGCCGTAGAACATTCTACGTAAAATTCGCAAAGACTCCCCGCAACAACAGAAATCTCTCCTCTATCGGGGCGGCTACCAAGCCAACCAGGGGGTGTACGCCTAAACCGGACGTGCACAATTCTATCACACGTAAAAACTACACAAGTCATCGAATACGGTCCTATGTAATTACGGTCAAAGACTCTTCTTTCGAAAAGGTTTCTTATAATTCAGCTTAAGTCAAAAGACATCACGATAACTACGTTCATTTCTATATATAGTATACTTCAACTATATATTCTAACAACATGTAATTTCCAATTACAATAGGGGGACAAGATAATTACCTCGATAAGCCCATAATTATCCAAGTATAAAGTCGATCCTGGGAAACGTTTAGCTCCAACTCCGAGCGCCCAACTCCGCTCCAACTACCCTTAGAAGTTCTAACCAACCTACATACTACTCCAAATAACCATGGAGATTTTTCCTTAGGGTTTTGGTTTGGATCGACGGAAGTATAATAGTATAACCGGGCTTTTGTATAGGTATAACCAGAATACTACAAGGTATACGGCTAAGGTAATTTGGGCATTATAACAATACTTTTGAGAGTATTTCTACGAGGGGTATATACAAAAACAACTAGGCTGGGGTACCTACGGCTAGCACCACAAGGAGGGGGTGTATACCTCGGCCTACCCCACTGTGGGGTACTCTACCGAGGGGGAGAGGGGCTCTCGGCCGAACTCAACACAAATGGGAGGGAGGAGGATATTAACACTTAGAAATATTTGGAATGGATGAAGAAGTCATCCAGCGGTATTTATAGGTCAAGCCTTGCCAACCAATGGCCAAGATCTTGCCAAGTGCAAGGGCAAGTGTAGGCCAAGATTCACCCATGTGTCCTTAACCAACTAACACACAAAATATCCTACCAACTACACCTCCATTTCGTCCAATCCGTCCCTCACGTCCGCCAACGGAGGTGCCGTGCGCGCCTCTCGTTGGTCCAACACGTTACGCCACTCCGGAAAAATCCGCAAAAATAAAAATGATATAGCGGAATTTTCCCTACGAAAAGCGTGGAAACGTTTCATCGAAAACGACTCTAACCGTGTTGTGCACAAAGTGAAAACGTCGAAGCCTATTTGAAGGTTCAAATTTTCTACGCACGCCTCACGCATATACTGAAATACGGTATAACACTATTTCACCCGCGATAGGCGATGGACGCGTAGAGGTAACTTCTCGCATGATCGTATCCGCCCGACAGTCGGTGTGGACGCGTGAGGTAATCTCGTGATAGGACTGGTCCGCCCCGCATAGGACTATTTCACCCGCATGAGCCCTACAGACTCGCATGAGGTATTCCTCGCATCATGGGTAGCAAATTCACGAAATATGCAAATGTCACAAACCCGGGGAATGACCCCGTAATGAACAATATATCACTAGCACAACCGGCTATCATACATAACATAAGCACTACCAGCTTATCATACATTACATAATCACTACCAGCTTATCATACATAACATAAGCACTACCGGCCTATCATACATAACATAAGCACCACCGGCTTATCATAATTATCATAAGCAAGTTAAGAAATCCCCTAACTTCTTACTAGCTTTGATCATATACACTCTCATTTTAGTTTACTTAAGGCACTAACATGTCATTATAAAATACGGGAATTTAACCCAAAGTACTACGTACTTCTATTCTTTTAAAATGACTCTTTTTCATATAAAACTTCTAGGATACTAATAATCGTAGTATCAAGTCATATCTACTTTTCAAAACAAGTCACAATACCTTTTAGAACTACATTTAAAGACTTCTAAATCAAGTGACTTTTTACTTTAAATCTTTAAGCAATTGATGCCTTCAAATCAATTTGTCTTTCTTCCTTTCAAGTCATTTTATCTTAATTCACATTGCTAGAGTAAGCCATCCTTTTAACTTTTCATAAAGCTATTATAACCAACTTCCCATAAAGTCGTTATACTAACTTTATGCTTTAGACACTTACATTCTTCTTTATAACCAGAGACTTAAACTTTCCAAAAACCAAGTATCATATACTTTGAAAAATACTTCAAGTCTCTTATCTTTATAAGCTAAGATATCCTTAATCTTTAAAACAAGTGAGTTAATTCCCTAACTCAACCAACTTGGACATTCTTAAAACAAGTCAAGGATATCAAATGAAACTAGATTCATTTAAATCTCGTACGTCCACCGTACTATACATTTATAGCTACTCATGCTCAAGAGATAAGAAAGTTTCCACATACCTCTTTGGTTCAATCACTTGCTAAGTCCAATATGCCGTGTGTGGTATGTCAACCTATAATGACCATAATACGTCTATTAACTTCTAACTTTAAACATAGAATATCCCAAGTGTAAAGTCACTTAATTCTACGAAAAATTGGACAACACTTCCTTTGTTTCTACATACTTTTCCACCCTTTTCAAGGCCCGAAAGCAATAACCAAACGCCACATTTAAGGCTCAATAATTCAGCTAACCAAAGAGGATTACACACCTTAACAGAACGTGTAAAATTCTGCCCCACAATTTATACAAAACAGTCTAACAACTTAAGCCTCATTCCCGGCAACTATCAATATCAACAACAATATCAATTTCCATTAAATTCCTTTTTAATCCAAGTTGTTATTCCAACATGTTATATACCCTATAACAATTATAACAACTACAAATCCTTTATTTCTTAACAAGCGACGATTGTAACTATCGACTAAATTGATTACAACATAAATGGCTAACATGCCCATTTTCGGTTTATACAAGTCGACATGATCCAAATCTTTTCAAACTTCAATCTATTTACCACATGCTCATTTACCAACTACTATAACATAAAATCTTTAAATTACTTCCAAGAGGAGGGGGAATTTACCTTTAGGATTTCGCCCACACCAGCAAAATCTCGCCCACTGTAGCCCTTTTTCCGCAATTCCTTTTCATGTCAAAATCATCCACACGAACCCTCTACAAGTTTATTAACATCTTATCTTCTTGTCGCCTTTCCAAAATTTCATCTAGGCCTAGGGTTTTTCTCCCTTTAGAAGAGAGAAGGGAAGAGAATTTTTTTATTTGGATGAAATCTTGTAAATGATTTTAATCTTGCAAGACTTGGTCATATATAGCCTCTATCTTGTTATGCAAGTTGGGAGGGACACTTTTCGCCCTCCCATATGTTCTCTATACAAATATCTTCTAATTTAACCCCTTTTCCGCAGAAATTCCCGCCTCGGCGCCGCGGCCCTGCAGCCGGCGTCGTGGCGCTGCAACTTCAGAGAGGTTCAGGACTTACGGCGTCGTGACCCTATAGCCGGCGCCATGGCGCTGTGACGCCTGACTGAAACATTTTTCCCTCTCTTCTGTCAGCTGATCTTGTAACGTCCATAACTTTCTACTCAGATGTCCAATCGATGAGCGGCTTGTTGCGTTGGAAACTAGACTCAATGGAATTCATACTAGGCCTTTGAAATACCTAAAAACTCCTTATATACTAGGAGATATACCGCTCCAACGTTGACTGAAAATCTGCCCAAAAGCATTCTGTCAACTTATCCTTCCAAATTCAAATTTTATTTCCTTTCGTACGTTCTCAAATACATGACCTGGAATTACGGGGTGTAACATTCTTCCCCCCTTAGAAACATTCATCTCCGAATGTTCTTTCAGAGTCAATCTAACAGGTAGTGCCATAGTTTCCTTTTACATCCCCTACATACCAATTATGTCACAACTTGGCCACATAACAACATTTAAACAAATACTTAAATTAAAACTGACAAGTAGGGGAATGAATTACCTGAAGGTGTAGGGAATAAGTGAGGGTACTCTTCCTCATATCTTCCTCGGCTCCCCAAATCATCTTCTCTTTCAATATCATTCCGCCACAAGACTTTGACGGAAGCCACGTCCTTAGTCCGTAGTCGCCTGCCCTAGCGATCAAGTATCGCTATGGGACTCTCCTCAACGATAACCCCCCTGTCACTTGGACATTACTAACCGGAAAACTCTAGATGGATCTCCGATGCACTCCCATAACATACCAACATGAAAGATCGGATGTACAAGCCTCCCAAGCGGACGCCTACTTAGCTCATAGGCAACCTTGCCTACTCTACGAATAATCTGATAAGGCCCAATGTACCTTGTGCTTAGTTCCTCTTTATTCCCAAGCCTCATCACACCCTTCATGGTGGTGCCCTTAGAAGATTCCATTGTCAATCCGAAACTCTAAGTGTCGACGTCAATTCTCTGCATAAAGCTTCTGTCGACTCTGATCTTGCTAAAGAACTTTCCTGGATAAGCTTCGCCTTATCCACAGCCCGCTGAATCAAGTCTAAGCCAATTATCTGAATCTCGCCTTCGTCGAACCAACCAACCGGCGATCTACACTTTCTTTCATACAATGCCTCACACAGGGCCATCTGAATACTTGAATGGTAACGGGTATTATACGAAATTTAACGAGAGGCAAAAGATCCTCCCAGCTACCCCTGAAACCAAAAACACAGGCCCGCAACCTATCCTCAAGTATCTGGATAATATGCCTTGCCTGTCCGTCTGTCTGAGGGTGAAATGCAACACTGAGACTCACATGTGTCCCTAACCCCTTCTGAAAACCCTCCCAGAAGTTAGCCATAAACTGAGCTCATATGTCTGACATCATAAATGTAGGAACCCCGTACAGTCTCACAATCTTCCTGCTATATAATCTAGTATAATCCTCAACCGAGTAAGTGGTCCTGACCGGAAGAACATGGGCTGATTTCGTCAGCCTGTTTACTATGACCCTCAGGGAGTCGCACTTCCTCTGAGTACGATGCACCCCTGGAACAATTTCATATCAATCACATCTCATTCCTAAGTCGGGATCTCAATCGCATGTAATAGCCCACTGGGCTTCTGGTGCTCAACCTTGACCTGCCATTAATTCGAACACTAAGCAACAACTCTGCTACGTCCCTCTTCAGGCCTTCTTACCAACACATATATCTGAGGTCACGATACAGCTTAGTCGACCCCGAACAAATCGAGCAATGAGCACTGCGTGCTTCCCCTAAAACCTGCTGACAAGTCCTGCAGCATCGGACACACACAATCTATCATCATATCACAGCACCCTATCCGGTGCTACCCGTATAGGTCCTCCTCCTCTTGGAGAGTCGTATCTCAAATTCGCCCTAGAACTGAATCCTTATACTGTCGCCTCTTCACCTCTTTAACGAGGGAAAATTCGGCAACCTCTCGAATCTGAGCTCCACTATCATGCTCCCGTAACTACTGGAAAAAAATATATAGGTTGTTACCTTATCGTGTTGCATCTGCACACGACCCAGCCAAACACTCAAAGTGTTACCATAATAACCTAACCCTCTAGTCCCTCAGGCCTCAGAAGGGGTTAGAACTGTAGTCACGGTCAACTTATCTTTCAAATACTGGAAGCCTTTCTCATACTTACGAAATGTTCGGGCATCATTAATCTCAATTATGGTTCCTGATTCCATTTCTCTGTTGCAACCAAACGTGGTCACTATACTTAGATTCGACTCCTTTACTTGACTTATGGCTAAGACTTCCTGTCAATCACAATTTAAGGGGAGACCTCCTTGATCCCGTCAAGTAATAATCCTACTATTTTCTTTCAGCTCATAGAGCTTATAGTCAGGTGTTCAACCTTAATTCATGGTATTACATATCCTAATGGCTTGCCAAGATTTTCTTATCGTTCGAGTGTCTACTCGTCTTACCTTTATGTTTCATTTCAAGTTGTCCTGGGGTCCCTTACCCCCCCGTATTTTCCTACTATCCTTCTCATCAGTACATGTGTTGCCACATTTCCTCGAGGTGTTCTTACTGCCCATCATTCACTAATGGTCTTTACACTAGTATGGGGTAATCATATCTCGTGCAACTTACATAACCATAGTTGCATTCTCTTTATCATTTTGGTCATAACCCTTCCTTAGGCTCATTATTAGCAAAAATATTTCTATCTTGATTCTTGATCATACTGTTTCATTCATACGTACTACCTGCATTTATATCCTTACGACACTTCTTCAACCATTTCTAGTGTCGCCCTCAATTCTGACCCAATATCTTTTCCCGAGGTTATTTAAAATTGTAATTTATTGCGTAGCGACCCTAGAGATCTTACATCTCACATCCATCGCCTAATACCACAGGTACACATAACCCCATGACGTAAAACTATCCTTCTGCGTGGGGAGAGAGCTTATCTCCCTTCACCATCTTAATCATCAAGTGCCACCTTATAATCGTATAGATTTATAATACCTACCAGCGATGTCTTCTGTTTTCCACAGGCAGCACTCATACTTATCTTATTCTTGCCTTGCGCATTTTTGATAGAAATTATTCGGAATGTCGTGACCTTGACTACCACATTAAACCAATTCCAAGTACCTCCAAGGGCACTTAACATAAAATCCTTCAATAATTTTAATAAAACAAGTCACATAGACTCCACAATTTCATGTCAAAGAAGAAAGTAGTAACTTACAGTTTACTAGCACTTCCATTCCTTTCCCATCGATAACCGGCTCACCGGGAAACTGGAATCGAACCAACTTCTCTCTATAGTCAACCTTGGCATACAAGAAGCCCATTAGTCCATACCCATAATGACCTCAAACTCATGCATAACTCTGCAGTCTGCTAGGGTCCGACGATTGTATCATCACCGGGCAATTATTATATACCCGCTCAGCTACCACCCATCACTCTCGGGTGTAGTTACCTCGAAAGGTTCTCATGGATTCAGGCTCTATTCCTGTACACTTGGTTGCCCTCTTCCTTACTGGTCTTACTCTTTCTGTACTTCCGAACTTATGCTAACATACGTACATAACCTCCATACTGGTTATGACCTCCAATCTTTGGAGTTACAATATCGAACAAAAATAAGGCCATTTCCGGCTCTCACGACCTGGTTCCGGTGGAACGTGTCCACGAACTCGTAAAATGATTAACTAGACTTGGGTCTGGCATCCTCGTGACCCTATCACGTAGCGGGACTACTACCAACTGATCCCAATCCATTTTAGGTTATGGTGCGACCCGTAATAGGTTCTCAACCCGACCCACCGTCGAACTTAACTCTTACCATAAGTCTGAATTAAATCTTATTGCCGTGAAGGCCTTATATACCTAAGGTCTCGGCGGTTATCAATATTCTTAGGCTCGCACTTTCCATGCTCCAAGCCTACCTTATCAGCCTCCCCGTAAGTGGGTAAAATAACTTTTCATAACCCATAATCGTGTTGTCTTAATCATAACAACCATAATTACTTCCATACAGATCGCATCCGTACAATCCTCTTAAGCATACCAAGCAGCTTAATATACTAACATAGTCTTCCATTAAGTCCTTTAATCGTGACTTCTTATGGGTTCATTACCTTCTCAGACAGCTCATCACCTCCTAATTATCTCAGAGTAGCACGTAAAACTTTGATGAGAATTCATTAAGCTGTTCATACCTTCCCGGTATCTGATTAGTCCTTACCACTTCGTGGTAATCTATAATCATTCTAGGCAACACGCGTCTGACCCTCATACATAACTCCGTATAGCTGTATGTCATAATACCAACTATACTATAATTATTACCAACCTGGATACGCAATCCACATAATCCTTCATGGGTCACTGTTGCATTTCTCGTAGCTGCACTCAACATAACTCGTTAGGGAGTTACGACCCTAACAACACAGCTTTATCGCACGATCTTAGAGTGAGAAGAATGGAAACCAATCCTAAATGTCCTGCAGCCTCCTGATTATAGATGTGGTGCACAACACACCGATAATCAAGACTCTACTAGACACGGTCTGTAGACACTTTCCGATGACTAACTGCTCTGACACCACTTTTGTCACGACCCGACCCCGGGCCCGCGACTGGTGCACTACCTGGGCACCCCTTACAGGTATACATCAGAGAATAGTAGCGGAACATACATAAACTCATAAACCACTTAGACAGTAAAAGTATCAACAGTCTAGCCGATAAGGCCACCTTCCGTGAAATATACATAACCCAAAAATAAAACAGTACATCTTTGTTCTTACAACCCAATCCACAAGACATGACTACAGACCTCTAAGAATAACAACTGTGACGGGATAGGGCCGCCATACCTGAATGTACAACCGACAATACCGGATTCAACCAGGATAAGCCTCCGGAGTAATGGAGCTTCTCAACAGCTGAACAGTGATCCTAAGAGTGAGGATCATCAACCTGTATAACTCTACCTGCGGCATGAACGCAGCCCCCCGAAGGAGGTCAGTACAACATGTACCAAGTGTCGCGCCATTTTTCGACCGCGACTTTCTAAAAGCGAACCCTGCTTAAATAAAATGTTAGAAAATAAATAAAATGCTAAATATTAAAAGAAAGAATGTTGAAGTGTTGAAAAAAGTGCTAAAAGTTTAAAAAGGTTCGCGGAGTCGCCACCTAATTAATTCGGGTGAATTAGGACACCTAAATGTTAACTAGTTTAAAGTAAACATTAACTCCATTTAGTGGTCTGCTAAACTTAATGAGATTCTGGGTAAGGGTTCTTTGTTATCCTAAAGGGAAGGGGTTAGGCACCCTAAAAGATCCGCTAACTTGCGGTTGTCCGTTCAAATCTAGGGTTAGTTATTATTGCTAAGAATGCATGTTTTGAAAGTGCTTAAGCAAAAGATATTTGTAAGTAAAAATGTATTTTTTACCAACATAAAATATAAGAAAAATATATAAAATTAGTTCTAGTTAAAAATATGCATTTATGAAGTAATAAAAAAACGTACGAAATTTATCTTATAAGGTATAATATAGAGGTACTAATGCAAAATCTGCTATGACAAAATATATGCTTATAGGATATGACAATGTGTATTATGCGAAGGCTAACGATCTTGCGATTTAAATAAATTTTTCTATGTGAGTGCTAATAGGAGTCTATGAAAATGATCTTCTCATGTTAGGATTTAGTAACTAATAATGATTTGACTACCTAAATAATTATGCGAGTGGAGGATTACTAAATAGTTTGATTATAACTTAAGTAAGCTAAAATAATTAACTTAAAGGGGGAAAGCAAATTTCTAATGTCAAGCTACTTTATAGTCTATTGGTTCAAGGTTTAACTATTATGAATATTCTACTAATTAATGTAGCGTTAGACATATAATTTACAACAAATAAATGAATGGGGGCGGGGTAGAAAATAATTAAAAGGACTCGAGGAATGGCGATGTCTTTCGCCTGCGGCTTTGGAATTCCGATGCGGATAGAGAAATGCACATAGATGCGGGTATTAATTTGCCACGATGAGTCTCGCCATGAGACTCTTTGTTGCTCCGGTGCGTTTCATGTAAAAATAAAAGAAGATAAGGATTAGTGTATATCCGATTATTTAAATCATAAAAGAATCTACACACACCTGATCCATACTTGTACGCAACCAGTGCACAAAGGTATAAATCAGTCAATAAACCGAGGCCGTGCTGCGGCGATCGTGAAAGCAGGCCGGATGGTGAAATATCGGAGGTCAACCCGTAGAGCAAAATCTCATGGTTGAGTTGTAATGTACTTAAATGTTAACGATCGATGTATGTGGTAAGAGTAACTCACAATCCGCAGTATGTATTATGGCGTGACAAGAAATGCAGATAGTTAAAAGCAACACCTGATGACGGTTTAGGCGACATATGGTAACATGTAGAGAAGGAGTAGAGGAAATAGGCCTATCACGTGATCAGTATTTATTAGAGGTAGTTTGGTCGGACAAGCCAGCGATGGGCTTCACAAGAGACCAATATGAAAGAAAACTGCGGATGCGTAAGGCATTCAAGGCGTATGAGATGTATTAGAAGACATATCCAGGCATACAATCAATTTGTGATACACTCTTACTCATATATGAATGATCTAGATAAACTGTGTCCATCATTTTATAATCTAGAATCAACACATATTTCTTCAAACAATAATGCATGTGCTATGTTTCAGATAGTAGCTTGCAGCCAAAGTCTAAGGCTAATCACATTGACAAAGAAAATTCATACAGGCAAACATCAATGGCTCAAATTGAAGCCTAATCTCAAGCCACTTTACAAACATACTAACACTTAAGATATCATGCCCCTTTAAAAATGGATATAGAATCTTAAGGACATGACTGGGATCTATCACAGCCTGGTTGACATGATTTCAAACTTGGCTAAAGATTAAACGATCATTTTTTAGTTAGATAGATGTAAACAAGCAAATTAACCCCTTAGGTCAACAGGCATGATTCCACTTAATTCCCTCCACTACAGATTATTCGTTGAAACACTTTCAACACTGATTTAAACCAGCAACAAGTTATATAGCACATGTGTAAACCAAGCTGGAGATCTAATGCCATATAACATGTAATTTTTAGATACATTTACCAATCCTATTTCCCGCTCATAAAAACCTCCTACATTTTATCTAAGCAGACTTGGACATGCTCGAGGCGTAGTAGCGACTCTGATCGAAGATATGAACACATAAGCACATAAGCGACACAAAAGAACTGAGAGGAGTTCAGATTTACTTAAAGCAGAGCCTATTTCGTGTAGAATTCGTTCAATTATGAAGGCAACCAAACAGATTAACAAGCTGAAACAACTAAACTGAATCCCAACATAAACATGCAGTCCACCAAATATCTGAAATACAAAAAAGCATGAAACGACCATCGACATCAATTTAACACATGCTCAAACAGATGGCAAACAACAGAATACGAATAGACTAAAGTCAGGTGTGAGTTAAATTTACCTTCTCCGACGGCGAACCGAGGCAGCGTATCAAGTCGTCGGTCCACTCGACGGGTTTCGGATTTTGGGTTTGCAACGCGAATGAAAGGCGAGTTTTGTTTCTTGGTTTTGGTGGAACTAAAAGAAAGGATTCGAACCTTTATTCTTGCGATGCTAATTCTCTGGGTGCTGACTCCCTGACTCCCGATGCCTTGCTGTGTTCTCCCCGTCTCTGCTCTGTGTTCGACCCATTGCACGCTTTCAAATGTTCTGTATTTATAGCTCAGAGTTTGGGTTCTAATGTTGGTAAGCTTTTAGGGGTGATTTGGTGAGATGTTGTGCGGCTAATTCTTATGGGAAGACTTGATGTCGAAGCGAGTTATGGAAGATTTGGCAATAGGAAGGAAAGTAGATCCGGGGTTTATGGTAAGAAATCGTTGGTGGAGTGCGTGGGTAAAGGGAAAGGAAGGTCGCGGATTTTCCACCTGAAAATCCGCGAGATTCGCGACTCTGAGAGGGTGTCTGCGGTTCTAGGTTTAGGTTTGTTTTTCTAAGAAATTTGTTGAGGAAGATCGACGGCGAAGATTGCCGCCTATAAAGTGTGGGAAAAAATGAATTGAAATTTGAGGGTGATGGGGTGATAAGGGAGAAATGTTCTTGAAATGAATCAAAATTTGGGTAGGATTAGGGTAGTAAGTGTTAGGTTAGTTAATTAATTAAGTAGAGTTTTAAGTGTTTAATTATTAGGCTTTTAATTAGTATTAATAGTTTTAATTAATTAGTGATAAATTAACAAATTGTGATTAGATTATTTAGGTGCTTTGTTAGTCCGAGTTTGAGTTTGAAATTATTACAATAATAAATGCGGGTGTACTAATTAATTAATGCTTAATATTTTAGAATGCGGCGCTATTATTTTAAAATCTTATTATTGTTGTATTTTATTATTATAAAATTGTTTTAAAATTAGTGTAATTTTATAGTTAATGACTGGACGGGAGGGTCAAAATTGACTGTCAACAGTTGTCCCTCTTTGTATGGAGATGATGGAAGAATCTTCGGACAAAGACGTTGACTCATAGCCAATTTTGTCTCGATCCTCAGAGTTAAAAATGTTGGGCCATTAAGCAAGGCTGACGCAAAAATCAAAATTGTCGGTGTGAGTTATGGCGACATTTGGGCTACCATGGTCAAACACGAGGCGGGCTAACGCGGACTCAAAATTGTCGATTGTCGAGTTATGGCGACCTTTGGGCTACCATGGTCAAAACACCAAGGTGGGCTAACGTGGACTGAAATTTGTCTCGATTCGAGTTATGGCGACACCGGCCTGTGTAAAGAATAAAAATAAAATAAGCGGGCTTGAACTGGGTGTATCACCATGATCTTTGGGTTTTATGGTGATGTGGAGCAGTGAGAAGCGCGGCGCGACGCCGTTCGTTGGGAAGGTTGGCCCCCAACAAATTGCCGGTTAGTAAGAGAAAATCACGTTGTGCTCCATCTGCGGTTCTGTAGATCGAAGCTAAGATAGAAGCATTAGTGCATAATCAAAACAAAATAATGTAAGAATGTGAATTACGTGTTGTGGTTGTAGTCGATTGTATACTATATAATGAAATGATGTGATGATACGCCGTGCTTGTATGGCGAGATGCGGATGTTAAATCGTTGTATAGACGAAATGCAAATGCCGCCATGTATGGGCGTTGTCGTCATTGTATAGACGAAATGCAAACGTTCGTCGTTGTATAGACGAGATGCAAATGACGCCTCTTGTTGCAGTTTGACTTTGTGAGCGAATCTGTTGTGTTGGAATGTTGCTATTGGCGTCGTTTTCGGGCTTGTCGTCGTTTTTGGACTTGTTGTGTTGATGACGTCGTTGCCTTTGGACTTGTTGTGTTTGATGACGTCGTTGCCTGAACGTGTTGCTGCTGCCCCTGTAGACTAAAGCTCAAGAAAGAGTTAGTGCATAACTGCTAAGACAGAATAATAATAAAGCATAAAATGAGAAAAAAATGCAATTTTGAGAACAGAGAAAATCGTCCCTGCGTAGATGTGATATGTTGATGATGGCGTCGTTTTCGGACTTGGCGTCATTTTCGGACTTGGCGTCGTTTTGGACTTGGCGTCGTTTTTGGACTTGTCGTCGTTTTCGGACGTGGCGTCGTTTTCGGACGTGGAGTCGTTTTCGGACTCGGAGTCGTTTTCGGACTCGGAGTCGTTTTGGTGGCGTCGTTTGGACGTGGCGTCGTTTTGGGCGGGCGTCGTTGGTGTCGTTTGGGCGTGGTGTCGTTCGGACTCGGCGTCGTTTTGACGAGCCTGAGCCGTTTTGGACTTCGGGCCGTTTGGACTCGGCGTCGTTTTGGTGGCGTCGTTTTGGGCGGAGTTGTTCCGGACTCGGCGTCGTTTGAGTGGCGTCGTTGACCGGAGTCGTTCCGGACCGAGTCGTTTCGGACTCGGCGTCGTTTGGTGGCGTCGTTTTGAATGGCGTCGTTTTCGGACGCGACGTCGGACTCGACGTCGTTTGGACTTCGGCGTCGTTCCGGACTGGCGTCGTTTCGACTGAGTCATTTGGACGCGGCGTCGTTTGACGCGTCGTTTGGACCTTGGCGTCGTTTTGACGCGGCGTCGTTTTGGGCGGCGTCGTTTTGCCTTGGCGTCGTTTTCGACGGCGTCGTTTGCCAGCTGAGTCGTTCGGACTGAGTCGTTTTGAGCGTGTTCTTGATGCTCGCGTATAATAAATGCTCTGCTAAGCTTGAGAAAAATTAGTCTATAACTGGTAAAACAAGATGATGAATATATGAGAAATGCAATTATGTGAATAAGGATGTCTTCGTTGTATGATATGTGGGGTGTTGTGAATGCTGAGATGTTGTCATTGGGCGGACATCTTTGGATCTTGCGTGACAATTGCCGTGATGCCTTTGTTGTGATGCGTTTGTGAACCATGTGGATTGTCATGATGTCTTTGTTGTGCGTTTGTGCACTGCATGAGTTGCAATTTGACTCTAGGCCCGAGCTGATGCGCTATAATTTGTTGCGGGATTTAAACTCTGATTGTTGATGTTTATGCAGCCTGCTTGAAAAATTTTGTTGTATTTTATACGCTAGTATGCATAACTTTGTTGTACATACGCTAATATGAAGGACTGCGCTCGAAGAAAAATTTGTGAGTTTGAGGGGCGGTTGATTCGCGTTGACTTTGTAGTTTTGACTCTTGATGTCGGACGTCCGCCTTGTTTGGGACTCATAACCCTGCACAGTTTCCTACCTTGTCCCGATTTTGAAAAGGGTGTTTGGCCTAAGGGGTCTCGATGGAGTTGCTTGTATGTTATGTGTATTCTTGTTATTTTGAGCGAAGGAAAGTTTCTAATGGTGTGACCGGCCGATTTAGGCGCTACGTATCCCCACGAGAGAATCGGTCGTGGCGTAGTTCATTACAAGCGAAGAGTGGGTAGAATTCTATAGGTGGGACCGAGGCCGATATGGCGCCACGTATCCTTGAGGAATCGGTCGAGCGTAGTTCCAATTACAAGCGAAGGAGAAATTGGGATTTTGTAAAAGGTGGGACCGAAGCCGATGTGGCCGCCTACGTATCCGCAAGGGACTCAGGTCACACGTAGTTCCAAAGGTTTGTGATATTTCGGAGCCTGTCTATTTCGGCTGCGTGACTTCCATTTCTGCAATAGTTCGGCGGTGTTGATCATTGGTGTTTCTCATTTCTAACGCCTCTGCATCCTGCGGGAGCGGGGATGAGTCTAAGTTGTTTCGTTCGGTGCCTCTGGATTAGTCATTTATTGGATGATTGTGCTTACGCGATCGATGCGAATCAACCTTTTGGGGATAAGCTAGGCAAAAATAATCCTTTAACAAATGAAGCAAACCAAGTTAGTATAATATGCAAAAAGTTGCAGGCAATATATACTAATAAGCAAATTGCAAATCAAGTGCGTGTTCTAATATGTTTGGGACCTCTTTATGCTAGAGGTAGGCCTAAACGTCACATATGCGAGGTTATGATGGATCTGTCCAGGCCGCCCAACTGTAATGCTTTCATTGGAAATAGCGACCAAATGACGGTGCACTTTTCCCAATTTTGGCATGTCATGATTAGGTTTGGATTTGTCTATCATTGTCACGCTACATAGTATCTTTGGTTGGTCGTTGGGTTGAGAAACCCGTCGACAAGTTTGGTGTCTTCCTAATTGTGGTGTCGATGCCGAGGACCGAGCCACCTAAGGTAAATGCGCATGCCCTAAAATAAAGGGTGGTATAGCTATCTTAAGTTTCTAAGATTTGGCTTTTTCAGACGCATGAGTTCGGCTGACAACTCAGTGAGAAGGCTCTGTGACGCCATCGGTTAGACAGGACACTCGCGTATGTTACCAACTCTCCTAAATTTGGGTTTTGAAGAAAGAATTTTCTTTGATGCACCAGCGCCTCGCATGTAGTGTGTGATTGTGTGAATTTTCCAGAGTGGAAGAAATATGAGCGGAATGCCAGTTTAGGGAAAGCAGTAAAGCAGGTAGCAATTAAAATAAATAAAACAAATACAACACACAAAATTTGAATGCAAAAAGTAATGCCAAATAATAACCCTAGGTCTGTTGTGGTTAAGAACCTTAAATCCCCAGTGGAGTCGCCATTCTGTCGCGCCCTTTTTCGACCGCGACTTTCTAAAAGCGAACCCTGCTTAAATAAAATGTTAGAAAATAAATAAAATGCTAAATGTTAAAAGAAAGAATGTTGAAGTGTTGAAAAAAAAGTGCTAAAAGTTTAAAAAGGTTCGCGGAGTCGCCACCTAATTAATTCGGGTGAATTAGGACACCTAAATGTTAACTAGTTTAAAGTAAACATTAACTCCATTTAGTGGTCTGCTAAACTTAATGAGATTCTGGGTAAGGGTTCTTTGTTATCCTAAAGGGAAGGGGTTAGGCACCCTAAAGGATCCGCTAACTTGCGGTTGTCCGTTCAAATCTAGGGTTAGTTATTATTGCTAAGAATGCATGTTTTGAAAGTGCTTAAGCAAAAGATATTTGTAAGTAAAAATGTATTTTTTACCAACATAAAATATAAGAAAAATATATAAAGTTAGTTCTAGTTGAAAATATGCATTTATGAAGTAATAAAAAAACGTACGAAATTTATCTTATAAGGTATAATATAGAGGTACTAATGCAAAATCTGCTATGACAAAATATATGCTTATAGGATATGACAATGTGTATTATGCGAAGGCTAACGATCTTGCGATTTAAATAAATTTTTCTATGTGAGTGCTAATAGGAGTCTATGAAAATGATCTTCTCATGTTAGGATTTAGTAACTAATAATGCTTTGACTACCTAAATAATTATGCGATTGGAGGATTACTAAATAGTTTGATTATAACTTAAGTAAGCTAAAATAATTAACTTAAAGGGGGAAAGCAAATTTCTAATGTCAAGCTACTTTATAGTCTATTGGTTCAAGGTTTAACTATTATGAGTATTCTACTAATTAATGTAGCGTTAGACATATAATTTACAACAAATAAATGAATGGCGGGGTAGAAAATAATTAAAAGGACTAGGAATGGCGATGTCTTTACTTTCGACTTTGGAATTCGATGCGGATAGAGAAATGCACGTAGATGCGGGTATTAATTTGCCACGATGAGTCGCCATGAGACTCTTTGTTGCTCGGTCGTTTCATGTAAAAATAAAAGAAGATAAGGATTAGTGTATATCAGATTATTTAAATCATAAAAGAATCTACACATGATCCATACTTATGCGCAACGGTGCACAAAGGTATAAATCGATCGATAAACGAGGCCATCTGACGATCGGCAAAACAGAGCGGCGGATGGTGAAATACGGAGGTCAACCCGTAGAGCAAAATCTCGTGGTTCAAGTTGTAATGTACTTAAATGTTAACGATCGATGTATGTGGTAAGAGTAACTCACAATCCCTTTTACGTATGTATTATGGCGTGACAAGAAATGCGAGATAGTTAAAAGCAACACCTGATAGCGGTTTAGGCGACATATGGTAACGTGTAGAAGGGTAGAGGAAATAGGCCTATCTGCGATCAGTATTTATTAGAGGTAGTTTGGTCGGACAAGCCAACAAATGGCTTCAACAAGAGACCAATATGCAAGAAAACTGGCCCGATGCACGTAAGGCATTCAAGGCGTATGAGATGTATTAGAAGGCATATCGGCATACTGATCAAATTGTGATACACTCTTACTCATTTATGAATGATCTAGATAAACTGTGTCTATCATTTTATAATCAAGAATCAACACATATTTCTTCAAACAATAATGCATGTGCTATGTTTCAGATAGTAGCTGCGGCAAAGTCTAAGGCTAATCACATTGACAAAGTAAATTCATACAGGCAAACATCGAGCAGGCTCAAATTAAAGCCTAATCTCAAGCCACTTTACAAACATACTAACACTTAAGATATCATGCCCCTTTAAAAATGGATATAGAATCTTAGGGACATGGCTGGGATCTATCACAGCCTGGTTGACATGATTTCAAACTTGGCTAAAGATTAAACGATAATTTTTTAGTTAGATAGATGTAAACAAGCAAATTAACCCCTTAGGTCAGCGGGCATGATTCAACTTAATTCCCTCGCTCTGATTATTCGTTGAAACACTTTCAACATCGATTTAAACCAGCAACAAGTTATATAGCACATGTGTAAACCAAGCTGGAGATCTAATGCCATATAACATGTAATTTTTAGATACATTTACCAATCCTATTTCCTGCCATAAAACCCTCCTACATTTTATCTAAGCAGACTTGGACATGCTCGAGGCGTAGTGAGCTCTGATCGAAGATATGAACACATAAGCACATAAGCGACAAAAGAACCGAGAGAGTTCGGATTTACTTAAAGCGAGCCTATTTCGTGTAGAATTCGTTCAATTATGAAGGCAACCAAACAGTTAACAAGTGAAACAACTAAAGCGAATCCCAACATAAACATGCGGTCCACCAAATATACGAAATACAAAAAAAGCATGAAACGATCGCATCGACATCAATTTAACACATGCTCAAACGGATGGCAAACAATGAATCGAATAGACTAAAGTCATTGTGAGTTAAGTTTACCTTCTCGTGGCGAACCGAGGCAGCGTATCAAGTCGTCGGTCCGCTCGGAGTTTCGGATTTTGGGTTTGCAATGCGAATGAAAGGCGAGGTTTTGTTCTTTGGTTTTAATTTGGAACTAAAAGAAAGGGATTCGAACCTTTATTCTTGCGATGCTAATTCTCTGAGTCGACTCACGACTCCGATGCCTTGTTGTGTTCTCCCGTCTACGCTCTGTGTTCGACCAGCTGCATGCGCTCAAATGTTCTGTATTTATAGCTCAGAGTTTGGGTTCTAATGTTGGTAAGCTTTTAGGGCTGATTTGGTGAGATTTTGTGCTGCTAATTCTTATGGTAAGACTTGATTTCGAAGCGATTTATGGAAGATTTGGCAATAGGAAGGAAAGTAGATAATGGGTTTATGGTAAGAAATCGTTGGCTGGGTGCGTGGGTAAAGGGAAAGGAAGGTCGCCGGATTTTCCACCCTGAAAATCCGGCGGGTCGCTCTGAGGGGTGTGCGGCGGTTCTAGGTTTAGGTTTGTTTTTCTAAGGGGCTGTTGAGGAAGATCGACGGGGCGAAGGGCTGCTGGCCTATAAGGCTGTGGGGAAAAAATGAATTGGGCTGAGGGGTGATGGGCTGATAAGGGAGAAATGGCTGCTGGGGCGAATCGGGTATTGGGCTGGGTAGAATTAGGGTAGTAAGTGTTAGGTTAGTTAATTAATTAAGTAGAGTTTTTAAGTGTTTAATTATTAGGCTTTTAATTAGTATTAATAGTTTTAATTAATTAGTGATAAATTAACAAATTGTGATTAGATTATTTAGGTGCTTTGTTAGTCCGAGTTTGAGTTTGAAATTATT
Source organism: Przewalskia tangutica (assembly GCA_029844215.1). Classification (NCBI taxonomy): domain Eukaryota; kingdom Viridiplantae; phylum Streptophyta; class Magnoliopsida; order Solanales; family Solanaceae; genus Przewalskia; species Przewalskia tangutica. The sequence continues at coordinate 64,880,632 of CM056737.1, forward strand.
ACAATAATAAATGCGGGTGTGCTAATTAATTAATGCTTAATATTTTAGAATGCGGCGCTATTATTTTAAAATCTTATTATTGTTGTATTTTATTATTATAAAATTGTTTTAAAATTAGTGTAATTTTATAGTTAATGACTGGACGGGAGGGTCAAAATTGACTGTCAACACCAAGTATGTGAAACTGAAAATACTGTAATGAAATCATAAAGTCTAAAATAAAGCTGGAGACATGTATGATAACTCAAATAACAGTACACTGTGCCTTACTAACAATGAGAGTAAACAAGTGTATACTTTACTGCATAAAAATAGGAGGCTCATGATCAAAGTAGGGTCATCCGCCCGTAGTATCATTAAGCAGGCCTACTCCTGGGACTATTTCACCCGCATAGGCCGTATGGACCCGCATGAGGTAACCGCCGCATGCGTATCCGTCCGCATAGGTCGTGTGGACCTGCATGAGGTAATCTCCTCGCATAGGACTGGTCCGCCCCGCATAGGACTATTTCACTCGCATGAGCCCAACGGACTAGCATGAGGTATTCCTCGCATCATGGGTAGCAAATCCACGGAATATGCAAATGCCACAAACCCGGGGAATGACCCCGTAATGAACAATATATCACTAGCACAACCGACTATCATACATAACATAAGCACTACCAGCTTATCATACATTAAATAAGCACTATCAGCTTATCATACATAACATAAGCACTACCGGCTTATCATACATAACATAAGCATCACCGGTTTATCATAATTATCATAAGCAAGTTAAGAAATCCCCTAACTTCTTATTATCTTTGATCATATACACTCTCATTTTAGTTTACTTAAGACACTAACATGTCATTATAAAATCCGGGAATTTAACCCAAAGTACTACGTACTTCTATTCTTTTAAAATGACTCTTTTTCATATAAAACTTCTAGGATACTAATAACCGTAGTATCAAGTCATATCTATTTTTCAAAACAAGTCACAATACCTTTTAGAACTACATTTAAAGACTTCTAAATCAAGTGACTTTTTACTTTAAAACTTTAAGCAATTGATGCCTTCACATCAATTTGCCTTTCTTCCTTTCAAGTCATTTTATCTTAATTCACATTGCTAGAGTAAGCCATCCTTTTAACTTTCCATAAAGCTAGTATAACCAACTTTCCATAAAGCCGTTATACTAACTTTATGCTTTAGACACTTACATTCTTCTTTATAACCAGAGACTTAAACTTTCCAAAAACCAAGTATCATATACTTTGAAAAATACTTCAAGTCTCTTATCTTTAGAAGTTAAGATATCCTTAATCTTTAAAACAAGTGAGTTAATTCCCTAACTCAACCAACTTGGACACTCTTAAAACAAGTCAAGGATATCAAATGAAACTAGATTCATTTAAATCCCGTACGTCCACCGTACTATACATTTATAGCTACTCATGCTCAAGAGATAAGAAAGTTTCCACATACCTCTTTGGTTCAATCCACTTGCTAAGTCCAATATGCCGTGCGTAGTATGTCAACCTATAATGACCATAATACGTCTATTAACTTCTAACTTTAAACATAGAATATCCCAAGTATAAAGTCACTTAATTCTACGAAAAATTGGACATCACTTCCTTTGTTTCTACATACTTTTCCACCTTTTTCAAGGCCCGAAAGCAATAACCAAACGCCACATTTAAGGCTCAATAATTCAGCTAACCAAAGGGGATTACACACCTTAACATGACGTGTAAAATTTTGCCCCACAATTTATACAAAACAGTCTAACAACTTAAGTCTCATTCCCGACAACTATCAATATCAACAACAATATCAATTTCCATTCAATTCCTTTTTAATCGAAGTTGTTATTCCAACATGTTATATACCCTATAACAATTATAACAACTACAAATCCTTTCTTTCTTAACAAGCGACGATTGTAACTATCGACTAAATTGATTACAACATAAATTGCTAACATGCCCATTTTCGGTTTATACAAGTCGACATGATCCAAATCTTTTCAAACGTCAATCTATTTACCACATGCTCATTTACCAAATACTATACATGATTTAATTTACTTCCAAGAGGAGGGGGAATTTACCTTTAGGATTTCGCCCACACCAGCAAAATCTCGCCCACTGTAGCCCTTTTTCCGCAACTCCTTTTCACGTCAAAATCATCCACACGAACCCTCTACAAGTTTATTAACATCTTATCTTCTTGTCTCTTTTCCAAAATTTCATCTAGGCCTAGGGTTTTTCTCCCTTTAGAAGAGAGAAGGGAAGAGAATTTTATTAGGATGAAATCTTGTAAATAATTTTAATCTTGCAAAACTTGGTCATATATAGCCTCTATCTTGTTATGCAAGTTGGGAGAGACACTTGTCGCCCTCCCATATGTTCTCTATACAAATATCTTCTAATTTAACCCATTTTCCGCAGAAATTCCCGCCTCGGCGCCGCGGCCCTGCAGCCGGCGCCGTGGCGCTGCAACTTCAGAGAGGTTCAGGACTTACGGCGCTGCCCCATGAGCGGCGTCGTGGTATCGTGACGCTGGCGAAACATTTTTCCCTCTCTTCTGTCAGCTGATCTTGTAACGTCCATAACTTTCTACTCCGATGTCCAATCGACGAGCGACTTGTTGCGTTGGAAACTAGACTCAGTGGACTTCATACTAGGCCTTTGAAATACCTAAAAACTCCTTATATACTAGGATATATACCACTCCAAAGTTGACTGAAAATCTGCCCAAAAGCATTTTGTCAACTTATCCTTCCAAATTCAAATCTTATTTCCTTTCGTACTTTCTCAAATACATGACCTGGAATTACGGGGTGTAACAAAGTACCCTTGCCATTGTTACCCGCCCTACTAGAAGAAGTACCCTTGCCGAAAATACTTTTTGTTCTTTTCATTTTAATTATGGTAATAAATAGTCAAAGACTTAAAAATAATGAAATTAAATGTGCTAAATGAAATAAAGACAAAATAATAATTTAATGAGAGAACGAATGTACCAAAAGCCGACGTAGAGTCGACGTGTAATCGAGAGGTTGAAAATTGAAACTTTGCTCGATAGATAATCCTCAAGCTAGTTGTCAATTTATCTCCAATTCCCAAAATTAATAAATAGATTGAATATGTAGTAGACAATGTTGTATAGAGATTGATTGATTGAAAGATTAAAAAGAGTATGAAGATTTGTGAAAATAATAAGAAGATAAAATGAGATATTTACAGTTGGAAAATTGGGTTAAAGTATAAATATAATAACTTAGGGGTTAAAAATAAATATAAAGGGGGTAGGGGGAGTGGGGGAGGCCAAAAATGACCGTTGCTTGATGGCCAAAATGTAAAATGGTCGTTATTGCAATGACTATTTTTGCAATTGGGTGGGTTTCGGGCGGGACTGGGGCTGGACGGACGCGGGACGGGGCGGGTTAGAGCGGGACCGGGCCAGGCGGGACCATACCATGTCGTCGGTTCGAGCCGATCCTCTAATTTTTTTAATTATTCGGTCGACAGGCGGGGCCGGCCCGCCATCGGCGATCCTTGTGTAATGCCTCAGTTTTCTTATGAAGGTTGGGGTGGACGGGCACCTAGTGCCACCTCTATACAAGTAGCGTACTAAACAATACAAGTAGTTTACTATGTTCAATTACCTACCAGAAGACCCCAAAATAAATATATAGATATGTGGGCCTACAAGGCCTCAACTGTACAACCCCACATCACATAACACTACTGAGCAGATGTGTCCATCTGTCTACAAAAGGCTCTAAGAGTGTTTGACAAAACAACTTAGTCGGTACAAGGCCTTGGCCTACCCAACTAGCCTGTACAACTATATCATGACTCGACTTCTCGAGGAGGAAGTTGAGCTCACCAAAACTCTGATGATCAACTAGAGCATGTACACACAAATCTGCCACTTTCGAACCTGGACCTGCATCATGACATGCAGCGCCCCCGACAAAAGAAACATCGGTACGAATAATGCACTGAGTATGTAAGGCGGATAGAACAAATGATAAACTCTGAAACTTAAAGTAAAACAGATAAGCGAGTAACAACAAATATAGAAGGAATGTCACTTACCTATAGGTCGTATTCTACTAAATAGTTTCCAAATATGTTAACTGAAATGCTACTACAGGTCCAAGTTACATCTATATGGACACTAGTCTCTGTCTTGCAACTACACTCTACTTGGGCGACAAATGGGTCTTAGATCTTATCTACTTACAAGACCAAACTTGATCTCGCAAATACGCTCCATTTAGAGCAATAAATAGGTCTCGTAGACCAACTACTACTAACTCTGCAATGTGATAATTCAAGTTATACCTACTTATACAACTAATCTCTGTTTCGCAAATATGCTCCACTAGAGCGACAAATGAACCTTAGGAGTTCAGCAAATAGGCCTCGATGGCCGCCAAATAAGTCACGATGGCTAGCAAATAAGCTCAATGACTAGCAAATAGGCACAAGCTGGCAAATAGGCCGCGAGGGCCAATAAATCATATCACATAACTCAATTAAGTTATTTATACATCAACTATTGTTCCTCTTCTGAGGCGACACAACCTGTTACCATAATTACTTTTGAGAAATGTAATTAAAGACCCTCTTGTCCTCGGAGTTTAATCAAGTACACAAGCTTCCAATCGGAGGATTAAAAACTACTAAGGCAACCAACGTTGACAACTACACAAGTACATAGACATTTAACTAGAGAAGTCGAGCAACTAGTGCAACTGACAGGGGCAATTATACAACTAGCAAGTACGCAACACGGCGCCTACTACACCCGACCTCTGAGGACTTCATTTCAGAAAAACAACTATCATTCATTTCGGCCCCAGCAAGACTATTGCAGTCTACATCAAGACCAAGGAAAGGGAACAAAAGCATCAGCAGATCATCTTATCCATAAGAATATTTTATAGCCACAAAACATCAATTACACATTAGTACATCACTTAATGTATGAATTCAGGATTTCCAGTGATTGGTTTCAAACTCTTAATCCTACTGACGATTGATTTCAAACTCTTAATATGAGATTGTAAATTGTAACAGTGAATACTAAATAGCCAATAATAGCTAGATGTGCCTAGTGTTTACTACGGGCTATATCGTTTTGTATCCTTCAAGGCCCAAAGTCCACTACCCAAAATACTTTTTATATTCTGAAATATAATTTATTAAATATATTTTGATATACTAAATTTAACATATTTATTAATATATAAAATACATTTCGTACATATAAGGTTGTTCGGTTTTGTTCTTTTTTTTATTTTTTCTTATAAATCAAAAAGACCACCCTAATTGTTCGGGACGGTTATAAGATTAAATAAAATCCACGGTTTTATTGAAATAAATCTAAAAATCGATTCGATATGGTTTGGTTCGTATGGTTTTCAAAAAAAATTGATACCCCTAGATGTGTGTATACTATACCCTCCCCAAATTTTACTTGTGAAATTACACTGGATATGTGAAATTACACTGGGTATGTTTGAATAAATCATTCTCTATTAAAAATAATTTTATATTCCAAACTCGAATTCGAAATCTACTAAAAATAAAAAAATACTTATAACTCCACCCCAATCTGACATGGTACAGCCGGTTGTTAAGCACATAATCGATAAACATTTTTTAATGTGATATGAACATATTTGTCGCGGCTGGTGATGTTTGTCGTTATTAGCACGTAGATTGACAAATGTGGATATCCAATAATCTAGGGGAGAAAGATAATTACTATTCTTATTATTGTTAGAAAAATTATGGCGCAATCCCATAATTATATTTAATTATCATTAATCATGAATATAATGAATATTGTAATATCTTTAATTTAGGATTGTAGTCATATTAGTTAGAATGATTAAAAATTAATATCTTATATTTTAGGCTAGTTAAATAATTTTTTCTTAATACTAACATTATACCTATTGAAATGAAATCACTCAAGGAATTAATTTGACTCCATTATTAATATTAGGTCAAGAAATTGAGAGGTATTGTGGATACATTGAACGGAGTGGGAGTATTGAAGCTTTTCCTTTAAAGTATTGCTTCAATTTCACTACATTTTGTTTTGTCTTATACTTCCTCAGTTTTACAATACATCGTTGTTTAGAAATAAAATATTTTATTAAAGGATTGTGATAATTTACTAATATATTCTATAATCATTAAAAGTAAATCAATTATTATATATTTATCTCATAAAAAATACTTTCAAAGTACTATGAAACTTAGGGGTAAAATAGAGTATTATATAAAAAAAAAATCCTAGACAATCGTGTAGTATTTTGGAAGGTAGGGAGTAGTAATTATCGTAGTCAATTTCACTGCTTATTAAAGTAATTATCGATCTTTTTGTGTACAACTTCCGTACAACAACAATGGTACATAGTTCCTACAAGAATCACGAAAAGAATCAATATTACGTCAGTCACAATTAATCTCGAGTATTGTCACATGCTTCTTTCTATAAATTTACTTGAAAAGATAGCTTGTTAGGAAAACTAGCACTAGAATAAGTAGTGTATACTCCAAAAATACCAAAGTTTTGCATTTTTATCTCTCCTTTTTACTTGTTTTTTTTTTCTCACTTCCAGAGGCGAATGCACGTGAGTAAAGCTGACACTGCTTTGTTGAAAATTTTAATAAACATATAACAATAATAATATGTGATGGTAAAATAGTTTCATTGCTAGACTCCGGAAATGTCAGAGTATGTAGTAAAATTTGTCGGGTGAACGAAAACGGAAGAACTTAAAAGATAGATTGAATAAAGCTAAGTGTAATGTTGTCGAGTCGAGTGTTAACATTCTTTTTCTTAAGATAAAATTACTCTCGTATATAATGGCTTACGGTAGATGGGTAATAGTCTCTCAAGATAAAACGACAATATTTTCTCAAGTCTATCTTCGAGAAGCACTTAACACCCTGCAACTGGTCAAATAAATCATCAATCCTGGGAAGGGGAAACCTGTTCTTGATGGTTACCTTGTTCAGCTGCCTAAATCAATACACATCAGCAGCGAACCATCGTTCTTCCTCACAAATAATACTGGTGCACCCCAAGGAGATGTACTCGGCCTAATAAAGCCTTTTTCCAACAAGTCTCTCAGCTGCTCCTTCAAATTCTTCAGCTCTACATGTCACGATCCGACCCCGAGCCTGGTACCTTCCTGGACATATTATAAACGTAAAATACAAAAGCAGTTACCTCTTTTTTTTTTTACAAAGCGACCCACAGGATGTGACTACGGACCTCTAAGAGTTTTTGACATAACAACTGTGACGGGACAGGGCCCCGCCATACCCCTGAAATGTACATAAAACTACAACCTCAGGGAACGGTACCAAAAGACAAAGCCTCCGGAGAAATGGAGCTTTCTAAGAGCGACGTGATCACAGAGTGAGGATCAACAAGTATGTACCTCAACTGCGGCGTGAACGATCCAGAAGAGTCGATTACAAAATATGTACCAAGTATGTTAAAGCGAAAATCTTGTAATTTAAATCATAAAGTCTAGATATAAAAAGTCAAGACAAGTATGATAATCAAATTAACGATAACTGGCTATGAAATGAAAGTAATGAAAGTCGGTTTTTACCTTTTAAAGACTATTTCAACACATGAACAATAGTCACACCATAGCTAGGGACACAAGCCCTCAAAATCATCACACGATCCGATGAGGTCTCGAGCACGCAAAACATCAAAGCGTGCCCGTGGAATCCTCCATCACTGTCGACAGCCGTAAGTGTGAAATATATACATGTAACGCGCCCGTGGAATCCTCCATCACTGTCGGCGTGCACATATGCAATATATATATATATATCTCATGCCCGTGGAATCCCTCATCTCGGGTACATGACTTCATGAAGAGCAAATCCATGGGGTAATAATCGTATATAACATGCCCGTGGAATCCCTCATCTCGGGTACATGTCTTCATGGGAGCTAGTCCATGGAGTAATAGTATATAGCATGGTCGCGTGCCCGAATCCTTAATCGTATAAGCGTGGCTATGGAGAAATAATAGCATCCGAATTTAACGCAACACAGTCGCGTGCCGGAATCTCTCATCGTATAAGCATGTCCAAGGATCAATCACAATGGAAGCATACTCGTGGAATCCTCCATCACTGTCGGTACGTCCAAGTAAACTCACAACAAGACAGCCGGCCCTCCAACAGAGAGTCATGACAGCGTAAAATTATAATACTTGCACTCAAAGGCTATCACAAGCAAGCATAGGCAAGTTCATAAAATCTTTAGACTTTCGTTATCATACAAAAATGAATTTCATTTTATAAACTCAAGGCACTTTCGTATCACATAAAAATTCGGGAATTTAACCCAAAGTACTACGTACTTCCATTATTTTCAAAACAATCATTTTTATATAAAATCCCAAGATACTAACACCCGTAGTATCAAGGCACGTCTATGTTTCAAATTAAGTTACTAACCTTTAGAAATTCATTTCAAGGCTTTGAAACCAAGTAACTTATAATTTCATAACCTAGGCAACTCATGCCTATCAATCAAATAGACCACACTTTTAACCTTGCATAAAGTCGTTATAATTAACTTCCATAAAGCCGTTATAACTTTTTATGTCTTAGACAAATTCATTCTTTTTATAACCAAGAGACTTATACTTTCAAAACCAAGTATCATATACTTTCAAAATACTTCAAGTCTCTTAACTTTAGAAATCAAGTTTCTTAACTTAGAATATCAAGTCTCTTATCTTTAGAATATCAAGTATTCTATATACTTTCAAGTCAAGAAATCTTTGTTTACCTTATTAGAATAAACCATTCTTTTAACTTCGCATAAAGTTATTATAACCAACTTTCCATAAAACCGTTATACTAACTTTATGCTTCTGAAACTAAGACATTTTTATTCTTTAAAAACAAGTGAGTTAATTCTCTAACTCAACCAACTTAGACATTCATAAACAAGTCAAGGATATCAAATGAAACTGAATTCATTTAAATCTCGTACGTCTACCGTACTATGCATTTATAGCTACTCATGCTCAAGAGATAAGAAAAGTTTCACATACCTATTCGGCTTAATCCACTTGCTAACTTGAATATGTCGTACGTAGAATGTCAACCTATAATAACCATAACACGACTATTAACCTCTAGCTTCAAACGTAGAATGTTCTAAGTGTAAAGTCACTTATTCTACGGAAAATTGGACAACACTTCCTTCGTTTCTACATACTTGATCGGTGTATTTTATATACACCTTTTGAGTCATTTTTAGTTAGTATTTTACTCATTTCATTTATGTTTAGTATAGTATTAGGGTTGTTTTCCTTTCTTTTGTGTCACAGCGGTCAGAAATGGAGAAATGACAAAAAAAAGAAGATGAAATGAGAATAAATGAGATGGAATTGCACACTAAAAGGGCCAAGAAATTAAGCCTAAGAAATTCCGGGAAATATAGAAGAAATCAGACGAAGACCGGACAAACAAAGGACGAAGAAACGAAAAATCCGGAAGAATGCCGTCACCGGCGCCGCAGCGCCTGGAAGAAGCGCCGCGACGCCGACGCTGGCGTCAAAGCTCTCGATTTTCAGTCGTGGCGCTTGCCGGCGCGGCGCCGACTCGAGATTTCTGAGTTTTGGGCCGAATTTGACACGTTTTCATAGTCCAAAAGGGATAACTTTTCCTCCCTAAATATTCCTTAAACCCTTTACCTAAAAGGATTCCATAACCTTTCCTACCTACATAATCCCTAACCCTTTACCTAAAGGATTCTTGGGCTATAAATAGTCTCTACATCATTAGAAGAATTCATCCACCATCCTTCATTCCACATTCCCATCCATCTCCCAATCCATCACACATCCCATTCTCCATCCACCATTCCATTCCATCTTGTAAATATTCCACAACACAATCCTTGGATGCTAGAAGGCTTGGAGACTTGTTCTTGAGTATTTTCTTTTCTTTCTTTTGCTTTGTTTATTTCAGTTCATGTATGGAGATTATATTAGTTCTTAGCGTGACTATGGCTAGGAGCTAATTACTTTGTTAGGGATTTCCTTGTGATTCTCTTGAAACTCTTATTCATGAATTAATACATTAATTAATTTCTTCTTCACTTGCTTAAGATTTATTCAATAATTGCTTTGATTGCTTGATAATTAATTGATCACTAGTTATCATCACTTATATGAGTTCTAATCGAAATCCGAAAGGGAGATTGTGAATATGCTATAGTTGAATAAACATAGGTTTAAATCGTGGACGAAAGTACCCCGATACTTGTGTAGCTTAATAGGTTATTGCTCTTAATCCTCATTTGTAGTCAATCTTGTCACCGAAAGGTAGAAGGGTTCTCCATTGAGGTTGAGTGTTTATATTACCTTAACAGGAGTATAAAACGGCATAGTTAATCTGCTATCTTAACGTAGAAGAAGAAGTCAGTCTAATTGTATTAAGGATTGAATAGAGTAGATAGTTGATGATCTTGGAAGCCCTAATTCTCCATCATAACTGATTTAAATCAAAGTATTTTCATAATTAGTTTATTTCCTGCATTATTAGTTTAGAATTCCAATTCAATTAACGTTAACCAAATAGAAACTAAAGGATAGATAATCGGTATTTGAAAATCAGTCCCTGAGGACGATATTCGGTCTTACCTAGACTATATTACTTGTCACGATACGTGCACTTGCGTTAGTGTGTGCATAAATCGCGCATCAATACTTTTCCACCATTTTCAAGGCCCGAAATCAATAACCAACATGCCACATTTAAGGCGCAACAATTCAGCTAACCAAATGGGATTACACGCCTTAACATGACGTGTAAAATTCTGCCCCACAATTTATATAAAACAGTCCAATATTAAATGTCATCCTCGGCTAAAATGTACAACCACATACAATCTTATCCAATTCCTTTTCAATCCATATTGTCGTTCTAACATGTTATATAGTCGCAACCAATTTCAACAACTATAATCCCTTATTTAGATAACATGCGACGATTATAACTATCGACCCATTTGTATTGTACTTTCAATTGCTAATAAGCCCATGCTCGGATTTAGGCTCCCAATATTCTATAGCACTTATCAATCTTCAATGCATAATTCACATGATCAATTATCAATTACTAAAATCACTTCAATAAACCCCACATAAAAGTGAAGACAACGACCATATAAATCCAACGAACAAGAGGCTCGAAAACTGTCCTTTTATACTTTCATTTGTGACATAACAACCTTCAATTCTTATATCCATTTTACCCATCACAATATCCTTCTCCAATTTCTACAATACGTGACATAATTTATTTCAAGAAGGAGAATGAATTTACCATGGAATTTTGTCCAAACAGTCCAACAATCTCGCCCACTTTAGCCCTCTTTCCGCAATTCTTCTTCACGTTAAAATCACCCACACGAACCATCTACAAGCTTGCCAACATATTGCCTTCTTGTCGCCTTTCCAACAATTTCATCTAGGCTTAGGCTTTTATCAAATTTCTAGAGAGAAGAGAAGAGAAATCTTTAGGATGAAGTCTTGCAAATGGCTAAGTCTTGCAAGACTTGGTCATAATATAGCCTCTATCTTGTTCTACAAGTTGAGAGGGACACTTGTCGCCCTCCCATAGGTCCTTTACATAAATATCTTCTAATTTTACCCAATTTCCGCAAAAAATCCCGGCTCGGCGCCGCGGCCCTGCAGTCGGCGCCGTGGCGCCTGACTGAAACATTTTCCTCCTCTTCCGTCAGCTGAACTTCTAATGCCCATAACTTTTTACTCCGATGTCCAATGGACGAGCGGTTTTTTGCGTTGGAAACTAGACTCAACGAACTTCATATTAGGATTTTGAAACCCCTAAAAACTCCAAAAAAATACTGGGAGATATATCGCTCCAAAGTTGACTGAAAATCTGTCCAAAAGCATTCCGCCAACTTATCTTTCCAATTTCAAATCTTATTTCCTTTCGTACGTTCTCAAATACATGTCCTGGAAATTACGGGGTGTAACATTCTTCCCCCCTTAAAAACATTCGTCCCGAATGTTCTTTCGAGGCTCCATCTAAACAGATATCGGCATAGTCCCCTTCTTTCCAAATCTCATCACACCCTTCATACAATACTTATACTAAAACTTCAACCTGAACTCTAAGTGTCGACGTCGGTTATCTGCATAAAACTTCTGCTGACTCTAAGCTTACTAATAATCTTTCCCGGATAAGCTTCGCCTTATCCACGCGGCCGTGAATCAGTGCAGGCTAATTATCCGAACCTTGCCTCGTTGAACCACGATCGGCGATTACACTCTCTTTCATCTGAGGCCTCATACGTGGTCATCGAATACTTGAATGATAGCGGGTATTATCTGTGACTCAGCGAGAGGCAAAAGATCCTCCCATATACCACGAAATCAATAACACGTACGCATGACCTATCCTCGCGTATGCGGATAACATGCCTGCACCTTTGTCCGTCGATGCGAGGGTGAAATGTAACACCGAGACTCACCTCTGTCACCAATCTCTTCTGGAAAACCTCCAGAAGCTAGCGTAGCGGGCTCAAATCATGCATCAATAAATGTAGGAACCCCGTGCAGTCTCATAATCTTCCTAATATATAATCTCGCATAATCCTCGATTGCCTCAACACAATACGTTTCCCACGGTTATCTAAAATTGTAACCTATGGCATGACGACACTGAAGATCTTACGTCTCGCGTCTGCCTAATAACGCGAGTACCATAACCCATGTCGTAAAACCATCCTTTTACGTGGGGGAGGAAGCTTATCTCCCCTTTTTAATCTTGATCATCAAGCGCCACCTTATAATCGTACAGATTTTCAAAACCTACCAACGATGTCTTTTGTTTTCCGCAGGCAGCACTCGTACTTATCTTATTCTTGCTTTGCGTATTTTTCTGAAATTTTTTGGAAAGTCGTGGCCCTGACCACCACACTAAACCAACTCCAAGTACCTCCAAGGGCACTTATCATAAAATCCTTTAACAATCGTACGTTCTTATCTCCGTCTCTTAACGTTCAAATTCAAATCAATCATTTCAATAAAACAAGTCACAAAGACTCCATAGTTTATCATGTCAAAGAAGGAAGAGATAACTTAAATATTACTAACACTTCCATTCCTTCCCCAGATGGCAGGCTCGCGGAAGCGGAATCGAACGACCTCTCTCTGATCAACTCTGGCATACACGAAGCCAACTAGTCCGTACCCATAATGACCTCAGAGTATGTAGTATCCAGCTCTACTAGATCTGATAGGGTCTGACGACTGCATCATCATTAGGCAAATCTTATATACCCGCTCAGCTACCACCCAATCACCCTCTGGTGTAGCCACCTCGAAATGTCCTTATGGATTCAGGCTCTATTCCTCTACACTTGGTTGCTCTCTTTCTTACTGGTCATACTCTTTCCGTACTTCCAAACTTATTCTAGCATACGTACATAACCTCCATACTAATTCTGGCCTCCAATCTTTGGAGTTACTAAATCGAACAATATAAGGTCATTTAGGCTCTGCGACACTGGTTCGGTGGAACGCGTCCACGAACCCGTAAAACGATTAACTAGACTTGGGTCTTGCACCCTCATGACCCTGTCACGTAGCGGGACTACTACCAAATGATCCCACCCCACAAACGGGTACACTAACTTCTCATAATACCATAATCGTGTTGTCTTGATCACAACAACCATTACTTACTCCATACGGATCTCATTTGTACAATCCTCTTAAGCATACCACGTAGTTTAATCTATTAACATAGTCGTTCATTAAGTCTCTTAACATGACTTCTTAAGGGTTCATTACCCTTTCAGACGGCTCATCATCTCCTAATTATTTCAAATTAGCACGTAAAACCTTGATGATAATCCATTAAGCTGTTTCATACCTTCCCGGTATCTAGTTAGTCCTTACCAACTCTTGGTAATCTAAAATAATTCTAGGCAACACGCGTCTGACCCTCATACACAAATCCGTATAGATGTATGTCATAATACCAACAATACAACAATTACTACCAACCTGGATACACAATTCACATAATCCTTCCGGGGTCACTGCTTCATTTCTCATAGCTGCAATCAACATAACTCGTTAGGGAGAGACGACCCTAACAACACAGCTCTATCGCCTCTGGGATATGTTAATCGCTGGAGACAAGAACGAGTGAATCTAGTTTCGAGAGCATGCCTTACTCTAATAGGGGCCCACGATATCAGAGTGAGAAGAATGGAAACCAATCCTAAATGTTCTGTAGCCTCCTGGTTAAAGATTGGTGCATAATACACCGATAACCAAGACTCTACTAGACGCATGCGTAGACATTTTACGAGGACTAAGCGCTCGATACCACTTTTGTCACGACCGACCGGGCCTGGCAGTACCCTACAGGCACCGCAAAGGTATACATCAGAGATAAACAGCGGAACATACAAAAACTCAGCAAGAAATAAATAACAGGTTAGCCGATAAGGCTACCTTCCTGGACATATTATAAACGTAAATAAAAAAGCAGTTACCTTTTTTTTTTACAAAGCGACCCACAAGATGTGACTACAGACCTCTAAGATTTTTTGACATAACAACTGTGACGGGACAGGGCCCCGCCATACCCCTGAAATGTACATAAAACTAAAAGCTCAGGGAACTGTACCAAAAGATAAATCCTCCGGATAAATGGAGCTTTCCAAGAACTGAATAGTGATCCTAAGAGTGAGGATCAGCAAGCTATGTACCTCAACCTGCGACATGAACGCAGCCCCCCGAAGGAGGTCAGTACAAAACATGTACCAAGTATGTAAAGCGAAAATGCGTAATTTAAATCATAAAGTCTAGATATAAAAGGCGGAGACAAGTATGATAATCAAATTAACGATCTAATCGTATCTTCTTATAAATGAAAGTAATGAAAGTCAGTTTTTACCTTTTAAAGACTATTTCAACACATAAACAATAGTCACACCATAGCTAGGGACACAAGCCCTCAAAATCATCACATGATCCGATGAGGTCTCGAGCACGCAAAACGTCAAAGCGTGCGTGGAATCCTCAATCCATTATCGCCGGTAGTAAGTATGAAATATATCCATTATAACGCGAGTGGAATCTTCCATCTCTGTCGGCGTGCACATATGCAATATATATATATATATATATATATATATATATATATATATATATATATATATATATATATATATATCTCATGCCCGTGGAATCCCTCATCTCGGGTACATGACTTCATGGAGAGCAAATCCATGGGGTAATAATCGTATATAACATGCCCGTGGAATCCCTCATCTCGGGTACATGTCTTCATGGGGAGCTAGTCCATGGAGTAATAGTATATAACATGGTCGCATGCCCCGGAATCCTTCATCGTATAAGCATGGCCATGGAGAAATAATAGCATCCGGGAATTTAACCCGCATCCTGGTCGCATGCCCCGGAATCCCTTATCGTATAAGAATGTCCAAGGATCAATCACAATGGAAGCATACCCATGGAGTCCTCCATCACTGTCGGTACGTCCAAGTAAACTCACAACAAGACAGTCGACCCTCCAACTGAGAGTCACGACAGCGTAAAAATATAATACTTGCACTCAAAGGCTATCACAAGCAAGCCTAGGCAAGTTCATAAAATCTTTAGACTTTCGTTATCATACAAAAATGAATTTCATTTTATAAACTCAAGGCACTTTCGTATCACATAAAAATCCGGGAATTTAACCCAAAGTACTACGTACTTCCATTATTTTCAAAAGACTCTTTTTTATATAAAACTCCAAGATACTAACACCCGTAGTATCAAGACACGTCTATTTTTCAAATTAAGTTACTAACCTTTAGAAATTCATTTCAAGGCTTTGAAGCCAAGTAACTTATAATTTCATAACCTAGGCAACTCATGCCTATCAATCAAATAGACCACACTTTTAACCTTTCATAAAGTCGTTATAACTAACTTCCCATAAAACCGTTATAACTCTTTATGTCTTAGACAAATTCATTCTTTTTATAACCAAGAGACTTGTACTTTCAAAACCAAGTATCATATACTTTCAAAATACTTCAAGTCTCTTAACTTTAGAAATCAAGTTTCTTAACTTAGAATATCAAGTCTCTTACCTTTAGAATATCAAGTATTCTATACATTTTCAAGTCAAGAAATCTTTGTTTACCTTATTAGAATAAATCATTCTTTTAACTTCCCATAAAGTTATTATAACCAACTTTCCATAAAGCCGTTATACTAACTTTATGCTTCTGAAACTAAGACATTTTTATTCTTTAAAAACAAGTGAGTTAATTCTCTAACGCAACCAACTTAGACATTCAGAAACAAGTCAAGGATATCAAATGAAACTGAATTCATTTAAATCTCGTACGTCTACCGTACTATGCATTTATAGCTACTCATGCTCAAGAGATAAGAAAAGTTTCACATACCTCTTCGGCTTAATCCACTTGCTAACTTGAATATGCCGTACGTAGAATGTCAACCTATAATAACCATAACACGACTATTAACCTCTAGCTTCAAACGTAGAATGTTCTAAGTGTAAAGTCACTTATTCTACGGAAAATTGGATAACACTTCCTTCGTTTCTACATACTTTTCCACCTTTTTCAAGACCCGAAATCAATAACCAACATGCCACATTTAAGGCGCAACAATTCAGCTAACCAAAGGGGATTACACGCCTTAACAGGACGTGTAAAATTCTGCCCCACAATTTATATAAAACAGTCCAATATTAAATGTCATCCTCGGCTAAAATGTACAACCACATACAATCTTATCCAATTCCTTTTCAATCCATATTGTCGTTCTAACATGTTATATAGTCGCAACCAATTTCAACAACTATAATCCCTTATTTAGATAACATCCGACGATTATAACTATCTACCCATTTGTATTGTACTTTCAATGGCTAATAAGCCCATGCTCGGATTTAGGCTCCCAATATTCTATAGCACTTATCAATCTTCAATGCATAATTCACATGATCAATTATCAATTACTAAAATCACTTCAATAAACCCCACATAAAAGTGAAGACAACGACCATATAAATCCAACGAACTAGAGGCTCAAAAACTGCCCTTTTATACTTTCATTTGTGACATGACAACCTTCAATTCTTATATCCATTTTACCCATCACAATACCCTTCTCCAATTTCTACAATACGTGACATAATTTATTTCAAGAAGGAGAATGAATTTACCATGGAATTTTGCCCAAAATAGTACAACAATCTCGCCCACTTTAGCCCTCTTTCCGCAATTCTTCTTCACGTTAAAATCACCCACACGAACCCTCTACAAGCTTGCCAACATATTGCCTTCTTTTCGCCTTTCCAACAATTTCATCTAGGCTTAGGGTTTTATCAAATTTCTAGAGAGAAGAGAAGAGAAATCTTTAGGATGAAGACTTGCAAATGGCTAAGTCTTGAAAGACTTGGTCATAATATAGCCTCTATCTTGTTCTACAAGTTGGGAGGGACACTTTTCGCCCTCACATAGGTCCTTTACATAAATATGTTCTAATTTTACCCAATTTACGCAAAAAATCCCGCCTCGGCGCCGCGGCCCTGCAGCTGGCGCCTTGGCGTTGCAACTTCAGAAAGTTTCAGGGCTTACGGAGCCACGGCCCTGCAGCCGGTGCCGTGGCGCTGTGGCGCCTGACTAAAACATTTTCCTCCTCTTCCGTCAGCTGAACTTCTAACGCCCATAACTCTTTACTCTGATGTCCAATCGACGAGCAGTTTATTGCGTTGGAAACTAGACTCAACGAACTTCATATTAGGCTTTTGAAACCCCTAAAAACTCCTAATGTACTAGGATATATACCGCTCCAAAGTTGACTGAAAATCTGTCCAAAAGCATTCCGCCAACTTATCTTTCCAATTTCAAATCTTATTTCCTTTCGTACGTTCTCAAATACATGTCCTGGAAATTACGGGGTGTAACACTACTGGTGTTATTCTATAAGGAGGAATAGATATAGGTTGGGTACCTGAAAATACATCTACACTGAAATCTATCTCCCGCTCTGGAGGAAGACCTGAAAGATCATCTGGGAATACATCCGGGAACTCACTAACTACCGGAACTGACTGAAGAGCCGGTACCTCCGCTTCTGTATCATGCACCCGAACCAAATGATAGATACAACCCTTTCTGACCATCTTCCTTGCCTTGAGCTATGAAATAAACGTACCCATCGGCGATGTTGTGTTCCCCTTCCATTCTATAACTGGCTCGTCTGGAAACTGAAATCGAACCAACTTCTCTGATCAGCGTTGGCAAAACGAAGCGATCGATCCGTACCGTAATGACATCAAAGTCGGTCATATCCAACTCTATCAAATCTGCTAGGGTATGACGGCTATATATCACCACCGAACAATTTTTATACACACGCTTAGCTATAACCGAATCTCCTATCGAGGTAGCTACCTCAAATGGTTCTATCGGCTCTGGTTCTATCCCTATTCTACTAGCAACAAGAGGGGATATGTAGGACAAGGTGGAACCTGGATCTATCAAAGCATATACATCACAGAAAAAGATCGATAATATACCTGTGACAACATCTGGTAACGCCTCCTGATCATGTCTACTGGACAAAGCATAAATACGGTTCGAAGGGCCTTGCGCTAGAACACCTCGCGACCTCTACCACGGCCTCGCATGATGCAGTACTTTTCCCTGTGGGGTGCATAGCTATAGATGATGATGAACCAGCAACCGACCCCATAGGTCGAGCCATACCACCTGAAACACCCCTGTAGGGACATTCTCTCATCATATGGTCCCGACGGCCGCAAGAGAAGCAAGCACCTGTGGTCGAACGACATTCCCCAACATGAAACTTACCACACTGAGAGCACCGAGGATAAGATGGCCTCGACTGAGTAGAACTTGTCCTACGAGAACACGAAGCCACAGGTTACCGGCTCACGAATATCTGGGCCGGTCGAATTTTACGTCTGTGGCGTATAGGAGCACTCTGTCTTTGGTGAGATAAATATCGACTCTTCTTTGAAATATGCGCCACCAAAATAACTTATCGACCTAGCCCTCTTATGCTGGTCACTGTCATGACCTCTGTTTGAATGTCACCCTCTTTGTCGGTCCTCAACCCCCTGTGCATAAGCCTGAATCCTGACAATATCCATACCCGGCTGAAAAACCACATATATGAATGGAACAATTAAAGACCAGTGGGTTTGAAGGACCATCCGCACAAAAAAATGAATTAATCAGCAAGCAATGCCCAATAAGTTGTGGCTTAAGTTCGCAAATAACCTCCATAATGAGTGATCTTGATTTTTTGGCCCGGCTTAACAAAATTTTAAACAAATAGCCTCCCCTTCACAAAATTAGCTAGATAAAGATTTTGTTGCTCACATAAGTTGATGATATAAATTTGTTTTGCTAAGACAGAAGTTTAGTATATTTCAAGACAATAAACTTGCTCAATTAACCATAAACTGTGTTTTATAGGTAGAAATTATAACTTATTCTGATGGGCAACAAAAGTTCTTTCCAATAATTTTTTTCATGTTAAAGTCATTTTTTAAAGATTTTGTTAAACAGGGACAAAAATTCAAAACCGAACACTTTTAAGGATACCACGTGTCATTTCTAGATCAAATTCAAATTGCTTTTAGTATGCTCTACAACTACCAGAAAACACATTCGTATTTTTTATTTTCTGTCTTTCTATAAGAGAGCGACAAAGACGCAATTTATTTTAAATTGATCGAAAATTTCATTCGTGGTATTTGATTTTTATTTTTTCAGCTTTGCGATGATTGTATAATGAAAATCGTTAACCAGAAATACAAATAGAGATAAAAATAATTCCAAATCCAACTGTAGACAATTGCAAATTATCAGTTAATAAAACCACAAACTAAATGAAATTTGGAATCCAATAGCATTTCTCTTGCATGAACGTAAATGTTATTTACAAATATTATGTTTCTATAATAATTTTTACCATTAGAAATAGGTAACAACTCCTTAAAAGCCAAGAATTATAATTCCAAAACTACTATAAATACCTGTGGGAACTTTCTTGGGAGCAATCTGTCACCCTGGAACCAACTGAGCTACACCCATGCGGGTAAAATGCAAACATGGGGGAACCTTCTTGACAATGCATTCCAAATGATTTTTAAAGCATTTAAAGTTTCCAGAAGCCATGTGTAAGAGCTTATCGATGAATGATTTTTTTTTTTTTGATAATCCAGGTCTCGGGGTGGCCTTAGTACCCCATATCGCTAGTACCTATACAAGTACTGGTACTATGCTCCTGGTGGCGAAGCATTTAAAGTTTCCAGAAGCCATGTGTAAGAGCTTATCGATGAATGATTTTTTTTTTTTTTTGATAATCCAGGTCTCGGGGTGGCCTTAGTACCCGTATGTCAGTACCATACAAATCGGTCTTATGCTCGGAGGCGAATGGAACCGTTCTTCGCCGCCACCGCCAGGTAAATAGCGGGATGTGCTCACCGCATTCAGTGTCTGATCGCCACCAACGGATCAATGCTCTGGTCAGGCCCGACAAGGATTGTGCGAGGAGTATCAAACCCACACCGCAACATGCGCGCGGTTAAGCTATCATGCTTTAATACGGCATATGCCGGAGAACGTATCCGCGAGAATCGAACTTGTGACCCTAAGTCCAAAAATTTGACTAATGGCCACTGGGCCACTATCTTTGGATAAACTTTGAGGGTAAACATTTTATACTTGTCATCCCCACCGCATCAATGCGGCTCCACACACAAGCAACTCCACCTCCATCACGGCCTGCGAATTGAGTGCATAAAGCTGCGGTGACGAGTGAAGGAATTTTTTATGAGGCTTGGTTCTAGTCTCGCTATGATTTATCTCATCCTTATTTTCATATTATATTTTTTCCATAGTTCATATCTTGTTGATCCATTTGCGTATCTACAAGCAGCAGAATTGTACCAAATTGAGGCGACAATTAATAGAAAATGGGAATAAATATTTGTGAATTATCTTTTTTGGGGAAATTAGGTATCAAATGGTACATTGTACCAAGACTTTTGTATAGGATGAAGGGAACCTTATAGATAATTGTCTTTGTAAATAAAGCTTAATGTAAACACTTCCTATAAATGGTAAAATATTCAAAGGCACGTTACGTTATAAGGTGATATTTTGTCACTAAATACTTAATAGGATGTGTGTTACATTTGGACGAATTCTGGAAATGTATAACCCTCATATATGAGCAGTACAAACTTAACATAAAAGTCGGTCATATCCAACTCTATCAAATCTGCTAGGGTATGACGGCTATATATCACCACCGAACAATTTTTATACACACGCTTAGCTATAACCGAATCTCCTATCGAGGTAGCTACCTCAAATGGTTCTATCGGCTCTGGTTCTATCCCTATTCTACTAGCAACAAGAGGGGATATGTAGGACAAGGTGGAACCTGGATCTATCAAAGCATATACATCACAGAAAAAGATCGATAATATACCTGTGACAACATCTGGTAACGCCTCCTGATCATGTCTACTGGACAAAGCATAAATACGGTTCGAAGGACCGCCAGCACTAGAACCTCCGCCACGACCTCTACCACGGCCTCCTGTCGTCTGAGTACTTTTCCCTGTGGGGTGCATAGCTATAGATGATGATGAACCAGCAACCGACCCCATAGGTCGAGCCATACCACCTGAAACACCCCTGTAGGGACATTCTCTCATCATATGGTCCCGACGCACGCGAAGCAAGCACTGTGGTCGAGCGACATTCCCAACATGAAACTTACCACACTGAGAGCACCGAGGATAAGATGGCCTCGGTCGAGTAGAGCCGTCCTACGAGAACACGAAGCCTGGAGTTACGGCTCAGAATATCTGGGCGGTCGAATTTTATACGTGGGTGTATAGGAGCACTCTGTCTTTGGTGAGATAAATATCGACTGCTTTGCGGTATACGCCACAAAATAACTTATCGACCTAGCCCTCTTATGCTGGTCACTGTCATGACCTCTGTTTGAATGTCACCCTCTTTGTCGGTCCTCAACCCGCGTGCATAAGCACGAATCGACAATATCCACGCATTTGAAAAACCACATATATGAATGGAACAATTAAAGACCAGTGGGTTTGAAGGACCATCCGCACAAAAAAATGAATTAATCAGCAAGCAATGCCCAATAAGTTGTGGCTTAAGTTCGCAAATAACCTCCATAATGAGTGATATTGATTTTTTTGGCCCGGCTTAACAAAATTTTAAACAAATAGCCTCCCCTTCACAAAATTAGCTAGATAAAGATTTTGTTGCTCACATAAGTTGATGATATAAATTTGTTTTGCTAAGACAGAAGTTTAGTATATTTCAAGACAATAAACTTGCTCAATTAATCATAAACTGTGTTTTATAGGTAAAAATTATAACTTATTCTGATGGGCAACAAAAGTTCTTTCCAATAAAATTTTTCATGTTAAAGTCATTTTTTAAAGATTTTGTTAAACAGGGACAAAAATTCAAAACCGAACACTTTTAAGGATACCACGTGTCATTTCTAGATCAAATTCAAATTGCTTTTAGTATGCTCTACAACTACCAGAAAACACATTCGTATTTTTTATTTTAAATTGATCGAAAATTTTATTCGTGGTATTTGATTTTTATTTTTTCAGCTTTGCGATGATTGTATAATGAAAATCGTTAACCAGAAATACAAATAGAGATAAAAATAATTCCAAATCCAACTGTAGACAATTGCAAATTATCAGTTAATAAAACCACAAACTAAATGAAATTTGGAATCCAATAGCATTTCTCTTGCATGAACGTAAATGTTATTTACAAATATTATGTTTCTATAATAATTTTTACCATTAGAAATAGGTAACAACTCCTTAAAAGCCAAGAATTATAATTCCAAAACTACTATAAATACATGTGGGAACTTTCTTGGGACAATCTGTGCAGAGCCATGAAATTTCACCCATGCGGGTAAAATGCAAACATGGGGAACCTTGGACAATGCATTCCAAATGATTTTTAAAGCATTTAAAGTTTCCAGAAGCCATGTGTAAGAGCTTATCGATGAATGATTTTTTTTTTTTTGATAATCCAGGTCTCGGGGTGGCCTTAGTACCCCATATCGCTAGTACCTATACAAATCTTTGGTACTATGCTCCTTGTGGCGAAGCATTTAAAGTTTCCAGAAGCCATTTTTAAGAGCTTATCGTTGAATGATTTTTTTTTTTTTTTGATAATCCAGGTCTCGGGGTGGCCTTAGTACATATCGCTAATACTATACAAATCTTGTACTATGCTCGCAGGCGAATGGAACCCGTTCTTCGCGCCCGCACTTGAGTAAATAGCGGGATGTGCTCCGCGTTCGATGTCGATCGCCACCAACGGATCAATGCTACAAGGTCAGGCCCCAGCGATTATGCGAGGAGTATCAAACCCAGCTGCAACATGCCGCGCGGTTAAGCTATCATGCTTTATCTGAGGCATATGCCGGAGAAACGTATCCGAGAATCGAACTTGTGACCTACAAGGCCAAATTTGACTAATGGCGGCTGGGCCACTATCTTTGGATAAACTTTGAGGTAAACATTTTATCTTAGTCATCCCCACGCATCAATGCGGCTCCACACAAGAAACTCCACCTCCATCACGGCCTCACGAATTGAGTGCATAAAGCTGCGGTGACGGTGAAGGAATTTTTATGAGGAACTGATTACCAATTATGATTTATCTCATCCTTATTTTCATATTATATTTTTTCCATAGTTCATATCTTGTTGATCCATTTGCGTATCTACAAGCAGCAGAATTGTACCAAATTGAGGCGACAATTAATAGAAAATGGGAATAAATATTTGTGAATTATCTTTTTTGGGGAAATTAGGTATCAAATGGTACATTGTACCAAGACTTTTGTATAGGATGAAGGGAACCTTATAGATAATTGTCTTTGTAAATAAAGCTTAATGTAAACACTTCCTATAAATGGTAAAATATTCAAAGGCACGTTACGTTATAAGGTGATATTTTGTCACTAAATACTTAATAGGATGTGTGTTACATTTGGACGAATTCTGGAAATGTATAACCCTCATATATGAGCAGTACAAACTTAACATAAAATATGGATAATTAAAGGTCATTAAATTTCTAAAGATTCACAAGAAGAGATCATACAAGCACATTTTAAATAATTAAAGATTAAATGTATTTAGCTTGATATCATAAAGACTAAAATTTGAATTTGTCAACATTTAAAGGGTTAAAAGCGCTATATTCTCGATAAAAAATGATACTCTAAAAATTAATGAGCTGGATGTTCCCCATTTGTACCAACAAATTTACAGTATACTATTTTAATTAAAGACCAGAAAAATTAATACTCGATCGACGGGATCGACAGTCCTGACAACTATGTCATAGGAAAAATCACAATCTTTTACGACGTCAGGGGGAATCTAGGCTGTTATTTTGGATTCAAAATTCTCGACATGTTCAAAGTTGTTTTGAACACGGAGATCTCATGAGTAGTCAAAGCAGAAGGAATGATTTCAACAATGAGTGTGTAAGTTGAATTTTGAATTGTAGGAGAAATAAGTTCCTTCCCATGACGGTGGCTTGAAGGGTTATCATTGCCCTCAGAGGAGCGAGAAGGAGAAAATTTGGTGGAAGACATTATTGAAGAAATTTTTTAAGGAATGAAGGCAAAGTTTTCAACAAATTTTGCAAAGTCCGTGGTTACATTTTGTGAAATATTTGGCCTCCTATTTATGATAAAAATGTGATGCTTTGGAGGTGAAAAGATGTGTACCATCATTGTTCCAGTTCATATCGATCAGAGAGATGGTTCAGTTGTCGCCGTTTCAGAAGAATTAAATGGATGTGACGTTCGACAGATTATGGAATCATTACGGTTTAAATTTTCTGCCAAAGCACGGAGCGTCGATTGGTTGATTATGTCAAATCCACTTCCCGGTTGCACAAGAGTCACAACCGAAAAGTGCGGTGACTATCTGTATAGTGTAAAATATAAGTATAACAGTTGTACGAATTATGAAGAGACATGTGACAATCGATGCTGAGTCGAGCTCAAGTCATGGAACATTACCGGTAGCATTAATGTAGTGCGGGATTGACCTGGCGTAATCGATGCGGAATGTCTGAAGGTTGTTGAAAGCGTGCGAATTGTAGCAGACAGCGTTACCAAAGTGATCACATGTCTTTCAATGGAGCTTTAATGACATTTATTGAAATATTGATTCAATTATTACAACATTCATTCTCTTGTATTAATGAGAGCATATTTTGAGAGTTGTGTACTCGTATAGCTAATGTATAAATAAGGCATGTTATTCCATTGTAACCCATCAGATTCAAGCTATTACAAAATACTATTGATATTCTCTTGGTTTATGTGCTTTCACGCATGATACTGTCACTACCAGGAAGATGTCACAAATTGAGGCTAATCGTTACTTTATTTTGTTTTATTATTGCTTTGATTATAATTAATACAGAATTCATATTTAACGTGTCACTTGAGATCTACGTATACAAATTTAATTGTACCGTTTTACGGGTATACAACTACCGTATTAGTTGGTCTCTAATCAAGGTTCTTTCATATTGAATATATCTTTAAATGTGTTTGTGTTGTCAACATCAACACGTAATCCCACTTGTTTGTGTTGTCAATAAACTCTTATTAGGCTAAACTTCTTAATTATTATTTTTTTGAAAAACTGCTTAACTGATTCTTCAAACATTATCTATTCAGTTTTTTCTTACATTACTACTCCAAAGCAGTGGCGGAGCCCTGCCGGGTGGTTTCATCCAAACCCCCCCTTTACCGAAAAAAATATTGTTTATATATGCTTAAAATTATTTTTTATGTATATATGAGATGTTGAATTTCTTTGACTTCTTCGAATGTTTATTTTGTTATATTTTGGATCCTCTTAATTAAAATTCTAACTCCGTCAATACTTTAAAGAGTGTAATTCTATGGATCATAATAATCTAGTGTTAGTATATTATTACGTTCATTTCACTAGAAAAAATGATTATAAGCACTACTTGCTAGTTGCCACTAAGCTAAGATTGAAAATCAATATACTATTCCAACAATTAAGAAAAAAGTTAAGCAAATAACCATGCAAGCCGTTGATGTTTTTGTCTTCTTTCATGAGCTACTAACATGTCGACTTCATTAGTAAACTACAAACAGAGATAGAGAAGGGTCATTGTCTAATAAATAAAATCGGAAGAACAATTGATGAAATATATCTAGTTGTGGATCCATGATGTGAAGATCATAAATTCTTATAATATCAATTTCAAATATAATTAATTAACATATATATATATATATAAGATTCAAGCAAAAGTTATTGAATCCTTATGAAACCGTAAACAAGGATCTGGATCGCCACTGAATATATCCATTAAATTCAAGAGTCAATAAGGGGATTGGATGTGCCCTTATTGTTAGAGAATATGGGCTTCATTCCTTTGGCCCACACGGTAATATCGTGCCCCCACATGGGCAAATTTAGTAATGTAAATATTATTATTCTTGTACCATAATTAAGATTGTAATATTATCATAATTGTAGAGTTATTCTTCATACAGAATAAGAATTTAGATGTAAAGTAGGAATAAGATTCTCATATTGTAACTTGTATATATACACATTTCATTAATAAGAATAATCAATGAATTATCTCTTACATTCTTTCAAGGTATCAAGAGTCTAGATTTTCTTTACTCTGCTTCCACTCCTCAAAATTTCTTCTTCTTTCTCGAAATTTTGCCCTAAAATTCTCGATTTTTTTGTGTGTTTCTTCTTTCACAAAAACCGAGTTTTTCTCTTCAAAAAACCTTTCTCACAAATTCCCTTCTCTGAATCTTGTTGTTTTATTCCTTATGGCTGATAAGAACACTTTTCACCCTGCTCTCACAGTTTCTAATATCAACAGCGTTCTTCCTATCGTTCTTGACCTAGAAAACGTTCAATATGAGACATTGGCGAAATTATTTAAGATTCATGCTTTGGCACATAAAGTTCTCCACCACATCATTCCTCCAACTCCTCCAAAGGAGGGTGATAAGGCGACTACGTCTATGACGGTTGTGCCCACTAAAGAAGCAGATCCAGAATTATGGGTCATGCTTGATGTCAAGGTTCTCCAGTGGATTTATGCTACTATCTCCTTGAGAATTTTACAGACGATTATGGAACCCAACTCCACAGCTATGGCAACGTGTTATCGATTGCGAGACATATTTCAAGATAACAGTCATTCTCGAATTGTTATCCTTGAGCAGGAGTTTTCTCAGATTTCTATGGCGAATTTTTCAAACGTTTCTTCGTATTGCAAATGCCTCAAGGACTTGGCAGACCAACTCAGCAACGTGGGTTCTCCTGTTTCTAATAGTCGTCTAGTTCTTCATATGGTTAGAGGCCTTTACCGGTGTTACTTCGGTTATTCGTCAGAGTAACCCACTGCCAGGATTTTATCAAGCCCGTTCTATGCTTAATTTGGAAGAAGCCGGATTGGATAAAAGAGTGGTGATTGGGGCCAGCCCTGTCGTCATGATGACTACTTCCAATTTTTCTCCTTCCAATACAGCCAACGTGACTCTAATCACAACAACGGGGGTGGTAAGAAGGGCCAGAATCGAAAGAATAATGGCAAGAATCATGGCGGCAACAACGGAGACAACCGTCAGCAGCAGCAGTTCTGGAGCCCACAGGGGCCCCTGGACAGTGGAAGTGGGTCCCAGCACCTAACAGCGTCACCGCTCCACAAGATAATGGCGCGGCACTACAGCCAGCGCCGGTCGGCCACAGTCGCGGTCCAACTTCTACCAGTCGAGTCGAGTTTCATACGTATGGCGTAGCGGTATCCAAGTATACTGGTCTCGCCCCATCGTGCCACCACGCCACGCGCCCGAGGCCAAACATTGAAGCAGCAATGCACACACTTGGCTTGACTCAGTCGGACCCTAATTAGTACACGGACACCGGATGTCACGACCGTTCGGTAGTCATACATCGAGTAACGAATATAAAACAAGGCGAAGCGGTTTATAAAATAAGACACGGTTTATGTGAAAACGTCGCATATATATAAAAACATGGTTTTAGCGATTCTGACTGGAAATATACAACTATGGCGGGACGGGGCGCCATACCAAAACTATCTGGAGATCATACGTAGAGCCTCGGAAAGATGGAGCTCCGTAGAGATCCTAAGAATGTGGATCTAGCACTGAAGTATATGAAAAAATACTTAAATGAAAACATATCATTTTAAAATCGGTTTGCAAGTATGTAAGAAACAACGAGGGACCGCATAGTGCCACATCATAAGTCTTTTCTAGGTTGCGAATGATTCGCCCATATTATCGTGCAAGCCTAATCACGGACTCGCGTATGCGCGTGAGGTATAACTCGAGGGTAGCTACTCACCCGGCGTCTGGACTCGTTGTCGCGCGTGAGGTATAACCGCATACTAACACGGAACTCTCGTAGCGGCCCCTGGACCCGCATGAGGTATTCTCGAATCATGGTCCTGAGTCTACCGCGTCGGAGGGAGGTGAGTGATATAGTACTAACACAAATAGTTGAAACAACATAGCGTAAGTAAGACCGACCTCTTTACCTGGCGTTTACAAGACACTATAGCATCATATCATGTCTACTTATCAAACCATTTTATTATTCTTTCACAATTGATATATTATAAACACATGTTTCTTTTATCAACCTTAAGTGGTTATACTTAACTTCCCATAAAGCTAGTATAACTCTTTACATTTTAAAAACCAATTAGTTCTCTTACATTAATAAATGATTATTCTTTTGAAATGCTTTGATTCTTTATTATTGAGCTTAAGCCAGTGAGGCATAGTTATTATTCAGCTTAAGCGTGAGGCATTCGTAGTTATTATTCGATTAACACGTATGCGTACCGTACTACATATATATTGTAAAATATCATGTTTTAGGAAGAATCACATACCGAAAACCACGTTGAATATGTTCACTATAATAGTCGGACACGTCAACAGCGTTGGACTACTTTGTGATTCTAAGCAGAGGGTTCTATATCCTACGGAAAATTGGCGTCTGTGAGCTACTCAAGTCTTTGATTATTCTTCTTTTAAACCCTTCTGCGTGATATGATTCGATATTCTTAAGTATTTATACTTATTCTTATACTACTACGAAGTATGCTCTAATTCAAAAGAGGGTTAGGATTAGTTACCTCGGTAAGCCCAATAATATCCTAGATAAAGTCGGGTTTTGCTCACAAGTTGTATGCTCGAGAAACCTTAGAAGTTCTTCTACTAAGTACTAAGGGATTTGGGCTAGGGTATTTTGGGCATTATAACAATACAAGAAGGCAACTTTTCTACCAAGGGAGGGGTAGATTTCGGCTAGGCTAGGGGGTAGGCCAGGGAAGGTGTTTGGACGAAAAGGCTCAAAGGAGAGGAGAGGATTTTCAAGACTTGGAAAGATTTGTGGATGAAGAACTCTTCATCTTAAGGGGTATTTATAGGTCAAGATGAAGACAAGTGCAAGGCAAGTGTAGGGTGAGGATTAATATCGACTTTGTGCGAGGGCGTGCCAAGCTTAGTCCAAATCGTCCAAATGGGCGTTGTCCACGATTGGAGGTGCCAAGTGTCGCCTCCCGTTGGTCCAAAATGTTTCATCTCTCGGAAAAATCCGCAAAATTAGAAATGGCATAGCGGAATTTACTACGATGTGGAAGCGTTTAGTGGAAAACGATTCCTTTAGTGAGTTGTGCCAAAAAAAAACGTTTTGCCTAAACTTTAAGGCTAGACTTTTGTACGTATTCCCTTACGTACATACTCTGAAAATACGGGGTATAACACCGGACCCCCTTCAGATGAAGAACAGATGGGGTTTTTATTGGCGAACATTTGGGTTTGAATTCGAAATAAAGTTGTTAGAGGTCTGATTTTTGGATGATTTGTTGGCTCAAAATCGCGAATTTTGAGGGGGATAAGGGTATGGGTTGTGTCAGGGAGTGTGGGTGAAGTGAAATGGGTTGTTGGACAGAGGTGAGGTGTCGTCGATAATGGGAGTCGTTGGGGGTGCAGGGGATGGGCGATCTGGAGAAGATGATGGACGGGGGGTAGACGGGTAGGTCGCTGGTTTCTTTTTTTATTATTTTGATTTTGTGTGATGGGGTGTTTGGAGTCTTTGGACGATGGAGATAAAGGGAATGGGATAAAAAAAATTGGGTCGGGTCGCGGATTCGGCTGAGAGGGGATTTCGGTTGGGCTGATTTGAAGGGATGGGAATTGGGTAGAAAATTAAGGGTTCTAAAATGTTGGGATATTAATAGGTAATTAGTCCAAATCTCTCAATTAATTAAAATATGCTTCCTTCATCTTAATTAATTTAAAAGTGCGCATGCATAAAATCTGATACAAAAGATTTAATGTATGTATTTAATTTTGAGTAAAAATATAATACTCGTAGAAAAATTATTATTTTAGTAATTTTGGTGAAAATATTAAGAGAAAATCAATCATCAATACCGATGTCGAGATATTAAAATTATTTTGCTTATATTTTAATTATAAATATCCGATATTTCAAAATTATGCGATAATTAGTGAAAAAAGATTAAAATTACTAATTTTTGAGAATTTTTTTAAGACTAAGAAACATAGTAAAATTAATTAAAGATAAAGGATGACCCGAACAAATAATCGATAAAGAGGAGACAAAATTGGGTGTCAACAGACGTCGATCTGGTCGACGTGACTGTGTGGGATGATTCGAACAACGGGGGTGGTATAGAAATGACGACTAGGACACGACGGTTCTAACCGTACCACCCTCACCCGTCGACTATATCGGAATCCACCGGCAAATCGAAAAATCTGATCGGAAAAAATTGTAAATTTCGATCTGAAATTGGCATCGTTGTAAGAAGAATCGAGGGTCGTGGTTGGTATGGAAATGACGGGCTCGACGAGACGAATCGATTGGTGTAAGATTCGTCGTCAATGGTTGCGTGTGATGACCGGAATCACTATAGCGACGCCGGATTCACTGTTCACGCGGAAAAAAACGGATCGATCCGAGAAAAATAAAATTCAGAGAATTAATTTTGATAGTAAATCTATGTGGCAATACACGTGGCAGTCCGCGCAGCAATATGATAGTAAAATGAGAATTAGTTTTGAAAGAAGAGTATTTTGAAAATTACTTTTTAAAGTATGAGTATTTTGACAATTTGGTTTATTTTAAACGACTTAAAATTTTCTTTTAAGACTAAAACTCGATTAAAATGTCAAGTGGGGTTACAACTTTTTACTAACTTTACAGACTTACAGCTGGTAATCCAAATCTCTTTTAATCAACGATTGAGATGAAGTGATGAGTGAAAAAGGTTAGATATCAACCAATAAATTTAACCTGCTTGAGGATGACTTCAAGTAGCTCCACGTAGGAATGGACCCCACTAACAGCCTGGACGAATCTCGGATTCGAGTCTGAATTCCTTTTGACTTTTTAGCCTCGTTTTATCTGGGGAAATATTGTATCAGTCCCACTCGCTCTCTCACTGCGTGTCGATACGCTCTATCCTCAAGAATATTCTGAAGTCGCACCAATAAATGTAAATATGTAGTCTCGGGTATAACTAGATGACAAAAATGTGAACTTAAAATTCAGCTGGAGATCTGCAGCGTGAGTTCGAATCCTGATGGAAGCATTTTATTTTCTTCTGGGATAAGACTTTGTAGGTGATATCAGTTGCTCTGTTCTCAAACTTTGGTCATTTAAGCACATCCAGCAATTTACTGGTAGTAGTGTTGACGGACCGATACTACTATCTCCAGAAATAGTCTGGCGTAAGCCATGAAACTGGATATCAAAAAAAAAATGTAAGTATGTACTTCATCTGGATAAAAAGGAATATTCACTTAGCCTTTATTTTTTAAGTCAAAAAGATCATTCACTTACCAAATTAAGAAATAATTAATTTTATTTTTTTCAATAGACTTGCGCAAAGCATCAGAACTGAGCATTGTCATAATAGACTTGCGCAAAGCATCAGAAGAGTCAGTCAAGATAATATCATTAACATATAATAGGATATAAGCCATGGAAGATCCCGGACGATATACGAATAATGAATTATCAGACATGCTGTAAGAAAATCCCATATTCTCAACAAAATCAGCAAACCTCTTATAACAAGCCCGTGAAGACTGCTTAAGCCCATACACGGACTTCTTCAATAAACAGACATGATTAGGATATCTAGTATCCCTAAACCCCAAAGGCTGATGCATATACACTGTATCCTGAAGATCACCATGTAGAAAATCATTCTTCACATCCAGCTGATGAATGGGCCCTGATTTTGAAAGAGCAAAGCTGAGCACAGTGCGAATGGTAGCCGGCTTGACCACTGGGCTAAATGTCTCACCACAATCCACACCAACCTGCTGAGTCTTACCATCACCCACAAGTCTAGCCTTATGTCTTGCAAATGAACCATCAGGATTTTCCTTATGAACAAATATCCACATAGACCGAATAATATTTACACCAGATGGACGGGGTACCAAATCTCACGTCTTATTATCAAGAAGAGCATTATATTCCTCGGTCATGACAATTTTCCAATTAGGATCATTTAAAGCAGACACAGGATTACAGGGTAATGAAGACTTAAGAATATTTGAATGTAAATTAAAATATCTTTTAGGTTTAAAAATACTCCGTTGACTACGAGTGACTGGACCAAGACTCTGGGCTGGATTGGGTGAATTTTGGGAAGTGTGAGAAATTTTAGAATTTTTCGTCGACGGAGCCGCGACGCCAGAATTACTGCAAGGCTCGTAGGAGTTTTGGTGCCGCGGTGCCTCAATGCAGGGTCGCGGAGCTGATGACAGGTTTAACGTATTTTCTGGCAAACCCGAAAAATGACGGAGAACATAGGAGGAGACATCCTCATCCAAAAATTATAAAAACTAGGCACAGATTTGTCTACTTTAAAAAAGAAAAATTAGGATTCATCAAAGAGAACATGACGACTAATGATGATTCGTTTAGAGGACAAATCAAAGCATTTATAACCACGGTAATTTGACGGAAAACCCAAAAACACACAAGGAGCAGAACGTACCTGAAGTTTGTTGATCGTAGTGAATGAAAACAGTGGATAACATAAGCATCCGAAGACCCTAAGATGAGAATATGACGGAGTCTTATTGTATAACACTTGGAGAAGGGATGAATAGGTCAAACCTTTAGAAGGAAGAGTATTTAGTAGATCGGTAGATAATTGTAGCGCATGATGCCAAAAAAATGGAGGAACGGAAGAATGAACTAATAATGTGCGAACAATACTATTAATGGTACGAATTTTTCGCTCAGCTTTCCCATTTTGTGAAGACGTATAAGGACATGAAAAATGAAAATTTATCGTATTTTGAGCACAAAACTCCCTAAATTCTCCATTGTCATACTCTTTGCCATTATCACATTGGATGTTTTTGATTTTCCGTTTGAATTGTGTTCTTATGAAAACTCTAAATTTTATGAAAATGGAAAAAACTTGAGATTTTTTCGCAATAGGAAACGTCCATAAATATTTAGAATAGTCATCTAAGAATAAAACATAATAACGATGACCCATAGAACTGAGAACGGGAGATGTCCATAAATCACTATGAATAATATCAAATGACATTGAAGTATTAGAATTCGGAGCTACAAATGATAATTTAATAATCTTTCCCAAAGCACAGGATCGACAAAGTGGAGTACTACGCGTACCCTTACAAGAAATTAACTTATGTCTATCTAAAGAAGATAAAATAGACGACCCCGGATGACCTAGACGAGCATGCCACAATAAAGGAGTAAGAGCTGCAAAAGTGGATGACATAACTTGACTCGAGACGCTGAGACTTGGAGTGATTGGATAAAGATCACCCCTACTGTTGCACCTCATGAGATGACTCTCCGTCTTGAAATCCTTCACAGAAAGCCCAAACGGATCAAAATTAATAGAAACTCAATTATCAGTGGTGAATTTACGGACAGAAACCAGATTTTTAATCAATTTTGAAGCATGAAGGGTATATTTCTGGACAAGTGGTGGATGAGGAGGGTATAAAGTTTTATGACCATAACCCTTAATTGGAATATAATTGCCATTACCAACAGTTATACCACGATTAGTGCTCAAATTGGAATAAGACGAGAGAGTATCTTGGTCGGATGTCATGTGGGTAGTGGCGCCGGTGTTCGTGTACTAATTAGGGTCCGACTGAGTCAAGCCAAGTGTGTACATTCTCGCTTCATGTCGATGCAGTGGGCACGTGGCGTGGTGGGCTGATGGGGCGAGGCCAGTATCTTGGACGAATATTGCGCCGCCATACTGTAGTCTGAAACTTGGTCGACACTGGTAGAAGTTGGACCGTACTGTCGGTGGGGCCTTGTTATCTTGTGGAGCGGCGACGCTGTTAGGTGCTGGGACCCACTTCCACTGTCCAGGGGGCCCTGTGGGCTCCAGAACTGCTACTGCTGCTGACGGTTGCCTCCGTTGTTGCCGCCACGATTCTTGCCATTATTCTTCTGATTCCGACCCTTCTTACCACCCCCGTTGTTGTGATTAGAGTCACGTTGGCTGTATTGGAAGGAGAAAAATTGGAAGTAGTCATCATGACGACAGGGCTGACCCCAATCACCACTCTTTTATCCAATCCGGCTTCTTCCAAATTATAGAACGGGCTTGATAAAATCCTGACAGTGGGTTACTCTGACGAATAACCGAAGTAACACCGGTAAAGGCCTCTGACAGGCCTGTAACCATATGAAGAACTAGACGACTATTAGAAACAGGAGAACCCACGTTGCTGAGTTGGTCTGCCAAGTCCTTGAGGCATTTGCAATACGAAGAAATGTTTGAAAAATTCGCCATAGAAACCTGAGAAAACTCCTGCTCAAGGATAACAATTCGAGAATGACTGTTATCTTGGAATATGTCTCGCAATCGATATCACGTTGCCATAGCTGTGGAGTTGGGTTCCATAATCGTCTGTAAAAATCTCAAGGAGATAGTAGCATAAATCCACTGGAGAACCTTGACATCAAGCATGACCCATAATTCTGGATCTGCTTCTTTAGTGGGCACAACCGTCATAGACGTAGTCGCCTTATCACCCTCCTTTGGAGGAGTTGGAGGAATGATGTGCTGGAGAACTTTATGTGCCAAGACATGAATCTTAAACAATTTCGCCCATGTCTCATATTGAACGTTTTCTAGGTCAAGAACGATAGGAAGAACGCTGTTGATATTAGAAACTGTGAGAGCAGGGTGAAAAGTATTCTTATCAGCCATAAGGAATAAAACAACAAGATTCAGAGAAGGGAATTTGTGAGAAAGATTTTTTGAAGAGAAAAAACTCGATTTTTGTGAAAGAATAAACACACAAAAAAATTGAGAATTTTAGGGTAAAATTTTGAGAAAGAAGAAGAAATTTTGAGGAGCGAAAGCAGGGTCAAGAAAACCTAGACTCTTGATACCATGAAAGAATGTAAGAGATAATCCCTTAATTATTCTTATTAATGAAATGCGTATATATACAAGTTACAATAGGAGAATCTTATTCCTACTTTACATCAAAATTCTTATTCTATATGAAGAATAACTCTACAATTATGGTAATATTACAATCTTAATTATAGTACAAGAATAATAATATTTACATTATTAAATCTGCCCATGTGAGGGCACGGTATTACCGTGTGGGACAAAGGGCGGAAGTCCATATTCTCTAACAATAAGGGCATATCCAATCCGCTTATTGACTCTTGAATTGAATGGATATATTCAGTAGCGATCCAGATCCTTGTTTACGGTTTCATAAGGATTCAATAACTTTTGCTTGAATCTTATATATATATATATGTTAATTAATTATATTTGAAATTGATATTATAAGAATTTATGATCTTCACATCATGGATCCACAACTAGATATATTTCATCAATTGTTCTTCCGATTTTATTTATTAGACAATGACCCTTCTCTATCTCTGTTTGTA
Source organism: Przewalskia tangutica (assembly GCA_029844215.1). Taxonomy (NCBI): domain Eukaryota; kingdom Viridiplantae; phylum Streptophyta; class Magnoliopsida; order Solanales; family Solanaceae; genus Przewalskia; species Przewalskia tangutica. The sequence continues at coordinate 64,916,899 of CM056737.1, forward strand.
GTTTACTAATGAAGTCGACATGTTAGTAGCTCATGAAAGAAGACAAAAACATCAACGGCTTGCATGGTTATTTGCTTAACTTTTTTCTTAATTGTTGGAATAGTATATTGATTTTCAATCTTAGCTTAGTGGCAACTAGCAAGTAGTGCTTATAATCATTTTTTCTAGTGAAATGAACGTAATAATATACTAACACTAGATTATTATGATCCATAGAATTACACTCTTTAAAGTATTGACGGAGTTAGAATTTTAATTAAGAGGATCTAAAATATAACAAAATAAACATTCGAAGAAGCCAAAGAAATTCAACATCTCATATATACATAAAAAATAATTTTAAGCATATATAAACAATATTTTTTTCGGTAAAGGGGGGGTTTGGATGAAACCACCCGGCAGGGCTCCGCCACTGCTTTGGAGTAGTAATGTAAGAAAAAACTGAATAGATAATGTTTGAAGAATCAGTTAAGCAGTTTTTCAAAAAAATAATAATTAAGAAGTTTAGCCTAATAAGAGTTTATTGACAACACAAACAAGTGGGATTACGTGTTGATGTTGACAACACAAACACATTTAAAGATATATTCAATATGAAAGAACCTTGATTAGAGACCAACTAATACGGTAGTTGTATACCCGTAAAACGGTACAATTAAATTTGTATACGTAGATCTCAAGTGACACGTTAAATATGAATTCTAGATGAATTATACTGAAAGCAACTAATAATAAAACAAAATAAAGTAACGATTAGCCTCAGCCTTGTGACATCTTCTGGGTAAAGTGACGGTAACTTGCGTGAAAGCACATAAACCAAGAGAATATCAATAGTATTTTGTAATAGCTTGAATCTGATGGGTTACAATGGAATAACATGCCTTATTTATACATTAGCTATACGAGTACACAACTCTCAAAATATGCTCTCATTAATACAAGAGAATGAATGTTGTAATAATTGAATCAATATTTCAATAAATGTCATTAAAGCTCCATTGAAAGACATGTGATCAGTTTGGTAACGGTTGCCCGTTACAATTCAGACGGCTTTCAACAACCTTCTGTATTATCGGTACCAGTTACGCTTGTGTCAATCCCGGTACCACATTAATGCTACCGGTAATGTTCCATGACTTGAGCTCGACTCAGCATCGATTGTCACATGTCTCTTCATAATTCGTACAACTGTTATACTTATATTTTACACTATACAGATAGTCACCGCACTTTTCGGTTGTGACTCTTGTGCAACCGGGAAGTGGATTTGACATAATCAACCAATCGACGCTCCGTGCTTTGGCAGAAAATTTAAACCGTAATGATTCCATAATCTGTCGAACGTCACATCCATTTAATTCTTCTGAAACGGCGACAACTGAACCATCTCTCTGATCGATATGAACTGGAACAATGATGGTACACATCTTTTCACCTCCAAAGCATCACATTTTTATCATAAATAGGAGGCCAAATATTTCACAAAATGTAACCACGGACTTTGCAAAATTTGTTGAAAACTTTGCCTTCATTCCTTAAAAAATTTCTTCAATAATGTCTTCCACCAAATTTTCTCCTTCTCGCTCCTCTGAGGGCAATGATAACCCTTCAAGCCACCGTCATGGGAAGGAACTTATTTCTCCTACAATTCAAAATTCAACTTACACACTACTGTTGTTGAAATCATTCCTTCGGGCTTTGACTACTCATGAGATCTCCGTGTTCAAAACAACTTTGAACATGTCGAGAATTTTGAATCCAAAATAACAGCCTAGATTCCCCCTGACGTCGTAAAAGATTGTGATTTTTCCTATGACATAGTTGTCAGGACTGTCGATCCCGTCGATCGAGTATTAATTTTTCTGGTCTTTAATTAAAATAGTATACTGTAAATTTGTTGGTACAAATGGGGAACATCCAGCTCATTAATTTTTAGAGTATCATTTTTTATCGAGAATATAGCGCTTTTAACCCTTTAAATGTTGACAAATTCAAATTTTAGTCTTTATGATATCAAGCTAAATACATTTAATCTTTAATTATTTGAAATGTGCTTGTATGATCTCTTCTTGTGAATCTTTAGAAATTTAATGACCTTTAATTATCCATATTTTATGTTAAGTTTGTACTGCTCATATTTGAGGGTTATACATTTCCAGAATTCGTCCAAATGTAACACACATCCTATTAAGTACTTAGTCATAATTTAACTTAATTAAGGGACCAGAAGTGTAAACAAAATGCCAGAAGTGTTATTACCCTTTTTGGATCACTCCATTTAGTGACAAAATATCACCTTATAACGTAACGTGCCTTTGAATATTTTACCATTTATAGGAAGTGTTTACATTAAGCTTTATTTACAAAGACAATTATCTATAAGGTTCCCTTCATCCTATACAAAAGTCTTGGTACAATGTACCATTTGATACCTAATTTCCCCAAAAAAGATAATTCACAAATATTTATTCCCATTTTCTATTAATTGTCGCCTCAATTTGGTACAATTCTGCTGCTTGTAGATACGCAAATGGATCAACAAGATATGAACTATGGAAAAAATATAATATGAAAATAAGGATGAGATAAATCATAGCGAGACTAGAACCAAGCCTCATAAAAAATTCCTTCACTGTTCGCCTGCAAGCTTTGCGGTACCCACTCCGTAGGGCCAGGATGGAGGTGGAGTTTCTTGTGTGTGGAGCCGCATTGATGCGGTGGGGATGACTAGTATAAAATGTTTACCCTCAAAGTTTATCCAAAGATAGTGGCCCAGTGGCCATTAGTCAAATTTGTGGCCTTAGGGTCACAAGTTCGATTCTCGGCGGATACGTTCTCCGGGGCATATGCCTCGTATTAAAGCATGATAGCTTAACCGCGCGGGCATGTTGCAGTGTGGGTTTGATACTCCCTCAGACAATCCTTGTTGGGGGGTCGGACCTTGTAGCATTGATCCGTTGGTGGCGATCAGACACTGAATGCGGGGAGCACATCCCGCTATTTACCTGGCGGTGGCGGCGAAGAACGGGTTCCATTCGCCTCCAGGAGCATAGTACCAGTACTTGTATAGGTACTAGCGATATGGGGTACTAAGGCCACCCCGAGACCTGGATTATCAAAAAAAAAAAAAAATCATTCATCGATAAGCTCTTACACATGGCTTCTGGAAACTTTAAATGGATTATCAAAAAAATAAAATCATTCATCGATAAGCTCTTACACATGGCTTCTGGAAACTTTAAATGCTTTAAAAATCATTTGGAATGCATTGTCAAGAAGGTTCCCACAGGTATTTATAGTATTTAAATATCATCAACTTATGTGAGCAACAAAATATTTATCTAGCTAATTTTGTGAAGGGGAGGCTATTTGTTTAAAATTTTGTTAAGCCGGGCCAAAAAATCAAGATCACTCATTATGGAGGTTATTTGCGAACTTAAGCCACAACTTATTGGGCATTGCTTGCTGATTAATTCATTTTTTTGTGCGGATGGTCCTTCAAACCCACTGGTCTTTAATTGTTCCATTCATATATGTGGTCTTTAATTTTTGTTAATGCTATTTATTTTATGAAAATATTCGGATTTACTTTGCAAGACACATTCTCTATAATTTTTTTCTCTTTAAAAATTGAAATTTTGTCTCGTGCGACATAAATTATGTATGAATTAAGTTATGCGATATAGTTTTATAGTAATTTTTTAAATTATGTTGAGTGTTAGAAATTATGCCTTATCCGGCATAGTTTGTGTGGACGTTATAATACATATGTTGAAATTAAACGCTACCTATGTCCGTCAAAATATGAAATTAGGTCTTTTTTCATAATATGTTGATGTTAACAGTTATGTCTTATCCGACATAATTTGTGGATTATGTATGATACATATGTCGAAGATAAACACTAATTATGCCTCGAGAAATTCTAATTATAGCGCGCAAAAAATAATGAAGGAAAAAAATTAAAGAACACAAATCGGAAGGGCAAAATTTAAGACCACTCCAAAATAGGTCATTTGTGAGAATGACCCTGATTAATTCGATTGAAATCCCTATTGGACCACTGGGAATTGGACTATAGTCCAAACTAAGGCTGGCCAACGGGGCGAGATATACCGACCCTGACCTGATCACGCTTGACATCAGACGGATCGGACACAGATTCGATATTAGAATGCATCGATCGCGAAAAATCCGATCCCGACACCGACTCACCCCACCCCACTCAAACCCCACTCACCCTCCTCGACCACCCTTCCCCACCCTCCGACCCTACTAGCCTGCAGACAACGATTTCTTTGTCCAATTTGACCGTTGTGCAACGGCCAAATACCCCTCCCCCTACTCCAACCTTCATCCCTTAATATTTATTTTTAACCCTTAAGTTATTATATTTATACTTTAACCCAATTTTTTCAACTATAAATACCTCATTTTCTCTTCATTCTTTCTCACAAATCTTCCTACAATCTCTCTAATAATCTCTCAATCTATCTCTCATTCTCTCTACATTGTCTACTATCGATTACACATCGACGTTTGGTACATTCGTTCATTCATTAAATTATTATTGTTTCTTCATTTTATTTAGCGCACTTAATTAAATTTCACTATCTTTAATTATTTATTTGCATAATTATAATAGAAGGTAACAAGGGCAAGGGTACTTCTACTAGTAGGGGTAACAAGGACAAATATACTTCCTCTAGTCATCCTATTCCTCCAGATCCTTATAGACAGGACGATTTCATTGATACTGAATCATTTCCTGAAGTACCATTAAATTTAGATGACACACCCACTAGTGCACCTCAAACTGCACCGCCTCATATTCCCCCTATTATGAGACGAGACCCTCCTCAACGAAAAGTAAAATCAGATGTATGAGCTTTTTCTGATAGAGACATAGAAAATGAAGTAGTTAGATGTCAAATTTGTAAAAATATTTATAATTTTAAAATGGAAAAAGGTCAGGGTAAGACGGAAAATTTATTGAGACATGTACAAAACAAACACAAAGCTAGGTGGGAAGCGCATCAACAGCGTCTGAAAGCGCATTTTCTGCAGGAATATTTCAAATAGGGGAGCACAAAAATTCATTGGCACGAGACTCATTAGAGATTGCAGTTCTATTCAGAGACTGGATTCGTGCGGAGAGTAGGAGGTGCGGCCAACCGGAGATCAACGAAGAAGAAGACTACAACTACAATTAAATCTTACTATGTTATTTATTTGCAACTTTCAATATCATGAAGTTGCAATTTTGAAATTGTATTACCAATAAAAAAATCATACTTCTAGTCGAATAATATAAGAGACACAAAAACAACCTTGGAATGTTTTTATTAAACTATCTTGTTGTGTATGTGTGTTATTTATTTATTTATTTAATTTAAAGGCAAATAAAAAAGTGACCCCACCCGACCCACCCCGACCCCCTCTGGATTGGGTCGGGGCGGCGGCAGACCCCGCCAGGCCCCGACCCCGCCCTACCCCTGCCCCGTTGGACCGCCCTAGTCCAAACTGAGCAGTGGGCTATACCAATTCTGTGGGCTGCTAATTTTCAATAATCAAGTGTTTCTTTATTATTAAGATCCCAACTCCCAAGCAATTTAATGCTTTCAATGCCAAACTCATTTTAACAGTCTGGTTTGGTTAGCACTTAGCAGGCCAAGAAATGTCATTTTTGTTGCTTAATATACTTGCTTCCTTAGTCCGTTAACTCACAAGTCATGTCTACGTATTTTGAAGCCCAAGGCATAAGGCCCACGAATGTATAAACTGCAAAAGCTTTTCTTCTGGTATATGTTGATCCAACATGTCTTGGGGAAACTGCTTGACCCTCGGTATTTTAATATTATCCATAGTTTTGACTAGGAGTGCACAAAAGGTTAAAATCGGATCGGATCGGACCGGACCGAAGACCGAAAACTCAGATTACTAGGATCGAAGACCGGACCGAATTTCTCGATCCGTTCCGGTCCAAGTCATTTTCGGTCCGGTCCGGTTTTTCGGACCGAATGCATTTGCCCCCCCCCAGCTAGCCCCCCGCCAGCCCGGACGTATTGACATATCAAATATAAGTTGTAAATTGATCAAAATTTATATGGTCATAACTTTGCGCTCGGACGTCCGTTTTACCTAAAAAAAAATTATTTCGCGTATTTTTTTGATACGGGGGTGGACAAACGGCTAAAGCGGTTTGATTCAGCCGATTTCTCCAAAAACGTCCATCTTGCTCTTCAATTTCACTTTTCCCCCAAATCGTTACGTTTTCCCCCTTTTCAAATCTAAATATCTCGCGATATACAATAGATTTCAACGTACAAATTTCATGGTAATGTGTCCGAGAATGTCAATTTCAGTATTGGAAATTCAATTTTTTTTTAAAAAACCGGGCCCCGACCTAATTATATATATATATATATATATATATATATATATATATATATATATATATATATATATATATATATATATATATAGTATATCTATTAGGAATATAGAAATTTAGTAATTATAAATATTAGGAATTATATAATTCAATATATATTAGAAATTATATAATTCAATATATATTAGGAATTATATATATATATATATATATATTATATATATATATATATATATATATATATATATTATATAATTCAATATATATTAGAATTATATATATTATATATATTATAAAAATAAAAAATCGGGTAACCTAATTCGGATGAAATCCGAAACTCAGAAAGATGAGGACCAAGATTTTCGATCCGATCCAATTTTTCGGTCCGGACCGACTTTTGTGCAACCCTAGTTTTGACAACGGTTTAGAAATAGCCTTTTTAATTTAATTAAAAACTGAGTGAAAATTTAACGATATATTTCATGTTATATTCAGCCTAGTTATATTGTTGGATAACTTACGAACTCTACCTGATTGTTATGATTCTAATTGTCACTCATGATACCTCGTTTAAACTTATTCAATTTATAAATTATAATGATTTTTAGTTTTCACTCCTGATACTCATATAAAACATATATAAAAATACACTTATAAAACTACAAACTATTCATAATACATTAAATAATATATCAAAAACAACTAATTATGTAAAAAGGCTATAACACTAAAGCTATAAACACGGAAGAAAAAATGAATACATTTCATAATTATGGCATGCAAATCATGCCATTTCCGTAGGACTATATCACATATTCAACGGTTTCAACCTAACTTCCATATTGCATTACTCACAACCCTATAGTCTCGACATGACTTTCCCATATATAATATGTGTCAACTATTTTTTTTAAAACACTACAGGGATACCTAAATTCTTGTTGGTTTTTGAAACCGAATTGTAGGTAAAGAAACGGGGTTAAAGAGTATTCGAAAGGTTAAATAAATGGAACGCTGAGTCGAGGGATGACTCTCTGTCTTTAAGACAAAATTGTCTCGTATAAATTCTTTTACAGTATTGGGAAATAGTCTCCCAAGATAAAACATCATTGATAAATTGTACAAAGTAAATACAACTGATCCTAGCGAAGAAAATAAATAAGAACAAATTGCTGAAGAAAGAGAGCGAAAAAGGATTTCTGCCTACTTTCTGCATTGTCGTTTTCTGCGTGTATGTTCTTGACGATGAACAAGACAGAAAAATAAACTAGTTTGAGTTGTGTGTTCTGCCTGTGCCTTTCTATTCAGTAGTGTCTATATTTTGTTTGAACTGAAGTGTTTAATATATAAGATTAGAAAGGGAGGCCAGAAGTCATAGGGAGACAATTAAGTCTTTTAACTGTTGTCCTTTATTGCCTTTGAAACGTTTTGAGAAATTAAGCTACCAACCGTTACGTCTGTTGGATTCATAACTGTTGTAACGTTTCGAAACTTTCAGGGACCAAAATGTAAATAGTTAACATTACAGGTACCAAAAGGAAAGTTCATAAGACATCAACAACCCAGACCCGAGCTCGGACCCACGACCCGAGACCGGCGGCGACACGCGTGTGAGACTTAGCCCCGAACCCAAGTTCACCTAGGTTCTCCCTCTTTCAAACACATGAGTTACCCCTTTGGGCCCCAAATCCTTACTCAAACTTAGAGTTTACATATTGCATAAACTCTTCATCTTTTACCAATGAGAGAGATTTGTCATTTTTGGCCAAAGACCCTCTATCTTTTTATTTCTCAAACACCTTACTTTGTGTACCAATTTCTCTTTCATTTTTTAACGAAATTTGACGATACTTGGCACTAACATCATCTACATACTTAGTAGATTAGGCATGTGTGAATAAATGATGTTTCTGACATGCGACCCCCACTTATTGTATGGATTTTAAGCCCATTCCCCTAGACAAACAAAATATTTGATCTTTGGATAAACTTTTAGTTAAAGGATTCGCTAAGTTATCTTTTGATTTGACGTAATCAATGGGAATGACACCCGTAGTGATCAACTGCCTAACGGTCTTATGTCTCCGACGAGTATGTCTAGACTTGCCATTGTACATATTACTTCGTGTCATTCCTAAAGCCGACTAGCTGTCACAGTGAATCATCACCAAAGGAACGGATTTATCCCAACAAAGGATATCCTCTAAGAAGTCGTGAATCCACTCTGCTTCTTCTCCTACTTTTTTCAAAACGATAAACTCTGATTCCATCATGGATCAGGCGATGCATGTTTTCTTAGAGGAATTTATGTCGAAGCATTGTTTCAACATCTTCTTGGTTTCCAGTACCAAGGTTAGACTACTTGCGGTGATGAGCATGTCATCTATGTAAAGGCATATCATAACAAATAAGTCAGAGCTCTCTTTGATATATATATATATATATACATTTATCACATTCATTAATGGAGAAACCTTTTGATAATAAATTATTATCAAACTTTTCATGCCATTGTTTCGGAGCTTGTTTGAGTCCGTACATAGACTTAACAAGTCGACATATTTTCTTTTCTTGTCCTGAAACCACATACCCTTCGGGTTGTTCCATGTATATTTCCTCTTCCAAATCTCCATTTAGGAAGAATGTATTAACATTCATTTGGTGTATCTCAAGGTCACACAAAGTTGATATGACTATGAATACCCTTATGGACGTTAATCTAGACACAAATGCGTATGTGTCGAAGTAATCAAGGCCTTCCTTTTGACTGTAGCCTTTGACTACCAATCTGGACTTATACTTATCAATAGTTTCATCTGCTTTGTACTTTCTTTTGAAAATCCACTTACAACTCAAAGGTTTTCTTCCCGGAGGAAGATAAACCATTTCTCAAGTATGGTTTTGCATGATGGAATCTATTTCGCTTTCTATAGCTTCTTTGCAAAGCGGTGCTTCTGGAGTTGACAATGTTTCTTTGATTGTCCTTGGTTCTTTTTCAACCATATAGGTTAGAAAGTCTGGACCAAAGACTTTATCCTTTTTGGCCCTTTTGCTCCATTTTGGTTCCTCCTCTGGACCCCTACGTTCTGTAGGTTTGAAACATTAAGTTCCGAATAATCAGTAACTCATGAGTCCTGTAGGACTAGAACGTCTAGTCCCGGATAATCAGAAATTTCCGGGTCTTGTTAACTTTGAGCATGTTGTTCATAACTTCATTTGCGTGAAATTATTTCTTTTTCCTTTATAGGAAAGATCTCTTCAGCATTTCTTGATTTCATGACGTACCTTCGTGGATATCAACATATCCGAAGAAGCGATAAGCACTACTGTTATTAGCATATCCGATGAATATGCAATCTACAGTCTTAAGTCCAATTTTGACCTGCTTTGGTTTAGGTAGTTCGACTTTTGCCAGACAACCCCACACTTTCAAATATTTGTAAGTGGGTTTATTTCTTTCCATAGTTCATATGGAGTTTTATCCTTACGCTTATGCGGAACTCTATTAAGTATTATATTAGCGGTAAAAATCGCTTCGCCCCACATATTTTGGGCTAAACCGGAATTGATGAGTAAGACATTCATCATTTCCTGTAACGTGCAGTTTTTGCGCTCGGCAACACCGTTAGACTGAGGCGAGTAAGGAGCGATCGAGAGCAATGACGAATTGAACACAGTATTCTTCAAATGGTGCTACATATTCTCCCCCTCTATCACTACGAATTGCCTGAATCCGTTGGTTTAGTTGATTTTCAACTTCTGCTTTGTAACATTTAAATACTTGAAAGGCTTTATCTTTACTTTTCAACAAGTAAATATAACAATACCTTGTACTATCATCAATGAAAGTCACAAAGTACTTGTTCCCGCATATAGTTTGTACAAACTTTAAATCAGATATGTCCGTGTGAATAAGTTTTAGAGGAGCGGTGCTTCTTTCGACTGAATGTAAAGATGAATTGGTTAATTTTGCCTCTACGCACACCTCATATTTATGTTAAGGTTTTATGTCGAAGGAAGACAACAATTCTATCTTTCGTATCTTAATCTATGATGTCATAGATTAGAAGACTCAAGCAAGTAAGTAGAAGACTTCGTTTCATTGGATGTACGGATTACATACAAGCATTCATTTTTAAGAGGCCGTCACACGCAAACCCTCTTCCTGAAGTCAATTTTAGGATGACCTTTCCAACCCCTTGTACTTCAGAGGTAGAGTTGTTGCTCATGAACAACTGTTTTCCCGAGATTGGGGCGTAAGAGGAGAACACACTCATGTCTGAGAAGATGTGATGTATTACACCCGTGTCTATACACCATTGCTTTGGATTCTTCCAAATTATCCTCCAGCACTACAACCGAGAAATCCTCAATCATGTCGTCAAGATTCGAAGGATCATCCTTATCTTGCACGACATTAACCTTGGCCTTGCCTTTATTCTTGGCTTTCTCTTTCTGCTCTCGCTTTTGTTTGCGGCAGTCTTTGATCATATGACCAGGATTTCCACAGTGATGACAGTTTCCTTTGAACTTTCCCATCTTTTGGCTTTTGCCGTCTCCCTGGTCCTTGCGCTTTTTGTTGGTGTTTTCCCTTGAATCAACGAGATTCACCTTTGCCTCCATTGATTGTGTTGGCTTAGATATATCCATTTTTATTGTCTTCTTGTATTTGTAGTTTGACAATAAGATCTTCAAGCCCCATTTTTCTTTGTCTTTAGTTTGAGATAACTCATGAACTCATTCCACGGGGGAGACAATTTCTCAGTCAAAGACGTAACCAGAAATTGTTCATTTGGCTTCATTCCTTCCAAATCCAAATGATGAATGATCATTTGAAACTCTTGGATTTGGGAACTCATTGATTTACCATCCACCATTTGGAATTTCAGAAACTTCCCAACGATGAAATTCTTAGTACCCGCATCCTGTATGCTGTACTTTTTCCCATAACTCTTTTGCTATCTTCACGGTGCAATACACAGTGTATAGTGTATCCGACAAACCGTTCAGAATGCAGTTTGCACATGAAATCACTATGATTCCAGGCATTCAATGTTAACTGGGCATTTATGCCCTGAATATCGTCGCCCACTCCAGTCATTGAGTTAGACTGAGTGTCGATCGCATCCCTACCAGAAGGAGGATCTTATGTCAGAAAACGTGATAGGTTTAACGTAATTAGATAAAACAACATTTTTGTTGCCATCTTTTGAAATTGGTACCCAGAAACTTTTCTGAGCGTTCTTCTTGAAAACTGGAAGGACCAGGGACAACAACATTCCTTTGAGCAATAGCAGCAGAACCAGAGCCAAAAGCAATGTTTGAAATAGTCATCTTTCGAACACTTAGAAGAATACAATTTTTTTCTTAAACTTGTTGGTTTTTGGAACCGGATTGTAGGTAAAGGAACGGAGTTAAAGAGTATTCAAAAGGTTAAACAAACGAAACGTTGAGTCGAGAGATGACTATCTGTCTTTAAGATAAAATTGTCCAATATAAATGCTTTTACGGTATTGGCAATAGTCTCCCAAGATAAAACATCAACTGATCAATTGTACAAAGCAAATACAATTGATCATAGCGAAGAAGATGAATAAGTATAGATTGCTGAAGAAAGAGAGCGGGAAATGATTTTTGCTTGCTTTCTGTATTGTCATTTTGTGTGTGTATGTTTTTGACGATGAACAAGACAGAAAGATAAACTAGTTTGAGTTGTGTGTTCTGCATGTCTGTTCCGTAGTGTATATATTTTGTTTTAACTGAATTGTTACTGTTGGCCTTTATTGCCTTTGAAACGTTTATGCTACCAACCGTTACTTCTGTTGGATTCATAACAGTTGTAATGCTCCGAAACCTTTCGGAAGACATCAACAACCCAACAGCCCGAGGCCCGAGCCCGGCCCGAAAGGGCGGCGACGCGTGTGTAGGCCTTAGCCCCGAACCCAAGCTCACCTAGGTCCTCCATCTTTCAAACACATGGGTTACCCCTTGGGGCGCCATACCCTTACTCAAACTTAGAGTTTATATATTGCATAAAATCTTCATCTTTTACCAATGAGGGATATTTGTCATTTTTTGCCAAAGACCAGTGCCGGTCCTGAATTTTTCAGGGTCCACGGCAAAAGTAAAAATTAGGCCCTATATATATTTAAAGTTAGTGATGAACTCACTCTTATTTTTCAACCAAGATCTAACCTGTTCAAATTAACTAAAAATTTAACATTCAAGCCAAATAAATTGTATCGATTCAAATCTAGAGGAGTGGACAGATGCACAAAAGCGTTCTTCTTTTTGAGGAGTGGAAGTGGAACAGACCATCGTTGATTTATGGTTAATAGTTATAATAATCTAATAACTGCTACAAATTACTACTACAAATTATTACAGTTAGGCAAGTTAAAATTTACTTAATAAGAAGAAATTGATTTTCGATATAAAATGGATTTCTTTTTCTTTTTCCTTTGATTCCATATAATAAGTCCATTGTTTTTGCAAGTAACGAGCACATATAATGATAATCACAGTAATGTAAATAGTTAAATTTATGTCCAAGGTAAGGATAAGGACTGCGTTCATTCTACCTTCTTCAGATCAACTTTGTGAAAATTCACTGGGTATGTTGTTGTACTTATACCACTTTTAAGCATGTTGAAACTAAATATTCAAGCATTGATCAAAATATATAAAGAGTTTAACATCTAAATTTTCAACTTACTAAAGATTAGCTACAGCTGAAAAAGATCATACTTGAAAGGAGTTTGAATTACCTTCCTAGATATAGGGTCTCATCAAGCAATAATGAACTAGCTAGTGCCACGAAAAGAAGTATTAAAGGGTTGAAGATCGAGACAAATAGTGGGCCTCTTTTCTGAGAGCACCATGTCATCAAAATCACCACAATTCCAGATCCTAAAATCCCCTACATAAAAAAATTCTATATAATTAGCAACTATAGTACTTCTTTCGGCCATATTACTTGGCCACATTACTAAAAATATTCATCCCAAATTATTTGATCACTTTCTAAAAACAAGATATAATTAATTAATGTTTTTCTACTTTGCCCTTGACATTTATTAGGTTTAGAGAGAGATTTGAGTAAAAATACTCTTTTTACTTACTAATTATTTTTTGGGCCCCTGTAAATTTTGAGCCCAGGACAATTGCCCTGTTTGCCCCTGCTTAGGGCCGGCACTGCCAAAGACGCTCTATCTTTTTATGTTTCAAACACCTTACTTTGTGTACCAATATCTCTTTCATTTCTTAACGAAATTTGACGATACTTGGCACTAACATCATATACTTACTTAGTAGATTAGACATGTGTGAAGAAACGGTGTTTTCGACATACAGAGCCCACGTATTTAAGTCATTCAAGATGAGATAAACTCAATCTCACATTACTAAAATTTCCAACAATTTTTAGCTAGTATTGATATGTACCAAGCAAATGGAGCAAGATAAATTCAATAGTAATATATAGCAGAAGTGACATAGCTCTATATTACATTATCATAATACAAGAAGGGACACTCCATGCAAAAACGCGATTTTGTTATTCGTCTCACCAACTCCCATCCCATTTCTCTATGAGTTAACTTATATACTAATGATATAAATAAATTGTACACTATTGTTGTACTTTAAACCATTACAGTAGATTATAACTCAAATATCATTACTCCAGACAATTACCTGTTCGTGTAAGCCATTTTAGCTTGATGTTTTTTTTTTTATAACAAACCAAATAATTTAATTTTAGTTAAAATTAAACTGAGGATAACGATTAAATGATAAATGTGTATATTAAAGATATTGCAGTGATTTGATCGATCTAAACACTACATGTGCAAAAGTTATATCGTTTATAAAGCTATATCCTATCTTCTTCTACATTTCAAGGACAAGGTACGTAAGCAAATCTTGTCCCTTTTGACATTATTCCAATCCTGCCTATTAAGGTCTATTCTTTAATAAAAGATGATAGAATGAGAGAAAACAAGCAAGCATGCTTGGGATTATGAATGTTTGAAACAATGGACATAAATGAGCAAATATGATATAATTTGCTGAACAGTAAACATACTTGCTTCAAAACTGTAGTAAATATACTTGTTTAGGAGATTTACAAGGTTTTTTTTATAGCGGAAACAGATTTGCAACAATCACGACTCGTTTGACTGAGTCATTAAAAACCTTATGAAACGGATGAATTACCTTTGTCCACAACCTAGATATCTTCTAGAAGATGTTAAGCTTTATCTTTGTAAACCGACCTAGCTGTCATATTATGGTGAAAATACTGTCATTTTTTCTGAAAGAAATAATCTCTTGATTATTCTTATTAATGAAAGACATATATATATATATATACAAGTTACAAGGAAGATCCTCTTCCTATTCTACCTAGGAATCCCTATTCTATAATAATATTAACTTTACAATTATGGTAATATTACACTACTAATTAAGGTACAAACCTAAGTCTAATATTCACCAAATATACAAAGGAAAGGGAATGAGTTCCCACACATGGAGACTCTCGGCTGGCACCGAATTGGGCCAGAGTCCAATACACTTTAACACCCCCGCAGTCATAGCGGACGGTCTTCGTACGCTGAGACTGTTTCTAAAATCTTCAAAAAGGACCGAGGAAAGACCCTTTGTAAAGATGTCTGCAATTTGATATCTTGAAGGAATATGAAAGACATGTACTTGTCCTTTGACTATCTTCTCTCAAACAAAGTGAATATCCATCTCTATGTGTTTAGTACGCTGGTGCTGAACTGGATTACCAGAAAGGTAGATGACACTTATATTATCACAATACACCAAGGTAGTCTTCTCAATAGGACAATGAAGCTCTAACAGTAGATTTCGTAACCAACATGACTCAGAAACCACATTGGCTACCCCTCTATGCTCGGCCTCTGCACTTGAACGTGAAAGCGTTGATTAACGCTTGTCAGACCATGAGACCAAGTTATTACCCAAAAACATACAATAGCCAGACGTAGACCGGTGCGGTGTCGAACAACCACAATCAAGATCTCAGATATGAGATAAGTGTAGACGTCGACGAAGGGTACAAATGCAAACCATAATCCAGTGTTCCCTGAATGTACCTAAGTATGCGTTTGAGCACATTCATATGTTCAACTCTGGGATCATGCATAAACAAACACACCTGCTGGACTGCATATGTAATGTCTGGTCGCGTGAACGTAAGATACTGAAGGGCGCCTGCAAGACTACGATAGCGGGTAATATATTCTATAAGAATATTAATTTTACAATTATGGTAATATTACACTACTAATTAAGGTACAAACCTAAGTCTAATATTCACCAAATATACAAAGGAAAGGGAATGAGTCCCACACATGGAGACTCTCGGTTGGCACCGAATTGGGCCAGAGCCCAATACACTTTAACATTTTCAACACCCATAATGGTATATTTATACGTTATAAGTTGGAATTAAAATTTAGGAGAAGGACAAGCTAATATGCTAATGAACTAATTAACACCTCTTTATGAATGGACCCAATCCAATAGCTTTTCCAGCACAAACATTTTATGTTTAACATCTAGAATTTTTAAGTGAGAATAGACACTCATGCAAAATTTGCAAATTTAACCATTTCCTAGTCTTGCAGTATAAAGCTTAGGGAAGCAATTAGGGCACGTACACAGAGATAATTTCATTAGAAATTACAAAAAAGTTTTTCTAAGCTAATATAAATCCAGGTTTATTTTTGTGGTTAATAAAAAACCCTTCTACCTCTATTTTAAATATGTCTTGTTATTATCCATTCTTTCTTTTTTTCTATTGTAAAACCATAAGGCATGTCAAACAAGATCATAAAGAGGTTCATGTACATATTTACGTGACTATTTTCCTTCGAATTCTTTTTTAATTGATTCTAACAGAACGGACAATTTGTTACATTAATAAAAGTTTAAGAGCACATAATCTAGTTTAACGAGAAGTTGATATTCCATATTATTTTAAGTGCCTGTAATAAACTTTATCTTATATAACAAGTATGACAAATTATTAACTAAACAATATTTTTTGACGGAACCCGCATGACCATTCTTTCTTTTCGAGTACAAGAGGGTAAATCACGATCGACGATAGCGCAAACCACGCCACCGCTTAAACTTAGCTACAGCGGTCAGTGTGACACGCCAACAGGCGAAGGTTTATGCAGGATCGAACTCGCGACTGCATACCCATTTCTCTTCTTCAAGCACTAACCTCTGCGCTTACTGATATTAACTAAACAATATTGATGGTACATCTGGTGGGCTAGAATTTTCAATTGTTTTTTTTAAATGAACTCAATTAAGTAAGATACCGGTCATAATCAGTTTTGTATATTCTATCATTTTATTTATATATGCGTGGATAGAAATTTGGCTCTTCTAGAAGTTCAAATAAAGAATCTTCTACCCAACCAATTTTATAGAATAATCATACACATCAAGTTGTATAATCATACTACTTTTCAGAAATGGCCTTCTGTCAAATTTGTCATTTCTTGGCGTAACGCAGCATATTTCCTTGCTTTATAGCGCACCTCTTGGGATAAATGACAAAAAAGAACATACCTTTGTATTAATTTGACTATGGGGTAAAAAGATCTAGAAGCTCAGTGGATTAAATAATATTTTATCTGTCTAAAAAATATTATCTTACCTTTTTTATTAATTTGTTCTAAAAAAATTGACACGTTTTCATATTTAGAAACAATTTAACTTTATGAGATAATTTATAATTATACAAATATATAAAGTTTGTTTTTTACCATACATTTCAAAAGTCTTCATTTATTTTTTATTCTCTGTGTCAAGTTAAATTAAAACAAACTTTTTGGGACGAAGGGAGTAGTATATTTACAAAGAAAAATAAAATAGAGAAGGCATGAGGAAATTTTGGGACACTTTGCACAACATATATGTGGGGCAAGTTCTTAATACATTGCCTCAAATTTATTTATACCATATGTTTAGCAACTATAAGAGCATAACCAATACGGTTAAAACTCGTGAAAAATACAAATGGTTTTAAGAAAAGAAAAACGAGGTAAAAGTATAAAAGAGAATATGTGTATCGACTTAAGCAAAGATAGAATATAAGTCATCTGGTAAAAAAAGTTAAAACTCTTCAAAAAAAAAAAAAAAATATCAACAAGTTTTACTCGATAATAGAAATTGTTTTCTCATTTCACAACTCCAATCTAAAAGTAAATTTTGAAGAAAAAACTCTTAAATATTCTTCAAAAATTCATTTTCAAATACACTTGATATTTTCATGATTGAGTATTGACGGAAGAACTTAGTCCGGATCCGGATTGGAAATCTAATCTAACTCTAATAGTTTTATGATATAATCCTAGTCTAAATATATTTGGTAAATTGTAATTATGATAGTTTTATTAAAATAGAGTTTCCTTATTAGACTAGGGAAATGAAGAGTTTATCTCTATATAATGAGGTTATTGTGATAGAATGAAAGCAAGAAAAGAATTCTCCCGTTATCTTTCTTATCTCTAAGTTTTCGTTCCCTCTTGATTTTAACATAGCATCAGAGTCTCGTTAAAAAAATCATAAATAATGGCGGGTGACGGTGAAACAAATGATAAAAATAAAGGAATCGCTAGTGAATAACACAAAATTCAAAGAAAAATAATTTCCCCGTATGACATTACGTCAAACGATAATTCCAGAATTGTGGTGACACAAGTCCAACTGAAGGGAGAGAATTACGAAGAATGGGCTCGATCCATGAGACGACCCTAAGAGCAAGAAAGAAATTCGACTTCATTGATGGTAATCAAGAAACCGGATGAAGAGTCACACGACTTAGACGATTAGTGGACCATAAACTCTTTATTGATATTGTGGATTCACAACACCAACGAACCAACGATTCGCTCAATAATCTCGCATAAAAAGGAAGCGAAAGAATTATGAATGAGCATTCGGAAGCGGTTCATCATTATCAACATACCTCGGATGCAACAACTGAAGGCAGAACTTGAAGAGTGAAAGCAGAAGGGAAGGAACATAGTGGATTACTATGGAAAATTGATTGAGCTATGGAAAGAATTGGCAAACTACAAACAAATTCTGACTTGCAAGTGCAGAAAGTGCACGTGCAATCTGAGGATGATTTTGGAAACCAAAAGAGAAGAAGAAATGAATATTTTCCTTATGAAATTGGATAAGGTAATGTATGGAACAGTGGAATCAAACATATTGGCCCAGGAACCATTTTCATCATTAAACAAAGTCTATTCCAAGCTAGTGCATAAAGAGCGAGTGAGAGTAGGGATGTCAGTGGGGCGGGTAAATGCGGGTACCGCCCCGCACCCGCTCCAATTGGGGCGGGTATGGGGGATGGTTTGGTGGGTGGTGGGGGTGGGTATGGGTATCAAAAGTGCTACCCGCCATGGGTAGTGGGGAGGGGGTGGATTTCATATAAGACCCGCCCCGCACCCGCCCCGCCCCGCTACCCGCACCATACCCACACCGACCGTACCCGCACCGCCCATATCCGTATCATCTATTAGTTTATTTATGAATTTATTTGGCCCTTTCTTGATTTAAAATGTGACTTGAGCTAACCCGCACCGTAATGCACCACGTTTCTTTTTCTTATTCTCTTTGTTCTCCTTTTTTTTGTTAAATATTTTCATCTTTCTTGTTTTTAATATTCATAATATTTTGACAAGGTTTTAGAATTGATATTCGATACACAATAGTGGAAAGGTTCCTTTTTTTTTCCTTTTTCTTATATAACTTTCATTTTGGTGACTAAAACAATTGCTAGACATTATTTGAGCATTTTATTAATGGATACCCGCCGGGTAAGTGGGTATCCGCGTGAAGTAAGTGGGGCGGGGGCGGGTGGAAGAATTACTACCCGTGATGAGTGGTGGGGCGGGGGTGGGGATGTGTTTTAGGTGGTGGGTACGGGTATGGGATACCCTTCCCCCGCGCCCGCCCCGCCCCATTGACATCCCTAAGTGAGAGGACTCACACGAAAAACGGAGGAACATAGTGAAATTATTGTCTTTGTCGTACAAGGAAAAAAATACTTACCATGATCAAGGTGAAAGAAATAACAATGGTGCATTCTTCACATATTTCAAGAGATCTGAACACATTGTGGAAGGATATTTTCAACTTATTGGGTATCCAAAATGGTGGTTGAGAAATAAAAAAGGAGATGAAAAATTCAGAGGAAGATGACGTGTACAACAACAACAATAGAAGGGAGGCCCGAGATTCGGTCACGGAAGAGGTAACTACCTGGCTAACGTCATTGTTGTCAAGGACACACAGGTGGAGATAGACCGGATGAACACATGTGGGACATGGCCTCATAATCTGCGCGATGAAATTAAAAAAAATAGTGATTCACGTATTGAATTCACAAGGAATAAATCCGAATGACAAGATGGATGGTAAGACCAAAAACTCATCCTGGATTATTGACTCCGTAGCTCCCAATCATATGACATGTAATCCGGAGAAACTGAGCAATTAGCGGGACATTATTGAGTGTCCGGTTGGCCAAGAAAGAAGGAACGACAAGGCTAAATGATAGGATTTGGTTAAAGGATGTATTTTATGTTCCAGACTTAACTTGGAATTTAATTTTTGTATCACAACTTATTGATTATTTAGATTACAACAACAATAATATACCAAGTGAAATCCCACAACGTGGGGTCTGGGGAGGGTAGAGTGTATGCAGACCTTACCTTGGTAGGTAGAAAGATTGTTTCTGAAAGACCCTCGGCTCAAGGGTTTATAATTTAGTGTTTAGGATTTAACAAAACTATTTGTGATATATAGGACCCACCACGAAGAAGCTTCTTGGATCGGGTGAGCGACGAGGTGGACTTTACTATTTCCGGAATGTCCCGCAGATATGAGCTATAAAAGTGAAGGTAGTTGATTGGTTCGATCTTTGGAACAAACGGTTAGGTCATCCTTCTGCACAAGTGACAAAGTCTATTATGGTGTTAGATTTATGTAATATTTAGTAAATTCAGATTAGGTGTGAATATATTAAATTAGTATTAATGTGACCATTTATATATATAAGGTCCTATCAAGATTGTTACACCTCATAAGCTCGCATTCCGCCGTGTCATCGATGGATACAGAAGTTCCGGGAGAAGGTACAACCTTACGAAAGGATAATAAGGGGTTACAACTTGTTTAGGGAAGTACTGGAGTGTTTAGAAGTTAAACGAGTCGAAGAAAGTATGTTTCGATAAAATAAACAATTGTGCAACTTGACGGAGAGTTTGACGGATCGTCAAAGTGCAAGAGGCAACCATCAAATGGTCTGAAATTTTTGGATCTCAGGGATGGTTTGACGGACCATCCAATTGGCCGTTAATTTGCGGTGGTGTAAAACCCTACCACTCTCCTTAGACCCTCTCTAACTTACCCCAACACCCTAAGTCGAAATCAAATCCAAATTACGCAAGGGTAACATGATAAATTTCATAATTATCATAGAACTCATCTTCTCCGTATTAAGCCGGTTTTGGAAAACCTTGGAAATGGAGTAAGCTTGCTATTTTAGGGGGATTTGGATGCGTAAAGGTAAATTTCATCCTCTTTTACTTATGTTTGTGATTAATTGATGATTTGGAGAAAGTTATGAAAATATTTTCATAATTAAAACTTCGTAAACTTATGAAATCTTCGTGATATAAGTTATTGGGTTGTTTCACTCCATGTATGAATGAAATTGGATACTTGGATTGATTGTGTGCATTATGGATTAAGAAGAACATGATTTGGAGAATTATGAAATTGAATCACATAAGACTTTTCGTATAAGAAAAGCTTAAAGAATCATTTATGCTTAAAATGGTCGAAGAACACCTACATGAGCTTTCCATGGAGATTATGTTTGGAGAATCATGGGATCGAATTACCTAAGCATCCTTTGTTAAAGAATCTAATAACCCGAGGTGTTCGAAGTTGTCGATAAGATACCTACATGAATTTCTCTATGGAATTTGGATTCAAAATTGATATCAACTTTTATGTGGTATAGATGATGATGAGCGAGGACTTGTAGAAAGATGGTATTGATGAGGACCATATATGTTAAGGCATACTATTTTATTCTTTTGGCATGATCGACGAGTAAGCATAACCATAATGATGTCACTTCAAAAGGAACTCTACTCTTAAAGTTTAAGCTTGCAATTGCTTTCGTAACATATTGTTATGATCTATAACTCATGTTGTTCTGCTTTGAAAATATTTCCCGACTTGATAGTCATGTGAATCTTATGACTTCTTATGACCCTTGTTGACTCTTAGTCTAATCCATCGATACAAATACGGTTACATAACAATAATCGGAGGATAACAACCTTGAGTCACTCTGATTGGCTCCATAAGGCCCTTAAGACTCAGTCATTGCATTGCACTTATATATATATGTAGCTATTTTCCTATCGAGCTGCGCTATAGTCGGCCGGGTATAACACTTATTTGTGTACACCACTGTAGTTGGTTTTGATATTACCGAGTTCCACATCTGTGTCGAGTCCTCATCGAGGCCGGTACGATATATATTGTAACACCCCATTTTAATCGGAGTCGAAACGGTGTACTACGTATGGGTGATAAATTTATTTAAGGAGTCGTCACCTAATTATTTTAAAGATGAATTAGGACACCTAAATATTTAACTAAAAGCTGCAAATGTAAACTCTATTTTAAAGGTCTACAAAACTTAATGAGATTCTAGGTAAGAGTTCTTTATTATCCTAAAGGAAAGGGATTAGGCATCCTTTAAGATCCGCTAACTTCCGATTATCTGATCAAACTTAGGTTAATTATATTTTAAAAAATACATGTTTGAGAAGTATTTAAGTAAAAACATTTGCAAGTATATATAAAAATGTATTTTGACAAACATAAAGAGGTAGGATTTTGTTTATAGAATTAAATATAAGAGTTAATTTAGAAATGAAGTTACGCCTTTATAGGGCGTTGTTTGAGATATGTATAAAATTGCTCTATAATATGTTGTGAAAGAAAAGGAATAGTATGAGAACCGTTTTTTTATGAAAGACACATTTACACAACATAAAGTAGTATGGCCTAGTTTATGAAAAACTTTTTATCGAAAATACAATCACAAAATTTGGTTTTTGACTAATATATATGTATAAAGTATTTATTTGTAATTGATGATAGAAAAAAACACTAAATTATAAAATGTTAATAGTTGAGAAAATCTATTCTTTTATCATGGATTTAGTGAAAATAATGTCTTGGTTACATGATATAAAAATGTAGATAAAGAGTGGTTAAATTGTCTTTAAATTAGACTTATGTGACGAACTCAAAATGGGTGAATAAAATGGGCTCATGATTTAGAACTACCCTCCCAATATATTAATAGAGATAGTATCTCATTAATCACAAAGTTAAGCAAATACTATTGCAAATAAATAAATAAATAAATAAATAAATAAAGGATGAGATTAGAGAGTAGGGAGGGTGGTTGGACAATAAAGTCTCCCCGCCTTATTCATCTTGGAATTTCTGGAGTATGAATATAGACACGGATGCGGATTTTATGATGAGTCTCGTACCGAGACTCTTGGTTGCTCCCAAAAATGCATTTTTCATGTGAAATAAAAGAAAATAAAATGAATTAGAATCTATTAGACTCATAAAATAATGTGTTACACTCCGTAGTTTTAGGGTATGTATATGAGGACGTACGTAAGAGAATGCGACCTTAAGTTGTAAAGGTGGAAAGATTTTTTTTTCCTACGGAAAATATTCCGAACCTTGTGAAGGAAAAAGGTTTATTAGTGAGAATTGGATTCTCAATTTTGGTATTTAAGACTTATAGAATTTGTAGAAATTATAGAATTTTATTTCCAGATTTGGTCATGTGGGGCCCACCCGAGAAATTTTACGACTTTGTGGGGCCCACAAGGTTTTCAATTTTTGGACAATTATTGTGATTGTGGGGAGATGAAATATTTTGGACCAATAGGGGGCGACACGTGGCACCCCCATGTGGCCATGTTGGCCGAAATTGGTGAGACAAGTGGCAAGACAAGTGTCTTGAGATATTTGTTGGACAAGTGGCTTGTGGGACCCACACACACTTGTCCCAATCTCAACCACACACTTGCTTTGATCCTAGCCCTTGGTTGTCTTATATATACACACCTTAGGGTTGCAAGACTTCATCAACACTTAGAGAATTTCAAGCAAATACTCCCTCCCTTTAAGTGAGCTCTCGGCACCCCCTTGTTCTTGAAGAACAATTCTTCAATTGTTGTTGTTTAATCCAAAATACCTTAGCCAAGTGTCCCTAGTAGTGTTCTAAAGATATCCCAACATAAAGATCCCAGAAATACTACGTTAATCCGATAGTCGCAAAGTGAAACCCTAAAGTGATCTTCATATTTTTGGATGAAGTTTTAAGAGAAGTTGGATAGAAACTTCTAAGGGTTTCTTGGAGTGGATTGGAACGTAAGGAATAGGAGCTAACGTTGCTAAGGATCGACTTTTAGATCTTGGATAATTTTGGGCTTATTGAGGTAATAATCTTGTCCTTTTTAATGAAGTTGGAAATTACATATGTTGGAAATATATGTTTAAGTATATGAGATATAGAAGGAAGATTGAAAATATTTGAACCTATTTAAGATGTTAAAAATTGAGAATTGGCATGCTAGCCATAAAAATTGTTAAAACATTACCTATTACTTGTCCTTTTTATTACTTGTCCTTTTTAAAACATAAAGATTGAAAATTGTTAATAATATTGTCCTTTTTAATGAAGTTGGAAATTACATATGTTGGAAATATATGTTTAAGTATATGAGATATAGAAGGAAGATTGAAAATATTTGGACCTATTTAAGATGTTAAAAATTGAGAATTGGCATGCTAGCCATAAAAAATTGTTAAAACATTACCTATTACTTGTTTACAGTTAATAACAAAGTTAACATAACTTATATAAAGATTGGAATATAAGTTGGAATAATAAAGAAGTAATGAAACAAGTATTGACATGCTAACCGAAAACTGGACAGTTTTGATTGTTGTAGTTGGCCAAGAACACCAACTAAAGGACTAAACTAATGGATGGTATTAGTGGACTTAATGGACTGTATTTACATTTGGACTGTATTTACATTGGACTGTTTTTGTATAATTGTGGGGCAAAATTTTACACGTCTAGTTAGACGTGTAATCCCCTTTAAGTTGCTATTTTACTGCGCCTTAAATGTGGCATGTTGGCTATTGATTTCGGGCCTTGAAAAAGGTGTAAAAGTACGTAGATACAAGGGAAGTGCTGCCCAATTTTCCGTAGAATAAAAGACCTTACACTTAGAATTTACTACGAAGAAAACTAGAAGTTGATAGACATGTTATGACTATTTTAGGTTGATACTCTACGCGCGGCATATTCGACTTGGCAAATGGATTTAGCCGAGGAGGTATGTGACTCTTCCTATCTTCTTGAGCATGATTGTTGTGAAATATATAGTACGGTAGACGTACGTGTGTTAAAAGAATTTGGTTTCAGTTTTGATGTCTTTGATTGACTTCTAAATCTTAAGAGCCTTGAAGTATTCTAAAAAGCTGTGAAACATTATTCAGAAAAGGAATTGATACTTGGTTTTAAAAGAGTGTGATTGTTTGAATTGCTTAAGATATAAGTGTTATAATAGCTTTATGAGAAGTTAGTTATAACGACTTAAGGAGGATAAAAGAAACGGTTTACTTACTTGATTTTAAAGGCCTTGTAATGATTTTCTAAAGGTGTAGTAACTTGGTTTGATAAGTAAACATGTCTTGATACTACGGGTGTTAGTGTCTTGAGACTTTTTGTGGTAAGGAGGTTATTCTGATTTGCTTATGTTGGTTACGATGGCCGGTTGTGTTTGTATTATATCACTTAAACCCCTGGCCATATTACGTTGTTCATATTATGCGGACTGTAGGGGTGGAAGTCCAAGAATTACCGCGGGTTTGCTACCCCCGATGCGAGGAATACCTCACGCGGTCATACGACTATGCGATTTGTAGGGGTGGTAGTCCAGGAATTTCCATGGGTTAGCTTCCCCCGATGCGAGGAATACCTCATGCAGGTCCACGCGACCTATGCAGACTGAAGGAGGGGTAGTCCAGGATTAGGATTTGCTTGTTTGATCATTGGGGCGAATGACCCTAGTTTGATCATTGGCTGTCTATTCAGAACCGGCTAGGTTACACCTATTTGCTCTCATATATACTATGACATTGTATACTGTTAATTGGTTTTTCATACATATCTGTGGATTTGTTTTGGACTATTGTGATTTCATTACGCATTTCTGGGCCACATACTTGGTACATGTTAGATCGACCTCCTTCGGGGCCGCGTTCACGCCGCAGCGAGGTATCGGTTGTTGATCCTCGCCATAGGATCACCGCTCGCGTTTTGGAAAGCTCCATTTCTCCGAGGCTTATCTTTTGGTATGATTCCTCGCATCAGAGTTCATGTACATTCAGGGGTATGGTGGGGCCCTGTCCCTTCATAGTTGTTATAAATTCGTAGAGGTCTGTAGTCTTGTTGTAAGTTGGGTTTGTAAAGGATATAACTGTTCAGGCTTTGATTTTATATACATGTTGAAAGGCAACCTTATCGGTTAGCCTGTTTCTTATTTTACATTGTTCCATGTTTATAAGTTTATTTCCGCTGGTTTCTCTGATGTATATCTACTAGGGTGCCCGGGTAAGGCACCAGTCGTGGGCCCGGGGTCGGGTCGTGACAAAAGTGGTATCAGAACAGTTAATCCTCGGAAAGTGTCTACAGACCGTATCTAGTAGAATCTTGATTATCGGCGTGTTGTGCACCACACCTATAATCAGGAGGCTACAAGATATTTAGGATTGGTTTTCATTTTTCTCACTCTGAGATCGTGCAAGAGAGCTGTGTTATAGGTTGAACTCCCTCTGACGTATTCTTATGTACCAGTTATGCCTCCATGCAAGGCAATCGCGACCTAGAAGGGCAAGGCAGCAGAGGGAGCTGCTAGTGGGACTCAGAGGGTTACCAGGGCACAGGACCAGTCATTGCCTGAGATAGTGCTTCAGACGGCAAGTTCTACGACGCCGCCAGTCCCAGAAGAGTTTAGAGCAGCAACAGTATCTACTGAGGCCACGATACATGAGCCTCCATTCCCACAGCCAGGAACAGAGGATATGGGTTACAAGGAGTTGACCCAGTTACTAGCTAGGATCGCGGCGAGGCAGGAGGACGAGACGGAGCCGGGTAGTGCCGGTGGTGCACCCTAACCGGAGTTTGAGGCTTCGTGACTTCGAGTCGCACCCACCGCAGTTCCATGGATCGAACCGGCGAAGATCCTCAGGAGTTTATTCGACAGCTGCAGCAGATCATGAAGGTGATCAAGGCCCCAGAGACAGAGTCAGTGGTATTGGGTTCTCATCGGCTGCGTGATATTGCGCAGCAATCGTTTGATTCACGGGAACCGCCCGAGGAGCATGCGCTTCCAGCTGGTTGGGACGAGTTCTCGGAGGCATTTCTTAACCACTTCTTGCCTCCACAGATGAGGAGAGCCCGGGTGGATAGGTTTATGATGTTGAGGCAGAATGGGCAGACGGTTCGGGAGTACAACATAGAGTTCGACTCGTTGGCTCGGTATTCCCTACTCTAGTGGCAGACATGGAGGATAGAGTGCACCGCTATGTCACAGGGCTTGATGATTATTTAGCAGAGGGGTGCACAGGGGTAGCTCTTCAGCCGGGCATGGACATTTCCCACATACAGGCTTATGTACAGGGGACCGAGGAACGTAGAGGTCGACGTAAGGACCAGGATCAACATAAGAGGGCCAGGACAGCAGGGTCCTTTGGTAACTTTCGAGGCGGATATCTTCAGCAGCAGGCTAGATATGCACCTCAACCAAGCATGCAGTACTCTTCGCAGCCTTCGTGGCGCCCAGGTATTCTGCGGGTCAGGGCTCCAGGACTTCGGGTTTCCAGGAAAGCATGGGTCTTAACCGATCGAGACCATCCCCCTCTTGGTGTGTCCGATGCGGTAAATCCCATTTCGGGAATTGTGGTAGTACTTTGGGAGCTTGTTTCACTTGCGGCCGACAGAGCCATTTTTCGAGGAGTTGTCCGACCAGAGGTAGCGCAGATGGTAGGGTTCATCCTACAGGGTCGTTTGTCGGGTCTTCATCTCCTGCGGTTACTCACCCCGGAGGGCAGGGTGTTTATGGGCCAGCAGGTCGCGGCAGAGGTCGTGGCAGGGGTCCTAGTTCCAGCGGTCCTCAGAACCGCATTTATGCCTTATCCAGTCGTCAGGACCAGGAGGCGTCGCCGGATGTCGTCACAGGTACATTATTGGTTTCATGCTGTGACGTATATGCTTTGATAGATCCGAGTTCTACTTTGTCCTATATATCTCTTCATATTGCTGGTAGAATAGGGATAGCGCCTGAGTCCATAGAACCTTTTGAGGTAGCTACGCCAGTAGGTGATTCGGTGGTAGCAGAGCGGGTATATAAGGCTTGCCCGGTGACTATATACAGTCGTCATACCCTAGCCGACTTGATAGAGTTGGATATGACAGATTTTGATGCTATTATGGGTATGACCGTCGCTTCGCTACGCCAACGCAATCGTAGGAGAGATTGGTACGGTTCCAGTTTCCCGACGAGCCGGTTATCGAGTGGAAAGGAAATACAGCGTCGCCGAGGGGTAGGTTTATTTCGTACCTCAAGGCTAGAAAATGTCACGACCAACAGGGCTATGATCGTACTTACCGGTACCGTCAGTATATGTCAGAGAATAGCAGCGGAACATACATAACACATTACTTAGTAGCAAAGGGTAAACATTGCTGGCCAACCGATAAGGCTGCCTTCTATAAAACATACTTAAACAAAAGTATAGTAATACAACTGGTTCTTATAGCCCAAAACACCAACGTGACTACGCACTCTAGAATAACAATCGTGGCGGGACAGGCCCCGCCATACCCCGAATGTACAAAAGTCTATAACCTCGTGGAATCATACCAAAAGACAAGCCTCCGAGAGATGGAGCTTCCCAAGAAATGAACGGTGATCCTAAGAGTGCGGACCAAAGAGCTACGATCTCGACTGCGGCATGAACGCACTTCGGCGAGGTCGATAACAGTACCAAGTATGTGAAATCAAAATATCAGAATGAATTCATAATAGCATATATATAAAGCAGAGACATGTATGATAGCCAAACTACAAGACACAACATATACGCAGCCATGTCAAGTCGTGACTCACGCCTCTAAGTCATCACTCAAATATAACCATAGGTCTCATGCCCATAATATCAATCGTGCCCGTGGAATTCCTTCCTCACTGCCGGCAGTCTATGATATAACAACACTAAGGAGTACATATGAATACTAGATCCCACCTGTATCATAAGAACCGTACGAGGCAAGTACGGGAATATCTACCGATCCACCTGCATCCTCAATCGATCGGCAAGTACGAAGCCGGCTACGGATCCACCCGTACCAACAATACTATAACTGAAATCACGAAGCTGACCGGGGCAAGTGCGATAGCCTCTACCAGATCCACCCTGCGTCACATCGCTGACCGGGGCAAGTACGCAGGCTAACCACCAACAAGCTAGCCACAAGCTTCCTTCTTGTTCTTAACTTTTCAGATTTTTCCTAAGGCTAGAATTTCTCTTGGGATTTTAGAGAGAAGGAGGAGCTTGAACTTTTAAGAGAGAAGGGAGAGCTTTTGTCTAAGAGAGAGATGAAGTATGACCAAGTCTTGAAGACTTGGTCAATATAGTGCATGCAAAATCAGATGGAGGGGGACACTTGTCACCCTCCCAAGGTCTTTTAAAAGAAAAATCTGACTTTTCCTAAGTTTTTCCGCCTGAATCCGCCTCGCGCGCCGCTTCCGGCCACAAGGCCGCAACTCCTGCGGACCTCAGATCTTCGGTGCCGCTCGCTTCCCGGCGCGCGCTGAAACTTCAGCGACACTCGATATCGACGCCACGGCCCGCCGCCTGTCTGAAACACATTTTTGTCCGACTGCGCACTGAACTTGTAATTCTCATAACTTTCTACTCCGACGTCCTATCGACGAACGGTTGGTTGCGTTGGAATCTAGACTCAACGAACTACGCCCTGGTCCTTTGAAACACTTAGGAATTCTCAATGTACCGGGTCATAACCCGCCTCAAAGTCTACTAAAACCCGTCCGGAACAATCCGTCAACCTATCCTTTGGAAATTTTAAGTCTTACATGCTTTCGTACGCTCTCATACGTAGGGTCAGAACTACGGGGTATAACATTCTCCCCCCCTTAGAAACATTCGTCCCTGAATGTTCTTTTGGAGCCAACTACTATTCCTCGGTACATCCTCGTACTATATACTAATGGAACTTCATTATGCCACCTATGACCCTAAGATATCGCACACGCATACCCATTCACCGTAAGTCAAACAGAAAACGAACCCAACATATGAACCATTACTACTTACTCTCATTCACGGCCTAACAGAATTTCCCGTTCGAATTTACCACTCATTCTATCAC
Source organism: Przewalskia tangutica (assembly GCA_029844215.1). Classification (NCBI taxonomy): domain Eukaryota; kingdom Viridiplantae; phylum Streptophyta; class Magnoliopsida; order Solanales; family Solanaceae; genus Przewalskia; species Przewalskia tangutica. The sequence continues at coordinate 64,946,940 of CM056737.1, forward strand.
ATGTACACCTCAATATCCTCTGTTCATAACACTAAATCATACAACAATCCTATCATGCATACTAATCTCTAAAGGGTCAAAGATATACCTGTAATTATTGCTTCACATTCCCCTTGTCGTTCTAATCATGATCCTGCCCTGCACGGCGCATAACAAAAGAAGGCGATGAACCAGCCACTGATCCTGAAGGCTGAATCTCTACATCCGTGCTATCTCTGGTCGGACAGTTCCTCGCATAATGGCCATGTTGGCCGCATGCATAGCAATTACCCAAACTAGCACGACACTCCCCATAATGGGTGTTACCACATCGGCTACACCGAGGTAGAGGTGGCTTCCTCAGACTAACACCCTTACTCTCCCGAAACTCAACCTCGAGCCCCGCCCCGCCCCGAATCTCCCGAACGCCCCAAGATCGGCGTGGTGGAGTACTCATCGGGCCGAGGAGCATAACTACTCGCTGCGAGGCGGTCCGCCGACAACCGCCCCGAGATCTCGCTGCCTCGCCTCTTGGCCGGGCTCGAGTCAAGCCGGCCTCTCCTTTCTCTGTCCTCTATCCTCGCGATATGCTCGCATCTGGCGATATCCATACCGGGTGAAGAGCTACTCCAAGCACGCAGAATCATATGACGGTCTAGCCCCATCACATAGCGATGAACTCGCTCGCCATGTTGGCTACAATAGTGTGCGATACCGCCAAAGAGTCAAACTCAGTGTACTCGATGGTCCTCCCATTCTCGCCTCAAGGTCAAGAATCTATCCACGCGGCTCTCCTCAACTCGTGAGGCAAGAAGTGATCCAGAAGGCCTCGCGAACTCCTCCCAACCCGCCGGGAAGAGCACCCTCCTCTAGACAATTTCCATGACTCAAACCAGTTCAACGCAATATCGCAGAACCCTGAAGAAGCTAACACAACGGACTCGCCTCGAGGCCCTAAGCACTGCGTAGTCCGCCGCACTGCCGAATAAACTCGAGGATCCTCCTCATACCTCGAACCATAGAACTCGGTGGATTACAACTCGTAAAGTCTCAATCCTTAAACCGGCCTAGGGTTAGCCACGTGCTCGCGGCCGCTCGCCACGATGCTAGTCAAAAACCCGACCGCTCTCCGTAATCCCTATACTCGCCCCGCCGCGAATCGGGGCTCGTACCAAACTTCGAGCTACTACCGCCTCGGCCTTTCTAATATCGCACAGAATTGAACTCGCCGACCCGCCATCGCCTCGAGTATAGTTTGTGCCCGAGTCTTGGTAACTCTCTGCGTACCACTAGCAGCTCCTGCTGATGCCTTGCCCTTCTGGGCTCTGATACCACTTTTGTCACGACTCACAGGGCCATGATCATTACCCTACCGGTACTTCGCAGTATATGTCAGAGAATAGCAGCGGAACATACATAACACATTACTTAGTAGCAAAAGGTAAACATTGCTGGCCAGCCGATAAGACTGCCTTCTATAAAATATACTTAAACAAAAGTATAGTAATACAACTGGTTCTTATAGCCCAAAACACCAACGTGACTACTGCACTTCAGAATAACAATCGTATGGACAGGCCCCGCCATACCCCGAATGTACAAAAGTCTATAACCTCGTGAATCATACCAAAAGACAAGCCTCGGAGAGATGGAGCTTCCCAAGAAATGAACGGTGATCCTAAGAGTGCGGACCAAAAGCTACGATCTCGACTGCGCAGATGAACGCAGCCGGGCGAGGTCGATAACAGTACCAAGTATGTGAAATCAAAATATCAGAATGAATTCATAATAGCATATATATAAAGCAGGAGACATGTATGATAGCCAAACTACAGTACACAACATATACGCAGCCATGTCAAGTCAGGGACTCACGCCCTCTAAGTCATCACTCAAATATAACCATAGGTCTCATGCCCATAATATCAATCGTGCCCGTGGAATTCCTTCCTCACTGCCGGCAGTCTATGATATAACAACACTAAGGAGTACATATGAATACTAGATCCCACCTGTATCATAAGAACCGTACGAGGCAAGTACGAAGGCATAGCTACCAGATCCACCCTGCATCCTCAACTGACCGGGGCAAGTACGAAAGTCAGCTACCAGATCCACCCGTACCAACAATACTATAACTGAAATCACGAAGCTGACCGGGGCAAGTGCGATAGCCTCTACCAGATCCACCCTGCGTCACATCGCTGACCGGGGCAAGTACGCAGGCTAACCACCAACAAGCTAGCCACAAGCTTCCTTCTTGTTCTTAACTTTTCAGATTTTTCCTAAGGCTAGAATTTCTCTTGGGATTTTAGAGAGAAGGAGGAGCTTGAACTTTTAAGAGAAGGAGAGCTTTTGTCTAAGAGAGATGAAGTATGACCAAGTCTTGAAGACTTGGTCAATATAGTCCATGCAAAATCAGATGGAGGGGGACACTTGTCACCCTCCCAAGGTCTTTTAAAAGAAAAATCTGACTTTTCCTAAGTTTTTCCGCCTAATCCCGCCGCGCGCGACTGCTTCGGCGCGGGCGCGCAACTCCCGCGACCAGATCTTCCGCGCCGCAGCCTCGCTTCCGGCGCGCGCTGAAACTTCAGCGACCGCATATTCGCGCCGCGACCTGCATCCGGCGCCGCTCGCGCCTCGTCCAAACACATTTTTGTCCGATCGCGACCGAACTTGTAATTCTCATAACTTTCTACTCCGACGTCCTATCGATTTAGCGGTTGGTTGCGTTGGAATCTAGACTCAACGAACTACGCCCTGGGCCTTTGAAACACTTAGGAATTCTCAATGTACCGGGTCATAACCCGCCTCAAAGTCTACTAAAACCCGTCCGGAACAATCCGTCAACCTATCCTTTGGAAATTTTAAGTCTTACATGCTTTCGTACGCTCTCATACGTAGGGTCAGAACTACGGGGTATAACATAAAAATGGTTCAGAGGGGGTATATCTACCATCTTATTCAAGTATTTGATACAGAGGTTGAGTTGCCAGATCTTCAGTCTGTTCCGGTTGTTAGAGAATTTCCGGATGTTTTCCCAGACGATCTCCCAGGTATTCCTCCAGAGAGGGAGATAGAGTTATGTATTGACGTTCTGCCTGATACTCGGCCTATATCTATTCCGCCATACAGAATGACACCTGCCGAGTTGAGGGAGTTGAATGACCAGCTGAAAGATTTGCTGGAGAAAGGCTTTATTAGGCCTAGATACCCCCTCCCCAGGATTGATGATTTGTTTGATCAGTTGCAGGGGGCGAAGTGTTTTTCCAAGATAGACCTGCGATCTGGTTATCATCAGGTGCGAGTTAGGGAAACGGATGTCCCTAGGACTGCATTCAGGACCCGGTATGGGCACTATGAGTTCAGGGTGATGTCTTTCGGTTTGACTAATGCTCCAACAGTATTTATGGATTTAATGAACCGGGTGTTCAAGCCATTTCTGGATACGTTTGTTATAGTATTCATTGATGACATCCTGATTTATTCTCGCACGGAGCAGGAGCATGCGGATCATTTGAGGACTATACTGAGAGTCCTCCAGAGCCGGCAGTTGTATGCCAAGTTCTCTAAATGTGAGTTTTGGTTGGCTTCAGTGGAATTCTTAGGGCATGTTATCGGGGCTAATGGTATTCGGGTTGATACAGCAAAGATTGAGACAGTCAAGACTTGGCCTAGACCCATTACACCAACTGAGGTGCGCAGCTTTTTGGGCCTTGCGGGTTATTATCGGAGGTTTGTGGAGAAGTTTGCCTCGATTTCAGCACCATTGACTAGGCTGACTCAGAAAGCGGCTAAGTTCCAGTGGATGAATGCTTGTGAAAAGGGCTTCCAGTCACTGAAGGAGAAATTGACGACGGCCCCAGTTCTTACTCTTCCAGAGGGTTTAGACGGGTATGTGGTTTATTGTGATGCGTAAGGTGTCGGGCATGGGTGTGTGCTGATGCATCATGGTAAGGTTATAGCTTACACATCTCGACAGCTCAAGAAGCATGAGAAGAACTACCCCACGCATGATTTGGAGTTGGCAGCAGTGATTCATGCCTTGAAAATCTGGAGCATTATTTATATGGAGTTCATGTGGATATTTTTACAGACCATAAGAGCCTTCAGTATATCTTCAGCCAGAGGGAGCTGAACAAGCGGCAGAGACGGTGGTTAGAGTTACTTAAGGATTATGATATCGATATCCTATACCACCCAGGGAAGGCCAATGTAGTGGCAGATGCCCTTAGTCATAGATCGATGGGTAGTCTGACAGATGTGCAGCCAGAGAGAAGGGGCATGGTCCGCGAGATACATCAGCTAGCGAGCCTTGGGGTTCGATTGGTTGGTTCCGATAGTAGTGGGGTTCGGGTTCGAGAGGTTGCCGAGTCTTTCATCGTCGAGGAGGTGAAGAGGCGACATTATGAGGATCCAATTATGACACGGTATCGAGATACGACTCTTCGAGAGGAGAAGGGTCCATTTGAGGTAACACCTGATGGGGTGCTAAGATACGAGGGTAGATTGTGTGTACCTGATATTGCAGGACTTCGTCTGCAGGTTCTAGGGGAAGCACACAACGCTCGTTACTCTATTCATCCGGGGTCGACAAAGATGTACCACGACCTCAGATGTATGTATTGGTGGGATGGACTGAAGAGGGACGTTGCAGAGTTCGTTGCTCAGTGTTCGAATTGTCAACAGGTCAAGGTGGAGCACCAAAAGCCTGGTGGGTTGCTGCAGACGATTGAGATTTCGACCTGGAAATGGGAGGTGATCAACATGGACTTTGTTACAGGGTTACCTCGCACTCAGAGGAAGTGTGATTCCATCTGGGTTATCGTAGACAGGCTGACGAAATCAACCCACTTTCTTCCAGTCAGGACGACTTATTCGGTCGAGGATTATGCTAGACTTTACATCCGGGAGATCGTGAGACTGCATGGGGTCCCTATATCTATTATATCGGACAGAGGATCCCAGTTTACAGCTAATTCCTGGAGGTCTTTCCAGAAGGGATTAGGGACCCATGTGAGCCTCAGTACTGCATTTCATCCTCAGACTGACGGACAGGCAACACATACTATCCAGACACTTGATGATATGCTGCGGTCCTGTGTTATCGATTTCAGGGGTAGCTGGGAGGATCATTTACCTATTGTTGAGTTTGCATATAATAACAGCTACCATTCCAGTATCCAGATGACGTCTTATGAGGCCTTGTATGGAAGGAAGTGTAGATCGCCCCTAGGCTGGTTCGATGTGGGCGAGGTTCAGTTAGTTGGGCCGGGCTTGGTTCAGCAGGCCGTGGATAAGGTGAAGCTTATCCAGGAGAGATTGCTAGCAGCTCAGAGTCGACAAAAGTCGTATGCAGATAATCGGCATCGACACTTAGAGTTTGAGATTGATGATTGGGTTTTCCTGAGGGTGTCACCCATGAAGGGTGTGATGAGGTTTGGGAAGAAGGGGAAACTTAGCCCAAGGTACATTGAGCCTTATCAGATTGTCCGTAGAGTAGGCAAGGTTGCCTATGAGTTGGATCTGCCGTCCGATCTGGAGGATGTACATCCGGTCTTTCATGTTTCTATGTTGCGGAGGTGTATCGGAGATCCATCTAGAGTATTTTCGGTGGGTGATATCCAGGTGACGAGGGGTTATCATATGAGGAGAGTCTCATAGCGATACTTGATCGCCATGTCAGGCGACTGTGGACAAAGGACGTGGCTTCCGTAAAAGTCTTGTGGCGGAACGAGAATAGAGAGGAGATGACTTGGGAAACAGAGGAGGATATGATGAAGAAGTATCCTCACTTATTCCCTACACCTCCAGGTAACTCACTTTCCTACTTGTTGATTTTAATTGACATATATGTTTAAGTGTTATTATGGATATGTGTGGCGCTCTTGTTTGGGTGGGGTATAGTTAATGGGGACTATGCCGTTATCTGATTTGATTGAACGTAGAAGGAACATTCAGGACGAATGTTTCTAAGGGGGATATAATGTTACACCCCGTAGTTTCAGAGTATGTATATGAGGACGTACGTAAGAGAATGCGACCTTAAGTTGTAAAGGTGGAAAGATTTTCTTTTCCTACGGAAAATATTCCGAACCTCGTGAAGGAAAAAAGTTTATTAGTGAGAATTGGATTCTCAATTTTGGTATTTAAGACTTATAGAATTTGTAGGAATTATAGAATTTTATTTCCAGATTTGGTCATGTGGGGTCCACCCGGGAAATTTTACGACTTTGTGGGGCCCACTAGGTTTTCGATTTTTGGACAATTATTGTGATTGTGGGGAGATGAAATATTTTGGACCAATAGGGGGGCGACACGTGGCACCCCCATGTGGCCATGTTGGTCGAAATTGGTGAGACAAATGGCAAGACAAGTGTCTTGAGATATTTGTTGGACAAGTGGCTTGTGGGACCCACACACACTTGTCCCAATCTCAACAACACACTTGCTTTGATCCTAGCCCTTGGTTGTCTTATATATACACACCTTAGGGTTGCAAGGCTTCATCAACTCTTAGAGAATTTCAAGCAAATACTCCCTCCCTTTAAGTGAGCTCTCGGCACCCCCTTGTTCTTGAAGAACAATTCTTCAATTTTTAATTTATTTTTGTGAGTCTTTTGTTTGTTTTTGTGTTTTATATGAGTCAGTTTTTTTATGAGTCATGCATGCTGTAGTTACTTGAAAACGCCTAGTGAACTAATGGGGATAATGTAATAGGAATGAGAAGCTAAAATCTGTGTGCTCAAGTTAGATATGTCAAAAATTCATGAAAATCTGATTATTTAGAATATTTGATTCTTAGCCTATGTGTTGTCAATTGAAAATGTCTGTGAAGTATGTTTGTTTTCTATTTGAGGCGAAATAGTTAGGATGTACATGCTTAGGGAGATGATTCAGACATTTCGTTGTTAGCCCTTCTTACCATTCATTGCCTACCTTGCGCTAAATTGTATCACTAGTCAGCCCCGTTGAGCCTAAAATAAGTTATTTTTGACACCGATATTATTTCCTTGTGTGCCATAAGCAGTAATTGAAAAAAATTGGGATGAAGAAGTGTGAAAAAAAATACAAAAGAGTGAAAAATTGATGCACCCCAATAAAAAAAAATGCTAAAGCTTAAGTTTGGGGATGCCTATGTGAATGTGTTTCATGCTCTCAAAAAGAGAAGAGGGGAACGATAGGTATGAACTGAAAAAGAATACCAAAAAGTAGGACCAAATGGTTGAATGAGAACAACGCTTATGGTACGTAATTTGAGCCTAAATGCCAACTTTTACCTACTCCTGCCTAAGCCTACATTACAACCCTGAAAAGTACTGACGATCTCTAGAAAGTATGTCTATGATTAGTGGAGAATAACAAGTTAACAGACCTATAGAACTAAATGAAATTGATATGCATATGTTAGGTATTCATGCTTCCATTACTTATGATTGAAATGAATTTGCGAAATATCTGACTTGAAATTCTAGATTGCTAAATTCATGCTATATCGGTTCTTGCATATTATCCCAACTGACGTTCATGTGTTTCTAAGTCTTTTTGCAGCTGCTTGATTTGAGTCTTTGAGTCTCTTATTTTTGTGTCTTTGTTTTGATCTTTGCTCGAAGGCGAGCAAAGGTTAAGTTTGGGGTGTTAGGCGTATTTTGTATACGCCTTTCGAGTCATTTTTAGTTGATATTTTACTCATTTTTGTTGTGTTTAGTACAGTAGTAGGTTTGTTTTTCTTTCTTTTGAGTCACAGCGGTGCGAAAAGGCAAAATGGCAAAAAAGGAACGAGAAATGGGCAGAAAAGGTGCTCCCGAGGCGAAAAGGATGAAAAGTTGGCAACTCAGAGCGAAAGAAGGCAGCACCGTGGTGCCACTATGCAGAATTGTGGTGCCATATTTACCGAGGAGCCACAAGAATTTCAGCACCGCGGTGCCATTTGTGCTGAGAAGCTACAGAAGTTTCGGCCGACGCGGGAAATTCCAGTTCCGAGGAGAAATTGGCCAGGGGCCGAAGGGTCCATGAGACATGAAATTTGCAACATATTTAAAGCCCTAGGGATTACTCTATGAGGGGGGTCATTCTACAACACAACACAACTGAAGGCGGATTTAGAGCGACAATTGGAGACTTTGTTCTACGTAATTTTCTTTCTTTCGTTTTTAATTCAGTATATGTATGGATATTGTGTTAGTTCTTAGTGTGACTATGACTAGAAGCTAAACACTCTATTAGGGCTTTCCTTGTGAATCGCTTGAAACTTTATTCATGATTTAATGCATTAGTTGATTTTTTCTTCACTTGATTAAGATCTATTCAATAATTGGTATGAATGTTTGATAGTTAATAGATCACCAATGATAATAATTTATATGATTTCGAATCAATAACCGAAAGGAGAGATTTGGTGTCACGCACCGACTTTTCCTAAGCCTTTACTTATGGCGTGATGACACCTGGACAATTATTTCCCACCAGGAGCACCATTTAATTCTCTTTATTTAGAAATTTAAATTTATATTCAAATACGGAGCTATTAATAAAAATAACAATAAAGAAATTTGTTTAAGACTTTATTGAAAACATAACGCGAGCCCATGCTCGTGCAAATATTGTTCCTACATAGATATACTGACAAAGATTATTCTAAGTTGGAAGGGAGACCATTCCACACGGGCATTTCCCGAGACACTGGAACTGACATTCTGAACCTGACGAGTACCAAGCCCGAAGCAATGGATTTGGTATGACAAGAGGTCATGGACGATCGCTAGCCTTGGCGTGGAGCCTTTCCTCTATCACGTTTTCCAAACATGTTAAATAAAGAGTCACTCTACCATCCGGCCGAGTGAGAACCTTACTCGCAATTCAAAGTAACACCACAATATTTCAAGCAATCACATTATAACGTAATAAGCATATTACAAAACATATCAGTTACAACATTTTTAAATATGCAAGAACTCCTCATAGGAAATTCTCAGTTTAACTAACACTTCATTTTATCTCGTATTATACGTTAAGACATTCCCCTGCATTTCCATATGTTTGTTACATTTATATATTTGTGAACGCGTATTCACTTTTCATATTTATATATAGGTGAACATGTATTCATCTTTCATATTTGTTGCGGCGTGCAACCCAATCCATTATATTTACGTATTTGTGAACACGTATTCACTTTACGTTTTGTTGCGGCGTGCAACCCGATCCATTATGTTTACGTATTTGTCAACGCATATTCACTTTACGTTTTGTTGCGGCGTGCAACCCGATCCATTATGTTTACGTATTTGTGACCGCATATTCACTTTACGTTTTGTTGTGGCGTGCAACCCGATCCATTATATATTTATATATTTATGTGAACACGTATTCACTTTTCATATTTTTTCAGAAGATTGAATAAATAATATTCTCTTTCCCAACATTCTGTCATTCATACTTGTAACGATTATAACTTTTTAACCATAACTCCAACTACGGTGTTTCTCAAGCGGAAACTAAGGTAAGACGGGTGTATTTCACTGTACCAAATTTCATTTAAAACTACTTTGGGTAACTAACACAAATTTATCCTCAAAACAGTCACATGAAATTTGTTTCGGCAGAAATTTTATTAAACAGAACCAAATCTTAGAATAGTCATAACTCCTAATCTGTAAACCCGTTTAAGCCCCATAAAATCTCATAACGACGAGAAAAGAGAGATACACGTCTCCATGTGAAACATACTTTCATATTCTATACCATTTGGTACAGTTTAACACTCTTTTTCGCAGCCCTTCCTGGATCTCGATAGATCCGAGGCAGAAACTTTAAACAGCGATAACTCTCAATCCGTAAGTCGGATAGATCTCTGTAAGGTCTCAAAATGTCCACAACAGAGAGATATAGAACTTTCATTTAACACCAATTTTCATATTTCCCACGGATTAGTATAGGTTTATGTTTCAACGTCCTGCCCTTCTGGATTCCGATGAATCCGAGGCAGCAACTTCAAACTACAATAACTCTCAACTCGTAAGTCCGTTTTAACCTATATTTAGCTATATCTGTACGTAACAGAGATATTTACAATCATGTAAATTTTTATATAATTCTAATAAGTAAAACTCAATAAAAACAGTCCGTAATTATGTCTTTCCGAATTTCGGCCAAATATAAGGCAGGAACTTTGAACTATGATAACTTTTATACCGTATGTCCATTTTACCTCATTTTTGGTTCTATATGATCATAATAGAGAGGTGTACCATTATTTCTAATTTCATCAAATTCTAACTATTATAACTCAGTGAAACCAGTTCGTAAAGTTCGTGACGCAACTAGTTGTCTAAACAATCACAAGCTCGTTATTTCTTTTCAACACTCAATTATTATTCTAACATGTATTGAACTTAAAATAAAGGATGTTACCAAGAATTTCTGAGTGAGAAAACTCACCTTGTATGTGTGAAATGATTGTTGTTCGATTGCTATAAGGGACTCTTGCTCCCTAGTATTTATTTTATTGTTGTTCTTCTTGCTCTCTTGATATTTTTTCCAGATTTCTATTCTTCTTGTTCACTTGTTTTTTCTGATTTCTATTCCTTGTACTAGGTACTTTGTTTTGTGCTAAGTACACTATATAAGTTGAAGTGTTTGTATAACCTATGAGAGGTAGAAAGACAAGAGTTGTTTGGGAATTAAAAGGTAGGGGTTAGGGAAGTGGGCGTTTAATTCAGTCCCACATGTCCCATTTAGGTTCTATTGCATTTCCAACGGAAAAGTGCAACGTTTAAGACAAGGCTAAGAAAATGTAGAAAGTGCAGTGAATTTATGACAAGGCTAAGAAAATGTAGAATGTAAATTTTCATTCAATTTTCCATATGCAAAATGTCAAGAGTCATAGCATGTATTTTTAAGTTGGATTATAGTATATTACTTCCACTTTCTTAATTACCATAAACTAGTATTGACCAATATGTGTTGCCCACTCCTTTACAGAATGAATTGAAGACTACAAATCCGCTTGTTAGAACTAATTAATGTATATATATATTTTTTTTATTCTTATTTAAAACAAAAGAAATTTTCTGGATTTTACATTCTCTTCTCCTTAAGCAACATTCGTCCTCGAATGTGAATAAGGTCGTAACATAATCACATAGACACAATAATTATTATTGTTATTGTAACAATATAATAATTTGAGACTTCATATTCTCCCTTCCTTAAGCAACATTCGTTCTCGAATGCGACTAAGGTCGTAACACATGCATATAGACACGCAAAAATATAGTACACACATGAAGTACTATTTAACACATTTTTATTACCTTATTCAAAGAGAAAGGGATATTTGACTTTCATCGCGTCTTCAGCTTCCCAGGTGGCCTCTTGCGTGGAGTGATTCCTCCATAAGACCTTCACGGAAGCAATATCTTTATTCCTAAGACGCTTAACCTTCCTATCAAGTATTTCCACCGGAACCTCTTCATATTGAAGCTCTTCATTAAGAACTATCTCCTGGGGAAGGATGACGTGACTTGAATCGTGCAAGTATTTTCGTAACATTGACACATGAAATACCGGATGCCGCCTACTTTCTTGTGGAAGTGCTAATTCGTAAGCCACATTCCCCACTCTTCGCAAGATCTCATATGGCCCAATAAACCTTGGACTCAATTTCCCTTTCTTACCAAAGCGCATCACTCCCTTCATTGGGGACACTTTTAAAAATACTTTCTCCCCCTCTTGGAATTCAAGATCTCTTTTCCGATGATCCACATAGGACTTATGACGGCTATGAGCTATTTTGATCCGCTCCCGACAAACTCCGCAACGTCTTTCTTCATTCCGTCCCACCAGTAATTTGCCTTGAGGTCCTGATACATTTTTGTTGACCCTGGATGAATGGAATATCTTGTGTTGTGACCCTCATCTAAGATCTTCCTCCTTAGATCCTTTACCTTAGGAACACATAATATACCCTTATACCGAAGGGTTCCGTCATTATCTCCCAATGTAAACTGTGAAGGTTTTCCCTGTTGAATCCTCTCCCGAAAACCAACAAACTCCGTATCCTCAAACTGACTTTCTTTTATTTCTGAAGCTAAGGCAGACTGCGAGGTATCATGTACCACCATCCTACCTTCACCGATCTCAGTTAAACTAACCCCGAGGTTTCCCAATTTTTGTACCTCATGAACAATACCCCTTTTTTGTATTGCCAAATGGGTCAAGCTGCCCATTGATCTCCTACTGAGTGTGTCAGCCACCACGTTAGTTTTTCCAGGATGGCAAAGAATACTAAGGTCATAATCTTTAAGCAACTCTAACCATCTTCTTTGTCGGAGATTCAAATCCTTCTACGTGGTTATGTACTGCAAACTCTTATGATCTGTAAATATGTCCACATGCACACCATACAAATAATGTCTCCATATTCGTAAGGCAAACACCACCGCAGCTAATTCCAAGTCATGAGTTGGGTAATTCTTCTCATGTATCTTCAACTGTCTATATGCATACGCAATAACCTTTCCAAACTGCATCAAGACACATCCTAACCCAACTCTAGAGGCATAATAGACTGTGAACCCTTCTTGTCCCGATGGTAAGGTTAGGACTGGTGCAGTAGTCAACAATTCCTTTAGTTTCTGAAAACTTGCTTCACATGCTTCTGACCACTGGTACTTAACCGCTTTTTGAGTCAATCGGGTCAAGGGAGCAGCAAGACTAGAAAAACTTTTTACGAATCTTCTATAATACCCAGCCAAACCCAAGAAACTTCTAACCTCTGTCGGAGTGGTCGGTTTTGGCCAGTTCTTCACTGCTTCTATCTTCTGGGGTCTACCATAATTTCATCCCTTGACATAACATGGCCCAAAAAGGCTACATTTTCCAACCAAAATTCACACTTTGAAAACTTAGCATATAGTTTCTCCTGTTTCAAGACTTGAAGCACTACCCTCAGATGCTCTTCATGTTCTTCAACACTCTTACTGTAAATTAGAATATCATCTATGAACACAATCACGAACAAATCTAGGAATGGTTTGAAGATTCTGTTCATTAAATATATAAAAGCCGCTGGGGCATTGGTTAACCCAAAAGACATGACCAAGAAATCATAATGGCCGTATCGGGTTCTAAAGGTTGTTTTGGATATATCATCTGGATTTATTTTCAGCTGATGATATCCCGAACAGAGATCAATCTTGGAAAAATAGCTAGCTCTCTGAAGTTGGTCAAAAAGATCATCGATTCTTGGTAATGGGTATCGGTTCTTGATCGTGACCTTATTGAGCTGCCGATAATCGATGCACATTCGGAGCGATCCGTCTTTCTTTTTCACAAACAAGACTGGTGCACCCCAAGGGGAAATACTAGGCCTTATAAAGCCTTTATCCAGAAGATCCTTCAATTTTTCTTTTAACTCCCTTAATTCAGCTGGGGCCATTCGATATGGAGGAATATAAATGGGTCTTGTACCCGGAATTAACTCTATAGCAAACTCCACTTCTCTATCCGGAGGAAGGCACGGAAGATCTTCAGAAAACCTCCTAAAATTTGAACAATAGAACATCATTCACCTTTGGGGATTCTTTTTGGGTATCCACTATATTAGCCGATATGCTGCATCTACTCTGTGACTTCTCAATAACTTTTGAGCCCCAAGGTAGGAAATAAAATGACCTGAGGATATTCCAATCCTACCCCTTATAACAACTTTTGGTTCTCCGGGAAAAGTTAATCTCACTATCTTTCGCCGACAATCTAACATGGCATAACATGCCGACAACCAATCCATACCCAAAATGATGTCGAAGTCTACCATATCAAGTAGTACTAGGTTCACCATTGTTCCTCTGCCATTCACTTCTAATGGGAAATTATTTACCACCCGAGAGGCCCAAATTGGGGCCCCTACTGGTGTCATAACCTCAAAAGGTTCACTTAAATAAGAAGGTTCTACGTGTAAATTCTTAGCAAAGCCTATTGACACATATGAAAATGTAGAGCCGGGATCGTATAATACAAATGCAGGAATACGCGAGACTAGCAAAATACCTATGACCACCGCATTAGATGCTTCTGCCTCATTCCTCCGGGCAAAGCGCATACCGATTAAATTTTTGGGTTGACCTCCCTGACTCTGGCGGGGTTGGTTTCCCTGATTTCCCTTGTAGGCAGCTGTGGTTGCTTCTGACCTCCCCTGAATAGATTGAGTTTGGGTCCTCTTTTTGCAATCTCTGGCATAGTGGCCTGACTCTCCACAGTTATAACATGTATTCGTTAAGAGCCGACATTCTCCAGTGTGTTTCCTTTGACAAATCTTACAAATCGGGTTGTCACCTCCTGTGTTAGGGTTGGTGGTCTTGTCCTTGCTACCTTGGTAATTAAACCAACTGTGCCCCTTAGGCTTGAAATAAGACTGGCCCACAGATTGGTTCGGTCCTGAAGATCCCTTACTAAACTCCTGCTTCTGATTTTGATACGTATTTTTAAGTTGGATTATAGTATATTACTTTCACCTTCTTAATTACCATAAACTAGTATTGACCAATATGTGTTGCCCACTCCTTTACTAAAGAATGAATTGAAGACTACAAATCCGCTTGTTAGAACTAATTAATGTATATATATATATTTTTTATTCTTATTTAAAACAAAAGAAATTTTCTGGATTTTACATTCTCTTCTCCTTAAGCAACATTCGTCCTCGAATGTGAATAAGGTCGTAACATAATCACATAGACACAATAATTATTATTGTTATTGTAACAATATAATAATTTGGGACTTCATATTCTCCCTTCCTTAAGCAACATTCGTTCTCGAATGCGACTAAGGTCGTAACACATGCATATAGACACGCAAAAATATAGTACACACATGAAGTACTATTTAACACATTTTTATTACCTTATTCAAAGAGAAAGGGATATTTGACTTTCATCGCGTCTTCAGCTTCCCAGGTGGCCTCTTGCGTGGAGTGATTCCTCCATAAGACCTTCACGGAAGCAATATCTTTATTCCTAAGGCGCTTAACCTTCCTATCAAGTATTTCCACCGGAACCTCTTCATATTGAAGCTCTTCATTAAGAACTATCTCCTGGGGAAGGATGACGTGACTTGAATCGTGCAAGTATTTTCGTAACATTGACACATGAAATATCGGATGCACTGCTTCCAGCTCTTGTGGAAGTGCTAATTCGTAAGCCACATTCCCCACTCTTCGCAAGATCTCATATGGCCCAATAAACCTTGGGCTCAATTTCCCTTTGCAAGACTCTGTTACCCTGTACATACCACTACATTACTCTGATTATACACCAGGATAGCATACAAACATGGGCTATGGCTTAACATGACTCAAACTAGCAAAGATAAAAATGCAAAATGCCATGTTCAGACAATTGTTCCACAACTTAACTGACAAGGTATGTCATTGATTAACTTAGGAGGTTTTACATGCTGATATGGACGCGACCTAGCACTGAAACAGAAAATGCAAGTAATTAGTCAATTCAAGAGACATTAGAGACATAGAGGTGAACAAATAATCTTTTACAGGGAAACATTTCGAAGGTACATAATCACCTAAGTCAGGCTAGACATACAGAATCATGCTCATGTTATATACTATGCATAATGATACTTAGATAGGTAGGCAAACATGTGGTCAATTTAGACAAAACATGAAGATTTAGGAGTGAACAGATAACCACTCAAAGAAAAACACTTCAAATTTGCAGGATCACTTAGCCCCAAACCATGTATCATGTTTCATGACATATCAATCACTTTAATCAAACAAGTTCCAAATCATTATACCAACGCTATATCAAACACCAACAGACTATCCATAAACTGATATAGGTTTTGACTAACACATTCGACCCTTTTTTCTGCTTCGAACAGTCCATAATATCACGCCCCAACTTTTCCTAAGCTTTTACTTAGGGCGTGATGACACCTGAATAATTATTTCTCATCAGGAGCACCATTTAATTCCCTTTATTTAGAAATTTAGACTTATATTTAAACACGGAGCCATTAATAACAATAAAAATAAAGAAATATGTTTATTATTTTATTGAAAACATAACGCGAGCCCATACTCGTGCAAATATTATTTTTACATAAACATATTGACAAAGATTATTCTAAGTTGGAAAGGAGACCATCCTACAAGGGCATTTCCCGAGACACTGAAACTGACATTCTGAATCTGACGAGTACCAAGCCCGAAACAATGAATTTGGTACGACAAAGAGGCTGCAGGACGATCGCTAGCCTTGACGTGGAGTCTTTCCTCTATCACGCTTTCCTGAAACATGTTAAATAAAGAGTCAGCCCTACCATCCGGGGCTGAGTGAGAACTTTACCCTGCAATTCAAAGTAACACCACAATATTCCAAGAGCAATCACATTATAACGTGATAAGCATATTGCAAAAACATATTAGGTTACAACACTTTTAAATATGCAGTAATTCCTCATAAGAAATTCTTAGTTTAACTAACACTTTATTTTATCTCGTATTATACGTTAAGACATTCCCTTTCATTTCTATATATTTGTTGCATTTATATATTTGTGAACGCGTATTCACTTCTCATATTTGTCGCGGCGTGCAACCCGATCCATTCTATTTACGTATTTGTGAACACGTATTCACTTTACGTTTTGTTGCGGCATGCAACCCGATCCATTATGTTTACGTATTTGTGAACGTGTATTCACTCTACATTTTGTTGCGACGTGCAACCCGATCCATTATGTTTACGTATTTGTGAACGCGTATTCACTTTACGTTTTGTTGCGGCGTGCAACCCGATCCATTATGTTTACGTATTTGTGAACGCGTATTCACTTTACGTTTTGTTGCGGTGTGTAACCCGATCCATTATATATTTATATATTTATGTGAACACGTATTCACTTTTCATATTTTTCAGAGGGTCAAATAAATAATATTCTCTTTCTCAACATTCCGCCATTCATATTTGTAATGATTATAACTTTTCAACCATAACTCCAACTAAGGCGTTTCTCAAGCTGAAACTAAGGTAAGACGGGGATATTTCACTGTACCAAATTTTATTTAAAAATACTTTGGGTAACTAACACAAACTTATCCTCAAAACAGCCACATGAAATTTGTTTCGATAGAATTTTTGTTAAACAGAACCAAATCTTAAAATAGTCATAACTCCTAATCCGTAAACCTGTTCAAGCCTCATAAAATCTCAAAACGACGAGAACAGAGAGCTACACGTCTCCATGCGAACCATCCTTTCATATTCTGTACCATTTGGTACAGTTTTATACTTTTATTCGCTGCCCTTCCTGGATCTCGATAGATCCGAGGCAGAAACTTTAAACAGCGATAACTCTCAATACGTAAGTCGTATATACCTCCGTAAGATCTTAAAATGTCCAAAACAGAGAGTTCTAGAACTTTCATTTAACACCAATTTTCATATTTCTCACATATTTGTACAGGTTTACGTTTCAACGTCCTGCCCTTCTGGATTCCGATGAATCCGAGGCAGCAACTTCAAACTACAATAACTCTCAACTCGTAAGTCCGTTTTAACCCCTGTTTAGCTATATCTGTCCGTAACAGAGATATTTACAATCATGTAAATTTTTATATAATTCTAATTAGTAAAACTCAATAAAAACAGTTCGTAAATATGTCTTTCCGAATTTCGGCCAAATCTAAGGCATGAACTTTGAACTATGATAACTTTTAAACCGTATGTCCATTTTACCTCATTTTTTGTTCTATATGATCATAATATAGAGGTGTACCATTATTTCTAATTTCATTAAATTCTAACAATTATAACTCAGTGAAACCAGTTCGTAAAGTTCATGACGCAACTAGTTGTCTAAACAATCAAAAGCTCATTATTTCTTTTCAACACTCAATTCTTATTCTAACATGCATTGAAATTAAAATAAAGGATGTTACCAAGAATTTCTGAGTGAGAAAACTCACCTTGTACGTGTGAAATGATTGTTGTTCGGTAGCTACAAGGGACCCTCGCTCCCTAGTATTTCTTTTATTGTTGTTCTTCTTGCCCTCTTGTTTTTTCCAGATTTTTCCTCTTTTTGTTCACTTGTTTTTTTCTGATTTTCTAATCTTTATGCTATGTACTTTATTTGTGTATAAGTACAATGTATAAGTAGAGATGATTGTATAACCTATGGGAGGGGGAAGGGTAAGAGTTTAGGGGAATTAAGAGGAGGGGGACGTGCAAGATGATGGCTTTCAATGCCTTTACTACCTTTTACTTATTAACATCACCACAATGTGCAAATGATGTCCTTTACTTTAGTCTTTTACTTTCAACTCCAGCATAACGTTGTGCCCTATATTTGTTTTGTTTTATTTATCTTTTTTTTATTTGCTTATATATATTTTTGAAACCAACCAGAAACTATATATATTTTTTCCGGATTTTACATTCTCCCTTTCTTAAGCAACATTCGTCCTCGAATGTGAATAAGGTCGTAACATAATCACATAGACACAATAATTATTATTGTTATTGTAACAATAATTTGGGACTTCACATTCTCCCTTTCTTAAGCAACATTCGTCCTCGAATGTGAATAAGGTCGTAACATAATCTCATAGACACCCAACAAATTTCGGGATTTTACAAATTTCAGGATTTTACATACATTCTTGTAACAATAATTTGGGATTTCACATTCTCCCTTCCTTAAGCAACATTCGTCCTCGAATGTGAATAAGGTTGTAAGACATGCATATAGATACGCAAATAACACATATATGAAGTACTATTTAACACATTTTTTTTATTACCTTATCCAAAGAGAGATGAGTATTTGACTTTCATCACGTCTTCGGCCTCCCAGGTGGCTTCCTCTGTGGAGTGATTCCTCCATAGGACTTTCACGGAAGCAATATCTTTATTCCTAAGGCGCTTAACCTTCCTATCAAGTATTTCCACCGGAACATCTTCATATTGAAGCACTTTATTAAGAACTATCTCCTGGGGAAGGATGACGTGACTTGGATCGTGCAAGTATTTTCGTAACATTGACACATGAAATACCGGATGCACTGCTTCCAGCTCTTGTGGAAGTGTTAATTCGTAAGCCACATTCCCCACTCTTCGCAAGATCTCATATGGCCCAATAAACCTTGGGCTCAATTTCCCTTTCTTACCAAAGTGCATCACTCCCTTCATTGGAGACACTTTTAAAAATACTTTCTCCCCCTCTTGGAATTCAAGATCTCTTTTTCGATGATCCGCATAGGAATTATGACGGTTATGAGCTGTTTTGATCCGCTCCCGAATCATCTGTATCTTATCATTTGTTTCTTGAATGACTTCAGGTCCGAACAGTTGCGTCTCACCCACCTCGAACCATCCAAGTGGAGACCTATATTTTCGTCCATATATTGCTTCAAACGGGGCCAGTTGTATGCTAGAGTGAAAACTATTGTTGTAGGCGAACTCAATTATACATAGATGGTCCAACCAGCTTCCCTGAAAATCTAACACACAAGATCGCAACATGTCCTCAAGTGTTTGAATTGTTCGCTCAGGTTGCCCATCTGTTTGCGGGTGGAAAGCCGTGCTTAACTTAACATTTGTCCCGAGACCCTACTGAAAATTTTCCAAAAGTGTGAGGTGAACTGGGAACCCCTATCTAAAATAATTTGTAAAGGAATCTCGTGTAACCGCACAATCTCCTTCAAATAAATATGTGTGTACTGTGGTGCGCGATACGTAGTCTTGACCGGTAAGAAATGGGCTAACTTTGTAAGCCGATCAACAATCATCCAAATAGAATCATACCCTTCTCGAGTTTTCGGTAGACCAGTTACAAAATTCATATGAATCGTCTCCCATTTCCACATGGGGACTCCAATGTCCTGAAGTAATCCGCCAGGTTTTTGATGTTCAGCTTTCACCTGCTGACATATAAGACACCTCCCGACAAACTCCGCAATGTCTTTCTTCATCCCGTCCCACCAGTAATGGCATGACCTGGTAATCCATGCTTCTTTCTGGTATCAATACCCTAGTACTAATCTTATTGTATCGATCCTTCGCCTGTTTGTTGGTGAATCGAGTCACATCATACTCTGGGGCTGATGAAGATGGAGAAGTTCTTGAAGTTCGTTTCCTAGAGGCCATAGTGAAGGTTGTTGGAAAATTTTCGACAGCGTTTCCTTTGTTTCCTCGAGGTTTCCCAACAACTAACATTTCCCACAATCAATAATAATCAACCAAAAAAATTGGTCCACAGCAACAATACACAACAACACTACCACCACAGTACGTACAACCCCCAAACTTGCAAGTTACTTTCCTTACTAGCCTTGAAATTGCAAGAACAATGATGAAGATTACCTTTTTCAAGAGTTGTTCTTCACCAAATTCTTGACCCAAATGGAAGTAATGATGATGGTGTAAGCTGTGAGGGTTTTTAATGGGGGTGGTGTGTACGGATTTTTGAAGAATTTGAGGAAGTTTGTGGGAGATTTGTATGGGTAGAGAAAGGGATTTTTGGAATTTTTTAGAGAGAGGAAGGATTTGTGTTTGTGTGGAAAAGGATTTGAGGGATAAGGGATTTGTAACACCCCATTTCAACCGGAGTCGGAAACGGGAGTACTGCGCATGGTTGGATTCCTGAATTGCATTTTAAGGAGTCGCCACCTAATTATTATAGTGAATTAGGACACTAAAAATGTAGCATAAAATACTACGAATGATCTCCATTTTAAAGGTCTGTGAAACTATGTGAGATTCTAGGTAAGGGTTCTTTATTATCCTAAAGGGAAGGGGTTAGACACCCTAAAGGATCCGCTAACTTGCGGTTGTCCGGTCAAACTTAGGTTAGTATTATTTAAAAATGCATATTTAAGAGAACATGGGTTGAAAAGATGTTTGCGAATAATTATTTAAAAGATATGTATGTATATATAGTTTCCATAGAATTGCATGAAGTTTATTTGAAAGATGCAAGAAAATATTCTATTTGAACAAAGCAGTTGCATGAGGTTTATCATAACAAAATGCAAAATAAAGATGGTTTACTAAAAATACGTATTATATGTAAAACTTAATTTTTATAAAAGGTATGCAAATGGGTAGAAAGATTTTCCTTTTTTGCACTTGGTAATAAGAAAATAAACCTTTGTTATAAAAAAGATTTGTTGTTTTTATGAAGTTTAATAAGAATTTGGAACTCATTTATTTCTATAATATCAATGAAAAGGCTAAGTTATTCTAAAAAGTTTTGAAAATGCATAACGGCCTAAAGGTAGATTAAACTAATGACACATTTTATTATTTAACTACCCGCCCT
The DNA here is from genome assembly GCA_029844215.1 of Przewalskia tangutica. Lineage (NCBI taxonomy): Eukaryota > Viridiplantae > Streptophyta > Magnoliopsida > Solanales > Solanaceae > Przewalskia > Przewalskia tangutica. The sequence continues at coordinate 64,968,267 of CM056737.1, forward strand.
TAATAGTTCGAGGTCTAACTATTCTAAGCATTTTCAATAATTGTATAAGGTTAGGTAACAAAAATATAAATAAAAGTAAAGTGACGGAGTTAAAGAAAGGAGATAAAATGACTAGGGCAGGTGAAGATATTGTTCCGCCCTATTTATTTTAAGATTCCGAGACCGAAGAATGCGAGGAGTGTGGATGTAAATCCTTTGCTTGACAAAGTCATGATGAGTCTCGTATGAGACTCTTCGTTGCTCCCGATGCAAGTCATGTAAAAGAAAGAAAAAGAAAAGGATTAGTATATGTTATAAACTTCGCCAAATAATAGATAAATAGTCAAAAACTTAGTGACAAAGTAACGGAAAACCGATCGAAAAATAGCGAAAACCATCCGAATAGCGAGAATTAACAGGGCTGAAAATCAGTCCGAAAAATGACCAAAAATCAATCCGCGAAAACAGTCAAAACCAGTAAATAACGGGGCTGAAATTCAGTCCGAAAATGACCAAAATCAGTCTGCAAACAGTCAAAACAGTAAATAACAGGGCTGAAAATCAGTCCGAAAAATGACCAAAAATCACCGCAAGCTAAAAACGATAAATAACGGGCTGAAATTCATCCAAAATGACCAAAATCAGTCCGCAAACAAAATAAGAAATAATGTGGCTGAAAATCAGTCCGAAAAATGACCAAAAGTCAGTCCGCGAAACAGTCAAAAACCAGTAAATAACGGGGCTGAATTCAGTCCGAAAATGACCAAAATCAGTCCGCAAACAGGGGGCTGAAAATCAGTCTAAGCAGGGGCTGAAAATCAGTCTGACATATGCTAAAAATTGGTCTAAAAATAGCCAAAACAGTGGCTCAAAATGATCAAAATCAGTTCCAACAATCCTATGGGATCACAACAACATTTCACATTAATCACACGCATGTTAGATGACCTTTGAGAACATCTCACGTTATAAGAACTCATATAAGATTCAGGAAGACTTCACATGCATTTAACTTAGACTAAAATGCCAACGAGACTACTTAACTAGGCCTAAATCCATACAGATACAACATGGTTGCATATGATATTAGGCTAGCTTACACAAAAGTACAAACATGGTCAAATATAACATACAGATGGCTACTTGGCTTAAAATTGTAACTAGATACCCTAAGGTGGACAGATTCAGCATGTCAAAACTTCATGGTTTAAAATGACAAGGGCTTAAAAATATACAAAATAACTACGTACAGGCCATGCTTTCAATCAATTACTAAGAGAGAGGGGGAATAGATTTATTTTTGCCAACATAAAGACACAATTCTTATTTAAGCAAACAGAAAGCATACATGATTAATGGAGAAGGGAGAGATAATGTAGACAGGGCATACACATATCATTCTCCTGTATAACTCAGGTTGGTGCATACAAACTTGTGATTATACTAGCAATACTCATGATTCGTATCCTTATTCTATCCCTTAAACTCACAGAATTACGGATGAGGCAGTTTAGAAGCTAATAGCCCATTCACGTATCTATACTTGATTATCAAAATAAAGGCAAAGCGACTTGTAGCAAGTCAATATGAGCATACATAGGAACTAATGAATTCAAGGCGGGGCTTAGGGATACGGAACATCTCATAAAAGCGAGACAATATGTTAAACAAGTGACATTCTTATCCAATGCACTAACCAAGTTTAGAACTAATACTTATGTATAGCAGATCCTTATTACATTGTCTTACACTCGAGCATGCAGAGGAGGATCATAATTCAATATGTTTTAAACTAGACTTTCGGAAGACACACATAAAAGACCACTCTTTAACTAATTTTTGAAGAAAAACGTAATCTGATTCGAACCAGTGACCATAATGGTCAAATAAACACTAAACTAACAAGACAAACACTTAAATAGTCATTATAATATGCCCTAAAATATGTTCACATCATGAACTGCTAGACATTAATCTGTAGCACAAACAACAAATGACACAGTTAATCATGTTACAATATCACACAAAATGTCAATAGAGGCTTAAATATACTAACCATTCTGTTTGTGAACACTAGCGATTGAATTGACTAACATTACTTAATGGCTACTTAATAAATCTAAATAGTCAATAACCATACTTTTACATCTGAATAAACACATAAATCCACAACACAAATTGGCTAGTTAAATGGAAAATTAAAAGGAAAGAAGTTACCTTAGGACGTGACAGAGGCAGCGTTTGACTCGTCGATTCTACTAGAAGAATATGTATATGGGTGAGAATGAAGAAAACAAGGCTTAAACGCAAGAATTCTAAAACGAAGAACGAATAGAAGATATGCAAGATAGATTCAAATTTCCGGGTCCCCTCCAATGAAGAACGAAGGGGTCTTTTATAGGTGAAATATGGGGTTTGAATTCGAAAAAGAGCTGTTAGATTTTGGACGATTTGTTGGTTCAAATCGCGGATTTTAGGGAGATGCAGGGTATGGGCTGCGTAGGTGAAGTGAAAGGAGTAGTTGGGGGTGCAGGGAGTGGGCATGGCAGCGGATTTGAGGGTGATGGGAGGGTGCATCGGTTGCTGGAGGCAGAGGGTAGGGGTTTCTAGGTTTTTTTCTTTATTTTCTTTGAGGGCTGTTGATCGATGGGGAAGGGAAGTAGGATGTGGGCTGATGGGCATGGGCGGGGCGGTTTGGGCTTGGGCGACGGGTAATGGTATAGGGGTTATAAATTTGGGTAGTTATTTAGGTATTAGAGTTAGTTTTTAAGTATTAGGTATTATATTGGGTATTAGTTTTAGAAGTTAGTTTTAAGCAAAGATTCATTAGTGGTAAATTAGGAATTAAAAATTGTGATTAAATTATTTAGGTGCTTTATTAATTTAAGTTATTACTAGAATAAAGACGGGTGTGCTATTTAATTAGTGCTTAATTATTTATAATGCGATGCCGTTATTAAAACTTATTTATTATGCGTATTCCGCGAAGTAAAATTAAAACTGAACGGGGTTTAGACTATTATTAAATTATTTAAATGCTAAATGCAAATATGATATTTAAGGACTGCTTAATGTTTTTATAAATGCGACGCTATTAAAAATGCATGTATTAGATTGAAATTAATTTAAATTACAAATTACGAAATTGCCTTGCTTTTAGTAAAAAAAATGCGAATATTCTATTTAACACGACGTCATTGCTAAATTATTTATTTATTTATCGTTAAGGATTATTCGAGTTTCAATTAATGGAAAATAAGGCTTAAATTACGAATGATATTAATGAAATTGCTTGTTATTAAAACGACGAATGCGGGCGTGAGACTCAAGGTGTGCTTAGTACTCTACGTAAAATGCGGTGCCATTATTAAATTGCTTATTTGTGCATGTATTAATGTATTATTGATGCATTTTATTATAAAAAATTATTTTGCAAAATTAGTGTAATTTTATAGTTAACGGTCGGGCGAAAGGGTCAAAATTGGGTGTCAACAACTTGTCCCTCTTTGTATGGAGATGATGGAAGAATCTTCGGACAAAGACGTTGACTAATAGCCAATTTTGTCTCGATCCTCAGAAAAAAAAATGTTAGGCAATTAGACAGGGCTGACGCAAAATTCAAAATTGTCCCAGTATCGAGTTATGACGACACCGGGCTACCATGGTCAAAACATCAAGGCGGGATAATGCAGACTCAAAATATGTCCCAGTGTCGAGTTATGATGACACTGGGTTACCATGGTCAAAACATCAAGGCGGGATAATGCAGACTCAAAATTTGTCCCAGTGTCGAGTTATGATGACACTGGGTTACCATGGTCAAAACACCAAGGTGGGCTAATGCGGACTCAAAATTTGTCCCAGTGTCGAGTTATGACGACACTGGGGTACCATGGTCAAAACACCAAGGTGGGCTAATGCGGACTCAAAATTTGTCTCAGTGTCGAGTTATGACGACACTGGGTTGATGTTATGTAAAAATAAAATAAACTGGCTTGAACTTAGGGGTGTACTGGTATTGACTGATAAAAAATGCTGGGCTTATTGGTGATGTTGAATGAGTGGACCGACGCTCGAGGCCGCTTCTGCCATTTGTTGGGAAGGTTGGCCCCCCAACAAATTGTCCCGGTTCGCTGTAAGAGAAAATCCACGTTGTGCTCCTGCTCCTGCATGTTTGAGTGGAAAATGTTATCCTGCAAAAACGTGATGTCGGTTGTGTTGATGCGATGCTGTCAATGCTGTGTTTTTTCGTCATTGCACAGACGCGTTGCGATTGTGAATGCGGATATGTTGTCCTTGCTGCAACTGTCCCTGTAGACTAAAGCTCAAGAAATAGTTAGTGCATAACTGCTAAGACATAACAATAAAGCGTGAGTAATAAATGCAGTTTTGAGAGTATAGAAATTGTCCTTGCGTAAATGTGATATGCTGATGATAGCGTCGCTTTCGGACTTGCGTCATGGCGTCATTTTCGGACTTGTTGTGTTGATAATGTCGTTGCCTGGACGTATTGCTGCTGGCGTCGTTGCGTAGACGCAATGCTGATGATGTCGTTGCCTGGACATAATGCTGATAACGTCGTTGTTTGGACGTATTGCTGCTGGCGTCGTTGCGTGAGCGCAATCTTTGGTGATGTCGTTGCTGGACACAATCGCCGATAACGTCGTTGCTGGGCGTATTCTTCTTTGGCGTCGTTGCGTGACGCGATCGCGATCACGCCGTTTCTGGGCGTGTTGATCTTGGCGTCGTTGCGTAGGCGTATTCTTCTTTGGCGTCGTTGCGTAGACGCAATGTTGATGATGTCGCTGCCTTGACATAATGCTGATAAAGTCGTTGTTTGGACGTATTCCGCTTTGGCGTCGTTGCGTGAAGCGCAATCGCGATGATGTCGTTGCCTTGACATAATGCTGATAACGTCGTTGCCTGGACGTATTGCTGCTGGCGTCGTTGCGTAGACGCGATGCTGATCATGTCGTTGCCTTGACATAATGTTGATAACGTCGTTGCATAAACGTTATATGGATGTCGTTGTGCGGATGTAATAAAGTGATTTCGACCTGGTGGGCCAGGCTACTATGATGAAGTTACCTGCCTAATATAAACTGAAAAATGATTAGAGTTGTAAAATGATTGAGAAATGCGGATGAGAATGGCCCTGTGAGCCAAATGACGTCTTGATAGACGCGTGCGATTATGGCTTTGCGAAATTTGCTATGTGAAACTTCCTACAAAATAAAAGATAGATGTAATAATTAGTGTTATAGATATGCAAAAACGAATGAATGAGAATAAGAATGTGGTCCCGCGAGAAATTTGCTATGCGAAAATCTCCTCAGCGTCGTCAAATTTTCACCGTTATCTCAGAAACATTGTCTGGCTTTAAGTATTTGGCTACGAGAGCGTAGTTGATCGTTAATGTCCCTTTTCTGCTTCTGCTGCGTTCCTTCCGCCTCCGCTAATATGAAGAAACCTGCGCTCAAAGAAAATTTGTGAGTTTTGGGGGGGAAATCGGTTCGTATTGACTTGCTGTCTTGGTCCTTTCTGTCCGTGCACCTGATTTATTTGGACCTGTAACCCCTGTCTGACTTCTTTGAGATGTTTAATAGTGTTCCCAAAGCATTTTTCAAAACGAAATGTTTTCATGAAGTATGCATAAAACATTTTTTTTTTTAGAAATAAACATTTATATGATATGCGTAAAAAATGTAAAAGCCTCGTCGAATTTGCCGAATATGACACGTATTTTGACCAAACGAACATCTTTTGGAGTCCTTGTTATGGTCTTCTTCATGGTGCGCAAAATTGCCTCAGTTTCGTTATGTGGTGCGTGGGCGGAACTTAACTTCCGCGGGAATTGCTCATATCGCCTTTGGAATAACCAAACACCTTTTGTTGCATGCGGGCAAATGGGAGGATTCCTAACGGTGTGACCGAAGCCGATTTAGGCCGCCTACGTATCCCCATGAGGGAATCAGGTCATGACGTAGTTCATTACAAGCGGAACTGGGTAAAATTCTAAAAGTGGGACCGAAGCCGATATGGCCGCCTACGTATCCGCCAAGGGAATCAGGTCATAACGTAGTTCAGATTACAAGTAAAGTGCTTTCTAATTTGCAGCGGCGAGACCCTATATGGGCTCTATGCATATCCCAGAGGAATGCAGCTTTTACAATGTAAAGGGGATTACATGGAAAACAAATACTCCTAGACGTAATATCTCTTCACTGCATCTGTGTTTGATAGCTTTAGGCCATACTTCGCCATCCATCTCAGCTAAGATCAGAGCCCCTCCACTTAATACTCGATGAACCATGTAGGGCCCTTGCCAATTGGGTGCGAACTTTCCTTTAGCTTCACTTTGATTCGGAAATATGCGTTTCAAAACCAATTGTCCCGGCTTGAATAACCTTGGCCTTACTCTCTTGTTAAAAGCTCTAGCCATTACGCTCACGATAAAGCTGCCCATGACAGATTGCATTCAACCTTTTTTCGTCAATCAACATCAACTGCTCATAACGATCTTGTATCCATTCGGCTTCGCTCAACTCGGCTTCTTGGATGATTCTCAACGATGGTATTTCCACCTCTGCTGGTAGCACAACCATTCCATACACCAAAGATACGGCGTTGCCGGTAGAAGTCAGATTGTGGTGCGATAACCCAGCGCAAAGGCAAATTCTCATGCCAATGTTTGTAGTTGTTGACCATCTTGCGCAATATCCTCTTGATGTTCTTGTTGGTGCTTCATTGCTCCATTCATCCGAGTCGATCACGGTGGAATTACGGTGAGTGATCTTAAAATTTCCACATATCTCACGCATTAAGTTACTGTTGAGATTGGTTCCGTTATCGGTTACAATTGACTCTGGAATTCCAAATCGGCAAATGATGTTGTTGCGAACGAAGTCGACTACCACCTTCTTCGTCACTGATCTGTGTGATGATGCTTCTACCCATTTAGTGAAATAGTCAATTCTACGAGGATGAATCTGTGCCCATTTGAGGCAACGGGCTCGATAGGGCCGATGACGTCCATGCCCCAAGCCGCGAATGGCCAGGGAGAACTCGTTACATTAAGTTCATTTGGAGGTACTCGAATCAAATCTCCATGAATCGCGCTGCGACATTTACGCAAAGCGGATAAAATCTGTTTCCATCGTCATCCAAAAATAACACCTTTCGCATGAATCTTTTCGCCAAAGTGAAGCGCGTTCGTATGAGGTCCACATGTCCTCCTCGTGTATCTCTTCTACTAGCTTGCTTGCCTCTTGAGCATCGACACGTCTCGAGAAGCCCAGATCTGAGTCCTTGATACAACTTCCCCATTCAAAAAGAAATGGTTTGCTAATCTTCGAAGTGTTTTCTTCTGGATGTTGGTCATGCCTTCTGGATACTCTCCTGCTTTGAGGTACCTTTTGATGTCATGGTACCATGGATTCCCGTCTGTTTCCTCATCTATATGGGAGCAATAAGCCGGCTGTTCCAGCACACTCACTGTGATCGGATCGATGTAATTCTTGTCCGGATGTTGAATCATGGAGGATAAGGTTGCCAATGCATCAGCGAATTCGTTCTGGATCCTTGGAACATGCCTAAATTCTATATTGCTGAACCTCTTCTGTAATTCCTTCACGCAAAGCAAGTAGGGAAGTATCTTCATATTCTTGGTTGCCCATTCACCCTGTACCTGATGGATCAGTAAGTCTGAATCACCTATGACCAGTAACTCTTGTATGTTCATATCTACGGCCATTCTGAGCCCCAATATGCAAGCTTCATATTCTGCCATATTGTTGGTGCATGGAAATCTGAGCTTCGCGGAGATCGGATAATGCTGACCTGTTTCTGAAATCAAAACTGCTCCAATGCCGACTCCCTTGAAATTTGCCGCTCCATCGAAAAACATTCTCCAACCCGGGTAATCCTCTGAGATATCTTCTCCGACAAACAATACCTCTTCATCAGGAAAATAGGTTCGAAGGGGCTCGTACTCCTCATCGACCGGGTTCTCAGCAAGATGATCAGCTAATGCCTGTCCTTTTATGGCTTTCTGCGTGACGTAGACGATGTCAAACTCGCTCAACATAATTTGCCATTTCGCTAGTTTTCCGGTGGGCATGGGCTTCTGAAGGATATACTTAAGCGGATCCATCCTCGAAATAAGATAAGTAGTGTATGCTGACAGATAATGTCTGAACTTTTGCGCGACCCAAGTTAATTCGCAACAAATGCGTTCACAGAGTGTAACGGGCCGTATATTGTGAACTTCTTACTCAAATAGTATATGGCAGCTCCTTTTTCCTGTTTCATCGTGTTGCCCAACACACGTCAAAGCATTTTCTAATACTGAGACAAATAGAGTAGAAAAGGTCTCCCCGGTTCTGGCGGTACTAGAACTGGCGGATTAGAAAGGTATTCTTTGATTCTGTCTAAAGCCTATTGACAATCGGTTGTCCATTTGGTAGCTGCATCCTTTTTCAACAATTTGAATATCGGCTCGCGTATCACGGTGGCGGGCTATGAACTGCGATGTAGTTGAGGCGACGAAGCTCATCACGTCCTTTTTGCTTTTTGGAGGGGGTAACTCTTGGATGGCTTTTATTTTCTAGGGGTCAAGCTCAATCCCTCTTCTACTCACTATAAAACCCAACAGCTTCCAATGGAACGCCAAATGCACATTTGCGAGATTGGTTTGAGTTATCTTGTCTTAGCCGCTCGAAGAACCTCTTGAAGTTTGCCAAATGGCCTCCGCTTTTCGTGATTTGATGATGGCGTCGTCGCATAGACCTCAATTTCCTTATGGATCATGTCATGGAAGATGGTAGTCATGGCTCTCATGTAGGTAGCGCCCGTGTTCTTGGCGAGGCGGCATTACTCGATAATAGTACACCCGCGGGGTAGTGAATCTTTGTCTTTCTGCGTCTCTTACGCCATAAGGATCGATGATAACAAAGTAGCGATCGTAACGGCGTAGTTCATGCTTCGCACAATTGTCGATGAGTATATGAATGTTTGGAAGAGGAAAGTCATCGCCGGGCTAGCTCTGTTGAGGTCCCCGTAATCCACGCAGACTCGGACTTTTCCATCTTTCTTACCTGGCGCGATATTTGCTAACCAAGTAGGATACTTTGCAACTCGAATTACCTTTGCGTCGACTGTTTAGACACCTCCTCTTTGACTTTCAAACTCGTATGCGGTTTGATCTTTCTCGGCCTTTGTTTCACGGGGATAAGATGGCTCGATAGGCAACTTTGTGCACGGCGATGTCGTACTCAAACTGGCGTGTCCTCATATGACTGAGCAAACACGTCGGTGTATTGTTTGAGAGCTCAATCAACTCTTTCTTACGTGGCGTTTAGGTGGGCGCTGACTCTAGTCTCTTTCACAATTCCCTCATCGCCTAGGTTTATTAACTCTGTTTCTTCCAAATTTGGTTTAGGCCTATTCTCAAAGTTTTCCAGCTCTCGGCTAAGTTCTGATTGCGGACATTCCTCTTGTTCCTCGGGGTTATGCTCGCCATTTGAACTTTGTTCGTTGGTCTCATTACATGTCATATTCGCATTATCAACAGGTTTATTAATATGATCGCTGAAAGAAAAATGCTTAAAGAATTTAATTTAACACAAGCAAAATCTTTTAAAGCCGCAAAAAATATCCTGGAATTTATGATGAAAGTAAAATTTCGAGATTAAAAACATATTAAGAAACATAAATACATATGCTTTTCTTTCTAGATAAAGAGTCACACCGCTAGAACTAATCATAAATTCTACCAAGCTTCTGGGCCGGTCGGGGCGAGTGCAAGTCCAATTATTAGTGTATCCATGCTCTGCGTCCCAAATGGTGAAACTCCTCGTGATCTCCTGCGATCATACAACAGTCTGCCTCATCTTCACCTATGACCAGATTCTGGAACCCTGCTGCAAGATCATCTGGGTCATCTTCTCTCGGCATCTGGATGGTGTAGGCTTTGACGAATAGTGACTCGAGGGCGGAATGGCGCGAGCGAGGAATGTATCCCTTTTTCCGGAGGTTCGCGGTCGCCAAATCCTTCGAGGTGGGCTGGTACCCCAAACCAAAAGTGTCCTTCTTCCCAAACAATTGGATAGGCTATGTGATTCCCTTCATACCGGATCCAAGACCCCTGCCGGGCTCGTACCCATTTCTTAGCATTTCCTTGGCCATCATTGTGAGAGAACGTGGCAGCTGCAACGACCTGACCCTACTGGCGCTCTTGATCTCATTAACATGAAAGATCGACCCATCCAACTGTTTCACGTCCTCTATAACAGGGACTGCATAACCGATGTTGATGTTCCCCTTTTTATCCCCAAATACTACTATTTCACGGTGATTCCATATAAACTTTAGGCTTTGATGCAAGGTGGACGGGACTGCACCAGCCTCGTGAATCCACGGCCTTCCTATCAACAGGTTGTAACATGTAGCAATATTCAACACTTGAAACTCCACAACGAATTCTGCAGGTCCGATCAACAGCGTGAGGTCAATTTCGCCTTCGACTCCCCTATGGACTCCGTCGAAACCCTTGACCCTGATATTACTTTTACGAATCTTCTGGCAATGTTTCCCCAATTTCAGTAGCGTCGTCATGGGACAAATGTTGACAGCCGAGCCTCCATCAATCAGCACTGTTGAAACAATCTTGTCTGCGACTTGGATGGTGATATTTAATGCAAGGTTGTGTCTGACGCCACCAGCAGGTAACTCATCATCGTGAAAGGCGATTCTGCGGGCCTCTAGCACTTGTCCGACTAAAGTTGTCAAGTTCTCGTCTGTTGTACCCTCTGGAACGTATCGTCCTTGATACCTCTATTAAAGCGATCGTGTGAGGCGAGAATCGTGCCGGTGAAAATAGAGAGATATGCACGATGTTTTCTTTAAGCGCTCTCTGACGGAATACTCTTTAGTGGGCATCTTCCTCCAAAACTCCTCGACTTGACCTCTGTCACGGGTTTCTTTTGTGGTACCTCGCCGCTGCCTCTACGTGTGTGTAATACCTCCCGACACGGTTATACTGCTGCGGTGACCATGACTCGCTTCCCATTTTCTCTGCGATCCACTTTGATTGGTGGCCCATTCTGGCGTCGAGCAAGCGTGATTGAACCACTTATGTCTCGGCGGTGCCGCTTTCCAGCTCAAATCGCTTTCTTTCGAGGATCGGTGGCGAGCGGCAGCGAAGGTTCAGCTCTTCCTTCACTTCGAATCGGCCGGATGGTTCCTCCAAGTTGTATTCTCATCTAGGGTTATCAGTGCGCATTGGCATTGCCGTGGTTTGGCAAGGATTATCATGCACGCGTTTGGGGCGAGATCCTTGGTGAATTACTCTTCTTTGATCAACGCGATTTTGTCTCACGAGGTGTAGCAACTTCCGATGTCATGCACAGGCTATCAGTGATCTGACAACGCTTATTCTCATCATACCATCTCGGGATAGGGCTAGGAATCCTCCCTGGGATTGGCTGGATCAAGCCTGCAGCTCACAGCCTTTCGTATATCTGGGGTATGGGTTCAGCCAGTGGGGTGCGGGTTTTGGATGGTCTCCCTTCAAAATTCGTGTTTGGTCTGGGCGCATTGGGTGCTCTATGTTGTTGGCGGGCTTGATGGGCGGGTTGATGTGGGGCCGGATAAATGGGTGCTTGGGAAGCGTTATATATAGGTTGTGTGTGGTAGTTGGGGTGTGGGGCAGGTGTATAGTGAGGTGTGAAGTTTTGGCTGCTTGCGTGGTAGTATGGGGTTTGATAGGATGGGTTTTGGTATGTTATGAATGTTTCGGGTTTACGTTCTTGTATGAACATGGAAGGAAAGCGTCTCTTTCTTCGCGAAGTACTCCGATCGTCCACGGTGAATCGCCTTATTGGTTGCCTGCAATGCTGCCAGATTCGTAATCCTGTCGGTTTTAATACCTTCTTCTACGAAGTCGCCCATTCTGACAACCTCTGCAAAATTCCGCCCGATGACGCTTATCATCCGCTCATAGTAGGTTGCGTCCTTCAAAGATTGTACGAATAGTGTGGTCATCTCCTCTCGCGTGGGTGGTTGTACCTTTCTTTGCCTCAACGCCACCTCATGGCGTACTTCGAAAGTCTCCGTAGACTTCTTTTCTAACTTCATTAGATAGAACACATCGCGGTTTCTGTGTTGAATCCGAACCGCTCCACAAAGTCTTGGGCCAACGCATTCCAGCTATGCCATTTTCGCGGATCCTGGCTAGTGTACCAATCCAGTGCCTCGCCGGTCAAGCTTCGAATGAACAACTTCATAATGACTGCTGGGTTCTTCCCTACCCCGATTAGCTTGTCGCAATATGATCTCAAGTGTGCACGGGGATTTCCCTTCCCATCAAATAGATCAAACTTCGGCACCTTGTACCCCACAGGCAGTTCCACGTCTGGATGCATGCAAAGATCCTCGTAGTCTAGTCCTTCGTGACCTTTATCCGATCGCATGCCCCGAACTGCTTCTTTCAAACTGTGAATTTCTTTGGCCACGTCCATTTTGGCTTGGACTTCCCTCTCCATTTCTTCGTAATGATCCACTTCTTGGTGAAGCGCGGGGACGGTAAAAGGCTGAGTTTCTGTTGTGTAAGTTAGCTGTCTGGGTGGTTTGCTGGGGCTGGTAATGGGTATGGTGCGTGGGTATTGGTCGGCCTGGCGATTAGGGCTGATTGTGGGGAAGTAAGTAGGTGGGGGCTGAGGTACATGGGTAGTAGGAGGATCATTTTGAAGGTGGGGTTGATGATTGGCTGGGCGAGGGGCAGTTTGGTCGGTAACTGGCGGTCTTTATGGGGAGTTTTGGGAGGTATGTGGTGGTGGAGGTCGATCTGGGGTGGTTTGCGAGGTAGTGGCCCTTTGCTCTGGCATAGGGGTATTCAAACTAATGGATAGGTTGGTCAGATTCCGTAGCCTCTCCATCTCAACCTGCATATCAGCAATTTGTTGTAGCAGCTGCGCAATACATTCTTCCTGACTGGTGACATTCCTCCCTTCTGAAGGTTCTGTTTCGCTGACAGGAATAATTCCCAAACCATTTGGCTCAGACGCCCCCGAGCCAGTCATATCATCATTTCGTGCCTTGGACCTGGTAAAGTGTGGGTGCTCCGACATTGTTGAATCAAATACGAACCGACCTTTTGGGGAAGTAACAAATCCTTCTTAAAAATGCAACAAACGGTGTTAGCATAAAGCACATAATTTGCAGGTATGTAGCAGATATATTGCACATAGCACATTCAAACGTTTCCTAACATGCAAGGGGCCTCTATTATGCCAGAGGTAGGCCTAAGCGTCGTATATGCAAAGTCATGTTAGATGTACCCAAGCCATTGTATCGAAATGCTTTTATTGGAAATAAAGCTAATTGAAATGACACTTTATAAGAAAAACAAGGAAAATCTCAAACTAAATAACTATGTTGTCGATGTGATAGTGAAACTTAGGTCTTCTTTGGTATAGCCCCTGCCTGTTCCAAGTATTGTACTGTATCGTGCATTAGGACCCACATGTCTGGGGTGATGATCTTTTCTTTGAGTAGACGATCTTTCATCCTATTACTCGTGCCCACGTCCTAGAAACCTTGCTCTCCTTTTGGGCTGTAGGTTGTGCTGTGGTGATCCTCTTGCAACCATGTCTGATATTCGGATGTGCATCCTGCTTGTTCATCTCCGATGTCCACCTTGTTAATGTCGTCCCATTCTCTCAAAATTTGTCCAGTTCGGGGCACGATAAAGTTTGGTCCAAATGTGACCACGAAACTCCCGTATGCGATCGGAGTGGGATTATCTTCTTGGCGAATTGTCGAGATGCAGCGTAGGAAGCGTATGGTTGTAGACCCTTTAGACCAATAAGCTCAATATAGTATAATTCTTTACCGTGTATAAAGGCTCTAACTTTGTGAGGGAGTAAGGGATATTTCCACTGGATCTGATCCTGGGTGCGGGATGTCAAAACTGCGCAATCTTTGGTCTTAGGCCGTGACACAAACCGCTTTGTCCTATCATAGAAATTCGCCGATCTTATAAGATCTTATTGAAACAAACATCTGTCATATTTGACCGTTGGTAAAAATGCTCCATGGCCCACATTTGTAAGATAAGATTGCAACCTTCAAAGAAGTTTGTCTGGCCTCTTTTGCACTTCCCAAGAGCTCGGAATATCTCTGCCAAAATCATAGGAACTAAAGTGGGTTAGACGCCGTCAATTCCTCGAAAAGTGATCGCCACGAACATATGCAAGTACTTATTTTGCCATACTCAAGAGGAAAAATCAAGGTGCCAAGTAAGCGGCGATGAATGCAATAGGGCGCTGTTTGCGATGGCGTAGAGTGCATGAGAATTTTGTTTTGCATGTCTTGTAAGAGTTATTATGTCCATACCTCTCGTAAAGATAGTCAAGAGGCACCCATTGTTCTCAAGCAACGCAATTCCTTAGTATTCTTGAGACCCGTATAGCGGAGAAATTTCTTCCCTGATTGGCTGTTGGGAATAATCTGTCTTCTACCTTGGTAAACTAGACTGGTGAAATAATGCACTTCTTCCAATGTAGGAGTTATTTCGAAATCCTTGAATCTGAAAACGACTCGGTCTGGATCCCAAAACTGGATTAAAGCTCGGATCAAATGCGGATCTGGCGAAATACCAAATAGTGAGATGAGACACCCCAACTTCTTCCTAATCATCGTCTGACTGCTGATGTCGAAATCCTCCCACCATACTCTTAGCTTGTTAGGAACTCCGCTAACCATTCTTATGTGATCCATGTTATGATACAAATGCTGAAAAACAATAAATAATAATAGACTTACATTTCCAACTTTGGGCATGTCTTTTGGCTTGGATAAATCTATCATGATTATGCAACACATAATATGCTGGTTGGTCGTTGGGTTGAGAAACCCGTTGACAAATTTGGTGTCTTCCTAATTGTGGTGTCGATACCAAGGACCGACCCACCTAAGGTAATGTATGCATGCCTTAAAATAAAGGGTGGTATAGCTCTATCTTAAGTTTGCTAAGATTTGGCTTACTAGGCCTTGAGTTCAGTGGACTACTCGAGTGAGAAGGCTACGCGACCACCGGTTGGACCGGATTCTCCGCGCAAAATGCCAACTCTCTTAAATGTGGGTGTTTGAAATAAATTTGCAGGTGCGCAAAGCACACCCGCGTGTTGTGTGTGATAGTGTGAATTTTCCATAAGGGAGGAAGTATGAGCGGAATGCCAGTTTAAGGAAAGCAGTAACAAATAGCAGTTAAAACAATATGCAAATATTTATATGTGAAGCAAAATAGTTTAGGCAAAACATAAAAGCAAATAAGTGTGAAACACAAAATAAGCAAATTAAGCAAATAAATAAAAAATAAAATAAAGAAAGAAAAAATGAAGCACAATAATTAACCTATGTTTGTTATGGTTAAGAACCTGTCTATCCCCAGTGGAGTCGCCATGATGTAACACCCCATTTCAACCGGAGTCGGAAACGGGAGTACTGCGCATGGTTGGATTCCTGAATTGTTGACACCCAATTTTGACCCTCTCGCCCGACCGTTAACTATAAAATTACACTAATTTTGTAAAATAATTTTTTATAATAAAATGCATCAATAATACATTAATACATGCACAAATAAGCAATTTAATAATGGCACCGCATTTTACGTAGAGTACTAAGCACACCTTGAGTCTCACGCCCGCATTCGTCGTTTTAATAACAAGCAATTTCATTAATATCATTCGTAATTTAAGCCTTATTTTCCATTAATTGAAACTCGAATAATCCTTAACGATAAATAAATAAATAATTTAGCAATGATGTCGTGTTAAATAGAATATTCACATTTTTTTTACTAAAAGCAAGGCAATTTCGTAATTTGTAATTTAAATTAATTTCAATCTAATACATGCATTTTTAATAGCGTCGCATTTATAAAAGCATTAAGCAGTCCTTAAATATCATATTTGCATTTAGCATTTAAATAATTTAATAATAGTCTAAACCCCGTTCAATTTTAATTTTACTTCGCGGAATACGCATAATAAATAAGTTTTAATAACGGCATCGCATTATAAATAATTAAGCACTAATTAAATAGCACACCCGTCTTTATTCTTGTAATAACTTAAATTAATAAAGCACCTAAATAATTTAATCACAATTTTTAATTCCTAATTTACCACTAATTAATCTTTGCCTAAAACTAACTTCTAAAACTAATACCCAATATAATACCTAATACTTAAAAACTAACTCTAATACCTAAATAACTACCCAGCCCATAACCCCTATACCATTACCCGTCGCCCAAGCCCAAACTGCCCCGCCAATGCCCATCAGCCCACATCCTACTTCCCTTCCCCATCGATCAACAGCCCTCAAAGAAAATAAAGAAAAAAACCTAGAAACCCCTACCCTCTGCCTCCAGCAACCGATGCACCCTCCCATCACCCTCAAATTCGCTGCCATGCCCACTCCCTGCACCCCCAACTACTCCTTTCACTTCACCTACGCAGCCCATACCCTGCATCTCCCTAAAATCCGCGATTTGAACCAACAAATCGTCCAAAATCTAACAGCTCTTTTTCGAATTCAAACCCCATATTTCACCTATAAAAGACCCATTCGTTCTTCATTGGAGGGGACCCGGAAATTTGAATCTATCTTGCATATCTTCTATTCGTTCTTCGTTTTAGAATTCTTGCGTTTAAGCCTTGTTTTCTTCATTCGCACCCACATACATATTCTTCGAGTAGAATCGACGAGTCAAAACGCGTCTCGGTTCGCTGTCCGGAGAAGGTAACTTCTTTCCCTTTTAATTTTCCATTTAACTAGCCAATTGTAATTTGTGTTGTGGATTTATGTGTTTATTCAGCATGTAAAAGTATGGTTATTGACTATTTAGATTTATTAAGTAGCCATTAAGTAATGTTAGTCAATTCGTTACTGCTAGTGTTCACAGCTGTAATGGTTAGTATATTTAAGCCTCTATTGACATTTTGTGTGATATTGTAACATGATTAACCAGGTCATTTGTTGTTTGTGCTTACAGTATTAATGTCTAGCAGGTTCAGTGATGTGAACACATTTTAGGGCATATTATAATGACTATTTAAGTGTTTGTCTTGTTAGTTTAGTGTTTATTTGACCATTATGGTCACTGGTTCGAATCAGATTACGTTTTTCTTCAAAAATTAGTTAAAGAGTGGTCTTTTATGTGTGTCTTCTGGAAAGTCTAGTTTAAAACATATTGAATTATGATCCTCCTCTGCATGCTCGAGTGTAAGACAATGTAATAAGGATCTGCTATACATAAGTATTAGTTCTAAACTTGGTTAGTGCATTGGATAAGAATGTCACTTGTTTAACATATTGTACTGTTTTATGAGATGTTCCGTATCCCTAAGCCCTGTCTTGAATTCATTAGTTCCTATGTGCGTTCATATTGACTTGCTACAAGTCGCTTTGCCTTTATTTTGATAATCAAGTATAGGACATGCATGAATGGGCTATTAGCTTCTAAACTGTCTCATCCGTAATTCTGTGAGTTTAAGGGATAGAATAAGGATACGAATCATGAGTATTGCTAGTATAATCACAAGTTTGTATGCACCAACCTGAGTTATACAGGAGAATGATATGTGTATGCCCTGTCTACATTATCTCTCCCTTCTCCATTAATCATACATGCTTTCTGTTTGCTTAAATAAGAATTGTGTCTTTATGTTGGCTCTTTGTATGGAGATGATGGAAGAATCTTCGGACAAAGACGTTGACTCATAGCCAATTTTGTCTCGATCTTCAGAGTTGCAAAAATGTTGGGCAGGTAAATGCGTCGACACAAAAATCAAACCGCCCCAAAGGTCGAGTTACGACGACATCCGGGTTACCATGGTCTAAACACCGGCGGGCTAACGCGACTCAGTCGCCCCGGTCGAGTTATGACGACATTTGGGCTACCATGGTCAAAACACCAAGGCGAGCTAACGCGGCTTAGATGTCCCGTTGTCGAGTTATGATGACATCAAGCTGTGTAAAAAGTAAAAGAAAATAAGCGCTTGAACACGGGTGTCTTGCATGGCTTGTGGTCTGGTTCTACGGTGATGTGAGCGAGTGGACCGACGCTGAGGCCGCTTACGCCAATCGGAAGGTCGCCCCCAACAGTTGCCGGTCATTGAAGAGAAAATCCACGTTGTGCTCCCGCCGCTGCATGCTAAGACTTGAACAAGCGGTTAGTGCATAATCATAAGGCAAAATAATTTTAAAAACAATGTAACCGTGAATAGAAAAGGTTATCTCGCAAAACGCGATGCTCGCTGTGTTGATGCGACGCCGCAAACGCTGTGGATTTCGCCGCGCACGACGTGTTGCGATTGTGAACGCGATACGTTGTCCTTGCCGCAATGCCCTCGTAGACTAAAACTCAAGAAAGAGTTAGCATAACCGCTAAGCCGTAATAAAGCATGAATGAGAAAATCGCAATTTTGAGAACAGAGAAAATCGCCTCGTAGATGTGATACGCGATGATGGCGCTGCGGACTTGCCGCCGATAACGTCGGCTTCGACGTATTGCCGCCGAGTCGCCGCGTGACGCACGCCGATGATGTCGCCGCTCGACACACGCCGATAACGCCGCCGCTCGACGGTTGCCGGGCCGGGCGTCGTTGCAGACGCACGCCGATGGTGTCGCCGCTCGACACACGCCGACGACGCCGTTGCTCGACGTGCCGCCGGGCGTCGCTGCAGACGCACGCCGGTGTCGCCGCCGGACACGCCGATAACGCCGCGTTCGGACGTGCCGCCGGGCGCCGCTGCAGACGCACGCCGATGGTGTCGCCGTCGGACACACGCCGATAACGCCGTTACTCGGACGATTTGCCGCCGGCCGGGCGTTGCTGCAGACGCACGCCGATGGTGTCGCCGCTCGACACAACGCCGATAACGCCGCCGTTCGGACGTATGCCGGGCGCCGTTGCGTAGACGCACGCCGGTGTGTCGCCGTTCGACACACGCCGATAACGCCGCCGCTCGGACGTATTGCCGCCGGGCGCTGCCGCAGACGCACGCCGATGGTGTCGCCGCTCGACACAACGCCGATAACGCCGCCGCTCGACGTATGCCGCCGGGCGCCGCTGGCAGACGCACGCCGACGGTGTCGCCTTGACACAACGCCGATAACGCTGCGTTCGACGACGCCGCCGCTCTCGTAGAATAAATGCTCCCGCTAAGCTGCCGAGAAAACGCGTTAGTGTATACCTGTTTAAACGAAATGATAAATGTATATGAGAAGTGCAATTTTATGGGTTGAGATGTCGTCCCTGATACGCCAGATGAATACTGAGATGTTGTCCTAACACGGACATGCTAAATGCCGCAACTGACGAGTTGTCATGATGCCTTCGTTGAGCGTGATGCGCGAGTTGCCAATTTGACTCTATGCCCGAGTTGATGCGCTAGGTTTTGTTGCGGGCCTCTGAACTTTGACTGCTGATTATTGATGCTCTTTCACCAGCTGCCTTGCTTTCTTCTTACGCTAATATGGAAAAAAAAAAAAAAAAACCTCTCGCCGTATTTTCTGTCTCTGATATTGCACTTTCTGCTTCTGTTAATATGAAAAGACCTGCGCTCAAAGAAAAATTTGTGAGTATGTGGGGTCGATTCAGATTCGACTTCGCCGCCTTGTCCCTTGATGTCCGCGTGCCTGGCCTGTTTGGATTTGCAACCCCTGTCTGACCTCCTTGAGATGTTTAGTAGTGTTCCAAAAGCATTTTCCAAAATGAAATGTTTTCATGAAGTATGCACAAAACATCTTTAGAAATAAACATTTATATGATATGCGTTAAAAATGTAAAAGCCTCGTCTAATTTGGAATATGACATGTATTTCACCAAACGAACATCCTTTGGAGTCCTTGTTATTGCCTTCTCATGGTGCGCAGTCATCTCAATTTCATTATGTGTCGCGTGGCGGAACTTAACCGTGATGAATTGCTCATATCGTCCAAACACATTTGTTGCACGAGCCAAATGGGAGATTCCTAACTGCAGGACCGGCCGATTTAGGCCGCCACGTATCCCCACGGGAATCAGTCATGACGTAGTTCATTACAAGCGGAATTGGGTAAAATTCTAAAAGTGGGACCGGCCGATATGGCGCCACGTATCCGCCAAGGGAATCAGTCATAACGTAGTTGACATAAGTAAAGGGCTCGTTGATTTGCGTGGCGAGACCCTATATGGGTTCTATCATATCCCACCGAGGAATGCGGCTTTTACAATATAAAGGGGATTACACGAAGACAAATACTCCTAGACGTAATATCTCTTCATCAGATTCGTTGATAGCCTTGGGCCATACTCGCCATCCATCTCGGCCAAGATTGGCCCTCCACTTAGTACTCGATGGACCATGTAGGCCCTTGCCAATTGGGTGCGAACTTTCCTTTAGCTTCAATTTGATTCGAAATATGCTTTCAAAACCAATTGTCCCGTTTGAATAACTCGCCTTACTCTCTTGTTAAAAGCTCTAGCCATTCTCGCTTGATATAGCCGCCATGACAGATCAGATTCAACCTTTTTCCGTCAATCAACATCAATCGCTTCATAACGATCTTGTATCCACTGGCCGCTCAACTCGGCTTCTGATGATTCTCAACGATGGTATTTCCACCTCTTTGGTAGCACGCTTCGCTCCATACACCAAAAGATACGGCGTTGCCGGTAGGTTCGGATTGTGGTGCGATAACCCAAAAGCGCAAAAGGCAAATTCTCGTGCCAATGTTTGTAGTTCGATCATATTGCGCAATATCCTCTTGATGTTCTTGTTGGTCGCTTCATCGCCCATTCATCCGAGTCAGACGAGTGGAATTACGCGAGTGATCTTGAAATTTCCACATATCTCACGCATCAAATTATCACTGAGATTGGTTCCGTTATTTGTTACAATTGATTCGAACCCCAAATCGGCAAATGATGTTGTTGCGAACGGTCACCACCACCTTTTTCGCCATCGACCGTGTGATGACGCTTCTACCCATTTAGTGAAATAGTCAATTGCTACGAGGATGAACTGCGCCCATTTGCAACGGGTTCGATGGGCCGATGACATCCATGCCCCAAGCCGCGAACGCCAAGGAGAACTTGTCACATTAAGCTCACTGAGGCACTCGAATCAAATCTCCATGACCGGCATTGCCGACATTTCGCACAAAGCGGATACAATCTGTTTCCATCGTCATCCAAAAATAACTCGCCGCAGAATCTTTTCGCCAAAGTGAAGCCGCTCATATGAGGTCCACACGCCCCTCCGTATCTCTTCTACTAGCTTGCTCGCTTCTCGAGCATCGACACATCTCAATAAGCCGGATCCGAGTCCTTCTGCATACAATTTCATTCAAAAGAAATGATTTGCTAGTCTTGTGTCTTCTTACGATGTTGGTTATGCCTTCGGATATTCTCCGCTTGAGGTACCTTTTGATGTCACGGTACCATGGATTGCCGTCTGCTTCTTCGTCTATACGAGCAATAAGTTCTACCGCTTCCAAAGACACTCACCGTGATTGGATAGATGTAATTCTTGTCAGGATGTCAATCATGGAGGATAAGGTTGCCAATGCGTCGTAATTCGCTCGATCCTGAACATGCCTAAATTCTATGTGGTGAACCTCTTCGTAATTCCTTCACGCAAAATGTAGGGAAGTATCTTCATATTCTTGGTTGCCCATTCACCATGTACTGATGGATCAAGAAGTCCGAATCACCTATGACCAGCAGATTCAGTATGTCCATATCTACGCCATTCCGAGCCCCAATATGCAAGCTTCATATTCCGCCATATTGTTGGTGCATGGAAACTGAGCCATGAATCGGATAACGTCGACTGCTTTCAAACCAAACCGCTTCCAATGCCGACTTTTGAAATTTGCCGCCCATCGAAAAACATCCTCCAACCCGTAATCCTCCGAGATATCTTCTCCGACAAACAATACCTCTTCATCAGAAAATAGGTTCGGCGGCTCGTGATTCTCATCGATCGGGTTCTCAGATGATCACTAATGCCCGTCCTTTTACTCTGCGTGACGTGACGATGTCAAACTCGCCAACATAATTTGCCATTTCGCTAGTTTGGGCTTCAAGGATATACTTGCGGATCCATCCTCGAAATAAGATAAGTAGTGTATAGTGCTCGAACTGGCGACCCAAGTTAATGCGCAACAAGATGCGAGTATAACGAGCTTCATACGCCGTGAACTTTACTCAAATAGTATATGGCGCCTTTTTCCATGTTTCATCGTGCCCCAACACGATCCGAAAGCATTTTCTAACACGCACAAATAGAGTAGAAAGGTCTCGAGGTACTAGAATTAGAAAGGTATTCTTTGATTATTGTCCACTTGGTAGCTGATCCTTTTTCAATAATTTGAATATCGCTCGCATATCACAGATCGGGCTATGAACTCGCTGATGTAGTTGAGGCGACCAAGGAAACTCATCACGCCCTTTTACTTTGGAGGTAACTTGGATGGCTTTATTTTAGCTCAATCCTCTCCGCCACTATAAAACCGGAACGCCAAACGCGCACTTTGGATTCAACTTCAAGTTATCTTAGTCGTTGGAAAAATTTCTTCAAGTTTGCCAACGGTCCTCCGCCGCGATTTGATGATGACGTCGTCCACATAGACCTCAATTTCTTTGAATCATGTCGGAAGATGGTGGTCATGGCTCTCATGTAGGTGGCGCTGCGTTTTAGACCGAACGGCATAACTCGATAATAGTACACGGTAGTGAATCTTTTCGCCCTCTTCGCCATAGGATCGATGATATTAACGATCGTAGTGCATGCTTCGCACAATGATCGATGAGTATATGGATGTTTGGAAGGGGACAGTCATCCTTGGCTCGTTGAGGTCTCTGAATCCACGGACCTTTCCATCTTTCTTCTTCGATATTTGCTAACCAAGTAGATACTTTGCCACCGAATCACCTTTGCCTCGAATTGTTTAGACACCTCTTCTTTGACCTTCAAACGGTTTGATCTTTCTCGCCTTTGCTTTACGGAGAAATAAGATGGCTCAATAGGTAGGCATGTCCTCATATGACGCGAACACGAGCTCAATTAATTCTTTCTTCGACTCTAGTCTCTTTCACGGTTCCTCATCGCCTAAGTTTATTAACTCGCTTTCTTCCAAATTTGGTTTAGGCCTATTCTCAAAGTTTTCCACTTGGCTAAGTTCGATTGACATTCCTCTTGTTCCTGGGTTATGCTCGTCATTTGAACTTTGTTCGTTGTCTCATTACATGTCATATTCATATCAGTTTATTAATATGATCGAAAGAAAAATGCTTAAAGAATTTAATTTTAACACAAACAAAATCTTTTAAAAAGTCGCCAAAATGTCCCGGAATTTATGATGAAAGTAAATTGCGAGATTAAAAACATATTAAGAATCATAAATGGCTTTCTATCTAGATAAAAGGTCACACCGCTAGAACTAATCATAAATTCTACCAAGCTTCTGACGGAGCGAAGTGCAAGTCCAATTATTCAGTCAGATCCATGCTCAGATCCCAAATGCGAGCTCCTCCGCGATCTCGCAATCACGCAACAATCCGCCTCATCATCACCTATGAACAGATTCGAACCCGCAAAATCATCCGGTCATCTTCTCGGCATCCGGATGGTGTAGGCTTTGACGAACGATCGACTCAAGGGCGGAATGGGCGCAGTGCGGAATGTATCCCTTCTTCCGAGGTTCGTGGTCACCAAATCCTTCGGTGGCCGGTACCCCAAACCAAAAGTGTCTCTCTTCCCAAACCACCGGATAGGTTACGTGATCCCTTCATATCGACTCCAAGACCTCACGGCTCGTATCCATTTCTTAACATTTCCTTGGCCACCATTTTGAGAGAACGTGGCACCGCAATGGCGGACCCTACTTGCTCTCTTGATCTCATTAATATGAAAACCGAACCATCCGATCGTTTCACGCCTTCTATGACAGGATTGCATAATCGGTGTTGATGCTTCCTTTTATCTCCAAATACTACCACTTCACCGTGATTCCATATAAACTTTGAAGATCGACGCAAGGTGGGCGAATCGCACGGCCTCGTGGATCCACTACTTCCTATCAACAGTTGTAACATGTAGCAATATCCAATATTTGAAATTCCACAACGAATCGCAGTCCGATCCGCAGTGAGGTCCATTACGCCTTCGACTTCATGGACTCGCCGAAACCTTTGACTCGATATGACTTTCACGAATTTTCTTACGATGCCTCTAATTTCAACAAAGGTCGTCATGGGACAAATGTTGACTACCGAGCCTCCATCAATCAAAGACCGTTGAAACAATCTTGTCGCGACTTGGATGGTGATATTCAATGCAAGGTTGTGTTCGACGCCTCGCGGTAACTCGTCATCGTGAAAGGTGATTCGCGCCTCTAGTACTGTCAGACCAAAGCCGCCAAGTTCCGTCTCATTGTACCTCCGAACGTATGCATCCTTCAACACCTCCATCAATGCAGTCTGTGTGAGGCGTAATGCATTAACAATGAAAGTAGAGAAATACGCTGAGGTTTTCTTTAAGCGCTCTACGATTAATACTCTTAGTGGGCATCTTCCTCCAAAACTCCTCGACTTCACCACACGGCTTCTTTGTGGTGCCTCGCCGCCTCTATAGGTGTGTAATACCTCCGACCGGTTATACTGCGTGGTGACTTCATGACCCGCTTCCCACTTTCTCTGCGATCCATCTTGACGGTGGCCCTTCCGGCGCTGAATAAGCGTGATTGAACCTTTATGCCTTGGCGGTGCTCTTTCCAATTCAAATATCGCTTTTTCGAGGATTGGTGGGCGACGAAAGCGTATGTTCGATTCTTCCTCACTTCGAATCGACGGATGGTTCCTCCAAGTTGTATTCTCATCTAGGGTTATCTGCACATTGGCGTTGCCGTGGTTCGCAAGGGATTATCATGCACGTCAGCGCGATCCTTCACCGAATTACTCTTCTTTGATCAACTCTTCGATTCTGTCCCTGAGGGTATAGCAACTTCCAGTGTCATGCCCTGGGCTATCAGAGTGATACGCACAACGCTTATTCTCATCATACCATCTTGGGATAGGTCTAGGAATCCTCCCTGGAATTGGTCGATCAAACCGCACTCGCAGCCTTTTTCGTATATCTCGGGTATGGGTTCACCAATGGCGCGGGTTTTGGATGGTCTTCCTTCAAAATTCGTGTTTCGTCCGGGCGTATTGGGTGCTACATGTTGTTGGCGGGCTTGATGGGCGTTGATGCGGCCGATAAATGGGTGCTCAAAGCGTTATATACGGGCCGCGTGTGGGCGCGGGCAAAGTATAGTGAGGTGTAAAGTTTTGGCTGCTTGTGTGGTAGTATGGGGTCCGGTAGGATGGGTTTTGGTATGTTATGAATGCTTCGGGTTTGCGTTCTTGTATGAGCATGGAAGGGGAAAATGTCTCTTTCTTCCTTGAA
This sequence comes from Przewalskia tangutica, assembly GCA_029844215.1. Lineage (NCBI taxonomy): Eukaryota > Viridiplantae > Streptophyta > Magnoliopsida > Solanales > Solanaceae > Przewalskia > Przewalskia tangutica. The sequence continues at coordinate 64,993,752 of CM056737.1, forward strand.
GTACCCCGATCGCCCTCGATGAATTGCCTTATCGTTGCTCGCACGCCGCTAGATTCGTGATCCCGCCGCTTTAATACCTCTTCTACGAAATCGCCATTCTCGACAACCTCGCAAAATTTCGCCCACGACGCTTATCATCCTCTCATAATAGGTCAGATCCTTCAAAGATTGTACAAATAGTGTGGTCATCTCACTCTCCACCACGTGGTTGTACTTTGTCGCTTCTCAACGCCACCTCATGGCGTACTTCCCGAAAGTCTCTCAGAGATTTCTTTTCCAACTTCATTAGATAACCCGCCCACACCGGTTTCGTGTTGAATCCGAACCGCTCCACAAAGTTCGGGGCCAATGCATTCCAACTATGCCATTTACGCGATCTGGCTAGTGTACCACCTATTGCCTCGCCGTTAAGCTTCAATGAACAACTTCACGATGATCACTGGTTCTTCCCTACCCCGATTAACTTGTCGCAATATGATCTCAAGTGCCACGAGGATTTCCTTCCCATCAAATAAATCGAACTTCGCACCTTATATCCCACCGCGCTCCACATCCGACGCATGCAAAGATCTTCATAATCTAGTCCTCGTGACCTTTATCCGATCGCATGCCACGAACCGCTTCTTTCAGCCGTGGAATCTCTGCCACGCTATCGCCCATTTTGGCTCGGACTTCCTTTCCATTTCTTCGTAATGATCCACTTCAGCGGCACGGGACGGTAAAAGCGTTGGGTTTCATTGTGTAAGTTAGCCGTTCGGGTGGTCTGGGCCGGTAGTGGGTATGGTGCGTGGGCATTGGTTGGCTTGGCGATTAGGGCTGATGATGGTGGTGAGTAGGCGGAGGCGAGGTATACGGGCGAGGAGGATCATTTGAAGGTGAGGTTGATGATTGGTCGGGCGGGCGATTGGGTCAGAATCGCGCCTTTGGGGAGTTTTGGGGATATGCGCGTGGAGGTCGATTCGGGTAGTCTCATGATAGTGGCCCTTTGCTCGCATGGGGTATTCAAACCGATGGATAGGTTGGTCGATTCCGTAGCCTCTCCATCTCAACTCGCATATCGACAATCTGCAGCAATTGAGCAATACATTCTTCCCGATCGTGATATTCCTCCTTCGAAGTTTCGCTTACCGACAGAATAATTCCCAAACCATTCGACGCCACCGAGCTACCATATCGCCATTTCTTGCCTTGGATGCGGTGAAGTGGATGCTCCGACATTGTTGAGTCAAATACGAACCGACCTTTGGGGGAAGATGATAAATCTTTCTAAAAATGCAACAAACAGTTAGCATAAGAACATAATTTGCAAGTATGTAGCGTATATATTGCACACAACACATCCAAACGCTTTCCTAATATGCAGGGGCCTCTTTGTGCGGAGGTAGCCTAAACGTCATATATGCCATAATGATGGATTGTCCGAGCCATCGAGAAATGCTTTTATTGGGACTAAAAATAATTAAATTGCAACAATGAAATGTTAAAACTAAAGATCTATTCCTAATGCTACATCAGTTGTTGGCGAACGTGGCGGTGGTGCTAGGCCCCGCTCCCGCATCTTTCAAATATTGCATGATGTTTTGAAGTTGGTCCCACCTCTCGTGGAACGGTGTTGTTTCCTAATCGCACACTTTTACCCAATTGGTCATGTCGATATCCTCAAACCTTGCTTGCCTTTGGGGCTTGGATCGCTACAATCTTCCTTGAACCATGCATGATTCAGCGCATCCCGCTTGCTCGTATTTGACATCTATTTTCTCAACGTTGTTCCATTCTTCAAGGATTTGCTTCTTTCTGGGGAAAGTGCAATTTGCCCCAAACGCGACCTCTGAATCCTTCATGTCTGATTGGAGCGGGATTACTTGTTCTTGACCAAACTGGCGGAGTACACGCAACGGAGCATATGGTCAAGTCCCTTAATCCGATGAGCTCGATGTAATAACGTCCTGCTCGCTTACATAGGCTTTGTTGATACGGATAGCAGTGGGTATCTCCATTGCACTTGGTCACGCGGGATGCCGTAAATTCATACCAATCCCTAGTACCGACGGTGAAACAAACCGCTTCATCCCGTCAGAAACTTACAATCCTATAATCATTGCTAAAACAAATGTCATATTCGATCACGATAAAAGTGTTCCATGGCCCACATCCGTAAGATGAGATTGCATCCTCAAGAAATTGGTTTCTTCGCTTGCATTTTCCTAGAGCTCAAATATCTCACTAGAATCATGGGAACCAAAGTAAGTTGCGTGCCATTAATGCCTTCAAAACCATCCGGATCACGTAACATATGCAAGATCGATCCGTCCGTGTTCGCGGGAAACACTAGAGTGCCTAATAGAGCAACGGTGAATGCGGTATGTCGTCTAGTTTTCCATTGTCCTGCATCGCAAGAAAACTCCTTTCGAACGATCGATAGCTATCTTGGCGACCATATCTCTCGCAGATAATCTAGGAAACCTAATTGTTCTCAAGCAACGGAGTTCCTTTGTGTTTTTAGGCCCATGTAATGCAAGAATCTCTTTCCGCATTGATTATAAGGGATGATTTGCCCTCTGTCTCGTAAGCTAGGCTCGTGAAGTAGTTGATCTCTCCAACGTGGGGTGAGTTCAAGTCTCAAATCAACACCGCTTTATCCGATCCTAATCCGAATTAAGGCCCTAACTATGTGTTGATCCGAGCGATGTCAAACAAAGCCGTGAGACAACCTAATTTGCTTCGATAATCATTTTATCGCCGTCGAAATTCTCCCACCAAACCTTTAGCTTTGTTTAACACCGCTACCATTCGACCTCCGGATTATTGGAATATCGCCATCCTATACATAAATGTAAGTAAAATGCAAAATTTCCCAATGTTAGCATGTCACGTTGGGCTCGGATTCGCCCATTAATATCACGTAGCACATAATATGTTGTTGGTCGTTGGTCGTGAGAAACCTTCGACAATGGCGGCCTCCTAATTGTGGTGTCGATACCAAGGACCGACCCACCTAAAGTAAATGCATGCATGACTTAGTATGAAGGGTGGTATAGCTCTATCCTAAGTTGCTAAGATTTGGCTTTTCTAGACGCAAGGTTCCCGAGCGGACAACTCGAGTGAGAAGGCTACGCGCCACCGTTAGACCGCACTCCACGATATTACCAACTCTCCTAAATTTGGATTTTGAAGAAAGAATTTTCTGATGCACCCAAGACCTCGCATGTAGTGTGTGTTTGTGTGAATTTTCCAGAGTGGAAGAAATATGAGCGGAATGCCAGTTTAAGGAAAGCAGTAAAGCATGTAGCAATTAAACAGTTAAACATACAAGATTAAGCGAGCAATTTTAAGGCATTTAAAACAAACAAATAAAGCTAAGCAATAATAAACCTAGGTTTGTTATGGTCAAGAACCTAAAATCCCCAGCGGAGTCGCCATTTCTGTCGCGCCCATTTTCGGCCGCGGCATTTTTTACTATAAAAACTCCTGCTTAAATAAAAGGTTAGAAAATAAATAATGTGGTAAATGTTTAAAAGGTGTTAAATGTTAAAGGAATGCTTTAAAAAGTGCTAGAGTGCTAAGGGGTTGCTAGAATATTAAAAGGGTAAAAGAATGCTAAAAGTAGTGCTAGGGTTCGTGGAGTCGCCACCTAATTAGTTGGGTGAATTAGGACACCTAAATGTTTAACTAGTTTGAAGTAAAACATTAACTCCATTTTAAGGGTCTGCTAAACTTAATGAGATTCTGGGTAAGGGTTCTTTATTAATCTAGAGGGAAGGGGTTAGGCACCCTCTAAGATCCGCTAATTTACGGTTATCCTGCCAAACCTAGGGTTAATTATTATGCCAAGAATGCAATGCAAGTTGCACAAGATATTTGGGTGGAGAGCATTTAGAATATGAAATGTATTATTAAAATATAGCGCCAAAATACGTAAAGTAGGTTTAGTGAAAACATGCATTTATAAAGTAATTATACTTAATATAAAATATAGCGCCAAAATACATAAAAATTGGTTTAGTGAAAGCATGCGTTTATAAAGTAATTAGAAAATCTATTCTATAACATACTCATACTGCTTAGCATAATATATGCAAATTATTATGACAACATCATATGCCTAAAATAATAAAAAAAACGTCTTTTATGCAGCAGAATACATTTTGTTATGAATGTTAACAAGTATTTATAGGAAGATGAGTTTCTTATGTTAGAGCTTAGTGATAAATAATGTTTTGACTACCTAAATAGTTATGCGAGTGACAGTTACTAAATAGCTTCATTATAACTTAAGCAGTGCATGTCGAGCAAGAATATTTAACTTAAGGAGGAAATAAATCTCTAATGTCAAATTACTTTCTAATAATGACTTAAAGTTTAGGGGGTCCTGCTAATGTAACGTTAGGCAAATAATTTACAATGAATAATGGGGGAAGGAGAATCAATAATATAGACTCGAAATGATGACGGTGTAATTCCGCCAACGGTTTTGAAGTTTCTGAGGTGGATGCGGATGTGAAGTACACGTAGATGTGGGTCTTCGATGAGTCTCGCCACGAGACTCTTCATTTTTTGCTCCGATGCGTTTCATGTAAAAATAAGAGAAAGATAAAGAATTAATACATATTCCAATCTTATCGAATAATAAATAAGTATGGACATAGAATTTGCTACATGTCTTAAATAGACATTTGCACTGTCTATTCATATGTAATCTTTGCCAGATTAATACCAAAACAACACATAATAAGCAACCATATTAATTACTTATGCCATGCTTTATTAGAGTGACATTAGAACAGTACGTGCTTGATACAAGATTGATGTTAAAGCTGGATGTTATGGCAAAAAGCATGCTTCAGTTTATTGACCGGAGGAAGAAATAGAAAATAAGAAATCGGCCCACTAAACTTGAGATCACACTTCTCATATAAAATATATACAAAACACTCACAGAGAACCCATATCTCAGATCAGAGATATAGGAGAAAGATTTCAATGCCCTTCTTTAGATTTGAACAGAACAAAAGAGGAAATTAAGGGGCCTAGAGTAACTTGACAAAACACCCGAGATTTGTATAGATCTTTGGACAATGGATGATGGTAGTATAGTAGGGCTGACCTAAATACCACCTGCCTAACCACTTGTAAAATAATCCTACATAGCCAAAATTCAGAAGCCAAGACAAGATAATACACAAGCACTCTAGACATGTATGCAATTAACCCCAGTTTACAGTACTTAAATGGGATGTATTTAGTAGCTATTTCCCGATAGCATTTTAGATTACCAGGATTCATTATGCTAAACTAAGCATACACAAACACATTCATATTGTTCATCGAATAGAAGATGCTTCCAACAGAATATAGTATTTGTCGAGCAGATTATAAAATTGGATAATTCTCATAACCTAGTTAATTTAAGCTAAACACTTAGGGGGGGGAAAGTAAATTAATAAGTAAACACTGAGATGGCATACACATTATGCCATTCATGATATGTCCTACAAAGGCATACCAACGATATGAATTTTCAATATGTTAAAGCAAGAAAATTTAACAGGGTTAGGCGTTACCTTGTATTAAACATTAAGTTAACTAAATGGCCTCTATGTGAACTGAACTAACACGTAATTAACCAACACAAACAGATGGCAAACCACAGTATGCAGATAGACTAAGATTAGGTGTGAGTCAAGTTTACCTTCTCCGGCGGCGAACCGAGGCAGCGTATCAGGCGTCGACGCCACTCGGAGATTTGCTAATGCGAATTTAAGGATGCAGAATACTAAGGGATTGCCGAAAAATGATATGGGTATCCCTCAATCGCTATGTCGTTGTATTGATGTTCTCTCTGTCCCCCTCTGCTCGTCTTGCATGTGCTTCTTATAGCCCCCTATTTGGGCTCCAAGTTAGGTAAGGTAAAGGCTGATTTTTGGTTGAGATTGGTATGCGATTTGCTACTGATTTCATATTGATTCTTACCATTTGTTGACGAGATTTGGGTAGGGATATGGTAAGGGAAAGCTGGCTATCGTTTGGCAGGTGTCTGATTCGACGAGATTTTAGAACGATTTGTGGTTATGGTAAACTCTGATTTACGCGATTTGGGTCACGATTTTGGAAAGGTTCTTGCTATGGTAGGTTCTAAGAAAGGAAACCTGGGATTTTGGTTGCGATTTGGTGGGATTTAGGGCGTGTGGGTAAGGAGGCGGCGACGGGATTTTTAGGGTTCTAGGTTTTCTTTTGTTTGGGTATTGTCGACGAAGGGGAGATAAGGGCTGCTGGGTGGGTTCTGGGCGTAATGGGTTTAGAGGAAATGGGGCGTGGGCTGGGAAATAACGCTGGGCGTGGAGTTGGGCTGCGGGTCGCGGGTTTGGGCCAGGCGGTAGTGGGCTGGGTAGTTAAAGGGTAGTATTTAATTATTAGGTGGACGAAATTAATGGGTATTGGGCTATTAATTAGGCATTAGTTCTTTAATGGGCTGCGTTTTTAAAGGTATTAATTGTAGGTGTTAAGTTAGTTTTAAGTTAGTGTTATAATTATTAGTTTTAGGCTCTTAATTAGTGACAAAGTAATTAATTAATTGTGATTAAATTATCTAATTGTTATAAAATAAATGCGGGTGTGTTATTTAATTAATGCTTAATGCTTGAGACGCGCACTATTATTTAAAAATCTTATTGCTGCATTATTGCGAAGTTAAATTAAAATTAAAATTGAGTCTAGATTAAATTACTTAAATGTTAAATGTGAGTATGATATTTAAGAATCGTTTAAAGCTTTATAAATGCGGTGCTATTAAATGCATGTATCAGATTAAAATTGATTTTTTTAAATTATAAATGATCATGAAATTCTCTTGCGTATTACTAAACGCGACTATGCTACTTGATACGACGTCATTGCTAAATTATTTATTTTATGCATTTATTACTTGCTTAAGAATTACGACAGAGCTTGAAATCAACTAACGCAGACGCGGGACTCTAAGTGCTTAATACTCTACGTGAGACGCGATGCCATTATTAAATTAATTATTTATGCCTGTATTTAATGTTTTATTGTTGTATTTTATTATAAAAATCCTAAAAAATTATTTTACAAAATTAGTGTAATTTTATGGTTAATGGCTGGACGGGAGGGTCAAAATTGGGTGTCAACATTGGCAAAAATAAATCTATTCCCCCTCTCTCTTAGTAATTGATTGAAAGCATGGCCTGTACGTAGTTATTTTGTATATTTTTAAGCCCTTGTGGTATTCATTTTAAACCATGAAGTTTTGACATGCTGAATCTGTCCACCTTAGGGTATCTAGTTACAGTTTTAAGCCAAGTAGCCATCTGTATGTTATATTTGACCATGTTTGTACTTTTGTGTAAGCTAGCCTAATATCATATGCAACCATGTTGTATCTGTATGGATTTAGGCCTAGTTAAGTAGTCTCGTTGGCATTTTAGTCTAAGTTAAATGCATGTGAAGTCTTCCTGAATCTTATATGAGTTCTTATAACGTGAGATGTTCTCAAAGGTCATCTAACATGCGTGTGATTAATGTGAAATGTTGTTGTGATCCCATAGGATTGTTGGAACTGATTTTGATCATTTTGAGCCACTGTTTTGGCTATTTTTAGACCAATTTTTAGCATATGTCGATCGATTTTCACCGCTTAGATCGATTTTCACCTGTTTGCGGACTGATTTTGGTCATTTTCGGACTGAATTTCAGCCCGTTATTTTTAGTTTTTGATATTTGTGGATCGACTTTTGGTCATTTTTCAGACTGATTTTCAGCCCTGTTATTTACTGTTTTGACTGTTTGCGGACTGATTTTGGTCATTTTCGGACTGAATTTCAGCCCCGTTATTTACTGGTTTTTGACTGTTTCGCGGACTGATTTTTGGTCATTTTTCGGACTGATTTTCAGCCCCGTTATTTCTTATTTTATTTGTTTGCGATCGATTTTGGTCATTTTGATTTGAATTTCAGCCCGTTATTTCTTGGTTTTGGTATTTTCGCGGATTGATTTTTGGTCATTTTGGACTGATTTTCAGCCACATTAATTCTTGGTTTCGCTATTCGGACTGGTTTTCGCTATTTTTCGATCGGTTTTAGTTACTTTGTCATTAAGTTTTTGACTATTTATATATTATTTGGCGAAGTTTATAACATATACTAATCCTTTTCTTTTTCTTTCTTTTACATGACTTTGTCAAGCAAAGGATTTACATCCACACTCCTCGCATTCTTCGGTCTCGGAATCTTAAAATAAATAGGGCGGAACAATATCTTCACCTGCCCTAGTCATTTTATCTCCTTTCTTTAACTCCGTCACTTTACTTTTATTTATAGTTTTGTTACCTAACCTTATACAATTATTGAAAATGCTTAGAATAGTTAGACCTCGAACTATTAAGGGCGAGTAGTTAAATAATAAAATGTGTCATTAGTTTAATCTACCTTTAGGCCGTTATGCATTTTCAAAACTTTTTAGAATAACTTAGCCTTTTCATTGATATTATAGAAATAAATGAGTTCCAAATTCTTATTAAACTTCATAAAAACAACAAATCTTTTTTATAACAAAGGTTTATTTTCTTATTACCAAGTGCAAAAGAGGAAAATCTTTCTACCCATTTGCATACCTTTTATAAAAATTAAGTTTTACATATAATACGTATTTTTAGTAAACCATCTTTATTTTGCATTTTGTTATGATAAACCTCATGCAACTGCTTTGTTCAAATAGAATATTTTCTTGCATCTTTCAAATAAACTTCATGCAATTCTATGGAAACTATATATACATACATATCTTTTAAATAATTATTCTCAAACATCTTTTCAACCCATGTTCTCTTAAATATGCATTTTTAAATAATACTAACCTAAGTTTGACCGGACAACCGCAAGTTAGCGGATCCTTTAGGGTGCCTAACCCCTTCCCTTTAGGATAATAAAGAACCCTTACCTAGAATCTCACATAGTTTCACAGACCTTTAAAATGGAGATCATTCGTAGTATTTTATGCTACATTTTTAGTGTCCTAATTCACTATAATAATTAGGTGGCGACTCCTTAAAATGCAATTCAGGAATCCAACCATGCGCAGTACTCCCGTTTCCGACTACGGTTGAAATGGGGTGTTACAGAAATGGCGACTCCACTAGGGATATTTAGGTTCTTAACCATAACAAACATAGGTTAATTACTGTGCTTTATTTTTCCTATCTGCTTAAAATTGCTTCTTCTGTGTTTTATATTCATTTGTTTTTATGTTTTATCTAAATTATTCTACTTTACATATAAATATTTGCATATTGTCTTAACTGCTATTTGTTACCGCTTTCCTTAAACTGACATTCCGCTCATATTTCTTCCATTCTGAAAAATTCACACTATCACACACTCAGGAAGACCATAACAAGGACTCCAAAAGATGTTCGTTTGGTCAAAATACGTGTCATATTCGGCAAATTCGACGAGGCTTTTACATTTTTAACGCATATCATATAAATGTTTGTTTCTAAAAGATGTTTTGTGCATACTTCATGAAAACATTTCGTTTTGGAAAATGCTTTTGGAACGCTACTAAACATCTCAAAGAGGTCAGACAGGGGTTACAGGTCCAAACAAATCAAAGGCTGCAGCGAAAGGACCCGCAAAGTCAAATCTGAACCGATTCCCCAAAAACTCACAAATTTTCTTTGAGCGCAGGTTTCTTCATATTAGCGGAGGCGGAAGGAGCGAAGCGAAAGGGACATTGACGATCAACAATCAAGTTCAAAGTACACAACAAAGTATAGCACACCGGCTCGGCTCGCAGGAGCATGTATTCCACGTGAGCATCAGCATTATGTCCAGGCAACGACATCATCAGCATTGCGTCTACGCAACGACGCCAGCAGAAATACGTCCAGGCAACGACGTTATCGGCGTATGTCCAGTAACGACGTCATCGGCAGTGCGTCTACGCAACGACGCCAGCGAAGAATACGCCCAGTAACGACGTTATCGGCGTATGTCCAGTAACGACATCATCGCGATTGCGTCTACGCAACGACGCCCGGAAAGAATACGCCCAAACAACGGCGTTATCGGCGATTATGTCCAGCAACGACATCATCGGCGTGCGTCTACGCAACGACGCCAAAGAATAATACGCCCAGTAACGACGACGTTATCAGCATTGTGTCCAGGCAACGACATCATCAGCATTGCGTCTACGCAACGACGCCAGCAGCAATACGTCCAAGCAACGACGTTATCAGCATTATGTCCAGGCAACGACATCATCAGCATTGCGTCTACGCAACGACGCCAGCAGCAATACGTCCAAGCAACGACGTTATCAGCATTATGTCCAGGCAACGACATCATCAGCATTGCGTCTACGCAACGACGCCAGCAGGAATACGCCCGAACGGCGGCGTTATCGGCGTTATGTCCAGTAACGCGACATCGCGATTGCGTACGCAACGACGCCCGGCGGCAATACGCCCAGCGACGCGTTATTTCATTATGCCTATGCAACGGCTCCATCACATCTACAAAACGACGCCACGTCCGAAAACGACGCCACGTCCGAAAACGACGCCAAGTCCAAAAACGACGTCACGTCTGAAAACGACGCCACGTCCGAAAACGACGCCAAGTCCGAAAACGACGCCACGTTCGAAAACGACGCCACGTCGGCAGCGCCGCGTCAGCGGCGCGCGTCGAAAATGACGCCGGTCAAAACGACGCCACGTCAAAACGACGCCACGCCCAAAACGATGCGGTCAAACGACGCAAAGTCCAAAAGCGACGCCACGTAAAACGACGCCAAGTCCGGCGACGCCAAGTCCGAAAGCGGCCGAGTCGAAAATGACTCCAAGTCAAAACGACGCCACGTCAAAGCGACGCCGGTCGAAACGACGCCACGTCCGAAAACGACGCCCGGTCCGAAAACGACGCCACGTCCGAAAACGACGCCACGTCCGAAAACGACGCCACGTCAAAACGGCGCCACGTCCGAAACGACGCCACGTCCAAATGACGCCAACGACGCCAAGACAAAAATGGCTCAAGCGCAAAGTCGAAAATGGCCTTGATCCGACGCCAAACGACCCCGCCCAAAGACGCGCCATCGCATATCACATCTACGCAAGACAATTCATCTACTCGAAAAATTGCATTTCTTATTCATGCTTTATTACTCTGTCTTAGCGATTATGCACTAACTCTTTCTTGAGCTTTAGTCTATAAGGCGATTGCGGCAAGGACAACATATCCGCATTCACAACCGCAACGCGTCTGCGCAAGGGCGAAATCACAGCATTTGCGTCAGGCATCACATTTTTGCAGGATAACATTTTTATACTCAAACAGTTACATTGCTTATAAATTCATGCGTTATCATTTGCCTTAACAGTTATGCACTAACCGTTTGTTTAAGTCTTAGCATACCGGAACAGGAGCACAACGTGGAACTACCTCTTAAGGCGAACCGAAGCAATTTGTACCTCGAATGTCGATCCGCTCTCCTCCAGCATCCTGCAACGCCAATGACCCCAGTGTCATCATAATTCGACACTGGGACAAATTTTAAATCTGCTTCCGCTTTGGTTTTAATTTTCTAGCGTCACAAAACCCAGTGTCATCATAATTCGACACTGGGACAAATTTTGAGTCCGCGTTAGCCCACCTTGGTGTTTTGACCATGGTATCCCAATGTCGTCATAACTCGACACTGGGACAAAATTTTGATTTTTGCGTCATCCTTGTCTTAATTGCCCAACATTTTTTTTTTATTCTGAAGATCGAGACAAAATTGGCTTTAAGTCAACGTCTTTGTCCGAAGATTCTTTCATCATCTCCATACAAAGAGGGACAAGTTGTTGACACCCAATTTGACCCTCCAGAAGTCCTTGCTTCTGTAAGCTTCAAATCTGCCAGCAATTCCAATGTATACTTCCTTTGATGCATCACAATGCCATCCTTATATCCAGCAAACTCAAATCCCAAAAAGTACCTTAATTCACCAAGATCTTTTATTTTGAAATGTTGCTGAAATATATCCTTAGTCGTATCAATGAGGACTGTTGACACCCAATTTTGACCCTCCCGTCCAGTCCTTAACTATAAAATTTCACTAATTTTGCAAAATAATTTTTTATAATAAAATGCATCAATAATACATTAATACATGCACAAATAAGCAATTTAATAATAGCGCTGCATTATAAATATTAAGCCCTAATTAAATAGCACGCTTGTCTTTAATTTTATAATAACTTAAATTAATAAAGCACCTAAATAATTTAATCACAATTTTGAATTTCTAATTTACCACTAATTAATTTTGCCTAAAACTAACTTCTAAAACTAATACCCAATTTAAACTAATCAGCCCACCTAAATAACTAACCAGCCCACGTCGCCCAGCCCATAACCGCCTATACCTTACCCGACCCAGCCCATTTCCCCCAGCCTTTTCCCATCTTCATCGACCAACAGCCCTCCCTTAAACTAAACCTAGAAACCAAATGACCTACCCTCCCATCACCTCCAATCCACGCCATACCCATACCTCTGTCCCAACCAACTCCCCTCTGTCACACGACACTCGCCCATACCCTGCATCTCCCTAAAATCCGCGATTTGAACCAGTATATCGTCCAAAAATCAGACCTTTAACAGCTCTATTTCGAATTCAAACCCAATATTTCACCTATAAAAGACCCCTTTGTTCTTCATTTTAGGGGGACCCCGAAATTTGATAATTTATCTTGCATATCATCTATTTGTTCTTCATTTTAAGGGGTCCGATTTTTGAGTATTGATTTCTAAGACCTTCCTTTGTTCTTCGTTTTAAAATTCTTGCATTTAGGGTCCTATTTTCTACTCTTGCTTTCACATATGATCTTCTATTTTCATCTCTTTTATTCCTAGTATTGGTTCAGAAAAAACCACAAATACCTTAGCTTTTATTCCTCTTCAGTCGCACATACACATAAGATCTCCGAGCGGATTCGACGAGTCGAGACGACGCCTCGGTTCGCTGCCCGGAGAAGGTAAACACAACTCCCTTTCAATTCTGGTTCGCTTAGGTGTTTTATGCATATTCTATGTGTTTATACTGGTCAATTATGTATTAGACTGTATTATCACGTTTATTCATGTTTAGATGTGATTTGGGTCTGGTTTTCTTCAGAAACCTGAGCTTGTTGTTATCAAATAGATTTATATGTCAAGCAAGCTGTTAATAGTCGTTCGGGGGAATAGGGATGTATTTTTAAAGTGATTGCGGGGATGTTTTTTGTTGTTGTTTACGATGGTTTTTATCTACTTAATTAATTGCTAATCCTTGAGTATGCTTTGCTAGCCTTTTACGTAAACCTATGCATAAGATTTAGGACAGTAAATTCGGAGCTTTGCGTATTCTGGATTTTTGTGTGAATAGCTATAGGCTAAAAATATGAAACTTTGTTATCTGAATAATTGTTCCCTTAATTTGTTCATAAATAATAATTCCTTGTTAGCTTTTATATGTTAGTTGTTTTGACTTGTAATGAACTGTATAACAATCATAATCAGGTCGCATTATGATATATCCCGGTTCAAATGTATAATATGAACATGACTATATATTCTTAGTTTAACAAAAACAGAGCTGCATATTTAAAATTATGTCTTTAAGTGTTCATTTGGTCATTCCTTCTTACTTTATATATCTATCGAACTAACCATACACTTATCTTACCCACCGTAGTGCCATCATACCTAATGCATAGCATGGATGTGATTTGTGTAAGCTTAAGTTTAAATTATAAGTCTATATACTTAAAATGCCATGTGTTTAATCACCTGCTTGTTTTCTGGGACAGTATGTTTGGTGAATTCATTATATATTGGTCCTACTGGTTTAAGTGTCAAAATGTCTCCATATTAGCATATATAACCCTCTAAGTTGTCTTGTATTATGCTCTATCTATAGAGTTGCTGAACGACATCTGAGCTAGCTTGTTGTGCCTATTTGAATCAGTTATGTCATGTAAATTATGTGCCTTTGTCTGCATGCATTTTGATTCGAAAATTCTGAATTTATGCAAGTATGGGTAGGTGTTGTTGAGATGTTGGCATTGTTGAAAAATAAGCCATACATCTCAAAGAAGACATAGACCTAAAGATATTCTGCTTGCATGTAGTGTATTAAAGTATATCGTTTAAACTAGTTATCCACTTGCTTTGTATCCTGGTTAAGTGTTAGACATGTCTGCAAAGTTATAAACCCATGCCAGCCTACTTTTCTTGTTACCATCATGATACATGCTTAAAAAGAACTATGGTTTGGGCTATCTGTTCTTGTAATATACACTTGATTGTTAATACTCAAGTACATTGTGTATAGTAGGATTTGAACATTGTTTTGGTGTCTGTTCAATAAGAACCCATTTTAACTCAAATGCTTAAATTCTTACATGATCCCCTCTTTGTTTAAATTACGACATGGTTAAGAGTACGACAGTTGGCTGACCCAATGATTTAACTAGGATTAAATGAGATTATGTTTAACTTAGTTCATAGGTATCCATGTTAACGAATCTGCAGCAAAAAAAATAAAAAGCTTACTCTTACCTTTTAAAGGTTATATATATTTAACATGCCACATGTGGATACTCTATTTTAGGGAGCCTGCTTCATTTTCCCACCTTCTGTCTATATCCTGCCACTCATATAACATCCCTCAATTCCGTTTTAGTTGACATAATCAGTATGTTGTTTATCTGAAAGTGTCTGGTGTCAATGTTATCTTGATTCCAGAATTCTAGCTTATGTCAAATCTATGTTACTGCTATTCCCGAAAATATCATATATAGGCTCAGTATTTCATGTACACTAGTTTATATATATGTTTGAATATGGGCAAAGATGGGTCATTACATATGCGTAAATATGGATGTCTTGATTTTCCTCTTCACTTTAGAATCTGCTTGGTACACTTCTCTGCGTATTCTGCTTCATTGGGTCTGCCATACACCTTGGACTGATCTGTCCTTTCTTTCAAAAATCTGGAAATTTCACATTGTTGGGCCGTTTTGATTTTTAAGGCCCAATTCCTATTAAAAACTGTTTTTGGCCTGTTTTCTTTCAAATTGCTGAAATAAAAAATGATTCAAATATGCTAAATCCTATGTCAATCTTTATTGGTTATTTGATGATTCCGATGTATACTAATCCTTTTCTTTTCTTGTTTTTTTTTCTCACACGAAATGCATCGGGAGCAACGAAGAGTCTCGTTACGAGACTCATTATGACTTCGCCAAACGAAGACCCGCAATCCTGTTTCTGTTATTTTTACCCAGTTTGCTGTTGGTTTCTTGGCCAAATTTGAGTCGATGCTGCTCTGTTCTCATGCCCTTCTGCTGCTGCATTTTCAGCCTTTTTGGCTACTGGTTTTGACCATTTTCGGACGGATTTTTAGGCCAATGTAGTTGCTGGTTTTGGCTTTATGTCGGGCTGATTTCGACCAAATTTTGGATACTGTTTTGGCATTAAATATGACTTATTTTGGCATTGAATTTGAAATTTGTTTGGCCTAAATTGTGAATGATTTTAGCCATGTTCTTTGGGCTGATTTTTGGCTATTGGGCTACGGATCAGGCCATGTTTGTTCTCGATTTTTGAAATTTTCTTCTTGCTGCATTTTCCGCCATACTTGCTGCATTTTTAGCCTATTCTTTGCTCTTTGTTGATCGTTTATCGAGCTGATTTTCGATTTTTTTGGGGCATCCGCGAGTGAAAAACTCGGCGTCATTACGAAGTTTCCGAAGTTTGGTGTATGTCATTGTCACTATTTCTATCGTTTTTGATTGTTGTCGGATGATGTCGGCGACTTTGCCACTTTATCTATTTATTATCTTGATTTAAACAAGATCTTGACGGGCGAAGAAGGATTTATCCGTCGATCTGGAGGCCTCCATGGTAAGCGAGACGGAATATGTGGGCGAGGAGGAAAGTGAAAAGATTAGACGAGAATGCATATTATCGTTTACCGGGAGGTGAGTCGACCGCAGCCGAAACGATATTGGCTTCTCATGTCTTAGTATCTTTGGCATAACACTAGCTGAGCCCACACTATATAATAAAAATATCTTCTACATATATATCTATATATACATTGTGTTTGTTTGGTAATTTATTTATTATTTACTAACTCTTCTACTAAGTGTCTTTGCAGGTACCCGGAGGCGCACCCCAAAGTTAAACATTCACATAAAATAAAATAAAAGCGAAATATCGCTAAATTCTCTTCATTCCCTCTTTTTATGATTATTTGCTTTCATTACTATCTCTTTAAATATATATCTATTTTAAATATTTGCATGCCTAGTTTAAATATCTTTTTGTTAGTTTAATAATTAGAACACCTTTAGAATTGTAGATTGCATGTTAGCACAATAATATTAAGCCTAAGTTTGAACGGATAACCGCAAGTTAGCGGATCTTAGAGGGTGCCTAACCCCTTCCCTTTAGGATAATAAAGAACTCTTACCTAGAATCTCACATAGTTTTCGCAGACCTTTAAAATGGAGATCATTCGTAGTATTTTATGCTACATTTTCAGTGTCCTAATTCACTATAATAATTAGGTGGCGACTCCTTAAAATGCATTTAGGAATCCAACCATGTAGCAGTAATCCCGTTTCCGACTACGGTTGAAATGGGGTGTTACATGATTTAATTTGGAAATCTCATCCCGGCACCGCGGTACTGCCAAACGGCACCGCGGTGCCAAAAGTATTGTGATCCTCTGATCTTTCAGCACCGCGGTATTGCATATTGGCATCGTGGTGCATAAACTCATGTGACCTCTCTGAACATTAGGCACCGCGGTCCTGCATAACGGCACCACGATGCTTCTCTGATTTCGTGTTTTCCATCCTCTTCTTCGTGCTTAGTATCTGACTTCTTCACCTGACATCATAACACACAAAAAAAATACCAAAAAGTGAGACTGTTCTAATTAAACTACATTGCATAATTTAAAAATTGGGTTGCCTCCCAAGTAGCGCTGTCTTTAACGTCTTATAACCGGACGCAAGTTCCTTATAAAAAATCATTAGGGTAATTTAACCCACAACCTATCCACTTCATAATCATCCTCCTCTTTCTCATTCTATTTTTCTTTTACACAAGAGGGGGTTCAGTAAGACTTACATGTTAGATAGCTTTCATCTCATCAATTTTCGTTTTAGCTTTTAAACTAGCCTGTGGTTTAACAGTTGTCGAAATAATCTTCCTAGCTTTGGTCTGTGCTGGCTGAATTGCTGTGTCAGCCGTGCTTACTGCGAAGAACCTGTTGCTGGCCTGAGATTCTATGGTGGATTTAAACACCTTGAAGACCATCTCCTCCTCCTGGACCCTCAATCTCAGTTCTCTCTTCTCTACATCAATTAAAGCTCTCCCCGTTGCAAGGAAGGGTCTCCCCAAAATGATGGGTATCTCATCATCTTCCTTCATGTCCAGAATGAGGAAGTCCGCTGGGAAGAAGAACTTCCCCACCTTGACAAGCACATCTTCTATTATGCCTCTGGGGTGCACTACGGTTCGGTCAGTCAACTGCAAATTGACTGTGGTTAGCTTGCATTATCTCAAACCCAACCTCTTGAATACAGACAGATGCATGAGATTGATACTAGCCTCTAAGTCATACAGGGCCCTGTTGCATGTTACATTGCCAATAGTGCAGGGCAAGATGAAGCTTCCTAGATCTTTCAGCTTAGGAGGCAGTTTCTTTTGCAGGATGGAACTGCACTCCTCCATCAAAGATATTGTCTCATAATCTGCTAGCCTTCTTTTTTTCCAAGTATCTCTTTCATGAATTTAAAGTATGCTGACATCCGTTCTAGTGCTTCAATGAAGGGTATATTTATGTGAAGCTTCTTAAACACCTCCAGAAACTTGGAGAACTGCTTGTCAATTGTCTTCTTTTGTAACCTCTGAGGGTAAGGGATTCTATCAACGTATTCCCTCAAAGGTGCTGATGGAGATTTCTCAACTGTAGGGCGGTCCTCAGTGACCCCCTCATTCTCTACCTCAACTACTTTCTCAACCTCTTTCTCACTTACCACTGCGGGCTGGAGAGCAACCTGCTCCAACTGCTTTTCACTCCTTAACAACACTGCTTGACACTGCTCTCTAGGATTGACCTCTGTATTTCTCGGAAGAGTACCCTGCGGCCTGTTGGTTGCTATGTTTGCCAGTTGTCCAACCTGAGTTTCCAAGTTCATGAGAGCGAACCTGGTTTCAGATATGAACTGATTCTGCGAATTGGTGAGTGTCAGCAATGCAACTCTCAGATCATCAGGTTTCTCCTGTTGTGTAGGTGGTCTAAACTGCTGGAATGAGGTAGCCTGATTATGTGTCTGCTGGTTCTGGTAACTATCTTGATATTATTGTTGCTGAGGCTGATCGTTCCTCCACGAAATGTTAGGGTGATTTTTCCACCCTGGGTTGTATGTGTTGGAATTATAAGGCCTCTGAAAGTTCCCAACCGCCTGTACATGCTCCATTGGCACATTACTAGGGTCCACCGCTGTGCATTTGTCAAAGGAATGTGATCCACCACAAATCTCGCAATACACTGGCATCTGGACTGCATTTACAGACATGGTGTTCTGCTGCAGTTGCTTCGTCAGAAGGGCCACCTGTGCATTCAAGGCAGTGATGGTATCTATCTCATGTATGCCTATAGTCTTCTTGCTGTTTACCGACCTGTCATCCGCCCCTTGATGATTGTTGGCAGCCATATCTTCCAGTAACTCATGTGTCTCATTGACACTCTTTCTCATGAAAGCACCCTATGTTGCAGCATCAATAATGGTATGAGTAGTACCACTCAGCCCATTATAAAAAATATGGACTAACATCCACTTATCAATGCCATGATGTGGGCATTTCCTTTGCAAGTCCTTAAATCATTCTCATGCATCATAGAGCGACTCACCATCCACCTGATAAAAGTTGTTCAGTTCTCCCCTTAACTTTGCAACTTTAGAATCAGGGAAGAACTTTGCTAGAAACTTTTGGGTCAGGTCCTGCCAGGTAGTGATAGAGTTGGCAGGCAGAGAGTTTAACCAGCTTTTGGCTCTATCCCTCAGTGAGAACGGGAAGAGCCTCAGTCTAATGGCATCGTCAGTAACGCCATTGTATTTGAATGTGGCACACATCTCTAGAAAGTTTGCAATGTGCATGTGGGGATCTCAGATGGCAGTCCCCCAAATTGCACTGTATTCTGGACCATGCTCAGAATGGCTGGCTTGATCTCAAAGTTGTTGGCCCCTATAGCTGGGAGCCTGATGCATGTTTGTGCACCAGTAACCGTGGGCAGAACATAATCTCCCAAGCTCATTTCTGAAGGTGGTGGGACTTGTCCCATGGAAGGTGGTACCTCATTATTCAACACCTCCTCAGGTACCCCGTTGTTGTTATTCTGCTAATTTTCCACGGCTAGTACATCAACAATTATTTTCTCACGCTTGTTTTGCTTGCACAGTTTTTCGATTTCAGGGTTGAAGGGAACAAGTGTATATGCTTCTCTCCTTCTTCGCATACACTAGATTCCTGAAACATATCAAAATCAACAAACAAATCAACGCACACGATTCTCACAGTAAAAATAAAAATAAAGCCAAAGTAGAAATAAAAACAGATGATTCGATATTAGATGTACGTCAGTCCCCGGCAACAGCGCCAAAAACTTGTTAGCGATATTTTGACTGCTCACGCAAGCGTACGCATCGTTCACAAGTAATATAGTCTGTAAGACCGAATATCGTCCACAGAGACTGGTTTCTAAGTACCGTTCATCTATTTTATGTTATCTATTTGGCAATCGATATTTGATTGGGGTTTTTGTTTAACTACTAGAATATTTGTAAGATTTAAACTAATAAAGTTGTAATCAGTTATGAATGAATTAGGGCTTCCAAAATCCTCGACTATCCACTTTATTCAATCCTTAATGCAACTAGAATGATTCTTTTTCTTTGTTAAGATAGCGGTTAACTAGACTGTCTTATATTCCGGTTAGGGCAATATAATTACTCAACCCCAGTGCAGAACCCTTCTATATTTCTATGATAGGATTTACCACATAGGAGGATTAAGAGCAATAACATATAATGCTACACAAGTATCGGGGTACTTTCGTCCGCAATTTTAACCTATGTCTATTCAATTACAACATATCTAAATCTCTCCTCTCGGCTTTTGATTCGAAAACATATAGATTATGATAATTAATGATCAGTTAACTATCAAACATTCATACCAAATATTAAATAGATCTTAATCAAGCGAAGAAGAAATTAAACTACTGCATTAATTCATGAATAAATGCTTCAAGCGATTCATAAGGGAAGCCCTAATAAAGTGTTTAGCTCCTAGCCATAGTCACGCTAAGAACTAATACAATATACATACATAAACTGAATTAAAGACGGAAGAAAGAAAATTATGTAGAACAAAGTCTTCAATTTTCGCTCAAAATCTGCCTTGTGTTTTCTTGTGTTGTAGAATGACCAACTCCCTTCATTAAACTAATCCCTAGGGCTTAAATATGTTGCAAATTCGTGCCCTATGGACCATTTTGCCCATGGCCAATTCTAACTCGGATCTGACAATTCGCGTCTCGATGCAGGTTGCTCGGGCAGCGGTGCAAAGTCTGCACTCTCGATACAAATGGCACCGCTGATTCGCTTCGGGCACCGCTTGCTTAGGCACGCGGTGCTTCTTTGCCTTTTTCTTGAGTCATCAATTTTCAATATTTTTCTGCATCGGGACCTCCTTTTATGCCCATTTCTCGTTTCTTTTTGCCATTTGCCTTTTTGCGCCGTTGTGACTCAAAAGAAAGAAAAACAAACCTACTACTATACTAAACACAACGAAAATGAGTAAAATACTAACTAAAAATGACTCAAAAGGCGTATACACAATACACCTAACAACTACCAAGGTCATTCATCTTATTAGGAGGTTGGTGGAGCAGTATAGGGAGATAAAGAAAGATTTACATATGGTTTTCATCGACCTCGAAAAGGGATACGACAAAGTCCCTAGGGAGGTTCTATGGAGATGTTTGGAGGTTAGAGGTGTATCTGTGGCGTACACTAGGGCTATCAAGGATATATATGATGGAGCCAAGACTAGGGTACGGTAAGTAGAAGGAGACTCAGAGCACTTCCCAGTGACGATGGGGCTGCACCAAGGATAGACTCTTAGTCCATTCCTATTTGCCTTAGTCATGGATGGTGTCACGACCCGACCCCAGGCCCACGACTGGTGCCCTACCTGGGCACCCTTACAGGTATACATCAGAGATAACCAGCGAAATATAAATAAAGCTCATAGACATGCAGTAATGTGAAATAAGAACCAAGCTAGCTGATAAGGCCACATTTCTGCATATATACATAACAAAGGGATACATCTTTTACAAGTCCAACCCACAAAACATGACTACAGACCTCTAAGAGTTTGGACCCTATCTATGAAGGGACAGGGCCCCGCCATACCCCTGAATGTACATAAATCTACAACAACAGGGATCCATACCAAAAGATAAGCCTCCGGAGTAATGGAGCTTCCAAAAGCTGAACATCGATCCTAAGAGTAAGGATCAGCAACCTGTCTACCTCTATCTGCGACATGAACGCATACCCCGAGGAAAGGGGGTCAGTACAAAACATGTACCAAGTATATGAAACTGAAAGTACTGTAATGAAATCATATAGTCTAAAATAAAGCTGGAGACGTGTATGATAACCAAATTAACTGTACACTGTGCCTTACTAATAATGGGAGTAAATAAAACCTTACCGTTTAAAAATAGGAAGCTTATGATCAAACTAGGGCCACCCGCCCGTAGTATCATTATGCAATCCTACTCCTGGGACTATTTCACCTGTATAGGTCTTGTGGACCCGCATGAGGCAAGTTGCCTCGTATGGACTATTTCACCCGCATAGGACTATTTCACCCGCATGGACCCTATGGCCCGCAATGAGTATATACGTCATACTCGCATCGTGGGTAGCAAATCCACGGAAATACAAAATGCAAAATGACCCGGGGATTGACCCCGTCATAAATAATATAACACTAGCACTAACGGCTATCATGAACAACATATGCAAGTTAGCAATCTTTAACTATCATGTAAAATCCGGAAATTTAACCCCAAAGTACTACATACTTCTATTCCTTTAAAAAGAATAATTTTCATATAAAAGCCACAAGATACTAACACCCGTAGTATCAAGACATGTCATTTTTTTCAAATCAAGTTACTACACCTTTAGAAATTCATTTCAAGGCTTTGAAACCAAGTGAATTCTACTTTTCAAACTCAAGTAACCTATACCTTTAAATCAAGTTACTTATACTCTTCAAATCAAGTATCGTATACTTTCAAAATCAAATCATTTAAGTAAACCACTCTTTTAACTTCCCGTAAAGTCGTTATAACTAACTTCTCATAAAGTCATTATAACACTTTATGTTTTTAGAAATAAACTAAGACATTTACATCCTTTAAAAATCAAGTGAGTTTAACTTTCCAACTCAACTAAACTTGTACCCTTTTAAATCAAATCAATGGTACCAAAATGAAACCGAATTCATTTAAGACATACGCCAACCGCATTTATACATTTATAAGATTCATGCTCAAGAAGATAGGGAAAGTTCCACATACCTCTTCGGCTTAATCCACCCGCTAAGTTGAATACTCCGCACGTATAATGTCAACCTATAATGACCATAATACGTCTATCAACTTCTAGCTTTCTAAGGTAGAATAATACTAAGTATAATGTCTCTTATTCTATGAAAAATTGGACAGCACTTCCCCTGTTTCTACATACTTTTCCACTTTTTTCAAGGCCCGAAATCAATAACCAATACGCCACATTTAAGGCACAACCAATCAAACAACAATACAACATATAGTCCTTTTCAATTCTTTAATCCAAGTTGTTACTCCAACGTGTTATATACGTCATAACAATTATAACAACTAAATTCCCTTTCTTGTATAACATGTGACGATTATAACTAACAATTAAATTGATTAACAACTTCAATGGCTAACATGCCATGTCTCGGTTTTATCCTCAAATTATCTTAACACTTATCAATCTTCATTCCTTATATCACAAGTTCATTTATCAACTACTATAACATGTAATCTTCAATTATATTAGAAAGACAAAGATCATTACCTCAATAAGCCCAAATATAATTCAAGACTAAAAGTCGATCCTTAGCAACTTTAGCTCATTTCCTTTACGTTCCAATCCACTCGGCAACCCTTAGAAGTTCATAACCAACTTCTCTTCAAGTTTCAACTCAAAATATGAAGAACACCTTAGGGTTTCAAGGTGCGACTAGCGAATTAACGTAGTATTTCCGGGATTTAAGAGGTTGTTTATGCTTAGTATACTACTAGGGACCTTAGGTTTGAGTATGAGGATTTATCAACAATACTTGAAGAATTTTCTTGTTTTTCATAGAGCTTGGCCGAGAGCCCCTAATGTGTGCACAATAGTTTCTTGAATTTTTTTCTAAGTGTCCAAGTCTTGCACTAGTAGATCAATTTATAAGGAAACCAAAGGTTAAGATTAAAACAAATGTGTGGCCAAGATTGAGATGAACAAATATATTAAGTCAACTTGGCTACTTGGCCAAGTCATTCTTGCCCAACATGGGCCATGTGGGGGTGACACGTGTCACCCTCCTATTGGTCCAAAATATTTTATCTCTCCAAAATTCTAATAAATTCTATAAGTCTTAAATACCAAATTTGAGAATCAAATTCCAATTATTAAACCTTTTTTCTTCACGAGGTCCTTATATACATGTCCTGGGACTACGGGGTGTAACAGATGGACTGACGCGACAAATCCAAGGGCAGGTACCATGGTGTATGTTATTCGCAGACGACATAGTCCCGATTGATGAGACTCGCAGCGGACTGAATGCTAAACTAGAGGTTTGGAGACAGACTCTAGAGTATAAATGGTTCAAGTTGAGTAGGACCAAGACAAAATATTTGGAGTGCAAGTTCAGCAACGGGAGCGATCCTGAGACAGACGTAGAGGTGAGACTTGGTACTCAGGTCATTCCAAAGAAAGAAAGCTTCAAATACCTAGGGTCTATTATCCAAAGGGAATAGAGAGATTGATGACGATGTCACACATCGTATTGGGGCAGGGTGGATGAAATGGAGGCTCGCATCTGGAGTTTAGTGTGACAAAAAAGTGCCAATTAAACTTAAAGGCAAGTTCTATAGGGCGGTGGTTAGACCAACTATGTTGTATAGGTCAGAGTGTTGGTCAGTCAAGACTTCGCACATACAAAATATGAGAATGACTGAGATGAGGATGCTGAGATGGATGTGTGGGCATACAATGGGAGATAAAATTATAAATGATGATATCCGAGATAAAGTGGGAGTGGCTTCGGTGGAGGATAAGATGCGAGAAACGAAGTTGAGATGGTTCAGGCATGTGCAGAGGAGAGACACAGATGCTCCAGTGCAGAGGTGTGAGAGGTTGGCTATGGACGGGTTCATGAGGGGTAGAGGTAGTCCAAAGAAGTATTGGGGAGAGGTGATTAGACGGGATATGGCGCAGGTGCAACTTACTGAGGACATGACCTTAGATAGGGGGTTGTGGAGGACACAGATTAGGGTAGAAGGGTAGTAGGTAGTCGAGCGTAGTCCTCTTTACACTTACAAAATGATAGTGTAGTATTATTACTATAGGCTCGATTAGCTTGTCACACTTATAGGCGCATTATTGCTCTATAGTACTCTGTAATTTGATTCCTGCTGCTATGTGTTCTTTAGTGTAATTTATTCGTCTTATTTAGTTGTGTTAGCTACTTCTTCCTTTTAGCTACTGCTTCCTTTTTGGTAGAATGCCCTACCATTGCGTATTTGAATTTTACTATCTGTTGTCCAAAATGCTTTAATTTCTCGTCTAAGTCTGATCGTTTCTCATACTTTCCTTGTTTTGCTTTGTTTTCTTTGCCTGATTATTCTTTGTCTTGAGTCTAGGGTCTCCTAAAAACAGTCGCTCTACCTACCAAGGTGAAGGTAAGGTCTGTGTACATTTTACCCTTCCTAGACCCCACATTGTGGGATTTTCACTAGGTATGTTGTTGTTGTATAGACAACGCTACAGATGACTTCCTTATTGTAGGTCAGTCGACTCAGCTGAAGGTTGCCACACTCATTTCTTCCGGAGCTATCTAGTGAGTTAATAGGTACGATGTATATGCATATGTATATAGTTGGGTATGGCAGGGCCCTATCCCGACCAGTTGTTGTCGTTATACTCTTTACAGGCTTGTAGACAGTCGTGTTGTGTAGTATGGTTGTGTGTGGCCTTGTCGGCCTTCCAATAGACTTATTATATCCATGTCGGCCTTGTCAGGTCTTATTATGTATATATACAGTTTGAGCCTTTTCTGAGTGCAGGTGGTTATGTCCTTATTTAGTTAAGTGATTATCGGAAGGCTTGTCGGCCTACAAATAGTTGAGTATGTCACAAATATCAGCGATGGTATGATCGGGACTTAGGGCACCGACTGTCAGTCACCCCCAAGGTTGGGGTATGACAATAATGAGTTTGGGTGGAAATAGTTGTCCTAAGATCAAGACGAATAGTGAAGTACATATAATTCGATAGAATCGACTAAGTTTATGATAGTTCTAACTTCCAACTTGATTACTTCAATATTAGTTTGGAATTTGAGAAAACATAAAACTTGAAAGTTATAGGTCTTTGAAATACCTTTCCAACCATATATGGTGGGGCTCAATAAGAGTTATTTTCTTGAAGTTATTCCCATATTACCGAGACACTATCAGTACTATCGAAAATCGTAAAATTTTTACTAAGTGTAAATTAGACAGAGGAGCTCGCCTAGTGAAGCCCAAAGAGAGATGACACCTCGCTATGGACCTAGACCAGTGAGGTGGGACGTCTAAAATGTGCAGGTATATATATACAACCCTTAGACGATTTTATGTCATTCTTCACATTCCAGACTTCATTCTAAGCCGTCTTTTGGAGAGGAAACAACCCTAATGCTTCACCAAACCTCTAAGGTAAGTTCTTGATCAATTTCTCTCATTACTATATCAATCTAACATCAAATTAACCTTAGTTCATCTCTTTAGATCCTAGATTCTTGAAAACTCAAGAGAGGAGAAAAATGGACGTGTAGAACTTCATCTAAAAGGTATGAACTTCAGTTTTTATGATTTCATTGATGACTTTTAGGCTAGTATAGATTATACTACGCGATTATAACCAAAGTGATTTATATGAGGTTCAAGAACAAGTTTTAAGGCTTAAAAATGTCCTAGTTTTTTAAAATTAAGGAAAACTCATAGAAATGATTAAAGTTCTAATATTTATCATCATTATCAGTTGTAGAGCGATTATTGAGCGTGTAAGAATACGTTTGCTAGCTTTTAGAGGGAATCAAGGTATGTCTCTTTTTAAAATACTTTTTGACTATAAAAGTGATATATATGTCTCTTTTCGAACATACTTTTCAACCTTAAAAATAATTTTTGGGAAAAGTTTCATATGCATGAGGGACAAGCCCTCATAGAGTCTTGGGTGTATTAACATCTATATATGTATTAGTGATTTCTCATATTAAAGGTTTATTGACACTTGTGTATAAAGCTATAAACTTTGAATGTGATTTATCCCGAAGAGGGACACATTGAACTTGATTTGGGGAGCTTGGATATTTATGTGTTTTTCTTTATGAACGGGTTTTTTGAACTTGAAACTTATTCAATGATTTGAACTTTATTTTTAAACTCATAAATAATTTGACGTACCCTAATAACGAGATGATAAACATAATTCATAATAAGTGATTCAACTTCTAGGCTATGATTATTGTTTGGCTATTTTGCCATAATTCTATTGTCTTTGTTTGGCCTAGCTACTCGGAAGGAAGGATAGTCACTATGGATCTTAGTGTGGTTTACCTAGCTATTCGGGAGGAAGGATAGTCATCGAGGGACAATAGCCCAGGTGTGGTTTCCCTAGCTATTCAGGAGAAAAGATAGTCATCGAGAGATAATAGTCGGGGTGTGGTTTGCCTAGCTATTCAGGAGGAATGATAGTCATCGAGGGACAACAACTCCGGTGACATTTTCCTAGCTATTCGAGAGAAAGTATAACCATCGAGGGTGACCACCCCGATGTGGTGCTTCTATGTGGTTTTAGGAAACCTTAATGGTCATCCCTTCATTTCATGGACTTGGTTGTATTGGCATGATTGTGATTCTTCATGATTGAATTGATGTGGATCTTTAGTTCATAAATGAAAGACTTAATCTTGATAAAATGGTATAATGAATTGAAAGTGAATTATTTTTCTTAATGGATTCTACTAATGGTTTCTCTAAGTTTGGTAAACTGTTTTATCTATGAATTTCGAACTGCTTTACTTATATTATTTTACTATTTATTATTATATTATTTTGTTATTAACTATTGTCCCGGAGACACTCAATGAGTACTCAGTACTCAAGCATACCATTGTTGTTTTTGATGATATGTCAGGTAACAAAGAAGAGCAGATTTGTGATACGCGTACGGAGTAGGAGAACTTGATGCTTTCCAGACTTAGCCCATATGCTTGTTCGTGAGACACCCCTCTATCTTCATTTATTTATTACCGTTTCCAGGATGTGTCCTGAAGTTAGTCAATTCATTTATTTATCTTAGAAGCTCCATAGATAGTTGTCAAGTTGTGGGTAGAGGTTGAAAATCTCGTATGAATTATTAAGGCGTTGCCATATTTTATAATTGATTATTCATATTAGACTTTCACTAATTTATTTCATAAGTGAGAACATGGTTTCAGTTAGCCTTAAACATCTTGTGTTAAATAAATGTTGAAATATTATTAAACGAAATTAGATGTTTATAGATTTTATAAGTTGTTTCCGGTGTTGTTCATAACATCAGATGTTTGTTGCTTCCAGGGTGTGTTTTGGGGCGTGACAATTTAAAAGAAAGTAGTGTTAATTCGGATAAAGAATGTGATGTATCCAAAAGGCAAAACAAACAAGAAGTGTTTTTCCTTCGAGTAATAATATAACTTCCAATATCTTTGATATGATTCATTGTGATTTACGTGGGTCATATAGAACACCTTCTTCTTTTGTTGATTTGTATTTCTTGACTATTGTGGATGATCGATCGCGAGTCATATGATTTTTTTTAGTCGATAAGAAAGAATTGTCCCAAACCTTGAAAAATGTCTTCGCACTGGTGGATAGGCAGATTGGTAAGAAGGTAAAAATTGTTAGAAGTGATAACGGAACTGAGTTCACATGTATAAAGACTTACTTCTTTGAACATGTAATTCTCTTCCAAACTTCTTGCACAGGGACACCGCAATAGAATGGAAAAGTTGAAATAAAACACTATCACATTCTTAATGTGGCGCGAACATTAGGATTTTAAGGTCATCTTCCGATCAGATTCTAGGGAGATTGTTTTTTGACTGCGGGATACTTGATCAATAGAACACCATCTTCGATTTTGAATGGGATAACCCCCTATAGAATTTTACACGGAGAGGCACCTCATTATGATCACTTAAGGGTGTTAGAGTCACTATGTTATACACACACGAAGACAAGAACAAGAGACAAGTTTGAGATTCAGAGTCGTAGGTGTGTCTTCTTGGGATACCCCTACGGTCAGAAAGATTGGAGATTGTATGACTTAAAAAATAATTAATATTTAATCTTAAGAGATGTGTACTTCTATGAGGCTAAGTTACCTTTTGTCGTAGGAACATTTAACTTGGTTGACAACATAGAAGTGATTCCGAACTAAATAAAGGAATAAATGAACCAGCAAGATTTCGAAGAAGAAAAAACATATAATGTAGGTACGAACAAAGCTCAAATAGAAGAAATCCAAACATCGGATACCAAATATACGGATCAGCCAGAATTAGATCGAACAGATTTTAGTCCGAATAATAAAAGTGTAGAAGAAATACAGATGGGACGTACCCGAGCCAATGAAAAGCCACCAGAGGAACAATTGGGTTGGGGTAAACATAAGAAGAATGACTTGGTTCAATTACGTGACTCTGTTACTAATACATTCCGAAAAGAAAGTCCATCAACGAGTTCGCCCGATCCTTAGCAATCATCAGGTGCGCCTTATCCTTTAGCTCACTATATATCCTGTAATAATTTTTTCTCGCAACACCAAAGCTTCCTTGCAGTAATTACAACAGAATTAAACCAAAATCCTTCTCGGAGGCCATGAAAAAAGAATATTGGAGAAAAGCTATGCAACGAGAAATCCAAGCATTGTAGGACAATGACACATGGATATTGGAAATATTGTCGTCGGATAAGAAAGAACTCGGATATAGATAGGTGTATAAGATTAAATACAACTCGGATGACACAATTGAACGATATAAAGCTCGGTTGGTCATCTTCGGTAATAAGCAGAAAGAAGGTATTAACTACAATGAAATATTTTCTCCAGTTACGAAGGTAGCGATTGTTCGAACCTTCTTGGCGGTAGTGGTCTCTCGAAATTGGGATTTGCATCAAATGGATGATCATAACGTCGTCTTGCACGACGAACTGGAAGAAGAAGTTTATAAGAAATTACCACCGAATTTTCATGTGTCTGGTCTGGGGGAAAGTATGTCGACTCCAAAAATCTTTGTATGGGTTAAAACAAGTCTCACGGTGCTGGTTTGCCAAAATTATCAAGTGTCTTGATGAAATATGGGTTCAAACAGTCATACTTCGATTATTCTATATTCATGATGCACCGAGAAAGTATAAAACTTAACGTGTTAGTTTATGTAGATGACTTGATTATCTCAGAAAATGACCATGGTGTCATTGCACTGTTCAAAGACTATCTCCGAGCATGTTTTCACATGAAGGATTTGGGCCTAATTTTCTAGGGGTTGAAGTTGTGTGTGGACCAACCAGCTTATTCCTTTATTAACGAAAATATACCTTGGATATAATATCTGAGTCTGGGCTACTGGGAGAAAAATTGATTAATACTCCCATGGAACAGAATCACAATTTTGTTTTGGCCAAATGGGCTAATTTAGAAAATTCGAAATCATACCGATGTTTGATCGGTAAATTGATATACTTCAGTTTTACATGACCGGAGTTGTCCTATTGTGTGCATGTTTTGTCCCAATTCATGCATCAACCGAAGGAAGCACACTGGAGAGTCGCTCTCCAAATGGTAAGATACTTGAAGAAGAACCATAGGCAAAGAATTATATTAAGAAAGGATTGTGATCTCCGATTGTATGAGTGATGTGATGCGAACTGGACTAGATGTCCATTGACTCGAAAATCGCTCACCAGATGGTTTATCTCCCTCAAAAATTCACCGGTATCATAGAAAATCAAGAAGTAGCACATTGTCCCGCGTTCATCAGCAAAGGCGTAATATCGTTCAACAGCAATGACGATTTGTGAATTGAAATGGTTGAAGGGAGTCCTACATAGCTTGGGCATCGAACATAAATCTTCGATAAAAATGTAATGTGATAGTCAAGCAGTATTGTATATTGCACGAATTTCGATGTTGTATGAACGGACTAAACATATTGAAGTTGACTGTCATTATGTTTGAGACACACTTCAATCTGGTATAATACTTCCGAGCTATGTGTCAACCAATGAGCAACTGACCGACGTGTTTACAAAGGCTTTGAAAAAATCACAATATGAATATCTGTTTGGCAAGTTGGGATTCGAGATCCCCATGCTCCAACTTGAGGGGGCATTGACAGACGAACCTAGTCCGGATTCGAATTGGAAACCTAGTCTAACTCTAACAGTTTTATGATAGAATCTTAGTCTAAGTATATTTGGTAAATTGTAATTATAGTAGTTTTATTAGAATATGATTTCCTTGTTAGATTAGAGAAAGAAAAAATGTACCTCTATATATAGAGGTCATTATGATGAATGAAAATCAAGAATATAATTCTTCTATTATTATTATTATTATTATTTTAAATTTTCCCCTCTTGATTTTTACATTGAGTGACTAGAAAACGAAGAAAGATAGACATCTCAGCTAACAAGCTATGAGGAAAACGAATTTCAAACATATGATCTTAATTTAATGCAAAAGCATATCATAGATTGATGGATCCATAATGTCATTATTAAAGGGTAGCCAATTGTCAAAAAAATACTGCACGTAACGTTGACTAAATTGCACTACTAGCATTTTTGTCTTGGATTTAGCACATGCTCATGTTTTTCCCTGGAAACTCATTTGCCATGCTAGGAGAATGTCAAGGAAGGAGTTTTACAAAATTTCTGAATATAATTTTTTGCAAAATGTAAGATTAATTCTGAAATTAGTTCAGTTCTTTGCCTTGATGGTGAAAAACATTTACATAATTAGATCACTTATAAGATGTTACAGATAAATATTAAGAAATTACATTTGATAGACTGATAAAAATAATAAATAACCTTCTATAATAGGTTAATTTACCTTTTTGTAGGCACAAATATTTCTTTATTTTTCTTTGCGGGTAGGGTTCAAAGAGCGGTTGAAAAATGATTCAACCTCAGAACTATTAAATGTAGCGGATAATAGTTATGCTTGAGAATTAATGTGTATTTGAATCATGGAAACTAGCAATCGTCGATATGCTCGTATAAGTGACTTTATTGGTTATCAAATATGCAGTACCAAATATCCCCCTAAAAAGATCAAAAGTAGTCATAGTTATAATGATTCGTAGCTATAAAAATTCAAATGTAACAACATGATGATAATACGATACAATAACAATACTCTCATCAAGAAATAAATCCAATAGGAATTCAAATTTTTGATGCAATAGCTTGGAAATCGAGAAAATTAAATTTTATTAAAATAGTTACTACTATTAGTGTGTATATATATTAAAGTTAAATCCTTTATGAAAAGGGAATCATTCATCTAATCCATCTTACAAAAGTAAAAACTTGTACATAGGAATATGGATATGTGTCACTACTTTTTTAGACAATAACCACTCCTTTAACTCATAACATTACATTAAAAAAAAAGACAAATATTGTCTATACAAAGAAAAAGAACAAATGGAATTAATAGCAAAATATCAAAATTTTCATTTTTTTCTTGATAATCCAAAGCCATTAGCCATTGCATGAACTGCAGGATTGAAAGCCAATTGCCCAAATATGCCCTGTTTGTATGGCAACAGAGTTTTCTTTTTTAAATCTGATGAAAGTGCTCTGTTTACTGTATAATGTAATTCATGAGCTGAGACTTTACCCTTTATTGTTCTTGTTGTAGCAATTGCTTTAGATGATGAAGAAGAAGAAGAAACAGAGCTTTCATTTCCTTTATAACTTGAAATTTTTCTTTCTTTATAACCCGCAATTGTATATTTCTTTAATGGATCTTTACTTGATGCTCTTCCTTCTGATGCACTCCTAAACAAGAAAAAATCTTTGAATCTCCATTTTTTACTTCCTTTAGATGATGCTGAAGTCAAAACAGAGCATATTGAATTTGATTTTAAAGATTGCTTCATAATTTCTTCTTCTTCTTCCCACGGATACTGTGAAACTCTTATAGGTGAAAGTGACCTTGCTGATCTTCTACTTGATGAATTCGACAACCCATTCAAAGAAACTCTCTGTTTTCCCCTGCTTTCTCTATGATTTTGTGTTTGTAAAACAGAATACTCTGTTTCTTCATCTTTTTTCTTTCTTGGAGAAAATACTCTGTTTTTCTTCACAGTTTGTGAAACAGAGTACTCTGTTTCTTTTCTTGGAGAAAATACTCTGTTTTTCTTTTCGATTTGTAAAACAGGGTATGGTTTGATCATGCCACCATCGAACAATTCTTCAGCTGAAACAGAGCTAATTTCCAATTCTTGGCTAACATTAAAAGCAAATTCACCCTTAACCTCATCATCAGCAACGAACAAACTGTCAAATCCGCGATAAAATTGGCTCAAATGAGAAGGGCTTGGAGGAGCACTGAAGTAAAAGTCGCCATTAAAGGGCTTTGGTGTTGATGGTGGACTGGCAAATGGTGATGATCTTGCACTATTGAACTCGAAATTATCCATTTCGTTAAAGGGTATAATTACTTCCATTTTTTCGCTTTTTTGCTGGTTTCTGTTTATGAGTAGTAGCAGAAACAGAGGAGATGGTGTTTTGGAAGATATGTATATAAAGAAAAGGGAGAGGCCAAGATTTTAGAAATAACAAAGGAGGTCAGCTAAATATTATTGACTAATGAGTTTAATTCTAATCAAGAAAGAGCCGCCTTTTATTACCTTTCAAAAAAATAAAACTTTTTTGTCATGTTTTGTTGGTACAGATGTCTAGTTGATTTTTGTATAATGTAATATGATGACCCACAATTATATAAATTTTGGATTGTCCTTCAAGTAAAAGTTAAAGATATTTAAGAAAAATTATATGTAATTGAAGACGGTAAGGTACAGCCATGCGTAATGAGATTCATCATTTTTTTTTTTTTTTAAGGAAGGAACACGCAGCCGCTATTTTTCAGTCTTGACAGCAAACCCCTACCGACGCAATACCGCAAACCACGCACGATTAATCACACTTGGCAGCCTACGTGTGATGCATCAACCAAGAAGGTTTATGCAGGGGATCGAACT
Source organism: Przewalskia tangutica (assembly GCA_029844215.1). Taxonomy (NCBI): domain Eukaryota; kingdom Viridiplantae; phylum Streptophyta; class Magnoliopsida; order Solanales; family Solanaceae; genus Przewalskia; species Przewalskia tangutica. The sequence continues at coordinate 65,027,504 of CM056737.1, forward strand.
CGTGACCTTGCGGAAAAAAAAAAAAAAAAAAAGAGATTCATCATCTTGTGTTGATTGTACTTTGTTTTTGTAATTGCAAAAAGCATCCTATAAATTCTAGAATTATATTGACATCCTCATAATAGTAGATTTGTCATTTGTGTTATAAGTATCTTTTTCTTTTGTTTATTAGGTTGTCTAGTACCCACTTTGAAGGCTAACTAATTCGAGTTCGCGATATAAGTTCCACATTAAGATAAAATGATCAATACCAAAAGTGATTCCATATTATTTAAAATATCAATTTGGAAAATATGTGAATAGAATGGCAAAAGAGTGGGTCGAGTCGGATATGGATCGGTCGAAAATGGGTTAAATCAAAACGGATCAACTCCCCCCTCCCAATATTTAACACGGATAAAAAATAGATAACCCAAGATAATATGGATATTCATATTATCCATTTGAGCCTAGTAAATAATATTGGACTAAGACAACATCAAATGGAACGATATAAATAGTAAGAATTTATATAGTTGAAGATCGGAAAATTGTTGCTAATGATAAGTAACTAAATGGTGTCATGTTTCATAAAGAAGGGATTGATTTGTATTTCTGAGAAATAGAAGGGGAAGTGACGTGAATTTTGCAGATTAAGGGTAGTAATTCTAAAACAAAAGTTGGAGTTTGGGGTTCTAGTAATCTCTGATGTAACGTAACAGAGAACAGTAATATCCAAACATTGTAATAGGTTGGGTAATGTGAAGACAAATGGGTTGTAAGTGAGATAATTAGAATAATATGAGCCGTTTTTTTGACCATGAGGGTGTCTACATGCATGCGCCTCAAAAACGAAAAATTTAGCGCTTCTTTTTTATTTTTATTTAGGAGTATTTAAATTTCATCAGAAAATCCATAATTCGCAAGTCTTGAAATCAACAGCGACCTACTTTTACGAATTGTAATGCGGATCTCAAAAATATTTGAGACGTCCATGAATATGAGATAAGCTAGTCTATCATTATACTTTTATCATATTATATAATTAACGTGGGAAGCAAGATTATTAGTTGTTATAAAAGAGGGAAAAGCAAGGCTTCAAAATTACTGCTGCTCAGTAATTAACAAAAAGTAATTCTGCATTTTCGACAACGACAACTTTCCTTTGACTAATTTATGTTTTTTGTGGGAAGATCGCATTCAAATGGAAAGGTGAATCAGTATATATATTTTTTTCAAAAAGGCAACAAGAAAGAAAAATAGCATTGATCTTCACTAAATTTCAAACTTATGACACTATAATTTTGATTATTTGTGACTTCTTATTAATCTGTCTCTTGAAAATAATGCGATTCTAGTTTTATCATATATATAATGTTGAAGGTGTTATTTTTAACGCAAAACACCAAAAAGGAAAAATGTGGTAATTCAAAGATACTCAAATTAATTCTCAAATATTAATACCAGAAGCAAAAATTGAGAAGAAGCAACTGTTTTTGTAAACGTGTATAAATATACATCCCATCACAATTAGAATATATTCCATATATTGTGTAAATATTAGTGATATATAATTATGGTAAACTAAGATTCCTCTTATAATTAGGACTAAAATTCCTATTGTATTAGGGATACATCTTGTACACTATAGATATTGATATTAATGAGAAAGACTCCCTAAGTGAGATATCATCTTACATGGTATCAAGAGCCAAAATCATATCCTCTCCAATTTCTAGGGTTCTTTTCTTCTCTCCTAAATTACATCTACTATCATGACTCCTCATGAATCCCCTACAGCCTCCTCATCCACCGATATCACTCCTGAAACACCAAAATTATCTTTTCACCCAGCCCTAACCGTATCAACATCAAGGACTGCATTTCCATTCTTCTTGATCAAGAAAAATGTCAGTACTCTCCTTAAGTTGAGTTGTTTCGCATTCATGCATGTGTCTATAACGTGCTTGATCATATCGAGAACATTATTCCTCGCCCCCGGGAGGTTGATGATTCTACATGACATCGTCTCGACGCTGCCGTCAAACAGTGGATATATGGTAGTATCTCTCAGGATCTTCTCCTGACTATTATGAAATTTGGCGCCATCGCCCGTGAATTGTGGATTCGTTTGGAGGAAATTTTTCAGGATAACAAGCACACTCGTGCTGTGTATTTGGAGGAACAGTTTAATAAAATACGTCTTGAAAACTTCTCCAACGTGATTGAGTACTGCAAACAGCTAAAACTGGTGGCGGATCAACTCTCCAACATCGGCACGCCTTTATCTGTACAAAAATGGTCTTACAAATGATTGCAGGCCTTCCTAAAGGCGAATATGAAACTTTGGCCACCATGATTCAACAGGCGGATCTGTTAACCAGCTTTAACAAAGCTCGCTCGCAGTTGTTGTTCGAAGAAACTCATCGTGCTAAGCAAGATGAGCACAATCAACAGGCGTTAGCTGTCGACACGCAATCCCAAGATCCGACACCGTCAGAAAACTCTCAATCGCAGCGGCAGAGGAGGGCGTGGTCGTGGCAAGGGTCGCGGTCAGCAGAACCAGCAGCAGTAACAACAGCAAGGTCCGCAAAACAACTGGGTCGTGGCGCCTCAATAGTACGGTCTGATACCGCGGCGTCTCCCCATTCCAAGCACCGCTTCAACGGTATTCTCAACACGGGTTGTTAGGCCCGGCCCAAATTTCAGAAGCCCGGTACCGCAAAGAAGCCCACTTCATGCAAGGACAGTTCCATCAGTCCTCATCCGGCATGACACACACTGAGTTGGTCAGCTTTCAAAGAAGATCAATCTGCAACAACCAGACAACAATTGGTACATGGACTCCGGAGCCACATCTCACCTCACCCGGTCTGCAGGTAATATTCTCAAACTGTTCAGTTTAAAGCATCCTCAATTATTATAGTTGGTAGTGGTCACCACATTCCAATAAAGGGCAATGGTACATCCTACACACAACCTCCTCATCCACCCTTCTCCCTTAAGAATGTCCTATATGTCCCACACATCATTAAGAACCTAATTTCTATCCGTAAATTTACTCGTAATAATTTAGTCTATGTTGACTTTGACCCCTTTTGGTTTCACTGTGAAGGATCTTCATACGGGGACACCTCTTACGAGATGCAATAGCACGGGGGATCTCTATCCATTCCCTTCCACCTCCGCTGCCAGATCTTGCTATCCCGTCTCTCTAGCGACTATTTCTTCATCAACATGACATAATAGATTTAGTCATCCAGGAGCCCCAGTTTTTAATTTTTTTAGAGGCAGTAATTTCATTACTTGTAATAATGGAAAGCTTGCCCAAAACTGTGTTTCTTGTTCTTTAGTCAAACATACTCGTCTTCCATTTAAATCATCTACTAGTGTTACTTTTGCACCATTTGATATTATACATGTCGATTTATGGACATCACCTATTGCTAGTTCTCTCGGTCATAAATATTATCTTGTCATACTAGATGATTTTCCCACTATATTTAGTTATATCCTCTCAAATTTAAATCGGAAGTGTTTGCCAAATTTCTTGAGTTTCGAAAGTTCATTCAAACACAATTTGAAAAAGGTATAAAATTATTTCAGTGCGATAATGGTCGTGAATTCAACAACTCTATGTTTCACCGCTTTTGTACTAATAATGACATGGTCTTTCACTTCTCCTGCCCCCACACTTCCCCACAAAACAGTAAAGTTGAACGAATCATTCGCATCATTAATAATATCATTCACACTCTATTGTTTCATGTCTCCCTTCCTCTGTCCTTCTGGGTATATGCTGCTAAGATGTCAGAATACATTCTAAATATTCTCCCAACTAGCACTCTTCACAATATGAACCCTACCGAAATCCTCTATCACAGAGTCCCCTCTTACGATCATTTACGGATCAGTTGTCTATGTTACTCTAACCTTGCAGACCACTTCATGTGTCTACCTAGGCTTCCCACCGAATCATAGGGGTTATGTTACGCCCCGTAATTCCAAGAGAATGGGATGAGAACGTATGAAAGGGAATAAGATTTGAATTTGGAAAGATAAGTTGACAGAATGTTTTTAGACAGATTTTTAGTAAACTTTGGAGAGGTATATCTCCTAGTATATTAGGAGTTTTTAGGTGTTTTAAAATCCTAATATGAAGTTCATTTAGTCTAGTTTCCAACGCAACAAACCGCTCGTCGATTGGACATCAGAGTAGAAAGTTATGGACGTTACAAGATCAGCTGGCAGAAGAGAATGAAAAATGTTTTCAGTCAGGCGCCACAGCGCCGGCTGCAGGGCCGCGGCACCGTAAGTCCTGAAAATTTCTGAAGTTGCAGCGCCACGGCGCCGGCTGCAGGGCCGCGGCGTCGAGGCGGGAATTTTTGCGGAAAAGGGGTTAGATTAGAAGATATTTATGTAGAGGACCTATGAGAGGGTGACAAGTGTCCCTCCCAACTTGTGTAACAAGATAGGGGCTATATATGACCAAGTCTTGCAAGATTAAAATCATTTGCAAGATTTCATCCAAATAGAAATTTCTCTTTTCTTCTCTCTCAGAGAAATTGTGAGAAAAAACCCTAAGCCTAAATGAGATTTTTGGAAAGGCAACAAGAAGGAAATATGTTAGCGAACTTGTAGGGGGTTCGTAGAGGCGATTTTGGCGGGAAGAAGAATTTCGGAAAGAGGGATAACGTGGGCGAGATTGTTGTACTATTTTGGGTTTATCAAGGTAACAATTTTGTCATCTTAAGTGATTAGAGGTTACTTATTGTTGTAGTCATATATATATTATGCTAGCATGAGATATATATATGAAGATTGAATGTTATGGAATATTTGGATGGAATCCGAAAGTTGCATGTTTAACCTTAAGATTGTAATTCGATTTGGTTATTAGTTTTAGTCGTCGCATGTTATATAAAGAAGAGATGGTAGTTGTTATTATCGATGGTGGCTATATAACATGTTAGACTAAACAACGTGGATTAAAAAGGAATTGGAAAAGACTTTACATTGTGGTTGCATTGTAGCCAATAATGGAATTGAAATGTTGGACTCTTTGGATATCGATTGTGGGGCTGAATTTTACACGTCCTGTGCGGCGTGTAATCCCCTTTGATTGGTTGATGTGTTGAGCCTTAAATGTGGCATTTGGTTATTGATTTCGGGCCTTGAAAAGGTGGAAAAGTATGTAGAAACAAAGGAAGTGTGTCCAATTTTCCGTATAATTAAGTGACTTTACACTTGGGATATACTACGTTGAAGCTAGAAGCTAATAGATGTATTATGGTCATTATAGGTTGACATACTACGTACGACATATTGGACTTAGCTAGTGGATTGAACCGAAGAGGTATGTGAAAACTTTCTTATCTCTTGAGCATGAGTAGTTATAAATGTATAGTATGGTAGACGTACGAGATTTAAATGAAGTCAGTTCATTTGATATCCTTGACTTGTTTTAAGAATGTCTAAGTTGGTTGAGTTAGAGAATTAACTCACTTGTTTTTAAAGAAAGGTAAAAAGAATGGTTTATTCTAATAAGGTAAACAAAAATTTCTTGACTTGAAAAAGTATAGAATACTTGATTTGGAAAGTATTGATTCTTGAACTATTCTAAATATAAGAGACTTGATTTCTAAGTTAAGAAACTTGATTTTTTTAAAGTTAAGAGACGTGAAGTATTTTGAAAGTTGTGTATCTTGATTTGAGAGTATAAGTCTCTTGGTTATAAAAATAATGAATTTGTCTAAGACATAAAGAGTTATAACGGCTTTATGGGAAGTTAGTTATGACAGCTTTATGAAAGGTTAAAGATGTCTTAGTTTTCAAAGCATGAAGTTAGTATAATAGCTTTATGAGAAGTTTGTTATAACGACTTAAGAAAGATAAAAGAAATGGTTTACTTACTTGATTTTAAAGGCATTTTCTAACGGTGTAGTAACTTGGTTTGATAAGTAAACATGTCTTGATACTACGGGTGTTAGTGTCTTGAGACTTTTTGTGGTAAGGAGGTTTTTCTGATTTGCTTATGTTGGTTATGATGGTCGGTCGTGTTTGTATTATATCACTTAAACCCCTGAACATGTTACATTGTTCATATTATGCGGACTGTATGGGTGGTAGTCCAGGAATTACCGCGGGTTTGCTACCCCCGATGCGAGGAATACCTCATGCGGGTCTAAATGACTACGCGGTGTAGGGTGGTAGTCCAGAATTACTGGGTTAGCTTCCCTACGCGAGGAATACCTCATGCGGGTCCACGCGACCTACGCGGGTGAAGGGGTAGTCGAGATTAGGATTTGCACAATGATACTAAGGGCGAATGGCCCTAGTTTGATCATTGGCTGTCTATTCAGAACCGGCCAGGTTACACATATTTGCTCTCATATATTACATTGGCGCCTGCCGTCAGTGAGGAAGGAATTCCATGGGCACACTTGATATTGTGGGCATGAGACTCGTGGTTATATATTGAGTAATGATTTTGAGGGCATGCGTCCCTGACTTGACATGACTGCTTATATTGTGAAATGGTCTTTTAAAAGATGGAATTGATTTTCATTACTCTTGTTGTTAACCAGGCTTTGTGTACTGTATTTTGGTTATCATACCTGTCTCCTGTTTTATTATAGACTATTGTGATTTCACTACAGTACTTTCAGTTTCACATACTTGGTATCTGTTGTACTGACCTCCTTCGGGGGGCTGCGTTCATGCCGCAGGTAGAGGTACATCGGTTGTTGATCCTCGCTCATAGGGTCACAGTTCTGCGTTTTGAGAAGCTCCGTTTCTCCGGAGGCTTATCTTTTGGTATGATTTCCTGGCATTGTAGGTTCATGTACATTCAGGGGTATGGCGGGGCCCTGTCCCGTCATAGTTGTTATAAACTCTTAGAGGTATGTAGTCTTGTTGTTAGTTGGGTTTGTAAAGGATATAACTGTTCAGGATTTTTGTTTTATATACATGTTGAAAGGTAACCTTATCGGTTAGCCTGTTTCTCATTTTACATTGTTTTTGTCTTTGAGTTTATTCCGCTGGTTTTATCTGATGTATATCTGCTAGGGTGCTCGGGTAAGGCACCAGTCGCGGGCCCGAGGTCGGGTCGTGACAGGTTATCTCTGTTATGACTTTCCACTCGTCAAATCTACATCTCTCGTCTCGTCACATTCGACGAGACTACATTCCCGTTTTCCAATCTTCGGAAATTCGAAAAACCGGATTACTCCTTTCTTGACGAGCCTGTCATTTCTCCCGTCATTCTCAGTCAACTACAGTCATCACCATCATCAGCGTCGTGACCCATCGATGAGGCGCTGCGGCGCCTAAACTCCAGTGACCAAATATCTTCAACACCGTCATCAGCGCTGCGGCCCAGTGATGAGGCACCGCGACGCTAAAATTTCATAGAGCTCTGTTCATCGGGCGTAGCTGCCCTTGATCAAGGCGTCGCGGCGCCTCCGACGACAACATCTACCCTCCACATATCCGACCTCACCATCCGTCTCGGACCCCATCACTCAGCTGCCTCAGCCACCCACTGTCCCTACTCATCAAATGGAGACTAGTGCCAAACACGAAATCTTCAAACCCAAAGTCCAATTTAACTTGTCTGCCCAAACCATCTCTCCAATTCTCAAGAACCCCAAATTGGACAAACAAGACCCTAATTGGAATGCGACTATGTTTGAGGAATTCAATGCTTTGACTAAATAACACATGTGTGATCTAGTACCTAAACCTAAAGGGGTGAATGTGATCCGTTATATGTGGCTATTTCGTCACAAATTCAGAGACAGTGGGGATCTTGAGAGGTATAAGACACGTCTTGTGGCTAATGACACGAATCAGCAGGAGGACATTGATTGTGGTGAGACATTCAGCCCGATTGTCAAACCGGATACCATTCGCACCGTTCTGAGCATAGCAATGGGCAAACACTGGACAATACATCAACTTGATGTGAAAATGCATTTTACATGGGGACCTGAGAGAAACAGTCTATATGCATCAGCCGCCTGGGTTCACCCATCCAGCAGTCTCTCACTATGTGTGTCGTCTTCATAAGTCAGGCCTGAAACAGGCCCCCCGTGCGTGGTATGATCGTTTTGCTAGGTATATTTTGTAGATTGGATTTTTATGCAGCAGGAGTGATACATCACTTTTTACTTTTCATCGAGGTAGTAGTATTGCTTACTTATTACTGTATGTGGATGATATTGTTCTTACTGTCTCCTCCGGTGCGTTAAAATGAGATTATTGCTCTTCTTAAGAACGAATTTGCAATGACTGGTTTTGGCAAGTTGAGTTACTTCTTGGAGATATCAGTGACCAGGTCTGCCAACCACATATTCTTGTGTCAGTGTAAGTATGCAAAGGAGATTGTGTACAAGGCTAAGATGGTGAATTGCAAAGTCATGCCTACTCCTGTTGATTCAAAATCTAAGCTCAGTGCTATGAATGGTGCTCCAGTCTCCGATCCTACTCTTTATAGGAGCCTTGAAGGTGCACTTTAGTATCTTACATTTACAAGGCCAGACATTGCTTATGCTGTTCAGCAGGTATGCCTATTTATGCATGCCCCCAGAGAGTCTCATTCCACTGCCCTTAAGCGTATCATCCGATACATTAAGGACACACTTGATTATGGTTTGCACCTATACCCCTCTATACCAAACAAATTGCTCTCTTATGCGGGTGCAGATTGGGCAGGGTGTCCGGACACGCGACGCTCCACCTTCGACTTTTGTATTTTTTTTAGGGGATAATCTGATTTCATGATACGCGGCATACGACACCCTATCTCGTTCGATCACGAGGCTAAATCTGAGGCGTTGCAAATATGGTAGCTGAGATTTGTTGGCTCAGAAATTTACTATTAGAACTTCAGTGTCCTTTGCGTCAGACATCTATTGTGTACTGTGATAATATCTCTGCAATCTATCTTTCTCACAACCCGGTTCAACATCAGCGAACCAAGTACATTGAGATAGACATATACTTCGTTCGTATGAAAGTTGCGCTCGGTCATGTCAGAGTGTTACATGTTCCCTCAGCATACCAGTATGGAGATATATTTATCAAAGTACTTTCCAGACAATTATTTCTTGACTTCAGATTCAGTCTCAACGTCCGGCCTCCTCCGCTCCGACTGAGGGTGTGTGTATATAAGTATATATCACATTTATTGTGTAAATATTAGTGATATGTAATTATGATAAACTAAGATTCTTATTGTATTAGGGATATATTTTGTACACTATATATATAATATTAATAAGAAAGACTCCCTAAGAGAGATTAATATCATATTACAGTTTTATTAGATTGCAGAACCTAAAATAAGGAGGAATGTAGAATGTGTTTGTCTGCTTATACTACAAATTTGATGGAATAAGTTATTTAGTTGTAAGAGTCTAATACTTTAATTTACTAGAGTAATTAGTCGTTGAAGAAATCTACTATATTTATTTAAGTGATTATTTAAAGCTATGAAACTAATAAAAGTTCAAAGACGAATTGTCGATGCTACTTTTTCTCATTCTAACTGGTACATATTTAAAAAAAATTAACAATAACATAGTCTAATAATAATTCTTTAATTATATGGGCTTAAGAAATATGTAGGAAGAAATGTCATTACAGACTTTCCCTCCCTAAATCAAACACCCTCCCCTTAACACATATGTAATCATAAAACCATACTGTAAAGATTCATTCATATTGGATATTTACATTAAATTAATTTAATACATTGTGGTTAAATTGTTTAATAAAATAAATAAAAGAATTAATTAATCATGATTAAATGCTAGAAATATATATGCAAATATATACCGTATGCATTTATACTCTGACATGAACACCTGATGCGGGTAAATTTTAACCATATTTCAACTAACTGATAAGCTCAGTTAAATAAATGTGAGAATAATTAGAAGTTAATTACCAAATGTCAAACTAATTCTAGATTGAAAGTGATAATTTTCTCTTAAACAATCCTCACCAACCCACCTACAACAAAATTCCTTCTATTTCAGCTGATCCACAATTATTAATCCTCTAATTTTGGAACTAAACGACCTCTACAGCTGTTGTATTTTACTTTTGACATTTAATATCAAAATCTGTGTTTAAAAATGATGCTGTTCATGGCTAATTCATAACTTCTGGATAGGTTTTTTTTTTTTTTTGTTGTGAGGCTGCGTCGCTATTTACGTAAGGCCTGCAGTAAATCCCGACCGACGCCAGCCGCAAACCACGCCACGATTAACCACACTAGGCAAGCGATAGACTTCCCAAAGAGGCGAAGGTATGCCAGTTATAACACTGGGAGATTCGAACTTGAAACCTTGACTCCAAACTTACCCACACCACCCCCTTTGAATATCCTAGCATTCTTGACCAACGGGCTAAGTGCTTAGGATATCTAGATAGGCTTTATGGTTAGTAGCATGAGATATGTTGGCTCGATTAAGCTATAATATTGACTAAGCCTGTGGCTGGCAATCATATAGCCCCACGTGGACCCAAATATAATACCTACTACGAACCTCTTTCATACTTAGCATACCACACTAGATCTACCCTACATCTTGATTAGGCACATAAAATGTACACTACTTCAATTAGTGTCAAAAATAGAACTTGACATGATTTAATTTCTTACATGCATATGCATGCATTCAGATGTATTTAAAATCTTATCGCACTATAACTTTCTCTTGAGATGAGGTCGTTATCCTGCCTACTTTAATTTTAAATTGGGTGTAAATTGAGGTGACAAACGGGATCAAATCAACCTCCTACCATCAAGAGTTTTCGGCTCTTCTTAAAGAGCGCTAGGTCGTAATATCGAGGCAGCATTATTATTAGTCACCAATAGCATAACCTATGAGGGCTAAATAGCGCTTCAATTAGAGTTTTTATTTTTGCGGTAGTGTAATATCAAGACTAGTAAAAAAATCGAACTTCATCTGTTTGAAAAAATACACTCCTCTAACTAGTCGTATTCAAACCAGAGATCACCGAGCTCCTCGGAAATCGAAAGTCAAGAGCCAAATCAAGCATACTACCCAAAGAAAAATACCAGAGTACCCTTACAGATAACGTTGCTACATCATAGGAGAAAAAATTACTAATTGTTTGCTTGATTTTTATATTTTAGTGCCATATATAGTAATAGTAAGCATGGGAAACATGTCTTAATTATTTCATTCCAAAGTGGTAGTAAATATACCCATAATACAAACATAATCCTAGGCTACAATTAATGTAAGTAATGACTAAATATACACCTAACATATACAAAATATACACAATTATGACCGAATATACTATCACATCCCCGCAGTCAAAGAGGGAGGCCGACCGGCGTATGCTGAGATTGTCCCGAAAATCTTCAAATAGAACAAGCAGAAGACCTTTGTAAAAATATTGACAATCTGATAGCGTGACGGGACATGTAAGACACATACTTATCCACGAGCAACCTTTTCGTGAATAGAGTGAATATCCAGCTCAATATGCTTAGTGTGTTGATGTTGGACCGGATTCCTTGAGAGATAAATTGCACTAACATTATCACAATAAACCAATATTGCCTTTGGAACAGGACAATAGAGCTCCAGGAGAAGGTTGCGTAGCCAACAAAATTCAGAAATCACATTGACAACTCACTGGTATTCTGCTTCGGCACTGGACCTAGATAAGGTAGATTTTCTTTTGGAGGACCAAGATATCAAATCGTCACCTAAAAAGACACAATAACCAGACGCTCCACGTCTGGTATCCTGACATCCACCCCAATCTGCATCTGTGTACGAAATGAGAGTGGTTGTCGAAAACGGATAGAGGTGCAAGCCATGATCGAGAATGCCCTGGATACAGTGCACAATGCGCTTGAGAGCATGCATGTGATAGGTTATGCATGAATAGATAAATTTATTGCACAACATAAGATATGTCGGGCCTCGTAAAAGTAAGATATTACATGGCTCCTGCAAGGCTACGGTAAGGTGATGGATCAGTTTATGACTTGCTGGAAGTAGCGTTTAACTTTGATTTAGTATCAACCGGAGTGGAGGACGACTTACATGAGGATATGTCAGCTCGTTCAACGATCTCTTATGCATACTTCTTTTGAGATAAAATAAATCACATGCATGACGAGTGGCGACTATTCCCAAGAAATAACTCAAACGCCCTAGATATTTCATAGCAAATTCTGAGCCAAGAAGAGACATGATAGACTTGCGAAGAGCATCAGATGAAGCAGTTAATATAATATTATTCACATACAAAAGGATATAAGTTGTATCATTACCCTGACGGTATATGAAGAGAGAATGATCAGACTTGCTGTTAGAAAATCCAATAGTAGAAACATAATCTGCAAACCTCTTATACCAGGCCCGAAGAGCTTGTTTGAGCACATACAATGATTTCTTTAGTAAGCATACATGATTAGGATAAATGAGGTCTTTGTAACACATAGATTGATATATGTACATTGTTTCATTGAGTTTCATGTGCAGGAATGCATTCTTCACATCAAGTTGATGTAGAGGCCATGTCTTAGAAAGAGTCAAGACTTAGAACCGTGCGGATAGTCGTTCGTTTGACCACCGGACAGAACGTCTCCCCGCAATCTACACTAATATGTTGAGTCTTACCATCACCTACAAGATGAGTTTTATGCCTTTCAAATATACCATCAGATTTTTCTTTATGATTAAATATCCACATACACTGAATTACATTAACATCAGGAGGACAAGGCACCAAATCCCAAGACCTATTATTAATAAGAGTATTATATTCATCATCTATAGCTATTTTCCATTTCAGATCATTAAGAGCAGACATAGGATTACGAGGGAGAGATGATTTTGAAACATGGGTGTGAAGACCATATTTTGTGTTTGGTTTAAAATTTTCATGTTAACTACGAGTGACTGGCCATTGGGGTGGAATTGGAGATAGGTCTGGGGGGTGAAGGAGACGGACTACCCTGGAGTGGGTTGGAAACAACTGTGCTGCTCGTGCCTGAAGTTGGGTCGTGACCTAGCGGCCTGCCAGGCGCTGGGCCTCTCGGTAGTGGACTGCCAGCAAGAGGTTCAACTGGATTGGCAGTCAATGGGCTCGGTAATTGGGCTGAGTTGTCGGGAAAAATTGAGCATGTTTGGGAAGCCAATTTGTGGACCAAATACGGGGGCATACTATCATCAAGAAATTCATAGGTATGAGACACTGAACAATGCAACTTGGCAAATGAAATTTGATTCATCAAAGACTACGTGACGATTCACGATTATTTTATTAGAGGATAAGTCGTAATATTTGTAATCATAATGGTTTGATGGATATCCTAAAAAAATACATGGAGTAGACTGAGGTTGGAGTTTATTGATGGTAGTAGAAGGAAAAATATGATAACATAGGCACCCGAATACCCGTAGATGAGATTAAGATGGGTCCCTTAGATATAAAATTTTGAGAGGGGATTGATAGGCTAATTATTTTCTTGAAAGTATGTTGAGGAGATAAGTTGTCATTTGTAATGCATGATACCAAAATGATGGTGGTAGAGAGACATGGACAAGTAAGGTTCTAACAATGTTATTAATAGTTCAGAATTTTCTTTTCGCTTTTCCATTTTGAGATGAGGTATGTATAAAAGAGACGAAAAGATAACCCAATAGTTTTGCAAAAATCTCAAAATGACCCATTATCAAATTCTCCACCATTATCACATTGAATATTTTTAATATCATGTTTAAATTGAGTGCGGATGTATGCTCTAAATGAGAGAAATGTGAAAAACTTGTGACTGTTTAGACAAAGAAAATGTCCACAAAAAATTAGAGTAATCATCCAACAAAATAAGATAATAGTGATGGCCAGAGCTCAAAACGAAAGATGTCTAAATATCACTATGAATAATATTAAAAGGCATAACAGTGCATGAATTAGACACAACAAAAGGTAATTTAACATGTTTTTCCAAGAGGACAGGAGTGACACACATGATAACTACAAGTTCTAGTACACTCAATAAATTTATTTTGTTTAAGGAAGACAAAAACAGGTGCTCCCGGATGACTCAACCGTTCATGTCATAAAGAATGTGCTAAAACTGCAAAAGTGGATGGTGACTTGACTCAATGTGTGGTAGTGGTGATTGGATATAACTCATCTCGACTATCACATCTTATTAGGTGCATCCCCGTCTGAAAATCATTCATGAAAAACTCAAAAGGATCAAATTCAACAGAAATCGAATTGTCAATGGTAAATTTTCTAACAAAAACCAAGTTTTTAATCAATTGGGGAGCATGAAGGACATTTTTTAAGGTTAACGGTGGGTTCCGGGGGAGGGGGAGAAGTTTATACTACCATAACCATGAATTGGAATCAAATGATCATTTCTGACAATTATACCACGATTATTGCTCAAATTAAAATAGGACAAGAGATTACCTTGTGAGGACGTCATATGAGACGTTGCTCCGGTGTCCATGTACCATTTTTTGTCAGGCGGATTGAGCCCAAGAATGTGCTTTGCAACCTCGATGTCGGTTGGTATTGCTACTGCCGATTGGGTCTGCTGCCACTGGGTTCGCTGTGGATATGGCCCAAGGACGTTGGGCCCAAAATTGTTGGGCTACTGGCAGAAGGCTGGCCAGTCTGCCTTGGACTGGGCCTAGCCCAATTTCTTGAAGGAAAAAGGCGAGAGGCCTGACCAAGGCGATTCTGAGTCCATCGCCCATTTGTGCGATTCATTTCCCCACTGTTGCGGTCCTGTCCCAGCTGGCCTCGGCCTTAGTCGGGTTATTCTTTGTTCGCCACCCCTGCACTATCGCCACCTCTGTCATGTCGGTGGCCACCACATTTTCCACCACCATAGTTTTTACCTCTATTACCGCTATTTCGTCCTTTTTGGCCACTGTTTGGCGGTAAATTTTTAAATTGTGAAGAATTATCATCGAATGGAGCGACAATCATGGCAGAATTCGACACGGTGGTTGTCTTTATGGAAAAATCTGCTTCTTCTAGGATGAGCATAGAACGAGCTTGGTAAAATAGCGGAAGAGGATTGCTTTGGTGGATGAGTGTACCCACTCCACTATATGCATCGGTGAGATCGACAACCATTTCTAAAATGAGCCGATTGTTAGTTACCGGCGCCCCGATGTTCTTGAGTTGGTTCGACAAGACCTTGAGTTGTTGACAATATGCGGATGCATTGGGAAAATTTGTCATGTCAGTTGTGGATAGTTGCTCAAGTGTGACGGCCCGAAAATTCTTATTATCTTAAAATATATCACGTAAGCTATCTCAAGCCTCTATTGACGTGGAGTCGGGTTCAAGAATTGTATGCAACAAATCACTCAAAATTGTGGCATAAATTCACTGGAGGACCGTCGGCCATAATTTCTTTTCATCCTCGGTTTTCGACACCTTCTCCATGCCTTTTTCCGGCGGAATTATGTGATGGATAACCCGATGTGATCGATGATGAATTTTAAAAAGCTCTGCCCATGTCGCATAATGGACGTTTTTCATCTCAAGGGTGATGAAGATATGAGATTTGATGTTGGAGACAACTAGGGCTAGATGAAAATTTGATTTCGAGTCATACATGGATGTCGGGAGAGGAAGGAAGTGGCCGGCGGCGCACAAGGAGGGTGGGAGGCGACGGTGAAGGGTTACAATTTAGGGTTTTAGAAACTTTCCCTAGAATCTGATACCATTAAGAAATATTCTTCCTTGATTATTTCATTCCAAAGTTGTAGTAAATATACCCATAATACAAGCATAATCCTATACTATAATTAAGATGAGTAATGACTAAATATACACTTACCATATACAAAATATACATAATTATGATTGAATATACTATCCTATTCTATCATAGAATACTGCATTTCATTATCTTTTTTATTCATTACCAGAAAGAAATTTATACATTTATACTAGGAACCACATTGTGTGACTGGTGAACAATATGCATATGAAATTAGCTTATTATCTTGAACTTTTCTATTTTCTTCTGTTGGATTATATTTTGGGAACTAGTAATTTAATTTAATTTAGTCCATTTTTTATTCATTTCCTTTCAGTGCACATCCACCAACTTTTTTTTGCGTGGGATATTTTGTCAAATGAAGATAAGATTAAATAATTGCAATCAAATCATCCCTCCTGATAATGACTTTCTAGTTAACTCTTTTTTTTTTTTTTTTTTGTTTTTTTACTTCTTCGTCTGCGCAGTGCGTTCTTTCGGCATGATGCCGGAAGATCGCATGTACCGACACGACCCCATGTGTACATGCCCTTGCATGCCAGTAGCGTGTGTGAAATCAAGAGTTTTTGAGGTTTATCAGATAGTGGCCTTGCGACCATTCCTAACTCTTTCTTTCTAATTAAGCTATACTCTGTGCGTGACTTTCTAGTTAACTCTTAGTTTGAATTTGAAGTGTTTTTTTAGTGGAGCGTGAACTAGTGCATATGTAGTGTGATAGGAAAAGCTAAAGAAAATAATAGACGGTATTTGGTAAAATTAAAAAAAAAATACCACAAAGTAATGTATGGTGAAAATTACAAAAGTCCCCGACTTTAATTTCTAGTTTACTACCATAAAATTGTATGGTTGTCTTTTAAAGTCACGTTCTAGAAAGCGTGAATATGTATCAGTTACTAAAGTCTATAGGAAAAATAAAATAAACCATATGAAAATATGCATTACATTTGTTGACGAAGGAATCCGCTATTGTGCTTGAGAATGCGTGTGCGATAACGCCAATCGCGTCGGTAGATTAACTGGCAGCCCAGTGTGTGATGTATTTCACAAAAGAAGGTTTATGGAGGGAAAATATGCATTACATGTATGTATAAGATATGGAATCTACTGAAATAATTTTATATTTGAACATTATACCTGTGCAACTATTAAAAAAAGATCCAACTCGTGCAAGTGTGGCTGGGTTCGTTATTTGGACTTTTGTTGCTTATAAATCCATGATGAGAACCTGATTGTGATGGGCGTATTTCTTTAAATATTCCTATCATAATTATTTTATTAAATTCCTAAGTGTCGGTTCGTAACAACCCTCAAAGAAATTTATATCTTGTGGTTCGTAGAGTATTTAATTAAATTAGATACCTTTGTGAACGTAACTTTTCATTTTCATGTTTAATTTATCATTCAAAGGAGAAAAGTAAATCTCGATTAATCACGAAAAAAAATCCTAATTGACACTAGTTATATATAAAACCTCCCACCTCCAACCTTCTTTTCTCTTTAAATGAAGAGGATAAAATGAAAATTCTGACTTAATAGAATTAAGAATGTTCATTTTATCCTCTTCATTTAAAGAGAAAAGAAGGTTGAGGTGGAAGGTTATGTGGAAATTTGTTGAGATATTAGAAGATGTATAGATGATGTATACATGTGTACAGTGGAGTGTAGTACATAGTATAATATCTACATATAATGTAATTAATTAGTGATTAATTAGTTACTAAGCCTAGTAGTATAAATAGTCCTAGATATTTTGTTTAGAGATTTAAGACTTCATTTCCTTCTATAACCGACTTTCATTTTATCAATGGTTCCTGTTCTTGATTTCTTCTTCTTCTTCAATCTTGGTAACACTGCTGTGAATCTGGTACTCTACCAGAGATCTTTATGGTATCAGAGCATGAAACGAACACTGGATGTCGAGGAATCGATTGTCGAAGAAGTGAGAAGCGGAGATCGAGAAATCGATTGTAATTGAAGGAAGTATTAAAAGTCGAAGGAATCAAGATTGATAGTAGATCGAAAGAATCAAGGTCGACAGTGATTGCATGCAAGGGATTTCGGATTTCGATTGCACTCAGAAGTGATAAATAACACAAGGATGGGATTAGTTGAGGATTCTGCAGCAGGTGCTTCGATGGTGATAGATCACAATCATCCAATGTATCTATTCCCCTCGGATGCGCCAGGATCGTTGTCAATTGGAGTAGTTCTAACAGGTCTGGACAATTATACTTTATGGAGTCGAGCGATGAAATTAGCCTTATTAGGGAAGAATAAAATTGGATTCGTAGACGGAACTGTGAAATGAGAATCTTATAATGGAGTGTTGACTGGATTGTAGGAGAGATGCAACGCCATAGTTGTAGCGTGGTTAATGGGGAATGTGAGTAAAAATCTGCTCACATGAATGCTTTTCAATTCGGATTCGCATACAATTTGGAAAGATTAAAGGAGAGGTTCGACAAAATTAATAGTTCAAGGGCGTTTCAAATTACACAAGGAAATAGTTCACAAAGACAAGGAATGTCATCTGTATCAGTGTACTATTCGAAATTAAAGGACCTATGGGATGAGTATGATTCGATCATACCATTGCCAACCTGTTGTGACAAGTCGAGGGAGTTTGTGGACCACTTGCAATATCAGAGGATGATGCAGTTCTTAATGGGATTAAATGACAGTTTTAATCAAGCTAAAAGTCAGGTTCTAATGATGCAAAATGTTCCCAGTTTAAACCAAGTCTATGCCATGATTAATCAAGAGGAAAGTCAGAAATTAATGCAAGATCCGCTCCCGTTTTTTACCTCGGGGTCTGAACGGTATCTGCGACATTGTTCTTTGGCGCGGTTCCCTGGATGGAGCAATAATGCTGATTTTGAGGAGTCGCCGCCTAATTATTTAAGTGAATTAGGACACTTGATTTATTGCAATAAAAATACTGCAATTAATCTCCATTTAATGGTCTGCAAAATTAATGAGATTCTGGATCAGGGTTCTTTATTATTCTAAAGGGAAGGGGTTAGGCATCCTTTAAGATCCGCTAACTTGCGGTTATCCGTTCAAACCTAGGTTAATTATTTATTGCATTTCTATCTATTCTAAGCAGTTTTCATAATTTACAATTACAATGAAATGCAATACATAATAATAAAGCTAAAATCGAAATAAACTCTGGGACATCTTTTAGCCCTTCTGCACAAGATGATCCCCGGGTACCTGCACAAACACTTAGTAAAAGTGTTAGTAATAGAATAAATAATTTTAAAGCAACGACAAGAATTAATAAGTAAAGCCAAAAATAATTCCGTCTTTTGTACAGGGGAGTCCTTGGAAATCAGACGGAGATTCCTTCATCGGCCAATATTGCTAGAAATAATAAAATAAATAAAACCTTCAGATCCGCGCCAAAATAGTGATAATTTTAAACACAGAGGACTCAGTTATATAAAAATAAAGTAGGACATCCTAAACAAGTTCGGCTGCGAAATTCGCCCCGCCAGCGCATGTTGGTTATCCTGTGTAAGTGGAAGAAATCATCATTGCCCAGAAAGCTTCATTTTATTTTATTTTCCGTCTTTGCAACTGTGGAGATCTCAAAAATCGACGGATAACTTTTTCATTGGTCATTTAAAGTGTAGTATCATGTTCAAACCAATAAAATAACAACAGTGCAGTATCTGTTCTTTTGGAAATAAGAAACTATTCCAATCAGTTTAAAATAAAGGGCAAGATTGTCAAACTCAGTCCAGCGATAAAGCAATGAAACGGTCTAAAAATAGTTGAAAAACAACAAGGCAGTAGCCAACAAAATTGCCGAAAAATCAGTCCGACGAACAGCCGGAAAACATCAGAACATGAAGCAACATACAACGACACATATCGCAAGAAATACATCAACATCCAACAGAATTCCAGAACGTCGCTGGAGCGACGAATTCAGAAAATCAGTGACAACAAAATAGGTGACACGACAAACTCAAATGTACCGCGGAACAGTGAAAACAACATAGACGGAGAAATGAAAAATGATCCAAAATCTGTCCGAAAAGATAGCAAAACCAGTAGACAATGGCAACACGATCAAGCGAAAACAATAAAGCGATAACAGCGATCGCGAGTTTTTAAACTCGTGAGATTCAAATCAAGAAATAAATCAGTCGAACAAACAAAATATATAGCGCAAAGTTAAAGAATAATCCATAACTTCGCGAGTGCAAATGTAGTGAGATTGGGATGGCGGCGTCAACCGCGGCTATCGCGGGCGGCGCCTCGGTGGTTGGCGCGAAGCAGGCGAGCAGTGGGGTGTGAGACGGGTTGTGGGGGTTGCTGGAGATGGAGGCGTGGTGGTGTTTGTGTAGTTCACCGAGCGATGGTTCAGTCGGCGGTTGATAGGGTGAAACTCTGGCGATAGCAACATCGGCGTCGGCAGGCGGATGTGGTGCAGGAGTTCGGCGGAGTAGCGGCGATGAGTGGGTGTTCGGGGGTTGTTGGGGTTTTTGTGGATATGTGGCTGGTTTGTGGTTCGCTGGAGCAGTGGTGATGGTGGTGGATTTCGACGGTAGGTCACAGTGGTGCGGCAGCGGTGGGTTTCGACGGGAAAGGGGGTTCGTGGTAGGCTGAAGGTGTTGAAGTGAAGAAGGGAGATGGGGTGGGGTATAAAATGATAGGGGAGTGTGCGGCTGAAAGAAAAAAAAGGTGACGGGATGGCGATGGGTTGGGGGCAGTGGGGTAGGTTTTTATTTATAGGGGTATTTAGGTTTAGGGTTTTGGGTATTGGGTATTGGGGGGAAAAGATGAAAGGTGTACTGTGCCTCATTTTTTGGTCTCAGTTTGGGCTTTGGTTTTGGATTGGGTGATCAGTTGTGCATCAATTTGGTGATTTGACAAAAATGCAAAACGAATTTATTATTTAAAAGAAAAATTATTTAAAAAGATGTAAAATTATTAAAATGCAAATGCCGATGCAATAATAATAAAATATAATATTTAATAAATATTTAATGTCTAATTAAAATAAAAACGGGATGTCAATTAGTTATTTAAAGAGATGTTAACATTAATAAAATAAAACGACGGTGTAATAATAATAGAAACATAATATTAACAAAGACATCATACGTAATTTAAAAATAAAAAGATGCAATGTCATTTTGTGAAGAAATAAACATAGAGTATTATGTAAAAAATGCAAAAAAATGATGATTAAAATGCGGTGTCCTAAAATGCTTAAAATTACAAAAAATGACTAAAAGATGGGTCAAAATTAGGTGTCAACAGCTTGTCCATCTTTGACCGAAGACGATAAAAGTGTTTTCGGACAAAGACGTTGACTTGTAGCCAATTTTGTCTCCATCGTCAGAATTAAAACAAAGATCAAGAAAAAGAATGGGCAAAAGCTGATGCAGATTCAAAATTTGTCCCAGTGTCGAATTATGATGACACTGTGTCGTTGTGAAGCCAAAATAAAAGACAAAGCTGATACATATTTAAAATTTGTCTCAGTGTCGAATTATGAGGACAATGTGTTGCTGCGATGCTAGAAAATTAAAGCAGACAGACGCCGATTCAAAATTGTCCCAGCGTCGAATCATGATGACACTGGGCTGCTGTGATGCTGCAAAATTAAAGACAATGCCGACGCAAATTCAAAATTTGTCCCAGTGTTGAATTATGATTGACCTCGGGTTACAGTGGCGTGGTCTTTATGCACGGTGTTTGTAGATGTTGATGGCGTCATTGCATGGACGTGATGCAGATGTTCGTCGTTGCATAGACGAAGCATAGATGAAGCTGTTGCTTAGGCTTACATGAGATGGCGCCGCTGCATAGACGCGATGCAGATGCTCATCGTTGCATAGACAAAACATAGATGAAGTTGTTGCATAGGCTTACATAAGATGACGTCATTGCATAGACGCGATGCAGATGTTCGTCGTTGCATAGACGGAGCATAGATGAAGTTGTTGCATAGGCTTACATGAGATGACGTCGTTGCATGAACGAAACATAGATGAAGCCGTTGCATATGCTTAGAAGATATGGCGTCGTTGCATAGACGCGATGCAGATGCTCGTCGTTGCATAGACAAAACATAAATGAAGCCGTTGCATAAGCTTACATGAAATGACGTCATTGCATAGACGTGATGCAGATGTTCGTCGTTGCATAGACGAAACATAAATGAAGTCGTTGCATAGACTTACAATGAAATGGTTTCGTTTTATGGACGTACTTGCTTTGTGACTCGCCTGGATTGAGATAACGTCATTGCATAGACGTTGTGCGTTTGTAGCCCGCATGAGCTTATTGTTGTGCTCCCACCTTTGCTGATATGAAGATCCTGCACTCAAAGAAAACTTGTGAGTTTTAGGAAAGGAGTGGTTGATTCACGTCGACTTTGTAGCTTTGGCTCTTGACGCTTGCATGTTCAGACTTAAGCAAATGTTAGTGCATAACTGTTAAGACAAAAATATAACGCATGAATTTATAAGCAATGTAATTGTATGAGTAGAAATGTTATCATGTAAAACGTGATGGCAGTTGTATTGATGTGATGATGCAAATGCTAAGATTTTGTCCTTGCACGGACGTGTTGAATGGTGTGAATGCTTGTTGAATGCTACGAGTGCTGATGCAGTCTCTGTGCGGACTTGCTGGATGCTGCGAATGCTTGCTGAATGCTCTGTGCGGGCTTGCTGGACGATGTGAATGCCTGTTGAATGCTGCGATTGCTGATGTAGTGTCTGCACGGACTTGCTGAATGGTGCGGATGCTTGCTAAACGCTGTGATTGCTGATGTAGTCCCTGCACGGACTTGCTGGATGCTGTGAATGCTTGCTAAATGTTGCGATTGCTGATTGCTTTTAGAATCCTTATTATGATCTCTTTACGATGCATTTTCCAAAATTGTCCTCGTTTTCATTATGCGGGGCGCGTTGGAAAGACTTAACTCTGACGGAAATTGCTCATATCTCTTTTCGGAATAATCAAACGCATTCTGTCGCACGCGAGCCAATGGAAAGATTTCTAATGGTGTGATCAAAACCGATTTAGGCCGCCTACGTATCCCGCTGAGGGAATCAGGTCAAGACGTAGTTCGTGACGCAAAAAAATGATTGTACAATTTTCAAAAAATGAGACCGAAGCGATGTGGCGCCACGTATCCGTGAGGAATCAGGTCAAGACGTAGTTCGTGATGCAAAAATGATTGTACAATTTTCAAAAAATGAGACTGAAGCCAATTTAGGCCGCCTACGTATCCCGCTGAGAAAGTCATGTCAAGATGTAGTTCGTAATGCAAGAAATGATTTTTTACATATGTATATTTTTTATTTTATTTTTGAAAAGTGGAAAGACAGCATCACGTTCTGACTTCAGTTGATACCAACAATTAGTATTATGCGTAGGAATTCC
This sequence comes from Przewalskia tangutica, assembly GCA_029844215.1. Taxonomy (NCBI): domain Eukaryota; kingdom Viridiplantae; phylum Streptophyta; class Magnoliopsida; order Solanales; family Solanaceae; genus Przewalskia; species Przewalskia tangutica. The sequence continues at coordinate 65,050,710 of CM056737.1, forward strand.
GTTATTTACTTCGATCTAGCGAGGCCGACAGGTAATTCCTATAATTTCAAATGGTACCTCAGACACCTAAGTATCGACACACTTGCTTGCAGCCAAGGTTTCGAACTACACGTAATCTTCACGTTTCAAATGTCCTCACTGAAGAAAGTCTCGTTTCTCACATATATTTCAGTATTTTAAATTTTGGGACGTTTAGAGAAGTACGCTCACACTCAAAAGGATGTTCAATGCATGCAATTGTGATACCATAGGCTTGACCATCATGTAAGTATCCACTAATGTGAGAACCCTTAGTATAAGATAATGTAGGGCTTGTCACGGACTTGTAATGTAGGTTCGGGGGAAGGGATGGATATCATTTGGGTAAAAAGTGACTAATCTTTCCTCGAGCGTTGGACTACGTCTGTGTTTGACATTTGTGTGCTTTAATGCTGACCTGCTTTCTTTTTGTCCCAGTTTTTCTGTTCTGACTTCTTTTTGAATATTTCGTTTGGAGCCCCCTTTTTTCCGAAGTTATTCTCTCATTTTAATTTTTTTTATAACGTCGAGGCTTTTGATTTCTTCTTTTGTGAAGTCGTCATTTGTGTTTCCTTTTCCCTTTTGGGACTTTGACAGTTTGTCTTTGCAAACTTCGACGCAGAATTTTGTCAGTCACTTGCACATTTTTAAAGCGCTCAAGGAGGTCGGGCCAAAAGAGTGATAGTGCGTACGCACTCAGAAAGGGTATAGGTGTAATATGCGGTTGTCGAAAGAAATAGGTTTAGGCTCAAAGGGGTGTACTAGGGATAATGTTATTTGGTATGCTGAAAAGGCTCAAACGGGTCAAAGAAAGCCTACAATCATTTTCTACACCGAGTGTTACTCAGGATTTCGCCTTAACAAACATTCGGGCCAAGTTCTAGATCACAATGCAATACAATTGAACTTATTCTTAAACTCACCACACAATGCACATGAAACGATGAGGTTGGTTTCGTTCTTATCTTGAAAGCATGCAAGACAATGTCATTACATGTGTGCGTGAGAGATACCAAAAGAATCTATGGTTTACCACGAAGTCAACCCATATTGATTATTACTCGTTCTTTCCTATGCACACTCCTAACTGTGTTGGTATCAACCAAGTCAAACAATGCTACTTAAAAGAGCTTTCTTTTTGTTTTTTGTTTTGTTTTTTTTAATGCTTTTTGAATAAAATATTTTTGTATTTTTTTGAATAAATGGTACCGAATCCGAGTAGGGCTGCCTACGTATCTAATCTTTGACGAGAATCAAGTGTGCGTAGTTCGTTCAGATATGTTATAAAATGTATGCTTTAAAAAGAATTCATTCATGAAAGAAATGTAAAAGTAAAAGTTGTGCAAGATAAATGATTGTTCAATATAAGACTAATGCAAAGTAAAAAGAATGTAATGAAAAAATGAATGGTTGTGATAGAATGAATGAAATGCATGAATGAATGTATGTGATAGAATGATTGAAATGCAATAATGAATGTCCGTGATTGGATAAATGCAATGAATGGGTGAACCAAATATGTTCCCTTTTTTTTATGTGGTGTCGAACCCTAGATGGGTTGCCTACGTATCACACCGTATGGTGAGAATCAGACACGCGTAGTTCGGAATGTTTTGTTGTAAAATGCATGATAAAGAATTATGTAATCGACACTAGACATATTAATTGAATTTGCAAATATGTATAAAGATACAAAATATAGGACCCAGAGCGATGCTTCGTTGAATCTAGTATAAACTGACTTCTTTCCGTCAACATAACTCCAGCTCATTCTTGTGATATTTTTTTTTTCGGTCGCCCTCGACTATTTGCGAGGACGGTCTTCCTGCAAAAATATGAGAAATATGTGAGAGTAGGAAAGTGACAAAATGATAAAATGAAGGGGTGTGACAATATAGTCAAAGACTCCCCTGATGAGTTCGACCGGACTGGCGGTTGATGCTTCACAAAGTCCAAATCGCGCTGTTCAAGAGTGATTTACGTAGTAGAAGACTAGAAGCCCTGATTGCAATGTGACAACAAAAAGTGCAAAAATACAAATGCTTGTGGCCGGAGTTATAAGCACATAGCATGATATGTACATGGGTTAAAAGGGTAATTATTGCATTAAATAATATGTACAGAATTGCTAGCGACAACAATAGTAAACAAAAGCATGCAAATCAAGTGCGCGCCTAATATGCATGAGACCTCTCTTATGCCAGAGGTCGGCCTAAACGCCAGATATGCGAGATTGGGATAGATTGACCAAAGTTGCTAAACATTAATGCTTTTGTTGGAAATAGAGACCAAATGACGGTGCACTTTTTCTAATTTCGGTGTGTTATGACCAGACTTGGATCCGTCTGTCATCATCACGCTACACATAGTATGCTAATGGGTCGTTGGGTTGTGAAACCCGTCGACAAGTTTGGTGGATTTCTAATTGTGGCGTTAATACCAAGGATTAACCCACCTAAGGTTTATCGTCGTGACTTAATACAAAAGGTGGTATAGCTCTATCTTAAGCTTTCTAAGATTTGACTTACTAGGCCTTGAGTTCGGCGGACAACTCGAGTGAGAAGGCTACGCGGCCACCGGTTAGATCGGACACTCCACGTATATTACCAACTCTCCTAAATTTGGGTTTTGAAGAAAGAATTTTGCTGATGCACACAGCACACCTCGCATGTAGTGTGTTATATTGTGGATTTTCCAGAGTGGAAGAAATATGAGCGGAATGCCAGTTTAAGGAAAGCAGTAAATCAAATAGCAATTAAAACAGTTAAGCATACAAAATTAAAGCAGACAATTTTAAGGCATTTTTAACAAATAAAAATAAAGCCAAGCAATAATAAACCTAGGTTTGCTATGGTGAGAACACGATTATCCCGATGGAGTCGTAAATAAATGCTGTCGCGCGTTTTTGACCTCGAAGTGCAGGCGGTATCTGCGAAATTGCTCTTTGGCGTGGTTCCCTGGATGGAGCAATAATGCTGATTTTGAGGAGTCACCACCTAATTATTTAAGTGAATTAGGACACTTGATTATTGCAATAAAAATACTGCAATTAATCTCCATTTAATGGTATGCGAAATTAATGAAATTCTGGATCAGGGTTCTTTATTATCCTAAAGGGAATGGGTTATGCATCCTTTAAGATCCGCTAACTTGCGGTTATCCGTTCAAACCTAGGTTAATTATTTATTGTATTTCTACCTATTCTAAGCAGTTTTCATAATTTACAATTACAATGGAATGCAATACAAAATAATAAATCTAAAATCGAAATAAACTCCGGGACATCTTTTAGCCCTTTTTAGGCCTTCTGCACAAGATGATCCCCGGATACCTGCACAAACACTTAGTAAAAGTGTTAGTAATAGAATAAATAATTTTAAAGCAACGACAAGAATTAATAAGTAAAGCCAAAAAATAAATCCGTCTTTTGTACAGGAGAGGCCTTGAAAATCAGACGGAGATTCCTTCATCGGCCAATATTGCTAGAAATAATAAAATAAATAAAACCTTCAGATCCGCGCCAAAACAGTGATAATTTTAAACACGGAGGGCTCGGATATATAAAAATAAAGTGAGACATCCTAAACAAGTCCGACTGCGAAATTCACCCCGCCAGCGCATGTTGGTTATCCTGTGTAAGTGGAAGAAATCATCATTGCCCATAAAGCTTCATTTTATTTTATTTTCCGTCTTTCAGAATGGAGGCCTCAAAATTGTGGATAACTTTTTCATTGGCCATTTAAAGTGTAGTATCATGTTCAAACCAGTAAAATAACAACAGTGCAGTATCTGTTCTTTTGGAAATAAGAAACTATTCCAATCAGTTTAAAATAAAGGGCAAGATTGTCAAACTCGATCCAAGCGATAAAAACGAAAACCGATCTAAAAATAGTGAAAAACAACAAAGCGAGCCAACAAAATTGCGAAAAATCGGTCAAATGACGATGAAACATCAGAACAGGAAGCAACATACATCGACACATATCGCAAGAAATACATCAACATCCAACAGAATTCCAGAACGTCGCTGAAGCGACGAATTCAGAAAATCAGTGACAACAAATTAGGTGACACGACAAACTCAAATGTACCGCGGAACAGTGAAAACAACATAGACGGAGAAATGAAAAATGATCCAAAATCTGTCCGAAAAGATAGCAAAACCGATTGTGATGGCAACGCGGTCAAGCGAAAACAATAAAACAGTAACCAGCAAACTCCGGCGAGATTCAAATCAAGAAATAAATCAGTGCAAACAAACAAAATATATAACTGCAAAGTTAAAGAATAATCCATAGCTTCACCGGAGTGCAAATGCAGCGAGATTGGGATGGCGACGTCACTTCCACGGCTATCGCCGGAGCGACGCCTCCAGTGGTTTGGCGCGAGCAGCGAGCAGTGGGGTGTGAGGCGGGTTGTGGGGGTTTGCTGGAGATGGAGACGCGGTGGTATTGGTGTTGTTCGCCGGAACAATGGTTCAAGGTCGACGGTTCAGTGGGGTAGAGCTCTGGCGATAGGCAGCAGCGACGTCGACGGGAAGAGGTGGTCTGGGAGTTCGACGGGAGTGACGACGATGAGTGGGTGTTCGGGGTTTGTTGGGGTTTTTGTGGATATGTGGCTGGTTTGTGGTTCGCTGGAGCAGTGGTGATGGTGGTGGATTTCGACGGTAGGTCACAGTGGTGCGGCAACGGTGGGTTTCGACGGAAAATGGGGTTCGTGGTAGGCTGAAGGTGTTGAAGTGAAGAAAGGAGATGGGGTGGGGTCTAAAATGATAGGGGAGTGTGCGGCTGAGAAAAAAAAGGGTGACGGGATGGCGATGGGTTGGGGGCAGTGGGGTAGGTTTTTATTTATATGGGTATTTAGGTTTAGGGTTTTGGGTATTGGGTATTGGGTATTGGGGGGAAAAGATGAAAGGTGTACTGGGCCTCATTTTTTGGTCTCAGTTTGGACTTTGGTTTTATGGATTGGGTGATCAGTTGTCCCTCGAATTTGGGCCAGTTGTAAAAATGCAAAACGGGTTTATTATTTAAAAGAAAAATTATTTAAAAAGATGTAAAATTATTAAAATGCAAATGCCGATGCAATAATAATAAAATACAATATTTAAAAAATATTTAATGCCTAATTAAAATAAAAACGGGATGTCAATTAGTTATTTAAAGAGATGTTAACATTAATAAAATAAAACGATGGTGTAATAATAATAGAAACATAATATTAACAAGGACATCATGCTTAATTTAAAACCAAAAAGATGCAATGCCATTTTGTGAAGAAATAAACATGGAATATTATGTAAAAAATGCGAAAAAATGATGATTAAAATGTGGTGTCCTAAAATGCTTAAAATTGCAAGAAATGACTAAAAGATGGGTCAAAATTGGATGTCAACACAAGACATGATAGAACCAATGGCTATGTTTACAACAAGGAATAAAGTTGGACCTGCGAAGCAAAGGAAGCCATATAATCCCAAAGTAGTTTGTGATTTCTATCATGTAAGGGGACATGTGAAGTTAGATTGCTTTAAACGAATGAAGTGTGACCATTGTGACAAGACTGGTCATTTGGAGAATGATTGTTATCAACTGAATGGTTACCTTGAGGATTTCAAAGGAAAGTCGAAAAAGGCAAATACAACAATAGGGGAAGGTTCTTATTATGAGGACATTGGAGAAATGAACAACAAATCTGTTCATTATGTGCAGCAGGGAGCAGGACAAAGTGGAAATCAGATGAGTCATGAATTGCTGAGGAACCTCACACCAGAACAACATTAGAAGCTGCTGAGAATTCTTGACAGTGAGGACACAATAGGGAACACTTTTAATGCAGTCGCAAACATGGAAGGTATGTCTGCATTGAACACAGACAAGATAATAAGATGGATTATGGACACAGGTGCCACAATCACATGACTAACAACCAGAAATTACTGAACATTAAGAATTTTTAGGGAATGCGAGGTAAAGTACATATGCCAACAAGAGAATCAGCTAACATCACATATGTTGGAGATTATCATTTAGGAGGAGGTGATGTGCTTAAGGGTGTATTATGCATACCTACATTCAAATTCAACCTCATGTCTGTTTCTAAAGTAACCAAGGAACTACATTGCAATGTTATATTCTTCCCTAAATACTGTGTGTTTCAGGATCTCTCGTCTGGGAAGGTGAGAGCGATTGGTAAGGAGGAATGAAGACTGTATGTGTTGGGCATTGATGCAAAGAATAATAAAGAAGATGTGATCAGGGCTATGGCAGCAGGTAATGCAGAAGGTAATAAAATAGATGGGGTAAGAGCTATGGATACTTCACAGCAAGTTGATGTTGCTACTTGAAATCTTAGGATGTGCCATGTTCCCATAGGTTTGTTGAAGAAAATGTCATGTTTTAGTAACAATGATTCTTTTACATTGAGCAATTGTGAAATATGTCCATTAGCTAGGCAAGTTAGAGTACAATTCCTTGTTAGTATAAGAAGAAAATCAGCACCTTTTCAACTTCGACATATGGATGTATGGGGTCCTTATAAAGTTGAAACTTTCAATGGAATGAGATATTTTCTAATTGTTGTGGATGACTATTCAAGATGGATTTGGATATTCTTTTTGAGATTAAAATCTGATGTCATAACTGTGTTGAAAAATTTCTTCATAGAAGTGAAAACTCAATTTGATATGGTAATAAAGGGTGTAAGGTTAGATAATGGATCAGAGTTTTTCAACTCCAATTGTAATCAGATGTTTCAGAGTTACGGTGTAATACATGAGAGTTATTGTCCATATACACCCCAAAAACATGGTGTTGTGGAAAGGAAACATAGGCATCTGTTGGAAACAACAATGACTGTGAAGATTCAGGAAAATTTACCAGACAGATTCTGGGAATTCTGTATAGAGAATGCAGCATATGTTATAAATAGAATACCCTATACTATTTTGACAAACAAATCCCCATATGAGATGTTGTATAAGAAGACTCTTTCACTTTCTCATTTGAGAGTGATATGATGTTTGTGCTTTGCAACAAGGTTGCCTAGGTTGGACAAATTCAGTCCTAGGGCAGTGAGAGCTGTAATGTTGGGATATATGAGTTCACAAAAGGGTTATAAATTGTATGATATGGATAATAGAGTGTTCTTCATGAGTAGGGATGTGGTGTTTGTGGAATCAGTTTTTTCTTTTCAAAATGACATAGAAGACAGGTTTCATGACAACGCATGAACACTTCAGCTTTGAGGATCTTCTAATGTCACAACATCATGGAAACCTGGATAATATACATGCATTACAGAATTCAGATGACACATAGATGGGGGGAAGTGGACATGAAAAGCTGAGTGAGGATGAGCAGCAAATGGAAGTGGAAACAGATGAGAATCCACCTGTGGAAGCAGTCAAAAAATCCAACAGGCAATGTAAACCACCTATTTGGCATAAGGATTATGTCACTAATAATGGTTCTTTTAGGTGTTTATATTCCATTTTTGATGGGGTGGACTACTCAGGTTTGTCATCTCAGTATCAGAAATTTGTTGGATAGATTTCAAAGGAGATTGAGCCACATGATTATTCAGAAGCATCCAGTGACAAGAGATGGATAGAAGCAATGAAGGTTGAGATTCAAACACTGGAAGATAACAAGACATGGGAGATGGTAGATCTGCCTAAAGGAAAGAAAGCTATAGGATGTAGATCGGTGTATAAGGTGAAATACACAATATTAGGGGATATTGAAAGGTTCAAGGCTAGGTTGGTGGCCAAGGGATATAACCAAAATGAAGGACTTGACTATCAGGAAACATTTTCTCCTGTGGTTAAGATGACAACTGTGAGGGTTGTTATAGCCACTGCAGCAGCTAAACAATGGAGACTATTCCAAATGGATGTATATAATGCATTATTACAAGGAGATTTGTATGATGAAGTATACATGACACCACCAGAAGGTTTTCAGACTGGAGGACGGAAGAAGTGTAGATTGTTAAAATCTCTGTATGGTTTAATACAAGCTTCGAGGCAATGGAACATCAAGCTTACAACAACATTACTGGGAGCTGGATTCACCCAGAGCCACAAAGATTACTCTTTGTTTATCAAACAAATGGAGGGAAGAATGGTGGTTACACTTATGTATGTTGATGACTTACTCATCACAGGGGATGATGCAAAACTGATTCAGGACACCAAGGATACACTGCAGACAACTTTTAAGATCAAAGACTTGGGAGAACTTAAATATTTCCTTAGAATTGAGTTTGCCAGAAATTCATATGGGATTGTTATGCATCAAAGAAAATACGCTTTGGAACTGATATCGGATATGGGGTTGTCTGGGTCGAAGTGTGCTTCCTCACCAATGGAAGTCAACCAGAAGCTGACTACTGTTACTTATGATACACATATTCAAACGGAGAAGGATGCAGTTGATGATGGAGTTGATGTTACTGATCAGATCTTGGAAGAGCCTGGAGTATACAGAAGGTTGATAGGAATGCTATTGTATCTCACAAACACAAGACCAGATATAGCCTTTGATATTCAATGACTCATCCAGTTCATGAAGGAACCTAAAACTTCACACCTTGAAGCAGGAATGCGACTAGTCAAGTACATAAAGGAAGCACCAGGTTCTGGTATTTTCAAGTCCAGTAAAAGTAGCACTACACTACAAGTTTTCTGTGATGCAGACTGGGGATCGTGTGTTAATACTAGGAGGTCGATCACTGGTTACTTGGTAATGTTTGGCCATTCCCCTATAGCATGGAAATCGAAGAAGCATGTGACAGTGTCGAGGAGTTCTACAGAAGCAGAATACCGAGCCATGACAGCTTTAGTTTCTGAAGTCGTTTGGCAGACTGGATTATATGAAGAACTGGGACTACATATTCAGTTGCCTGTAGCAGTTTTCACGGATAGCAAATCAACACTTCAAATTGCAGCCAATCCAGGTTTTCACGAAAGGACGAAACACATCGATATTGATTGTCACTTTATACGAGAGTGAATTCAAAGGGGCCTGATTCAGCCTGTTTATATGCCATCAGCTGTACATCCGGTTGATGTCCTCACCAAAGCTCTTGCAGGACCTCAACATGTTAGAATTGCATCCAAACTAGGATTGAAAAATATTTTCATATCTCCTAGCTTGAGCTGTGTACAGTGGAGTATAGTACATAGTATAATATCTAATATAATATCTAGATATAATGTAATTAATTAGTGGTTAATTAGTTACTAAGCCTAGTAGTATAAATAGTCCTAGATAATTTGTTTAAAGACTTCATTTCCTTCTGTAACTGACTTTCATTTTCTCAATGAAATAGTTCATGTTATCGATTTCTTCTTTTTCTTCAATCTTGGTAACACTAACACTGCTGTGAATCTGGTACTCTACCAGAGATCTTTAAAATTAGATTCTGACTTAAACGGATGCTATCACTAGCTAATGGGGTCTGTAGAGTGGTTTTGGTTTAATTAAATTTAACTTACATAAAATATGTGGTTAATTTTTATTGAACTGATAGATTGAGTTTATAAGATCCTTTTTCTATCCATTTTTCATAAGGTCTACTATTAATTTGGGTCATTCCTTTAAGTTGTTTAAATAAGTTTGGGCAAAGATTGTTATATTTCTACTGCCCCTTTAACAAATTAAGTTAATGGGCAAGTTGGAGTCTTTTCATTCATACAATATATATAGTGTTACACCACGTAATTTCAGTACATGTTTATAAGAACGTACGTAAAAATTAAAAAACGTTAAGGTTTGAGACTAGTAAAAATTTATCAGAATTATGGAATTGTCGGGAAATGAAATATTGCGACGAATGGGAGGGTGACACGTGTCACCCCCTTAGATGCTCTTGGATGTTTAGACCAAGGATAGAATGGTCAATTGACAAAGACAAAGATGATCAAGTCTTGCAAAGCCCAAGCTTGACATTATTGACTAAGTCAAAGAGCCCACTTGGCTTGATATTTAAATCCCATTCATCCAAGCCACACATTTGTTCTAATCTAGACCCTCCATGATGTTATATAACCACACTAGTAGCAAGACAAGCTTCCCACACTTAGAAAAAATTTCAAGAAAAACTTGTGCAAGCCTTGAAGCTCTCGGGTTTGCCCTTCTTTACAAGACAAAAATTTTCGTTTGTTGTCCACAATTCACAATACTTTAAACCAAGGTTCCTAAGGGTATTGTAAGGATATCTCAATAGAAAGATCCCGAAAAACGACGTTTTTACGTTAGTCGCAAGGCGAAAACCTAAGGTGTTCTTCAACTTTGAAGTTGAAACTTGAAGAGGAGTTCTTCACAAGCTTCTAAGGGTTACTTGGAGTGGATTGGAACGTCGAAAAGAGGAGCTAAAGTTGCTACGGATCGACTTTAGGTTTTGGATCGTATTTGAGCTTAAAAGAGGTACTAATCCCCGTCTTGCTATTATAATTCAAGATTTCATGTTGTATAGTTGATAGATGAGCATGTGATATTAGAATGAAGATTTATAAGTGTTATGGATATTGGAACCACTAATCCGAAACTAGGATGTTTAGCCTTTGAGATTGAAATTCAATTTGGTTATTAGTTTAGTCGTCGCATGTTATTTAAGGAAAGGACTATAGTCGTTATAATTGATCATGACTTATATTACATGTTGGAATAACGAATTGGATTAGAAAGGGAATTGGAAAGAAATAGATGTTGTTGTTGTCCTTGATATTCCCGAAAATTGCCTAAAGTTATTGGATGGTTTTATATTAATTGTGGGGCAGAATTTTACACGTCCTGTTGAGGCATGTAATCCCATTTGAATTGTTGATTTGTTGCGCCTTAAATGTGGCATGTTGGTTATAGAATTCGGGCCTTGAAAAGGTGGAAAAGTATGTAGAAACAAAGGAAGTGCTGTCCGATTTTCCGTAGAATTTGATGACCTTACACTTAGAATGTTCTACGTTTGAAGCTAGAGGTTGATAGACGTATTATGGACATTATAGGTTGAAGTACTACGTATAGCGTATTCTACTTGAAGGGTGGAAAAGCTAGCAAGGTTATAGTACTTTGGAGCATTTTGCTACTTGTCGATAATCGTCGCGAGGTATGTGAACATCTTCCTTCTTTTGGCATGATTCTATGTATGAAATATACATGTGGTGTTATTTCATGATTCCTTATACTCTTAGAAGTTAAGAGGTACATATGTTGATTTACTCTATGTAAAAGTTATGTCTAAGTTATCCTAAGTTCTTACCAAGTCTTATGGGGGATGTTGGTAAGAGTCGTTAGGAAGTATTTGGAGTCGAGTTGACTTTGCTAATTTACTGCACGAATCAGAATAAGTATCGAACAAGCCATTACAGCGTTAATAAAAGAAAATGTATCGACAATCAATTATATTAAAATGAGTAGAATTCTCCATCTGCATGGAAACTAAGATAAGACAAAATTGTATTACATTTTCTAGATCATGGCTGCTTTAATAAGATTGTTATAAACAAGTATAACATATTCACAACGCATAAAAGTATATGTTACTTAATTTAAAGAGTTTACGTTATGAAGTTTTAAGACTATGAACCTTGAATTCTCAAAAAGTTAAAGAGACTTGATATTCTAAGTTAAGAAACTTGATTTCTTAAAGTTAAGAGACTTGAAGTATTTTGAAAGCTGTGTAACTTGATTTGAAAGTATACGTCTCTTGGTTATAAAAAGAATGAATTTGTCTAAGACATAAAGAGTTATAACGGCTTTATGGGAAGTTGGTTATAACAACTTTATGGAAGGTTAAAAGAATGGTTTTCTCTAGTAATGTAAACAAAGAAATGACTTGAAATAAAGAAGGACAATTTGATTTAAAGGTATCAATTGCTTAAAGTTTTAAAGTAAGGGTCACTTGATTTAGAAGCCTAGAAATGTATTTCTAAAAGTGTAGTGACTTGTTTGAAATGTAGACATGCCTTGATACTACGGGTGCTAGTATCTTGGGGTTTTATATGAAAATGAGTCTTTTGAAAAGAATGGAAGCACGTAGTACTTTTGGGTTTAATTTTCCCTAATGTAAAAAAAGAAATAAAAGTGTCTTAAGTTCTCTAAAGTGAAAGGTTGTTATAATAGCTTTATGATGAGTTGTTATATTGACTTAAGAAGAAGTGAAAAGATGATTTAAAATGTTATGTAAAGAGACTTGATCGCGTCCCAGGAATGGGTCGGGCAGTATACCTTATGGGCAGATTTATATGACTTTATCACGTCCCGGGAATGGGCCGGGCAGTATACCTTTATGGGCAGACTTATACGACTTTATCGCGTCGAGAATGGGCGGGCGTATACCTTTAAGGGCAGACTTATAAGACTTTATCGCGTCGAGGAATGGCCGGCAAGATACCTTTATGGGCGGACTTATATGACTTTATCGCGTCGAGAATGGGCGGGCAATATACCTTACGCGGACTTATATAACTTTATCGCGTCGGGAATGGGCCGGCGATATCTGGTTATGGGCAGACTTACATGACTTTATCGTGTCCCAGAATGGGCCGGGCAGCATACCTTCGTAGGAAGATTTTTATGAATTCGCCGTGTCCCGCAAATGGGCCGGGTTACATTATCACGTATGGATAATCAAAGTGAACTCCAAAATGAGGTGTCCCTCCATAAAGGGCCGGATTATGTTATGCAAGATACGTAAGTTATATGTTTATGAACTTGATGATTTTTCCTAAGTATGTACGTAATAATTTGACTATAACTTTTATTAAAAAATGAGAAAATATAATAAAGTACGATTAAGTTCACGAGATGGTAATGACACGGTAGGATCTGGTATTCACCCTTTTTATACTTGCCCCTGTCATTCTTTTGTACAGTTATGATTTGTTTACTGTACCTTATTTCTGTTCCATACTCGGTACCTATTATCTTGACCCGCCGAAGTGCGTTAATGCCGTAGGTATTAGGTCCACAGGTTGGTGATCCGTGCTCTTAGGATCTGTGTTCAGTTTTTGGGAAGAAGCTCCCTTAACTCCGGAGGCTTATATTTTGGGTACGGTTTACCTTATGTTGTAGATTTATGTACATTCGGGGTATGGCGGCCACTGTCCACAGTTGAAATTCTTAGAGGTCTGTAGTCATATCTTGTGGGTCGGTTTGTAAAGAAGAAAGATGTAACTGTGATTGGTTATGTTTATGTATATGCGTCCAGGGAGGTAGCCTTATCAGCTAACCTGTTGTTTATTTCTTGTTGATTTATTTTATAAGTTTCATGTATATTCCGCTGATTATCTCTGATGTATACCTGTAACGGTGCCCAGGTAGGGCACCAGTCGCGGGCCCCGGGGTCGGGTCGTGACATATAGTTGTTTATAAGTATAAATCATAATTGTATGAGGATATCTAATTTTTATAATTACATCAAAATCCTTATTAAAGAGTATATGGAGAATATTAATATATTCTCTATCACACCACCTCAGTCGGAGCGGGAGAAGGTCGGACGCTGAGACTCGATCTGAAGTCAAGAAACAACTGTCGAGGAAGTCCCTTAGTAAATATATATGTGTACTGATATGAAAAAGGAACATGTAACACCCTAAGACAACCTTCTCACAAATAAAATGAATATACATCTCAATATGTTTGGTTCGCTGATGCTGGATCGAGTTATGAGACAAGTAAACAATAGATATGTTATCATAATAGATAATAGACACATTATGTAAGGGACAGTGAAGCTCTAGAAGAAGGTTTCTGAGCCAACAGATCTCGGCAATAATGTTCGCAACGCCTCTATATTCTACTTCTGCACTTGAACGGGAAAGCGTGGCTTGCCGTTTGGCAGACCAACGAGATGAGATTATCACCTAAAAATACACAGTAATCGGAAGTAGATCGACGTGTGTCTGGACAACCGCCCCAATTGACGTCCGTATATGATATCAGCCTGGTCAGTGCATATGGATAAAGATTTAATTCGTAGTCAAGAGTACCCTTAACGTACTGAATAACACGTTTAATTGTGGTAAAGTGAGACTCCCTGGGAGCATGCATGAACAAAACACATGTTGAAGGCATAGACAATATCGGGCCTAGTGAAAGTAAGATACCGAAGTGCACCAACAAGACTCCTATAAAGAGAAGGATCGAGCACAAGATCCCCATTATCGGCACTGAGTTTCGACTTCGAGTCGACTAGAGTGGGCATGATCTTGCAGTTTGTCATGTTTATGCATGTTTAAGTATAGTAATTGTTAATGAAAGTCCTAAAGGAATAAGGGTGTAGAAGGATGTTAAAAGACCTCACATTTTATCCTTTTTATTGTTGGATTGTGGACTGTTTTTATGGACTGTTTTAACGTGGAATAAGAGGCTGATTTACGTGAGAAATAGGTGAGTGAATCACCTTGGTTATTGTTTTGGTTATGCCCTTAATTGGTTCTTGGTTATTGAAGTTATTGGCCTTATTTGTAAGGTGGAAACGTACGTATAAATAGGGGAAGTGCTGCCCGAATTTTTTTGTGAAAGGAGATTCATTATGTGGTATAAGTGTAAACTATTATCATGAAGTTGATAGCCGTGTTGTTGTCATTATAGGTTGAAGTACCTATTTGAGACATATTCTACTTGTCGTGTTGGTTAGTCGTCAATAAGGTATGTGAACTCTCCCTTTCTTTCTTGAGCATGAACTTTATAAAATGAGTGTACGGGGGACGTATGTGTTTTAAATGTAATCTAGATTTCATGTGGTACATGAGGTGGTAGTGACTTGATTTTAAAACTATACTTGACTTGTTTTTTTTTAAGTGTAAGTAACTTGATTTTAAAAAGTGAAAGTGTTTTGATGCTACAAGTGTTAGTGTCTTGGGGTTTTATAAATGAAAGGATGTACGGTGGACGTACATGGTGCTATTGGGTTCAAGTCCCTAATATTACATGATATGATTCTTTTTATAAAAAAGATGTACGACGGACGTACATGGTTTTATTGGATCTTAATTCTAAAA
Organism: Przewalskia tangutica; assembly: GCA_029844215.1. Taxonomy (NCBI): domain Eukaryota; kingdom Viridiplantae; phylum Streptophyta; class Magnoliopsida; order Solanales; family Solanaceae; genus Przewalskia; species Przewalskia tangutica. Next base: position 65,065,732 of record CM056737.1, read on the forward strand.
AGGAAGACATGGTATTGCCTTGGTTTTTCTAAAAAATAAGGCATGGTATTGCCTTGGTTATTCTAAAAAGGAAAGCATGATATTGCCTTGGTTTTTCTAAAAAGGAAGGCATGGTATTGCCTTGGTTTTTCTTAAAAGAAAGGCATGGTATTGCCTTAGTTATTTTAAAAAGGAAGACATGATATTGCCTTGGTTTTTCTAAAAAGGAATGCATGGTATTGCCTTGGTGTTTCTAAAAGAAAAGGCATGATAGTGCCTTGGGTTTTCTAAAAAGAAATGTATGATAGTACTTTGGTTCTCCTAAAATGAAGGTTCTTTTTAATGATTGGTACGTGACATGGTAATGCCATGGGATTTTTCTAAAATGATAGTTCATTTTTATTTGTTCTAATGAGAGTCAACGATTATTTAACTTGCATATGGTTGCTCAAGATAGCTATTCGTGCAAGTGTTATATTTCCACTTCAATGCAGCCCTCACTAGAGGGTCGACAACTTTATATATATGTTCCATGGACATGCTTCCATGATGCGGGTATCGAGTATAGATACTAATGGCGGGTTGTTGTCCTTGATATTGCCGAAAATTGCCTAAAGTTATTGGATGGTTTTATATTAATTGTGGGGCAGAATTTTACACGTCATGTTGAGGCATGTAATCCCCTTTGAATTATTGATTTGTTGCGCCTTAAATGTGGCATGTTGGTTATAGAATTCGGGCCTTGAAAAAGGTGGAAAAGTATGTAGAAACAAAGGAAGTGCTGTCCGATTTTCCGTAGAATTTGATGACCTTACACTTAGAATGTTCTACGTTTGAAGCTAGAGGTTGATAGACGTATTATGGCCATTATAGGTTGAAGTACTACGTATAGCGTATTCTACTTGAAGGGTGGAAAAACTAGCAAGGTTATAGTACTTTGGAGCATTTTGCTACTTGTCGATAATCGTCGCGAGGTATGTGAACCTCTTCCTTCTTTTGGCATGATTCTATGTATGAAATATACATGTGGTGTTATTTCATGATTCCTTATACTCTTAGAAGTTAAGACGTACGTATGTTGATTTACTCTATGTAAAAGTTATGTCTAAGTTATCCTAAGTTCTTACCAAGTCTTATGGGGGATGTTGGTAAGAGTCGTTAGGAAGTATTTGGAGTCGAGTTGACTTTGCTAATTTCTTTCGAATCGAATAAGTATCGAACAAGCCATTCTGGCGTTAATAAAAGAAAATGTATCGACAATCAATTATATTAAAATGAGTAGAATTCTCCATCTGCATAGAAACTAAGATAAGACAAAATTGTATTACATTTTCTAGATCATGGCTGCTTTAATAAGATTGTTATAAACAAGTATAACATATTCACAACGCATAAAAGTATATGTTACTTAATTTAAAGAGTTTACGTTATGAAGTTTTAAGACTATGAACCTTGAATTCTCAAAAAGTTAAAGAGACTTGATATTCTAAGTTAAGAAACGTGATTTCTTAAAGTTAAGAGACTTGAAGTATTTTGAAAGCTATGTAACTTGATTTGAAAGTATACGTCTCTTGGTTATAAAAAGAATGAATTTGTCTAAGACATAAAGAGTTATAACGGTTTTATGGGAAGTTGGTTATAACAACTTTATGGAAGGTTAAAAGAATGAGTTTCTCTAGTAATGTAAACAAAGAAATGACTTGAAATAAAGAAGGGCAATTTGATTTAAAGGTATCAATTGCTTAAAGTTTTAAAGTAAGGGTCACTTGATTTAGAAGCCTAGAAATGTATTTCTAAAAGTGTAGTGACTTGTTTGAAATGTAGACATGCCTTGATACTACGGGTGCTAGTATCTTGGGGTTTTATATGAAAATGAGTCTTTTGAAAAGAATGGAAGCACGTAGTACTTTTGGGTTTAATTTTCCCTAATGTAAAAAAAGAAATAAAAGTGTCTTAAGTTCTCTAAAGTGAAAGGTTGTTATAATAGTTTTATGAGGAGTTGTTATAACGACTTAAGAAGAAGTGAAAAGATGATTTAAAATGTTATGTAAAGAGACTTGATCGCGTCCCAGGAATGGGTCGGGCAGTATACCTTATGGGCAGATTTATATGACTTTATCACGTCCCGGGAATGGGCCGGGCAGTATACCTTTATGGGCAGACTTATACGACTTTATCGCGTCCCAGGAATGGGCCGGGCAGTATACCTTTATGGGCAGACTTATACGACTTTATCGCGTCCCAGGAATGGGCCGGGCAGTATACCTTTACGGGCAGACTTATATGACTTTATCGCGTCCCAGGAATGGGTCGGGCAGTATACCTTTACGGGCAGACTTATATAACTTTATCGCGTCCCAGGAATGGGCCGGGCAGTATACCGTTATGGGCAGACTTACATGACTTTATCGCGTCCCAGAATGGGTCGGGCAACATACCTTCGTAGGAAGATTTTTATGAATTCGCTGTGTCCCGCAAATGGGTCGGGTTATATTATCACGTATGGATAATCAAAGTGAACTCCAAAATGAGGCGTCCCTCCATAAAGGGCCGGATTATGTTATGCAAGATACGTAAGTTATATGTTTATGAACTTGATGATTTTTCCTAAGTATGTACGTAATAATTTGACTATAACTTTTATTAAAAAATGAGAAAAGATAATAAAGTACGATTAAGTTCACGAGATGGTAATGACACGGTAGGATCTGGTATTCACCCTTTTTATACTTGCCCCTGTCATTCTTTTGTACAGTTATGATTTGTTTACTGTACCTTATTTCTATTCCATACTCATTTTTGTTATGCCGACCCGCCGAGGCTGCGTTAAATGCCGCAGTATTAGGTACACGAGTTGGTGATCACGCTCTTAGGATCTCTGTTGATTTTGGGAAGAAGCTCCTTCACTCGGAGGCTTATATTTTGGATGCGGTTTCCACGATGTTGTAGATTTATGTACATTCGGGGTATGGCGAGGCCTGTCCATGTGATTGAAATTCTTAAGTGCTGTAGTATCTTGTGGGTCGGTTTGTAAAGAAGAAGGATGTAACTGTGTTTGGTTATGTTTATGTATATGCATCCAGGGAGGTAGCCTTATCAGCTGACCTGTTGTTTATTTCTTGTTGATTTATTTTATAAGTTTCATGTATGTTCCGCTGATTATCTCTGATGTATACTGCTTGGTGCCTGGGTAGGGCACGATCATGAGCCCCGGTCGGGTCGTGACATATAGTTGTTTATAAGTATAAATCATAATTGTATGAGGATATCTAATTTTTATAATTACATCAAAATCCTTATTAAAGAGTATATGGAGAATATTAATATATTTTCTATCACACCACCTCAGTCGGAGCGGGAGAAGTCCGGACGCTGAGACTCGATCTGAAGTCAAAAAACAACTGTCGAGGAAGTCTCTTAGTAAATATATATGTGTACTGATATGAAGAAGGAACATGTAACACCCTAAGGCAACCTTCTCACAAACAAAATGAATATACATCTCAATATGTTTGGTTCGCTGATGCTGGATCGAGTTATGAGATAAGTAAACAATAGATATGTTATCATAATAGATAATAGATGCATTACGTAAGGGACAGTGAAGCTCTAGAAGAAGGTTTCTGAGCCAACATATCTCGGCAATAATGTTCGCAACGCCTCTCTATTCTACTTCTGCACTTGAACGGGAAAGCGTGGCTTGCCGTTTGGCAGACCAACGAGATGAGATTATCACCTAAAAATACACAGTAATCGGAAGTAGATCGACGTGTGTCTGGACAACCGCCCCAAATGACGTCCGTATATGATATCAGCCTGGTCAGTGCATTTGGATAAAGATGTAATTCGTAGTCAAGAGTACCTTTAACGTACCGAATAATACGTTTAATTGTGGTAAAGTGAGGCTCCCTGGGAGCATGCATGAACAAAACACATGTTGAAGGCATAGACAATATCGGGCCTAGTGAAAGTAAGATACTGAAGTGCACCAACAAGACTCCTATAAAGGGAAGGATCGAGCACAGGATCCCCATTATCGGCACTGAGTTTCGACTTCGAGTCGACTAGAGTGGGCATGATCTTGCAGTTTGTCATTTTAGCCCTGTAAAAAATTTCTTCGGCATACTTACCCTGGCACATGAGCATTGCATTTTCGGGTCTGGTCACTGAAATCCCCAAAAAATAACTCAAATTATCCAAGTTTATCATAGAAAATTCAGATTTGAGCAAGTAATGATTTCGTGTTTCAGCACATCAAATGAGGCAGTCAGAACAATATCATCCACATAGAGCAAAAGATATGCAGTGTCTCTACCTCGATGAAAAATAAAAAGAGAATTATTACTTTTGTTGCACACGAATTCAATCTGCATGATGTATGTGGCAAAACGCTCATACCAATTCCTAGGGGCTTGTTTTAAGCCATAAGGGGACTTTCAAAGACGACAGGCATACTGAGGAGCATATGGATGCACAAAGCCAGACATTTGATTCATATATATGGTTTCTTTCAAATCCTTATGTAAGAACACATTTTTCACAACTGGACTGAAGGTCTCACCACAATCAACTCCTTCTTGTTGTCTCGTGCCATTTGCCACAAGTGTGGCCTTATGGCGTTCAAACTCAAAACTATCTTATATTTGTGACGATATAACCACATGCAACGAATCACATTCACCCCTCTGGTCTCAGGACAAGATCCCAAGTGCGCTGTGAAGTGAGCGCATTAAATTTCTCATGCATGATCGCATTCCAATTCGGGTCAAGCTTGACTAATTTTGAATTTTTAGGTATATGTGAGATAGTCTGAGTTGATATATTAAAGTGTAATTTTGGTTTGAAAATCCCGTGCTGTGCACGGGTTTCCATACGGTGAATCGGAAATGGGACAATTTGGGTGACAGGCAGTGGGGTAATTATGGGCAGTGGGTTGGTGTGGGATGTGGTATTTTCCGACACCGAAATAGTGGCAGGAGGGTAGGGCAGTGGGCTCGGTGACGGGATTGATGCGGCTGAGACGGGAGCAATGGATCGACTGTTGGTCAATGATATGGGGGTAGTCGACGGGGGCTAGGGCAGTGATGGGAGGGGATGTGTGCCATGATGTATTGTGGTTCTAATGGTGGGGGGAAATGTATGAATCATCAAGGAAGCCGTAATCAGTGACTTGAAATTTTTGGATGTTTGCAAATGGAAAAACGTTCTCGACGAATGTGACTTGGTGAGAGACTTGAATTTTATTTGTGGATAAGTCATAGCATAAGTACCCCTATTTATGGATAAGTCATAGCTAATTTGTGAGGGGACGTGGAGGCGAGATACATGTAGCATAGATAATTAAAAATCCGAAGGTGATTATAAGAGGGTATCCGACGGAAGAGATTTTCGATTGGAGTTTTATTTTGAAGAGTTCGTGTTGGTAATATATTAAGAAGGTATGCCGCCATATGCAAGGCGTATACCCAAAAAGAAGGGGGAAACATGGAAGAGCATAGTGCGGATCTTATTATTGATGGTGCGTAGGATTCTTTCGGCTTTACCATTTTGAGGTGAGGTATGGGGACAAGAGAAGAGAAACACCATGCCATTATCCGCACAAAATTTATGAAAAAGGAAATTTTCAAACTCACGACCGTTGTCATATTGAAATATTTTGAGGTTTTTCTCAAATTGGGTTTTAACATATGAAATTCAAGAAAGATTTGGTAAACTTGGGACTTATATTTTAGAGGATAAACCCAAAGAAAGTGAAATAAATCATTCAAAAACACCAAATAATATTTGTGACATAGTTTGCTAGTAATTAGAGAGGTTCATAAATCTGCATGAATAATATCAAAAGAGAGAATGTTACATTTTGTAATGACTGAAAAGGAAGTCTAGCATGTTTCCCTAATGGATAAGAGTAGCAATTAAGTGAATTCTATAATCACCCTTGTCTTTCTCATTGTGATTGTAAAAGGAAACTTGAATATATTGATGTTGATTCTCCAAATCTAGCATCTTATTGAAACATTTATTAGGAATACTATTTACTTAATCAACATGTAATTTAAGTCTTACAAGACCATGGTTCCAACTTCTAAATCCAACATATGCAAATGCTCTCCTTGCATTATCATGACTTCCAAATTCATTTTTGAACAAATAACAACACAAATAAAATGCAGCATCATGTTTATATTATATTCCAACCACTCAGAACATAGAGGCTTATACCACTCAGGATTAAATTGACACATCTTGTCCCCAAATTTAGTTTTATCACATTCTTTCGATTTCGATTGATAAGGTCCCATCTACATATAATACCTACTCACATTATCTCGAATATTAGGACTATACTGAGAAATGAGTCTTCTTTCTTTGGGATCATGTTCAAGAGGTCCCAACTCTAAGAATGATCAACATTTGAAGGACGAAGTGAAATTGTCTTCTCTTTGAATTTCCGAAGCTATATGCAAACTAACGGATGAACGACTACTAGAACTTGATTGTCCGATGTACGACTTAGTCACGTATTTATCCATTTTGATTCCTAGAAATTTAAATAACTATTCAACTTTATCACAAATTTATCACTTGAGAATTCATAATAAAATAGGGGAATCACACCCCTTTCACATTAAATATATAAGGGAATCAAACCCTTGAAAATTCATACCAAAAGAGATGAATCACACCCCTTTCGCATTAAAAAGATAAGGGAATCACGCACCTCCAAATTTATAATAAAATAGAAAAATCACACCTCTTTTACATTTAAAAAAATAAGAGAATCACACGCTTCCAAATTTATAATAAAATAGAGGATTCACACCACCTTCACATTCAAAATTAAGGGAATCACACCCTTTCAAATTTATAATAAAATAGAGGAATCACACCCTTTCAAAATTTTAATAAAATAGAGAAATCACACCCCTTTTGTATTAAAAAATAAGGGAATCACACCCTTTCAAAATTATAATAAAATAGAGAAATCACACCCCTTTCGCATTAAAAAACAAGGGAATCACACCCTTTCAAATTTATAATAAAATAGAGAATTCACACCCCTTTCACATTCAAAATTAAGGGAATCACGCCCTTTTAGATTTATAATAAAATAGAGGAATCGCACCCATTCCACATTAAAAAATAAGAGAATCACACTCTTCCAAATTTATAATAAAATAGAGTATTCACACCCCTTTCGCATTCAAAAATTAGGGAATTACACCCTTTCAAATTTATAATAAAATAGAGAAATTGCACCTCTTTCACATTCAAAAATAAAGAAATCACACCCTTCCAAATTTATAATAAAATAGAGGAATTACACCCCTTTCGCATTAAAAATAAGGGAATCACACCCTTCCAAATTTATAATAAAATAGAGGATTCACACCCCTTTCACATTAAAAAATAAGGGAATAACACCCTTTCAAATTTATAATAAAATAGAGGATTCACACACCTTTCACATTCAAAAATAAGGAAATCACACCCTTCCAAATTTATAATAAAATAGAGGAATCATACCCCTTTCACAATAAAAAATAAGGGAATCACACCTTTCCAAATTTATAATAAAATAAAGGAATCATACCCCTTGCATAAAAAAATAAGGGAATCACACCCTTTCAAAGTTATAACAAAATAGAGAAATCACACCCCTTTCCTTTCACATTAAAAAAAAATAAGGGAATCACACCCTTCCAAATTTATAATAAAATAGAGAATTTACGGCCCTTTCACATTCAAAAATAAGGGAATCACACCCTTTCAAATTTAAAATAAAATAGAGGAATCACACCCCTTTCGCATTAAAAATAAGGGAATCACACTCTTCTAAATTTATAATAAAATAGTGGAATCACGCCCCTTTCACATTAAAAAAAAAAGAAGAAATCACACCCTTCCAAAATTATAATAAAATAGAGTATTCACACCCCTTTCGCATTCAAAAATTAGGGAATCACACCCTTTCAAATTTATAATAAAATAGAGAAATCGCACCCTTTTCACATTAAAAATAAGGAAAAAATACACTTCCAAATTTATAATAAAATAGAGAAATCACACCCCTTTCACATTCAAAATAATGGAATCACACCCTTCCAAATTTACAATAAAATAGAAAAATCACACCACTTTCGCATTAAAAAATATAGAGAAATGTGTATTACCGTCTACCGAGCTCAAAATTTAGTGCAAATACGATTCCAAAGGTCCAAAACTTCACGATCGCAGTGCAAATGGTACTTCCTCTTCGAAATAAAATGATGACTCCAACCTGAAAATGAAAATTTCTCAAATTTATTTAAACCCATAAAGCCAAAAATTCAAAAACTCAAAATAACCAAGAAATTACCAAAACTCAAAAAAGCCCAGAAGCTCTCAAAAGTCAAAATCCACAAACCCCAAAATTTAGAAACTCAAAAGAACCAACAAAATTCAGAAATAGAAATTCAAAAACAATATATATATATATCTTTTGAACAAGTATATATATTGTTCTATCTATATATTGTATATTGTATACTATATATGTTATTGTAGAGTATAAATGGTTGGCACATAGAGTAATCTATTCACAGGGTATACTATATACACAAAATGTAGTCTATTTAATATACAAACTTAAACAGGTGGGTTAGTGCGTATCTGTTCAGGCGGAGGCGGACAATGAAAAGACAGAAAGGATATACTATTTCAACTATTATATCCACAAATATTTTGTTATCATCTTCCAGTTAAATTAATTTGAATATACCATATACTTTTTAGGTATATTTTCATATACTTTTCTTATACCATATATTATATATCAGGAAAATTCATGTACTTTTTTAATATTAATAAATTTTCTTTAGTCACAAAAAAATAATTGCATCAGTCATCAAGTGAACATAAAAAAGATAATAAAGAGGAGAAAACAAAAGAAAAAAAATCTTTTAAAAACTGTACATGGAATATGAAATTTGCAGCTGATTTTATTTTGTTTATTTGAAAATTATATTCTCTATTATGTCCTTTCCATATACTTTGATTTTGAAGAAAAGAGAAAGTAAAAGATGATATGCATTAATGGTAGTAACTCCTAAATATATGTGTTATTGATATTTTAGGATTGTAAAAAATTATATTTTTGTAATTAAAAACTTAATATTTTGAATAATATATTTATGTAATGTTTAGAAAGTAATTGTAATCTTTTTAATTACCATTTTAAAAAGTTGTATTTATATGATTTTCCCAAAAAAGAAAGAAACAGATTAAATTGAAATTCTTCACGGGACCTAAAACAATTCTTCTGGGCTTATTATAACTATCAAGATGGGCTTGTGGGGAAAAAGACTCATGGGTCATAATGCACGACAACAATTGGACCAACTAATGACAAACCCAGTTATTGAACTCTTACCAACTTTTGAAAAAATTGCGGCTACTGATCATTTTCCATACCTCTTCAAAATATAGCCACAGCCATAAAGATTTCAAACTCCACAGGAGAAAATTCATAATAATATACTGAAATTTCACTTCTGAAATTTAAAACTCTTTGATAGTAACTACTTTTCAACTACAGGAGGTGAAAGTGGTTATTCGTGAATTTTAACCCAATCGCCGGCTGTTTTTTCGACCAGATCCCCCTAAAAATCGTATGTGCGGATCTCCCCGTATGCGGCTCACGCCATTCGAGGTGGCCCAGTCCAGCTACATCAAGACCTGACCGGCAGGGCAACCGACCGGCGGAGTGAACTACAGGCGAAGACCTGCAAGCCGAGTGACCTATTGGCAACCGCTATCACGACTACAGGCGACAGAGTGACCGACGGACAAGCAAGAAAGAGATCAGCTACTGGACAAACGAGAGGGAGACAACTGAAATTTTTAGAGTCGAGTTTACGCTCTTTCCTCCTCTTTCGATAAGCTTTTCATAGTCGTAGTCGTACTCAAGTACCCTTGCTGGGGAATCCACTTATGAGATGGAGAAAATCTCGGGATACATATGCTCTTTTTAGGTTTAATCAGTTACACCAGCTAACATAACAACACTCTGAGCAAGCTGCGTTTTTTTTTTTTAGCAAACCCAATTTTTGTACTTATAACTTAGGTGGTGTTTGACCAAGCTCTGGAAGTGTTTCTGTTTCTCAGAAACACTTCTTTGGCCAAACACCACTTTTCCAGAAGTAGAAACATTTTTTCCAGAAGCCAAAAAGTGTTTCTAGATGGGAAGAGAAGCAGAAACACCAATTTGGTGCTTCTGGAAAAACCCTTTTTGCACATTCATTGATTTTTTTTTTGACTCATTTACCATTTTCTTTTAACAAAATTTCTTTTAATCTCATATAATAACCCCATATAAAATAGAAATTTGGAAATAGGGGTAGGGGGATGTGGGGGTAAGTTTTTTTTTTATAAAAGTAACAAAAAATATGAAATAAAAATTTGAGGATGGGTATGGCAATGGAGTGGGTTGGGTGGGCGTAGGGGGCGGGGGTAAGAAAAAAAATCATTTTTTTTATAAAAGTAACAAAAAAATATGAAATAGAAATTTGATGATGGGTAAGGCAATGGGCTGGGCTGGGTAGGGTGGAGGATAAGAAAAAATTCATATATTTTTTTATAAAAGTAACAAAAAATATGAAATAGAAATTTGAGGATGAGGTAGGGCAATGGGGTGGGGTGGGGGGTAGGGCGGGTAAGAAATTTTTTCATATTTTCAATCATTTTTTATAAAAGTAACAAAAAATATGAAATAGAAATTTGAGGATGGGGTAGGACAATGGGGTGGGGTTGGGGGAAGAAAAAAAATCATATTTTTTTATATAAAAAAAAGATGACATAAAAATTTGAGGATGAGGTGGGGGTAGGTGTGGGAAGGGCGGGGGTAGATTTGGACATATTTGAGTCATTGAATATCATATTGTCGTTACATTTCGCGCGAAAGCCGTTGCGCAACAAGCAGCGACCCCCTCCCAACGGTCTCAGGCCATGGTCTGGGTCATGACTCCATATTTAGGGAATGATTGAACTCCTTTGCTATGCCCCTCCCTCACCTCTGAAACTCGGCAAAGCTGCCTGCCTTTCTTTCAATGCTTTAAGATGGAAGTAGGTCGAGGATAGGGCTTTCTCGATCATGATCCATTGGCGAAAAGAGGAACTACAAGAAAGGAACTCGCCCTATGACACCAAGGGATAAGACCTTTATAGCCATAATTCTTCCCCCGGTTCTACCTCCCCTGTCAGCCTTGCACCTCTATTGAGTAATTCCTGAGTCTTTCGTCCCGCTCTGCAAAATTCATGGGTCGGCAGGCGGGCGAGACAGGAAGAGGTTTTTAGTTCGAGTGGAAGCAGTGAAGGAGGCGAGTTCCCTAACCTCTTAGAGTTGGTTGTCCAACAAGATTGTGAGAACCAGACACCTTTGATTAGCGAACCTGTAAAAGAAAGTAGGGTTGAGGGAGCACATACACAAAAGGAATTCCTTTCTTGTACGATACAAAATGAATTCCATCTCTTTTCTTCATTGTTTGCGAGAGTTACTCATAGGACGACCCCTTTTTTCGGAAGAAGGGTGGGATCCAGACAAAATCTATGAAACTGCGGGAATGGGCAAAAAGGACGGTTATAAGGCATCTAGAGGACCTGTTTTTGGCATTCCTCTTACTTCACGTATTGGCTCTTTTCATAGTGTAGGCTTGCTCCAACTTATCTAAACGTATGTACAATATAATATGATTTTTTGATTAAATGTTGCAATTAAATAATTTTAAATTTTTTATTAAATTGTAAATATATACTAATTTTTAGAAACATACGATAGAAAATAATATTTTAAATAGTTTTAAATCTATTAAAAAGAATATTTTAGTAAATTTGCATAAATTTGACCAAACAGGAAACTGTTTCTGTTTCTCAGAAGCACTTCTATAATTATAGGCCAAACACCCTAAATGATTCTCCAGAAACAGTTTCTGCAAAATTACTTCTGAGAAACGGAAATACTTTCCAGGCCAAACAAACCCTTAATATCTCTAAAAAAGAAATTTCTAATTCAACATCTATAAAAAAAAAATATGTCAGCAACATGTGTTGATATTTATGACTTGCAGAGAAGAAGAAATTATAGATGGCTTTGTCTAACCAAAAAGAAGAAACAAACAATCACCTGCTGCAGCAAGAAATTAAGAAGCGTGCAATCTAATGGGCCTTGAATATACAGGCCCCAGGCCCATTTTGTCTGGACATGGATAGAGTTTTGTGAATGGTTCATCTTTTTTGGCAAAAATGTACTTTGTTCTTTACTCCAAAGGAGGTATTTGATGACCCGGCCCACATGAAAAAGACTTAAGTTTTACGACCACATTTCTTTTTAGGGACAGTTAGATTCTGGATGAACTTGTGAAGTCCTTTTCTGAACCAGCATAGGTGCCATAGTGACAATTTCTTCAATCATACTCTTGCCCTTTTCAAAAAATTTAAAAATAAATAAATAAGAGGGTTGTTGACACTTGTATCTCTACGAGGTAAACTCCGATTACATCCTTCCAAGGTTTAGCAGTAGGTGATCTCTTCATATCTTCTTACGTTTTAGTGCGTAGAGTTATTTCATATTTGTGCAGCTCTGCTAATAGCTTGATAAGAGATGGCAGATACCCGTTAAAATAACTTGAAATCCGCATAAACTAGACCATACACCATAGTCATATTATATGAGTATTTATATTCCAACATCTATAAATTGATAAGTAGGGTTTTTGTCATTTGAGTTTTAGAAGGCAATTATATAATTATATATAGTAAGCTATCCCATATTTAACTAGTACAATCTTTGTTTGCAATGTCTACATGAAAACTAAGCACACAAATTTACTCGTGTTTATACCAAGTCAATAAATACATGATATGTATTTGTACATAAACTTTTAATACTTAAATCATAATTAATTAACATGCTTTTTCACCTCATTAAATCACAATGTTGGATATTGGGTCACGGGTCGCTCCATATGGGTTGACTGACCCGGTAAATAGAGATAAAGAATAAAAGAGGTTATGAGAAGTTTTATTTTTTAAATCAGATAACTCCAAAAATCGTATTACGTGGTGTTTCTTCTCCGTAACTAGGGCTGTTATCGATTCGGTATCGACATACCCAGACCGGACCGATAAGCTTACTGGTCCGGATCGAGAATCGGACCGATAAGATTTCGGTACTGAGTCGAGATCCGGGACCGGAACGAAACCTTATCAGTACAGTTCTCGGTCCGGACCAGTAAGATTTTTCCGGGTTGGGTTCCGAGCCTGGTTTTTTTTTTTTAAATTGAATTTCCAATATTGAAATTGACATTCTCGGACATATTACCACGAAATTTGAACGTTGAAATCCATTGTATATCGCGAGATATTTAATTTTGAAAAGGGAAAAAACTTAACAATTTGGGAGAAAAGTGAAACTGATTGGCAAGACGGATGTTTTTGGAGAAATTGGTGTTTCCAAACCGCCGATGGCAGTTTGATCCGGCTTCGTCTCGAAAAATATGCAAAATCAATTTTTTTTAGGTGAAACGGACGTCCGAGCGCAGGACGTCCGAGCGCAGAGTTATGACCATTTAAAGTTTCACCAATTTACAACTACTTTCTTCTCTCCCTATATTTTATGTCAATGCTTCACATTAAAACATAAAATCTACATCACATATATTCTTAAAACATGTAAAATAGTCAAACATTAGGGAATATTGCACTTAAATATAATTAGGGCTTGTTGGGGGAGGGGGCTGGCGGGGGTGAGGGTGTTACCGGATATTTTACCGGGTTACCGGACCGGCTCCTTATCGGCCCGGGTAATTTTTTGGTAATTGTATCCGGACCGTTAACTTATCGGTCCGAATTTACCGGTCCGATTCTAGAATAATTACCGGGAATATCCGGACCGCTAACATCCCTATCCGTAACTGCCGCCTCCCTTCTTAATTAGAGCAGTAAAGTCATGCAGTTTCTTCTTCTCTCAATCTCCCTAAAAACACTCATAGAAAAAACATTTACTTCGTGGAATGCTAACTTTGTTTGCTGGAGAATCGAAGTTCGACTTGTGGAAATTCTTTTGGTGTTAATTACACGACTTCCGCTGCATGTACGCAATTCGTTATTCTTGCCTCGTTATTTTTAACTATAGTATATTTACATGGTTTGGAGTTAAACGTAACATTTGATGTGAGTAAATTTTATTCTGTAAATTTTAACCTTAGATTTGAATTGTTTATAATATAAGTAAGAACCTTTTTTTGGGCTAATAGTAAGGGCCATATACGATGATGTTTATCCTTACTAACAACAATTCACTTCACTTATTGAATAAACAACAAGCAACTATCTAATATAGTCTCTGAATGACGCATTAGTGTAGTGTACTTAACAACCAACTCTCTAACGTGGTCTGTTCTCTAAATTATTACTCCGTAATACTAAATATATCTAGCACGCTATGCCACAAATGAGAACAATCCAATCCTAGCTTATAATACAGATTTTGTGATGGTTATATTGAACATTGTCTTATAAAGTCAAAGTTGAATAATTGATGACACAAACCTCTGACCTAGTCACTATCCAACAAATAGTTGCACATAGCATCATTTGCCATGTTCCATCCATAACTATGTGCACAAATGCCACCCAACTCATTCTTGATGTAACCTCATTTCCTTTCACACTTTCAGGGTAATTCTACTCTTTCAAATGTAATTAAAGCACAATCAACAACTCAACAAGTCTTTAGGGTTGTAAAGAAACAGAGTCCAACTAAATCTAAATTGTGCCAAAATAAGTCCCCAATCCTACCTCTATTCAGTCCCGATATAGGTTAAAAAATGTTAAGTGATTTCTTCTTATCCAATTAAGCTTTGTGAAAAAGTTATCTGGTGTATGTGCTCGACGTGATAGTCAAGATATGTACAAACAGATCCAAACATCATGTCATAATATATATATATATATATATATATGCACATTATTTGGTGATTGTTTTATGTCATGTTGCTTGAATTCTCCAAAAATATTGTCGCACCCGGTATCGAAATCTAAAATAATGTACTACTTTTGAAGTATCCAACACGCATTCGTTATCATTTTTAGGAGTCCAAACCACGTAGGTTTTATGGGGAGAAATAGTGGTACATGACATAATTTAATGGCAATTGGGATTCTAGTGTCCATATTTGTCTTTTGTAGGCATTATGGGAAGATCCAGCTGAATAACAACACCAACAACATATCCAGTGAAATCCACAACGTGAAGTTTGGGGAGGGTAGAGTGTACGCAAATTTTACCTCTACCTTGGTAGATAGAACGGTTGTTTTCGAGAGACCATCGGCTCAAGACAGAGCAAAAACACAAACAAAGCAAAAGCAAAGCAAAAGAAACGGTCAAATCCGATCAAAAAAATTTAAAGCATTATGAAAATGTTGGTATCAAAAGTGAATAAGTCATGATAACACATTCTAGAAAAGTAAGCAGTAACTAACGCAGGTAATAAGCTAAACAAAGTACACTAAAGGATACAAAGCAACAGAAATCAAACTATATGAGACTATAAAACAATAATGAGTCTATTAGTATGATAGGCTAGACGGGCCTACAATAATAACACTACAACTACCAGTTTGCAAGCGTAAGTAGGACTACGCTCGATTACCTACTACCCTTCTACCCTAATTCGTGTCCTCCACAACCCTCTATCTAAGATCATGTCCTCAGTATGTTGCACCTGTGTCATATCCCGTCTAATCACCTCTCCCCAATACTTCTTCAGCCTACCTCTACCCCTCCTGGACACGTCCATAAACAACCTCTCACGCCTCCGCACTAGGGCATTTATGTCCCTCCTCTACACATGCCCGAACCATCTCAACCTCGCTTCCCGCATCTTATCCTCCACTGAGGTCACTCACACTCTGTCCCGGATATCTTCATTTCTAATCATATCCCTCCTTGTATGCCCACACATCCATCTCAGCATCCTCATCTCCGCAACTTTCATCTTATGGATGTGCGAAGTCTTGACTGGCTAACACTCCGCCTCATACAACATAGTCAGTCAAACCACCACCCTATAGAACTTGCCTTTAAGATTTGGTGGCACTTTTTTATTGCACAAGACTCCAGATACGAGCCTTCATTTCATCCACCCTACCCCAATGCGATGTGTGACATCGTCATCAATCTCTCCATTCCCTTAGATAATAGACCCGATGTACTTGAAGCTTCCTTTCTTTGGAATGACGTGAGTACCAAGTCTCACCTACACGTCTGTCTCAAGGTCGCTCCCATTACTGAACTTGCACTCTAAGTATTCTGTTTTGGTCCTACTCAGCCTGAACTCTTTAGATTATAGAGTCTGCCTCTAAACCTCCAGCTTAGTGTTCACTCCGATGCGAGTCTCATCAATCAAGACTATGTCGTCACACGATGGCACCCCTCGAGACCCCAAGCACTTCTCTAGTTACCTCTCGAATGCAGCTGGTCGTCCTGTCCCACATATCGGTCGCATCCCCACTACTCCCCCAAGCCCAATTGGTCATCAATCTCTCATCCATCTCATTTGCACTAGTCATGGTCAAACTTCCCCATTTGATTCTTAATCTGTCATCCACAACCCTCTTCTTCTCCATCTTGATCTCCAAAAGCTTATGTCGGGTTGTAAGATACTTCATCGGAATAACCTTGCAGTCTTTACAAAGACCGTTGTCAACCTTCCTAAGCATTAAAAAGTCTATTTGAGTCTTAGCCACCGAACTACGGAAAGTCACCAAGTGCTCCTCCTTCTTCAGGAACCTCGAATTGGCTATCATCATCCCAAAAGCTCTAGCGAACTCCAAAAGTGAGACGCCTCTCCCATTCTTGTCCCCGAGGCCAAAGCCTTCATGTACGTCGTCATACCCCCGGAAGTGACCCGATATGTCCATTGAAATTCCTTCCTACAAATAACTTCTTAGTGGATGGTATACCACCCTCCACCTCGTCCAAATCCTCCTAAAATGCCTCTTCTCCTCCTCGGTCAAGCCCGCATGCGGCACGTAAGCACTAATAATGTTCATAGTGAACCCTCCAACTACCAACTTAATCGCCATCATCTTGTCATTGACCCTTGATAACGATTTATGCACACGCTTAACGCAAGTGCACGTATCGTACAAGTAATATAGTCTGGGTAAGACCGAATATCGTCCTCAGGAATTAGTGTTCAATTACCAAACATCTATCTATGGTATCTATTTGGTTATCGATATTGTTGCTGTGGTTTTTATCTAAGAACTACTGAATAATTGTAAAAACTAACTACATTACTTTACTTAAATCAGATATGGTGAAAATAGGGCTTCCAATCTGCTCAACTATCCGCTCACTTTATTCATTAATGCAACAATCAAGGTTCTTCTTCTATGTTGAGATAGCAGGTTAACTAGATTGTTTTATATTCTGGTTAGGATATATAAACACTCAACCCCGATGCAGAACCCTTCTATCTTTCAATGATAGAATTTACCACAAAGGAGGATTAAGAACAATAACTTATTAAACTACACAAGTATCGGGGTACTTTCGTCCACAATTTTAACCTATGTTTATTCAACTACAGCATATTCAGAATCTCCCCTTTCGGATTTCGATTCGAAATCATATATGTGATGATAACTAGTGATTAATTAATTACCAAGCAATCAAAGCAATTATTGAATAAATCTCAACTATATAAAGAAGAAACCAAAAACATGCATTAAATCATAAAACGAGGTTCAAGTGATTCGAATGGAAAGCCCTAAATAAAGTTTAGCTCCTAGCCATAGACATGTCAAGAACTAAAAGATTATTCAACATAAACTGAAAATAAATAAAGTAAAGAAAAAGAATTACTCAAGAACAAGCCTCTAATCTTGAAGCCTCCAAGACTCTAAGTGTTGTGATGAGTTAGGGATTGTGGAACCCTTCAAAAATCTGCCCTAAGGCCCTTTTATAACCTCCAAAAATGTTTCCAACTTTTCCCTCTTGCCCTTGGCCCTTTCCTTCTCGGATTTGGCATAAAACCCGCGTCGGCGCCACGGCCCCTGCAGTCTGGAGTCGTGGCGCTTACACTCCTGCAGTTGTTGATCGTCCTGGACGCCGTGGCCCTGCTGTTCCTGATAGAGTGGAGCCACGACACCGCCCTGTACTTCGTCTGGGGTACCAACTTTTCGTCTCTTTTGGCTCTGGAACCTCTGTTTCTGCCCTCTTTTTGCTTCTTTTCGCCAATGTGCCATTTTAAACCACTGTGACTCAAAAGAAAGAAAAATTATCATAACACGACACATATTTGTACAAAAATGGGCAAAAGACTAACTAAAAATGACTCAATAGGTGTATATAAAATACACCGATCAAACACCCTCAAACTTAATCTTTGCTCGCCCTCGAGTATAGATAAAAAAATAGAAATAAAAACACGAAAGAAAAGAAATTAAAGGACTCAAAGACACTGATCAATCTGTTGCACAATTGTCACTAGAAAAGCATGAAGATTAGTAGGATAATATGCAAGAACATGTATAGCATGAATTTTTAGCATTCTAAACTCTCAAGTCAGATATTTCGCAAATTCAATTCAATCATGCTCAATGGAAGTAAGAATACTTAACTATGCATGTCAATTTCAAAATTCGCATGTTCACTTACTATTCTCCACTAATCATAGACACACAATATAGAGATCTTCAGGACTTTTCAGGATTGTAATGTAGGCTTAGGCAGGGGTAGGTAAAAATAGGCATATAGGCTCAATTTACGTACCATAAGCTCTTTTGCTTTCAACTCTTTTCCTTTCTTTTGATTTTCTTTTTAACCTCATACCTATCTTTTCCCTCTTTTGTTTTGAGAGAATGAGGGACATTGTGAATAACATGCACCCCCAAACTTAGGCTTTTGCCTATTTCTCATTGGGGTGCATAAATTTGTTCACTCTCTTTTTGTCCTTTTTTTTTCTTTCAACACTTTTCATTCCAAATATCTTCAAATTTCACTTATGACACAAACATGAAATTATAGGGTGTCAAATAAAGATCTTATTTTAGGCTCAAAGGGCTGGTTAGGGATATAATTTATTGTCAGGGATAGGCAATGAATGGTAAGAAAGGGCTAACAAAGAAATGTCTGAGTCATCTCTCTAACATGTATATCCTAACTATTTCGCCTCAAATAACAAGCAAGCAACATATACTTTATTATTAACAATGCATAAATCAAGCAAGATACCCCAAATAATTTGATTTCATGAATTCATGACATATCTAACCTAAGTGTTCAGATTGTTTGCTTCTCATTTCATTACATTATCCCACTTCACTTCATTAGGCGTTTCAAGTAACTACAACATGCATGATCATAAAAAAAATTAGACTCATATAAAACATACAACTAAACAACAAAAAGACTCAAAAACACACAAAAATAAAATAAACTAAGAACCCCCCAAACTTAAATCACACATTGTCCCTAATGTGTGCAAGACTCAAAATAAAAGGACGGGACAACTTACAGACTTGTAGTTTAAAATGGTGGCGGTGGCGTGGGATAATACATAGGCCAAAAATCTTCGATTGGCGCCACGACCCTGCAGTTCGGCACCGTGGCGCCGAAACTACTGCAGGCTCTCTGATCTTTGGGCGCCACGGCCCTGCATCTGGGCGCCGTGGCTCCATTTTTCCTGCGGCTCCCTCTCTGCTTTTAGTCCATGATTTTTGCCTGAAATTTCAAGATTTTGAGTCTGTTCATGAGAAAAACTAGCAAACTTTCTAAAGTGTTGGGTTGCCTCCCAACAAACACTGTTTTTAACGTCTTGTAGCCAGACGCCGGTTCCTCTTCATATTGGCTTGAGATAGGTCACAGAGCTCACATATTTCATGTCATTGATCAAGTAGGGTTTCAACCTCTTTCCGTTTACCTTGAATGAGGCTCCCTCTCTTCCTCTTACTTCAACTGCACCATAGGGGAATACTCTTTCAACAGTGTACGACCCTGACCAACGAGATTTGAGCTTGCCTGGAAAAAGCCTCAACCTTGAGTTGAATAAGAGAACTTGTTGTCTTTATTGGAAATCTTTAGGGATCAAGCTCTTATCATGCCATGCCTTGGTTCTTTCCTTGTTTATCTTTGCATTCTCATAGGCATTGTGTCTGAATTCATCCAACTCACTCAGCTGTAACAACCTCTTCTGCCCTACTGCATTGGCATCCATGTTCAGCTTCCTCATTGCCCAAAAAGCCCTGTGTTCTAACTCTACTGGCAGATGACATGCTTTCCCAAAAACTAACTGATATGGTGACATTCAAATGGGTGTCTTGAACGCTGTTCTATATGCCCATAGTGCGTCATCCAACTTGATAGATCAATTCTTTCTTGAGTCATCCACTGTCTTTTCCAATATGTTTTTCACTTCCCTGTTTGAAACTTCTGTCTGCCCATTCGCCTGAGGATGATAGGGCAATGTGGTGCGGTGGTAGACTCCATAGCGGGAAAGTAGTGTATCAAGATGCTTGTTGCAAAAGTGGTTTTCTTCATCATCGATGATGGCTCTGGGAGTACCAAACCTTGTGAATATGTTCTTTTGGAGGAACTTTTGGACAATCTTATTGTCATTCTCTTTAGTGGCTACTGCTTCTACCCATTTGGACACATAATCCACTACAAGAAGAATGTATTGATTCCCAAAGGACGAAGGGAATGGTCCCATGAAGTCAATCCCCCCCACATCAAATAGTTCCACCTCCAAGATCACATTCCAAGGCATTTCATTTCGCCTTGATATGTTCCTCGTTCGTTGACAACGATCACAGCCCTTCACAAAGATATGTGCATTCTTGAATAGGGATGGCCAATAGAACCCACTTTGCAGTACTTTGGCAGTTGTTCTTGATGCCCCAAAATGCCCACCACATTGTAAGGTGTAAGAATGGGTGAAAATCTGGTGCATCTCATCCTCTGGTATACATCGCCTGATGACTTGGTCGGCGCAGTGCTTGTATAGCATTGGCTCCTCCCAAGTAATGTTTTACCTCTGAGTAGAACCTCTTCACCTGCTGTCTTGTCAATCCTGGGGGTACTACCTTAGCTGCAAGAAAATTAACAAAATTAGCGTACCAAGGTAAATTAGAGACATCGCTTACCTGAAACAATTGCTCATCTGGGAAGTGATCATTTATCTGCACATCCTTGGTGTTCTGGCTCTCTTTGTTTTCAAGCCTTGACAGGTGGTCAGCAACCGAGTTCTCTGTCCCCTTCTTATCACAGATTTCCATGTCAAATTCTTGTAATAGCAGAACCCATCGGATAAGACGGGGTTTTGCATCCTTCTTTGTCATCAAGTATTTTATGGCAGGGTGGTCAGTGTATACTATCACCTTATTCCCAATTAAGTATGACATGAATTTCTCAAATGCATATACTATTGCTAGCAATTCTTTTTCTGTAGTGGCATAATTCAATTGTGCATCATTAAGAGTTTTGCTAGCATAGTAAATGGATCTGAATACCTTCAATTCTCTTCCCAAGAACTGCTCCCACTGCATAGTCACTTGCATCACACATTAGTTCAAATGGAAGTTCCCAGTTTGGTGCAATGACTATGAGTGCTGAGATTATCCTCTCCTTGAGTGTCTGAAATGCGGTCATGCATTCCTTACTGAATTCAAAAGCAACTCCATTCATTAGCAAGGTGGAAAGGGATTTCGAAACTTTTGAGAAGTCTTTGATGAATTTTCTATAGAAACCAGCATGTACAAGGAAACTTCTGACCCCTTTTGCTGACACTGGAGGTGGTAGGTTTTCAATTACTGAAATATTTGCTCTGTCCACCTCAATACCTTGGTTGGATATTTTGTGACCAAGGAAAATCCCCTCTTTCACCATGAAATGACACTTCTCCCAATTTAGCACAAGGTTGGACTCTTCACACTGTTTCAATACTGCCTCTAAATGCTTCAAATACTCATCAAAAGAAGACCCAAAGACAGAAAAATCATCCATGGAAATTTCTATAGTCCTCTTCACCATGTCAGAGAAAATTGACATCATGCACCGCTGAAAGGTAGCAGGTGCATTGCAAAGCCCAAATGACATCCTTCTGAAAGCAAACGTACCAAAGGGGCAGGTGAATGTTGTCTTCTCTTGATCTTCTGGTGCTATGTCAATCTGATGATACCCTGAGTAGCCATCCAAGAAGCAATAATAGTTGTGCCCTGCGAGCCTATCCAGCATCTGATCCAAAAAGGGTAATGGAAAGTGATCTTTTCTAGTTGCCTTGTTCAACTTGCAGTAATCAATGCAAATCCTCCACCTAGTAACTGTTCTAGATGGAATGAGCTCATTCTTTTCGTTGGTCACCACTGTCATGCCACCCTTTTTGGACACCACTTGCACAAGACTCACCCATGCACTGTCAGAGATAGGATAGATTACCCAGCATCAAGCCATTTCATGATCTCTTTTCTTACTACCTCCTTCATGTTTGGATTAAGTCTCATCTGTGCCTCAATGGAGGATCTGCTCTCATCTTCTAGACGGATCTTATGCATCACTGTTGAAGTATTTATCCCTCTTATGTCTGTCAATGTCCACCCAATGACACGCTTGTGAGCCCTCAGCACTCTCAGTAGCTTCTCAACCTCCACTGTGGATAGATGACATGATACGATCACTGGTAAGGATTGGTTCTCACCTAAATATCGGTACTGCAAATGATCTGGTAGAGTCTTCAACCCTAACTCTGGAGCTTTTTCTGTGGATGGTACTGATCTCTCTGGCATCTGCCCTAGCTCTTCATATTTCTTCTTAAAACATTGCTCATAAGAATCCATCCAATTTGCATACTCCATCAATTTCGGGTCATTGCCAATATCCTCACCCCATTGTGTCAACATTTCTTCAAGAGCATCAGCACTTCTGAACCCATTTTCTGAAACTGCTTCTTCAATCATATCAATGGCGTAACAGTTGCCAATCGGCTCTGGGAAGGTGGCTGCTCGGAATACATTGAAAATCACCTCATCTTCCTGAACACGAAGTCTCAGCTCACCAATCTGAACATCAATGAGTGTCTGCCTTGTGGCTAGGAATGGACTTCCAAGGATAATGGGGATCAGTTCATCTTCTTGCATGTGTAAGATGATGAAATCAGCGGAAAAGGTAAACTTATCCACTTTAACCAACACATCCTCGATGACTCCTCTAGGGTGGACGATGGAGCGATCAGCTAGCTGTAAGGTGATGTTCGTAGGTCGTGCTTCCCCCATTCCAAGTTTGCAAAACACCAGATAGGGCATCAGATTTATACCTGCTCCCAAATCACACAAGGCCTTCTGGCATTCAAACTTTCCTATGGTACAAGGATGGTGAAACTCTCTGGATCTTTCAACTTCTGAGGTAACTTCCTCAGTATGATGGCACTGCATTCCTCAGTTAACATCATTGTTTCATAGTCATCTAGCCTCCTCTTTTTACTGAGAATCTCCTTCATGAACTTTACGTAACTCAAGATTCGCTCTAGAGCCTCAAAGAAATGGGATATTGATTTGCAGTTGTTTGAAGACTTCCAGAAATTTAGAGAACTGTTTGTCAAGGGACTTTGTCTTTAGCCTCTGAGGATACCGTATCTTGACCTGAGGATTGCCAACAGCTGCTGGTAATGTCCCTTGCTTCGGATGAGGGTCTCCAGCAATCACCTCGTCATCTGATTCCTCGGCGCCACGGTCCTGCAATTCGGCACCGTGTGTTGACACCCAATTTTGACCCTCCCGTCCAGCCATTAACTATAAAATTACACTAATTTTGTAAAATAATTTTTAGGATTTTTATAATAAAATGCAGCGAATAAAACATTAAATACAGGCATAAATAATTAATAATGGCATCGCGTCTTACGTAGAGTTTTAAGCATTTAGAGTCCCGCGCCCGCATTAATTAACTTTAAGCTTCGTCGTAATTCTTAAATAATTAACAAATGCATAAAATAAATAATTTAGCGATACCGTCGCGGTCGTAGCATAGCCGCATTTATTAGTAATCATTTGTAATTTAAAATCAATTTTAATCTGATATATGCATTTAATAGCACCGCATTTATAAAGCTTTAAACGATTCTTAAATATCATACTTGCATTTAGCATTTAAATATTTTAATCTAAACTCAACTTTAATTTAATTTAACGTCGCAATAATGCAATAATAAGATTTTAATAGCGCCGCATTCTAGAGCATTAAGCATTAATTAAATAGCACGCCCGCATTTATTTATTATAACAATTAGACTAATTTAGCACCTGAATAATTAGACTAATTTAGCACCTAAATAATTAGACTAATGTAGTACCTAGATAATTATAATAAAGCACCTAATTAATTTAATCACATTTGTTAATTAATTAATAATACACTTACCTAGAATTAACCACTAATTAATTAATTAACTCCTAAAATTAAATACCCTAATTAATCACCCAGCCCAATACCCAAAGCCCAATACCCCTAAACCCTAATCTCACCCTATTTCTACCCTACACTACCTTACCATCAGAACCCTAGCCGACACACTCCCAGACCTAATTAATTACCCCATCCGTCACCTACCACCTCTCGATACAACAACTTCACCACAAAGATTCCCCTAGACTCTCTCTTTTCATTTTAAACTATCTATTTCAAAATCACACTCCATCCATATACACACTCCATTTTTTTTACATCAGCAGCTGCACATAGACACAAAAATCGATTTCCCATTTTTGGTTCTTTAACTCCACTGTCCTGTCGCTCACCGCCGGAGCCTAGTGCTCCGGCGAACCCCACCACTGCTATTGTCTCGCCCCACTGTTCCCGCCGATCACTACGCCGCGCAACACCCGTCACCCACGACCCACTATTCTCTGGCGAAACCCATTATCACCCCATCCCGTCTCGCCGGAGGTGATGACCGGCGAGAACATTCTCATCGAACCCCCTAATGCTCCATGACACCATCACTGCCACTGTCGGGCAACTACTGGCGGCGTCGCTCCGGCGTTAGTCGTGGAAGCGACGTCGATGCGTTCCTTTCACTGGGTTTTTGGTATAGACTGATTTTGCTGCATTTTGGTATCTCACCGGAGTTTCTAAAAAAAAAATCCGACGAAACTTGGTTACGTGGCTATTTGTTGTTGGTTGGTATATTTTTTTTGCTATGAACTGACTTGATTTCATTTTGGTATTTTGTTGGTCTGGGACCGATTTGATTCTGTTTTGGGTAACTCGCCGGAGTTTTGAAAACTCCGGCGACCTTGGCTTTGTTCATTTTCGGATCTGTGGTTTGTTTTGATTATTGAGCTTATTTGGCACAATTTTAGTGGCTGGCCGGTGTTTTGAAACTTCGGTGATATTCTGAAATTTCCGACAAATTTCTGTTGTTTTCCGGTGAACTATTTGAAATGTGTCAGATTGGTTTTGACGATTCTGCCCCTTTATTTATTTATTAAACTGATTTCGAACATATTGCTACATTTGTTGGTATTTACTGATCTGAACAAGATACTACACTTGTGGCCAAAGAAGGATTTATCCGTCGATCTGGAGGCCCTCCCGTGGTAAGCGAGACGGAATAGGTGGGCAAGGAGGAAAGTGAAAAAAAAAGATTGGACGAGAATGCATAGTATCGTTCACCAGGAGGCGAGTCGACCGCCACCGTGACGATATTGGCTTCTCATGTCTTAGTATTCTTGGCATAACACTAGCTGAGCCCACACTATATAAAAATATTTTTTTATAATATCTTCTACATATATATCTATACATATACATGCATTGTGTTTGTTCGGTAATTTATTAATTATTTACTAACTCTCTACTAAGTGTCTCAGCAATCTTGAGGCACCTCAAAGTTAAAGCATTCGCATAAGATAAAAGCGAAATGTTGCTAATTTCTATTCATTACATCTTTTATGATTATTAGCTTTTATTATTTATTAACTCTTCTACTAAGTGTCTTTGCAGATACCCGGAGGCGCACCTCAAAGTTAAAGCATTCGCATAAAAGCGAAATGTTGTTAATTTCTTCTCATTACATCTTCTATGATTATTTGCTGTTATTACCATCTTGTTAAATATGTATCTATTTTTAATATTTGCATGCCTAGTTTAAATATCTCTTGGTTAGTTTAATAATTAAAACACTTTTAGAATTATAGATTACATGTTAGCACATTAATATTAAACCTAAGTTTGAACGGACAACCGCAAGTTAGCGGATCCTTTAGGATGCCTAACCCCTTCCCTTTAGGATAATAAAGAACCCTTACCTAGAATCTCTCATAGTTTCACAGACCTTTAAATGGAGATCATTAATTGCAGCATTTATTGCAATAAATCAAGTGTCCTAATTCACTATAATAATTAGGTGGCGACTCCTTAAAATGCATTTAGGAATCAACCATATGTGCGCACTCCGCTTCCTACCCTACGAAAATGGGGCGCATGAATGGCGACTCCAATCGGGATATTTAGGTTCTTAACCATAACAAACATAGGTTATTTCATCAGGCTTTATTTTTTCTTATCTGCTTAAAATGCTTCTTCTGTGTTTTACATTCATTTGCTTTTATATTTTGTCTAAACTATTCTACTTTACATATAAATATTTGCATTAACTGCTATTTGTTACCGCTTTCCTTAAACTGGCATTCCGCTCATATTTCTTCCATTCTGGAAAATTCACACTATCACACACTCACGCGTTGGTGTGCTTCGCGCACCCGCAAATTTCTTTCAAAAATATCCAAATTTTAGGAGAGTCAAGCGCATGAGTTAGATCGGTTCGTCTGATCACCGCAGAGCCTTCTCACTCGAGTTGTCCACTCGGGAACTCTTGGCCTAGAAAAGCCAAATCTTAGAAACTTAAGATAGAGCTATACCACCCTTATTTTAGGGCATGACGCATTTACCTTAGGTGAGCTGGCCTCGCATCGACGCCACAATTAGGAAGACACTAAACTTGTCGACTGTTTCTCAACCCAACGACCAACCAAAGATATTATGTGAAGCGTGGCAATGATGCATAAATCCAAGCCTAATCATGACATGCCGAAATTGGAAAAAGTGCACCGTCATTTGGTCGCCATTTCCAACAAAGGCATTATAGTTGGACGACTTGGACAAATCCGTCATAATCTCGCATAAGTGACGTTTAGGCTTACCTCTGGCATAAAGCGGTCCCCTGCATGTTAGGAAACGTTTGAATGTGCTATGTGCAATATATCTGCTACATACCTGCAAATTATGTGCTTTATGCTAACACCGTTTGTTGCATTTTCTAAAGGATTTATCATCTCCCCAAAGGTCGATTTGTATTTGACTAAGCAATGACAGAACATCAATATTTTCCAAGATCAAAGACACGGTCCAGCGACATGACCGATTCAAGGGCATTTGAGCAGAACGAGTCGGAACCTGTCTTGGTTCCTATAGGCAAAGCAGGGGTCTCAGAAAAGAAAAGCAAAGATAGATCCGACGAGCACTCGCCCGCCGCCATCGCAAAATGGCAACCCTACAGCCAAATCAAGGCTAAAACATCACTACATACAAGCAACTACATTGAGACCCACTTTAGGCCAAACACCCTTTTCAAAACTGGGACAATGTAGAAAACCGGACAGGGATTGCAAGTCCAAACAGGCCAAGCACGCGGATATCAAGGGACAAGGCGGCGAAGTCAAATGAGAATCGACCCCCCCAAAAACTCACAAATTTTCTTTGAGCGCAGGTCTTTCCATATTAACAGAAGCAGAAAGTGCAATAGCCGAAAGCAGAAAATGCGACAAAAGGTTTCTTCGTATTAGCAAAAGCAGCAAAAAGCAACAAAGGCAGAGGATGACAACAATCCAAAGTCCGCAGCAAAAGCAGCAGCAGCGGAAAAAAGGGCATCAATAATCAGCAAATAAAGTTCGAGGTCCGCAACGAAACCTAAGCGCATCAACTCGCATAAAGTCAAATTGGCAACTCGCGATCACGCCAACAAAGGCATCATGACAATTAAATCGATTGACATTTAGCATGTCCGCAAGGACAACATCTCGATTCATCCGCGTATCGTGACGACATCTCTACCCTTAAAATTGCACTTCTCATATGTATTTATCATTTCGTTTAAACAGGTATACACTAACGTTTTTCTCAATCTTAGCTTGCAGGAGCATTTATTCTACGAGCAAAGAAGAACACGCCCAGTAACGACGTTATCGATTGTGTCCGAGCAACGACACCATCAAGATTGCGCTACGCAACGACGCCAAAGAAAGAACACGCCCGTAACGACGTTATCAACATCAGGTCCAGTAACGACACTATCGCGATTGCGCTACGCAACGACGCCAAGAAGAATATCGCCCAGTAACGACGTTATCGCGATTGCGGTCCAGTAACGACAACATCGCGATTGGCGCTTCACGCAACGACGCCAGCAAAGAATACGCCCGCATAACGACATTATCGCGATTGTGTCCAGTAACGACACCATCAAGATTGCGTTTACGCAACGACGCCAAAGAAGAACACGCCCGTGCAACGACGTTATCGCGATTGTCCAGTAACGACACACAAGATTGCGCTACGCAACGACGCCAAAGAAGAACACGCCCAGTAACGACGTTATCAACATCAGGTCGTGCAACGACACCATCAAGATTGCGCTTTACGCAACGACGCCAAAGAAAGAACACGCCCGTGCAACGACGTTATCAACATCAGGTCCGTGCAACGACACCATCGCGATTGCGGCTTCACGCAACGACGCCAAAGAAAGAACACGCCCAGTGCAACGACGCACGCGATTAAGGCCCGTGCAACGACACACCATCAAGATTGCGTTTATGCAACGACGCCAAGAATAATACGTCCAAGCAACGACGTTATCAGCATTGTGTCCAGGCAACGACACCATCAGCATTGCGTCTACGCAACGACGCCAGCAGCAACACGTCCATGCAACGACGTTATCAGCACAGCAAGTCCATGCAACGACGCCAGCAGCAACACGTCCAGGCAACGACGTTATCAGCACAACAAGTCCGAAAGTGACGCTATCATCAACATATCACATCTACGCAAGGACAATTAATCTACTCTCAAAATTGCATTTCCTATTCACGCTTTATTACTCCGTCTTAGCAGTTATGCACTAACTCTTTCTTGAGCTTTAGTCTACAGAGACAGTTGCAGCAAGGACAACGTATCCGCATTCACAATCGCAACACGTCCGTACAAGGGCGAAATCACAACATTTGCAAAATCGCATCAACACAACAGGCATCGCGTTTTGCAGGATAACCTTTTCTACTCACAGTTGCATTACTTTAAAATTATGCATCATTATTTTGCCTTAACAGTTATGCACTAACCGTTTGTTCAAGTCTTAGCATGCAGCAGCAGGAGCACAACGTGGATTTTCTCTACAAATAACCGGCAACTGCCGGGCCAACCTTCCCAACGATCGCGTAGCGCCCTGCCGCTTGGTCCACTCGCCCACATCACCGTAGAACCCGACCACAAGCCATAGCAAGACACCCTGTGTTCAAGCCGCTTATTTTCTTTTACTTTTTGCACCATAACCCAAAGGTCGCCATAACTCGACATCGGGACGGTTAAGTCCGCTAAGCCGCTCGTGTTTTGACGATGGTAACCCAAAGGTCGCCATAACTCGACATCGACAGCCTTTAAGTCCGCATTAGCCCGCTGGTGTTTAGACCATGGTATCCCAGGTCGCCATAACTCGACACCGGGACGATTTTGATTTTTGCGTACACTTTGTCTATCCGCCAACATTTTGCAATCGAAGATCGAGACAAAATTGGCATAGTCAACGTCTTTGTCCGAAGATTCTTCCATCATCTCCATACAAAGAGGACATCCGCTGACACCCAATTTTGACCCTCCCGCCCAAACCATTAACTATAAAATTACACTAATTTTGTAAAATAATTTTTAGGATTTTTATAATAAAATGCAAATAATAAAACATTAAATACAGCATAAATAATTAATAATGGCATCGCCTTACGTAGAGTTTTAAGCATTTAGAGTCCCGCCCGCATTAATTAACTTTAAGCTTCACGTAATTCTTAAATAATTAACAAATGCATAAAATAAATAATTTAGCGATAACGCGTGTCGTGTAGCATAGCCGCATTTATTAGTAATCATTTGTAATTTAAAATCAATTTTAATCGATATATGCATTTAATAGACCGCATTTATAAAGCTTTAAACGATTCTTAAATATCATACTTGCATTTAGCATTTAAATATTTTAATCTAAACTCAACTTTAATTTAATTTAACGTCAATAATGCAATAATAAGATTTTAATAATACGCATTCTAGAGCATTAAGCATTAATTAAATAGCACGCGCAAGATTTATTTATTATAACAATTAGACTAATTTAGCACCTGAATAATTAGACTAATTTAGCACCTAAATAATTAGACTAATGTAGTACCTAGATAATTATAATAAAGCACCTAATTAATTTAATCACATTTGTTAATTAATTAATAATACACTTACCTAGAATTAACCACTAATTAATTAATTAACTCCTAAAATTAAATACCCTAATTAATCACCCAGCCCAATACCCAAAGCCCAATACCCCTAAACCCTAATCTCACCCTATTTCTACCCTACACTACCTTACCATCAGAACCCTAGCCGACACACTACTGCACTCTAATTAATTACCCCCATCCGTCACCGCCTCACCTCGATACAACAACTTCACCAAAGATTCCCTAGACTCTCTCTTTCATTTTAAACTATCTATTTCAAAATCACACTCCATCCTTTTACACACTCATTTTTTTTTACATCAGCAGCTGCACATAGACACAAAAATCGATTTCCCATTTTTGGTTCTTTAACTCCACTGCCTCAGCCACCACGAGCCTAGTGCTCCGGCGAACCCCACCACTGCTATTGTCTCGCCCCACCTGCTCCCGCCGATCACTACGCCGCAACACCCGTCACCCACGACTCCACTATTCTCTCGGGCGAAACCCATTATCACCCCATCCCGCTCTCGCCGAGGTGATGACCGGCGAGAACATTCTCATCGAACCCCCTAATGCTCCATGACACCATCATCGCCATCGCCGCAACCATCGCGCGTCGCCCGGCGTAGTCGTGAAGCGACGTCGATGCGTTCCTTTCACGGGGTTTTTGGTATAGACTGATTTTGCTGCATTTTGGTATCTCACCGGAGTTTCTAAAAAAAAAATCCGACGAAACTGGGTTACGGGGCTATTTGGTGGTGGGTGGTATATTTTTTTGCTATGAATCGACTTGATTTCATTTTGGTATTTTGTTGGTCCGGGACCGATTTGATTCTGTTTTTGGGTAACTCACGGAGTTTTGAAAACTCCGCGACTCGCTTTGTTCATTTTCGGATCAGTGGTGTGTTGTGATTATTGAGCTTATATGGCACAATTTTAGTGTCTGGCCGGTGTTATGAAACTTCGCTGATAATCTGAAATTTCCGACAAATTAATGTTGTTTACCCTTGAACTAATTGAAATGTGTCAGATTGGTTTTGACGATTCTGCCCCTTTATTTATTTATTAAACTGATTTCGAACATATTGCTACATTTGTTGGTATTTACTGATCTGAACAAGATACTACACTTGTGGCCAAAGAAGGATTTATCCGTCGATCCGAGGCCCTCCCGTGGTAGCTTAGACGGAATAGGTGGGCAAGGAGGAAAGTGAAAAAAAAGATTGGACGAGAATGCATAGTATCGTTCACCAGGAGGCGAGTCGACCGCCACCGTGACGATATTGGCTTTTCATGTCTTAGTATTCTTGGCATAACACTAGCTGAGCCCACACTATATAAAAAATATATATTTTTTTTATAATATCTTCTACATATATATCTATACATATACATGCATTGTGTTTGTTTGGTAATTTATTAATTATTTACTAACTCCTCTACTAAGTGTCTTTGAAGTGCGGAGGCCTCAAAGTTAAAGCATTCGCATAAGATAAAGCGAAATGTTGCTAATTTCTATTCATTACATCTTTTATGATTATTAGCTTTTATTATTTATTAACTCTTCTACTAAGTGTCTTTGCAGATACCCGGAGGCGCACCTCAAAGTTAAAGCATTCGCATAAAAGCGAAATGTTGTTAATTTCTTCTCATTACATCTTCTATGATTATTTGCTGTTATTACCATCTTGTTAAATATGTATCTATTTTTAATATTTGCATGCCTAGTTTAAATATCTCTTGGTTAGTTTAA
The DNA here is from genome assembly GCA_029844215.1 of Przewalskia tangutica. Classification (NCBI taxonomy): domain Eukaryota; kingdom Viridiplantae; phylum Streptophyta; class Magnoliopsida; order Solanales; family Solanaceae; genus Przewalskia; species Przewalskia tangutica. The sequence continues at coordinate 65,098,055 of CM056737.1, forward strand.
TAATTAAAACACTTTTAGAATTATAGATTACATGTTAGCACATTAATATTAAACCTAAGTTTGAACGGACAACCGCAAGTTAGCGGATCCTTTAGGATGCCTAACCCCTTCCCTTTAGGATAATAAAGAACCCTTACCTAGAATCTCTCATAGTTTCACAGACCTTTAAATGGAGATCATTAATTGCAGCATTTATTGCAATAAATCAAGTGTCCTAATTCACTATAATAATTAGGTGGCGACTCCTTAAAATGCATTTAGGAATCAACCATATGTAGCGGCACTCTCGTTTCCGGCTCCGGTCGAAAATGGGGCGTTACACCGTGGCGTTGAGAATTCTGCGAGCCTTCTGAGTCTTTCTTCTCCGAACACTGTGGCGGTGGTCTCTCTCCCACTAATTCTCCATTCCTTAGATCAACTGCCTGACACTGCTCTTTTGGATTCACCCGCATATTTTCAGGGTGATTCCTTTGTATTCTGTCACTCATCATGCCCGCGAGTTGTCCTATTTGTGTCTCCAAATTTTTTAGGGACACTCTTGTCTCATCCATGAACTGAGTTTGGTGCTTAGTTAGCATGAGTATGGCTGCCCGCAACCCGTTCTGCTCTCCCTGTAGAATATGAGGGTTACATTGCTGTTGATACTTCTGTAACCCTTGATAGTGGTGGTCCATGTTCGCTGGGTCCCTGAGATGGATCAAAACAACAAACAAATCACGGCGCACGGTTCCACAAATACAAGAAAATAAAAACCAAATTAGAAATTAAGAATAGATAATCTGATATTGAACTACGCCAATCCCCGGCAACGGCGCCAAAAACTTGATAACAATTTATCCATACGCTTAACGCAAGTGCACGTATCGTACAAGTAATATAGTCTGGGTAAGACCGAATATCGTCCTCAGGAATTAGTGTTCAATTACCAAACATCTATCTATGGTATCTATTTGGTTATCGATACTGTTGTTGTGGTTTTTATCTAAGAACTACTGAATAATTGGAAAAACTAACTATATTACTTTACTTAAATCAGATATGGTGGAAATAGGGCTTCCAATCTGCTCAACTATTCGCTCGCTTTATTCATTAATGCAACAATCAAGGTTCTTCTTCTATGTTGAGATAGCAGGTTAACTAGATTGTTTTATATTCTGGTTAGGATATATAAACACTCAACCCCGATGCAGAACTTGATCGGTGTATTTTATATACACTTTTCGAGTCATTTTTAGTTAGTCTTTTGTCCCTTTTTGTACAAATAAGTGTCGTATTAGGATAGTTTTCCTTTCTTTTGAGTCAAAGTGGTTAAAATGGCCAAATGGCGGAAAAGGAGCCAAAAGAGGAGGTTCCAGAGCTAAAAACAGAGAAATTGGCGAACGAGGCTGAAACCCAGACCAGCGCCGCGGCGCCTCCTGCAGACAGAAGCAGGGCCGCGGCGCCCAATGTCCAGAGAGGTCGCGAAGACCAGACCGCGCGCCATGTCAGCGATTGAAGGTCGCGGCGCTAATCATCGAGAGGCTGAAGCCGCAGCGCGACACCCTCGCATGCCAGAATCGGGCCGCGCGCCAATTCACCCGGTATCACGAAGTTCCGGCTGGCGCCACGCTGAAAAATCGTGGTTTTGACGATTTTAGGCTAGCTCGAGGAAAAGTTAAGGCGGTTTTCACCTATAAAAGGAGAACCCTAGGCAGATTTTGGTTCCTCTTGCACATGACTCAAGATTCTTGCTGAGATCGAGACCATAATTTAGTACTTTATTTTCCTTTTTCTTTTCTTTATTTCAGTTTTTGTATGATGACTTTTGAATTAGTTCTTGTCATGTCAATGGCTAGGAACTAATTCTCTTATAGGGCTTTCCATGTTAATTCTCTAGAAACTTATGTTATGAATTAATGCATGTTTATGGTTATTATTCTTCTTTGAGAGATTTATCCAATAATTGCGTTGAATGCTTGGTAATTAATTGACAACTAATTATCACTATATGATTTCTAATTTACTTCGAAAGGAGAGATTGTGAATATGATGTAAGTTGGGCAGACATTCTTGGATTGGGGATGAAAATACCTCAATTATTTATGTAGCATTAATGAGAGGCTTAAAACCCCTAATTTTGCGCATGGTGCGTGACGGTTAACTAGGTTTTTGTTCTTAATCCTCCTATAGAGTTATCCTTATCACCGAAAGGTAGGTAAGGTGCAATACTGGGGTTGAGTGTTTATATATCCATAACGGGAATATAAAACGATTTCGTAAACCTGCTTTCTCCGAGAGAAGAAAACCATAATTCATTACATTAATAAATAACATAAGCGGATAGTTGAAGAGACATGGAAGCCCTATTCCCATCACATCTGAAGTAAACTCATTAGTTAAATTAGTCTTTATAATTCTTAGTTATAAACAACAAATCCAAATATCAATCGCCAAATAGATACCAAAAGATAGACAGTTGATACTTGAACCCTAATCCTTGTGGACGATATTCGGTCTTACCAGGACTATATTACTTGTCACGATAACGTGCACTTGCGTTAAAGTGTGTGCATCTTTTCGCGCATCAAGTTTTTGGCGCCGCTGTTTCGGGATTAGGCATAGTTCAATATCAAATTTATCTATTTTTAATTTCTAATTTGGTTTTTTATTTTTTATTTTATTTATTTATTTCAAAAATCAGGGTGCCGTGATTTGTTGTCTGTTTTTGATCTATTTCAGGAAATCAGTTTATGCGAAGGAGAAGAGGAGCAGACACTCTTGTTCCCTTCAATCCAGAAATTGAGAAAACTCAGAAATGTAATGTAAAGAATCAGCGGATTGCAACCTTGATAGAGATGGAAGGTGTCCAAAACAACAACATGATGAGAGAAGGGTTAGGAGAAAATCAACCCAATCCAGCCATACCTCGGCAAGTACCTATGGATGTCGAGGAAAGAGTTCAATTCCAGGCAGAAAGAAGCTTGGGAGACTATGTGTTGCCCAGAGTGAATGGAGCACAGACATGTATTAGGCTCCCTGCCATAGGAGCAAACAACTTCGAGATAAAACCGGCGATTCTGAGCATGGTACAGCACACAGTGCAATTTGGAGGGCTGCCATCGGAGGATCCACATATGCACATAGCTAATTTCTTGGAGCTATGTGCAACTTTCAGATATAACGGCGTTACTGATGATGCCGACAGATTGAGGCTCTTTCCCTTCTCACTCAGGGATAGAGCAAAAGTATGGTTGAATTCCCTGCCGGCTGACTCGATTTTTACATGGCACGAGCTGGCACAGAAATTCCTAGCCAAGTTCTTTCCCCCATACAAAGCAGCAAAATTGAGAGGGGAGTTGAACAACTTCTACCAAGCAGATGGAGAGTCCTTGTATGAAGCTTGGGAAAGGTTCAAAGACTTGCAGAGAAAATGCCCACACCATTGCATTGAGTTGTGGAATTTGGTCCACATCTTCTATAACGGGCTAAGCAGTACAACCAGAACCATCATAGATGCAGCAGCAGGTGGGGCATTCATGAGGAAAACAGCCCACGACGCTCACGAGTTATTAGAAGATATGTCCACCAACAACCATGTCACAGAAGAGAGGTCGACAAGTGGGAGGAGAACAGTGGGAGTCCACGAGATAGATGTTATTGCTGCCTTGAATGCCCAAGTGGCCCTTTTGGCAAAACAGTTGCAGCAACATACAATGTCAGTGAATGCGGTCCAGATGCCTAAAAGTTGTGAAATATGTGGTGGCCCACATACATTCGATAGGTGTCCTTCAGCTGACCCCAATAATATACCAATGGAGCAGGCAGAGTGTCAGGCCGTGGGTAATTATCAGAGACCACAGAACAACCCCTACTCCAACACTTATAATCCAGGGTGGAGGAATCACCCAAATTTCTCATGGAGAGGAGACCAGGGGCAGCAGAATCAATACAGGGGCCGCGGCGAAGAAGAAAAAGAAAACGCAAAATGTGGAGAAAATGGATTAGTTGGGGGCTTGATCCACCCCACGGTTATTAAATCAAGGAACTTGCGTCCGGCTAAAAGACGTTAAAGACAGCGCTACTTGGGAGGCAACCCAAATTATTTTGATTTATTTTATTTTAATATAGTCGTTTTTATTAAGAACGGTCTCACGGAGGTAGTGTTTGTCTTTGTGATTGATGTGCAAAGCAATAAACCAAGGGCGAACAATCAAGAAAAGCCGTGATTTCAGAAAAAGCGCTGCGTGGCGCCAAGAGTGGCAAGCGCGCCAAAAGAACTGAAGAGGCGCTGAAATCTAAGCGCGCGCGCCAGTGAGCAGAACGCGCCAAAAATCCAGAAAAATGCCAAGTCTAAGCCGTACGCCAAAACAATGCGGCGCAGAAAATCCCGAAGGAATGCAGAAGATTGGGCGCCGCGGCGCCGAAGCGGAAATCCAGAAACTTAAAAACGCCCAGAAATCAGATTTGCCCCAAATTCAAAAACCAAAACCTAACCCCCTCCTCCAAAAACACACGAAAATCCAAAAATTTACCCACAAATCCAACCCAACCACAACCAAAACTCTTAAATTCCTAAAAACCCTTAGCTATCTCAAACAACAAAGCTCCATTCCATAGCCTCACACCACCATTAGAAACAAGAACAGCTTGAATCCTCTCATAAAAAGGTAATCTTTTACTCGTTTCTTGAGATCTTTACTGAAGTCACAGGAGGTAGTAGTTCGAAAGAGTATTGTAATTGTGAAGTAGTTTGGGTGCTGAAAAATTGATTGTGAAGTTTGGAGAAAGAGTAGAAAAGGAGGGTGTGGCATTGGGCAGTAGAGTTGAAGTTTGGGGGTGTTGTGTTTAACTGCTAGTTGTTGATTGTGTTGGGAAACATTTGTGCCACTAAGTTGTAAGCTGCAGAAACTGTTTTAACCATGGCCACCAGGAAGAGAAGAGCCTCCACATCTACCCCAGCCCCGCAATATAATAACACTAGGTTTGTGAGCTACCAAGCTTTCCAAAGATACAAAAAACTTGATACCAGACCCTTAATCCCTGAAAGGGGAATAAACTATCAGAGGGAGTCGTTTGGGGAAGAGGATGTTTATGAGCCCATTCGGGCAATGATTGAGTTAAGGGGGTGGAGGATATTTGTAAATCCGGAGAAAATAGCACCAATGAACACAACAATGGTGCGTGAATTTTATGCCAACTTTCCGGAGAAGGTGGAAAGGGGATGCTTTGTAAGGGGAGTTTATGTGCGCGATCGCAGAGAGAATGTAAATGCACAATTGAAGATGGTTGATGTTGAGGAAAGAAGTGATTGGAATCACTTTAGAACATGGTCTAGAAGCACCGACCGCATCGACTGGAATGTCGTTGCAAACACCGTGAGCTACCATGGGGCTGTTTTTGATATTGGAAGAAATGGATCAAGAGCACTGAGCATGTGCCAATTCAACAAAGCAGCCAAGGGTTGGCTATATTTCGTCAGTGCCCGCATGATTCCATCCACGCACTTCACCGCGATCGCCGTAAGATAGGATTAAACTGATATATGGAATTATGAGGGGGATGACGATTGATGTGGGGAAAGAGATAGTGCAGAGCATTGAAGAAATCAGCAGGTTGGTGACAACAGGTGGATTGGGACACGGCTCACTTATCACTAATCTATGCGCCTTCCGAGGGGTCCCAACCCTACCCACTGACACTCATGAGAGAAACCAACTATCTGTGTCCTATGGGATAGTGCACTCTTTCCCAGACTCAAGCCCCCCAGCAGAGAAGAGTACAACCAGCAGCAGCAGCAGCAGCAGAGGCCGCAACAAACGAAGATGAGCCTGAAATAGGGGCTGAATATGCGGCAGGACCTAGCCACCAGCCAACCACAGAAGCAGAACCTTCAGTGCCCACGATGGAGCAATTGCTTCAGAATCAGATGAGGATGATGCAGAGTTTGGACACAGTGATCCACGAACAACAAGAAACGAGGCAACAAATCAACGAGATGAGTTCCTTGTTCAGTCAGTGGTCCATGCACTATCCCATGCCACCGCCACCACCACCATTTTAGCCAAAGTCTGTAAGTGTCTTATTTCTTTTATTGTCTTTGAGTCTACACACATTGGGGACAATGTGTGGTTTAAGTTTGGGGGTGTCTATTTGTGTCTTGTTATGTTTTATTTAAGTCTTTTTATTGTTTTTATGTATTTTTGAGTCACAAAATTTTTTCTTTTTGAGTCATAATTGTCTGTCAAAAGATCATGTATGTTGTAGTTGCTAGAAACACCTAGTGAAGGAAGGTGGAATAATGTAATGGAATAAAAGCAACTATCTAAACACTTAGGTTAGATATGTGATCGGTGTATTTTATATACACCTTTTGAGTCAGTTTTAGTTAGTCTTTTGTCCCGTTTCGCACATATAAGTGTCGTATTAGGATAGTTTTCCTTTCTTTTGAGTCAAAGTGGTTAAAATGGCCAATTGGCGGAAAAGGAGCTAAAAGAGGGCGAAAGAGGAGATTCCAGAGCTGAAAACAGAGAAAGTGGCGAACGAGGCTGAAACCTGCATCAGTGCGGCCTCGCAGCTGATTAGAAGCCACGCGCCACTATCCATAGAGGTCGCAAGACTGGGCCGCGCGCTCATGCGCCAGTGCGCGCGCGCTAAACATCCGAAGCTCAGAAGTTGCAGTGGCCGCGCACTGCATGCCAGAACTGGTCGCGCGCCAAATCATCCGGACGGATTGCAGTTCCGGCCGCGGCGCTGTCGCAGGCCGCGGGCGCCGACGCTGAAAAATAAGGTTTCAGACGGATTTTGGGCCAGCTGCAGGGAAAAGTTGAGGCGGTTTTCACTATAAAAGGAGAACCCTAGGCGCTTTTAAGGGTTCCCTTCGCACAACACAAGGCTTCTTGCTTGGAGATCGAGACCATAGTTTAGTAATTTCTTTTCCTTTTCTTTTCTTTTATTTCAGTTTTTGTATGATGAATCTTGAATTAGTTCTTGTCATGTCAATGGCTAGAACTAATTCTCTATGTGGCTTTCCATGTTGAATCTCAGAAACTTATGTTATGATTTAATGATGCTTATAGTTATTCTTCTTCATGAGATCTATCCAATATTTGAATTGAATGCTAGGTAGTTAATTGACAACTAATTATCACTATATGATTTCTAATCGGACTCAAAGGAGTGGATTGTGAATATGTTGTAAGTTGGGTAGACATTCTTGGATTGGGGATGAAAATACCTCTATTATTTATGTAGCGTTAATGAGAGGCTTAAAAACCCTAATTTTACGCACGGTGCGTGACGGTTAACTAGGTTTTTGTTCTTAATCCTCCTATAGAGTTATCCTTATCACCGAAAGGTAGGTAAGGTGCACATCTGGGTTGAGTGTTTATATAACCCTAATGGGAGTATAAAACGATTTCGTAAACCTGCTTTCTCCAAAAGAAGAAGACCATAAGTTATTGCATTAATAAGTAACATAAGCGGATAGAGAGGAGACGTGGAAGCCATATTCTCATCACCACTGAAGTAAACCCTTATAGTTAAATAGCTTTTATAATTCTTAGTTATCAACAACAAATCCAAATATCAATTTACCAAATAGATACCAAAAGATAGATAGTTGTAATTGAACCCTAATCCTCGGCGACGATATTGGTCTTATCAAGACTATACTACTTGTCACGATAACGCACTTGCGTTAAACTGTGTGTATCTTACCGCGCATCAAGTTTTTGGCGCCGTTGCCGGGGATTAGGCATAGTTCAATATCAAATTTGTCTATTTTTAATTTCTAATTTGGTGTTTAATTTTTATTGTTATTTTTAATTTTTACGTTTTTTTTATTATTTTCAGAAAATTCGAGGTACCGTGATTGGTTGTTTGTTTTTTATCTATTTCAGGAAAATTTTATGAAGGAGAAGAGGAGCAGACACTCTTGTTCCCTTCAATCCAGAGATTGAGAAAACCTGCAAACAGAACAGAAAGAATCAGTGGATTGCAACTTTGATAGAAATGGACGGAGGTCAAAACAATAACATGATGAGAGAAGGTTAGGTGAAAATCAACCTAACCCAGGAGTACCTCGGCAAATTCCAATAGACGTGGAGGAGAGAGTCCAAATCCAGCCAGAAAAGAGTTTGGGGGACTATGTGCTGCCAAGAGTGAATGGAGCACAGACATGCATTAGGCTCCCTACAATAGGAGCCAACAATTTCGAGATAAAACCGGCGATTCTGAGCATGGTACAAAGACATGCTGCAATTCGGAGGACTGCCATCGGAGGATCCACATATGCACATAGCGAATTTCTTGGAGCTATGTGCAACTTTCAGATATAACGGTGTTACTGATGATGCCGTCAGATTGAGACTATTTCCCTTTTCACTCAGGGATAGAGCAAAAGTATGGTTGAATTCCCTGCCGGCCGATTCGATTTTTACATGGCACGAGCTGGCACAGAAATTCCTAGTCAAGTTCTTTCCCCGTATAGCAAAGAAATCGAGAGGAGTTGACAACTTCTACCAAGCGGATGGAGAGTCCTTATATGAAGCTTGGGAAAGGTTCAAAGATCTACAGAGAAAGTGCCCACACCATTCGACGAGTGTGGAACTTGGTCCACATCTTCTACAACGGCCGAGCAAAGACAACCGTAACCATTATAGACAAAGGCCAGGTGGAGCATTCATGAGGAAAACAGCCCACGACGCTACGAGTTATTAGAAGATATGACCACTAACAACCATGTCACGTAAGAGGTCGATGTTGGGAGAAGAAATGTTGAGTCCACGAAATAGATGTTATTCTGCCTTGAATGCCCAAGTGGCCCTTTTAGCGAAACAAAAGCGTGACATACTGATGTCGAGAATGCGCGCATGCCTAAAAGTCGTGAGATATGTGGCCCACATACATTTGATAGGTGTCCTTCAGCTGATCCCAATAATATACCAATGGAGCAGGCAGAGTGTCGTGCCATAGGTAATTATCGAGGCACAGAACAACCCCTACTCCAACACTTATAATCCAGTGGAGGAATCACCCAAATTTCTCATGAGAGGAGACTGCGGCGCAGAATCCAAAGACCGAACCAGCAGAACCAATACCAAGGGCAACAGATCAATACCATGGCAGCAGAATCCAATACAGGGGCGATCGTAACCAGCAGAACCGTAATCAATGACCTCTTCATTCAAGCCCCACACCTCAACAGATCAATGCACCGGCTCAAGAAGAAAAGCTAGACGAGCTGTAGCATTGCGACGCACAATGCCTGCACTCCGCCAGCGAAGCTAGATCCTCATTCAGAACTTGGAAACACAAGTGGGTCACTAGCAAAGCAGCAAACAAGAGCCACAGTGACGTTGCCAAGCAACACAGAGGTAAATCCAAGGAGCAATGCCAGCGGCAATGAGAAGCGCAAGCAGTTGGAGCAAGAAACACCTCACTAGTAGTTGAGAAGAAAGCGAGTTAGAAAAAAGAAGGTGATTAAGCTCACTTATATAGTAGAAAACTCCAGAAGGAGTATCAGAGAAGATCCCTTTTCCCAGAGACTACAAAAAAGGCGGTTGATAAACAATTCTCCAAATTTTTGGAGACATTTAGAAGCGCATATCAACATACCTTTCATAGAAGCATTAGAGCGGATGCCCTCCTATTTCAAGTTTATGAAGGAGATCTTGGGGAAAAGAAGAAGTTCGGAATATGAGATAGTAGCACTATGTAAGAGTGTAGTGCTATCTTGCGAGAAAAGTTGCCACCAAAACTAAAGGATCTGGAAGCTTTACACTACCTTGCATGGCGGGGTGACTTGCAACAGAGCTTTGTGTGATTTAGGCGAGTATAAATCACGCCTTGTCGATTTAAAAGATTGAGTCAGGTGAGGCCAAACCAACCACAGTAAGCCTGCAACTGGCCGACAGGACAGTGGTTCATCCAAGAGGCAAGATTGAGGACGTAATTGTGAAAGTAGGAAAATTCATCTTTCCTGAAGACTTCCTCATTCTTGATATGGAAGAAGATGCGGAAATCCCTATCATATTGGGGAGGCCATTCCTAGCAACGGGGAGAGCTTTGATTGATGTTGAAAGGGAGTTAACATTAAGGGTGGAGAATGAAGAAATGGTGTTTAATGTTTTTAAACACGTCATCGAGCCACCAACTACGAGTGGGTGCTTTGCAATCAGCACCATCAAACCCCGCGAGCCAATCCAAGTCAACCAAAGAGAGATGAGCCCAAGAAAGCGGGCATGGTTTGCCGAAATTCCACTAAAGGAGGTATGTGTTCCTGAACTCCCTCTTACTGATAAAGCTAAGAAGAAAAGAAGAAAAAGAAAACGCAAAATGTGGAGGAAATGGATTAGTTGGGGGCTTGATCCACCCCACGGTTATTAAAGCTAAGGAACTTGCGTCCGGCTAAAAGACGTTAAAGACAACGCTACTTGGAAGGCAACCCAACGTTTTCAATTATGTTATTTCAATTCTTGTCTTTAGATTATTTTAATTTCTCTAGAAACGATCTCACGGTCTTGGGGTCTATGCGTGTTATTGGCAGTGCAGTGCAGCAAATAAACTGGAGGACGAAAAGCTGAACGAAAGCCGGATTTCGAGCGGGTAGCGCGCGCTTCAGAGCGCGCGCGCAAAAGAAGCGAACAGCGCAGAGCGAGCGCATGGCGCGCCAGAGCAGGATCAGCGCGGCAAAAATCTAAAATTTGCCAAGTTTAGCCGCGCTACCAGAATGTGGCCGCGCGAAAGTCCCGAAGTGCAGAGATCAGCCGCGGCTAGCGAACGCGCGCTGCGGGAATCGAAACGAAAGCGCCCGAACAGATCTTTCCCCAATTCCAATTTCAAAAACCTAACTCTCCCTCTCCAAAAACCCACGAAATTCCAAAAACTTGCCCACAAACCCTTCACAAACCCAACCCAACCACAACCAAAACTCTTAAATTCCTAAAAACCCTTAGCTATCTCAAACAACAAAGCTCTATTCCATAGCCTCAAACAACCAATTGAAACAAGAACAGCTTGAATCTTCTCATAAAAAGGTAATTTTTTTCTGTTCTTGAGTCCTTTACTGAAGTCACAGGAGGTAGTAGTTTGAAGGAGTATTGTAGTTTAAGTAGTTTGGGTACTGAAAAGTTGATTGTGAAGTTTGGAGAAAAGAGTAGAAAAGGAGTGTGGGTATTGGGTAGAAGAATTGAAGTTTGGGGGTGTTGTGTTCGCTGCTAGTTGTTGATTGTGTAGGAAACATTTGTGCCACTAAATTGTAAGCTCCAGAAACTGTTTTAACCATGGCCACCAGGAAGAGAAGAGGCTCCACATCCACCCCAACCCCACAATACGATGATATTAGGTTTGTGAGCTACCAAGTCTTCCAAAGATACAAAAGCGATACGGCACCTTAATACCGAGAAGGGAATGGACTACGAGGAGTCATATAGGGAAGAAGATGTTTATGATCCCATTCAGCGATGATTGAGTTAAGGGGTGGAGGAGATTCGTAAATCCGGAGAAGATAGCACCGATGAACACAACAATAGTGCGTGAATTTTATGCCAACTTCAGGAGAAGGTGGAAAGGGATGCTTTGTTAGGGAGTTTATGTATCCGTGATGAGAGGATGTAAATGCACAATTGAAGGCGGTTGATGTTGAAGAAAGAAGTGATTGGAATCACTTTAGAACACGGTCAGAAGACCGACCGCATCATTTGGAATGCCGCTGCGACACCGTGAGCTACCGTGGCCGCTTTTGACATTGGAAGAAATGGGTCAAGAAACGAGCAGTGCCAATTCAACAAAGCGACCAAAGGTTGGCTATATTTCGTCGGCGCCGCGTGATTCCATCCACGACTTCACCAGAGTGCGGAGGATAGGATTAAACCGATATATGGAATTGTGAGGAATGATGATTGATGTGGGGAAAGAGATAGTGCGAGCATTGAAGAAATCAGCAGTTGGTGACAACGGTGGATTGGGACACGCCACTTATCACTAATCTACGCGCTCCGAGGGTCCCAACCCTACCCATCGACACTCATGAGAAACCAATCGCGGTGTCCCAGGATAGTACACTCTTTCCTGCACCAAGCCCCCAAAGCAGACGGAGAGTACAGCCAGCAGCAGCAGCAGAGGCCGCAATGAACGAAAATGAGCCTGAAATAGGGGCTCAATATGCGGCAGGACCTAGCCACCAACCAACCACAGAAGCAAAACCTCCAGTGCCCATGATGGAGCAATTGCTTCAGAATCAGATGAGGATGATGCAGAGTTTGGACACAGTGATCCACGAACAACAAGAAATGAGGCAACAAATCAACGAGATGAGTTCCTTGTTCAGTCAGTGGTCCATGCACTATCCCATGCCGCCGCCACCACCACCATTTTAGCCAAAGTTTGTAAGTGTCTTATTTCTTTTACTGTCTTTGAGTCTACACACATTGAGGACAATGTGTGATTTAAGTTTGGGGGTGTTTTATTTGTGTCTTGTTTTATTTATATCATGTTATGTTTTATTTAAGTCTTTTTGATTGTTTTATGTTTATTTTGAGTCACCAAATTTTTTTCTTTTTGAGTCATAATTGCCTGTCAAAGATCATGTATGTTGTAGTTGCTAGAAACACCTAGTGAATTAAGGTGGAATAATGTAACGGAATAGAATCAACTATCTAAACACTTAGGTTAGATATGTCAAAAACTCACAGAATCTGTCTATTTGGAGTTTCTTGCTTGAATTATGCATGCTAAATGATAAATACGTATGTGTTATGATTGCTTGTTGTTTGAGGCGAAATAGTTAGGATGTGCATGTTAGGGAGATGACTCAGGCATTTCTTTGATAGTCAATTCAGGCCGATGGTCGACGGCCCACCGGATCTGGGTTGGCGGGTGGAGTGGGCCGAGAAAAGCGGCTGGTAGGCGAACTGGAGAGTCGGGCGGGACCATACCATGTCCCGCCCCGATCCCGCTGGGTGGGGGACTGGCCGGGGACGGGACGGGTTATGGTTTTTTTTTTTTTTTAATTTTTCACTAAATTAAAAATAATAAATTACTAAGTACTAACAAAGTAACATTAAGTATAACATATACTTGTCATATTATAGACTTATAGTATTATAATTTATAATATATTTATAAAGTATAAAGTATAAACTATAAACTATAAAGTATAAACTATAAAGTATAAAGTATAAAGTTATAATTTATAAACTAAATAATTAAACAAAGACAAGAATAGTGTAAAAAAAATATCCCAAGGCTGTTTTTGTGCCTCTTATATTATTAATTTCATTGAAATATCAAATATACAAGATTCAAAATTACATTGTAGTGTACCGTTGTTGAAAAAAATTGCAAAAGAGTGAAAGACATAGAAATCTGCAATGAAATAAATTACCAATTTGAAAATATTTTTTCTAATTTCTTTATAATTTCTTGTGGTTCTTGGTTGGAATTGGTATATCTTGATCAAATTGTTCCACGCCGCTACTCATGCCTTCGATAAAATGTCGTTGTAGTTGTCGCCATCTTCTTCGTTAATCTGGTCGATCGCACTCCTTCGCCTCCGCTCGTATCCAATCTCTGAATAGTACCGCCATCTCCAAGCCGTCTCCGCTAATGAGTGTCTGTGCTCCTATTTGAAATCCGCAGAAAAGCGCCGATGACGCCAATGTTCAAAATATCTCGCCATCATTGAAAGTGTCGAAATGTCTTCTCATTCGCTCCAATATTTCAAAGAAGTCTTCCTTTCCTTCTTCATTGATAATCGCTGGTAAGGTAAATTACCTGCAAAACAAAAACATCGAACTCACTAATTTGGTTAGCATCGCTACCATCGCACATTTTATTTCCGAGGCTTTCAATAGAATTAATATTAGGCCTAGCCACGTAAACCGCTTGTCATTTTTAGGTTGTGTTGAAGAAGAAGATGATACAAAAGTCGGTTGTTACTAGCACTTTCTTCTGTAATGCCGATATACTTTTGCATTCATCTTCTACGCTATTCAACACTTCTTCTAGCGTTAGTTCAATAGTGGTTCAACATTTAAATTTTTGGGAGTTGAGGTGGTAGTACGTCCATACATGTATATATATTTTCAATAAGACTTTTACAACCCTCTACTTTAATAGTGGGTTTAATACTGACCAATAATATAAATAGGGAATAGGAATAAAATATTTTTAATTTCATAAACATTTTTTAATAGTCGCAGATAAGGTGTTTTTCCATATATTCTTTAAGAAGTAAAAATATTATAGCTATATAAAACAACATAGTTGAAATAGTAGGATAATATAAAGTAGAAAATTCTTTTGTTGCTAGTTGAAAATTTTCTAAAAATACAATAAGTTCTCTAATTTTCTCCCAATCAAGATCCACAATCATATCATTTGGATTTTGATTATGGGCGTTAAAAATAAAGTAATAGGTTTTCTATAGTCATAAGCAACAACTAGTTGGTCATATAAAGAATTCCACCTAGTTGGTACTTTCGAATTTTTCAGAAGATAGTCCACAATCGTGGCAAGTTTTTATATTCTTTTCTTTGTTGAATTCTATTATTTTTAAAAATAAAGTGTATAGCAAATTGTATTTTTCAAGAATATCTTGAAAAGTGAAAGACCATCCTTTACAACTAAGTTATAAATATGGCACGCACATTTGATATGAAAATGTTTTGGAAAAGACGAGTTAAAACATTTCTTAAAATACTAATAGCGTAATTGTTAAGATCATTATCTAATGTAATACTCATAACTTTATCGGTTATTCCGTAATAATCGATTGAATAAATATTTTCAAATAAACTCACCAAGGTGCCTACTATCTATATATCTATATGCTAAAATACGTTTTTGCATAGACCATTTATAATCTATCCAATGAGTTAAATAATCATGGCCGTTAGTACTACGACCTATATCGAAGTTAAAGCAACTTTGCAATTTAAATGATATAATGCATAACGTAAATATTGTTGATATTCATGCAAATTTAAATACATCCCTTTTAATTGATCTAGGAAAACCTTTATAAGGAGGATTATACATATCTCTAATATAATGAATAAAACCAGAGATTCAGAAATGAAAAGGCAAACCCTCCACAAAGAACTAATTTTGCTAGTGCTTCCTATCTTTATGTTTATCATATTTAGTGGCCTACAACTCCCCGTCATAGTGGTTAATTTGACCTTTCTCCAGACAAGAGTATGTGAACCTTGTCCCGATTGAGAGGACGTTTGTTCACCGCTTTTTCAATCATGTATCAATGCAAGGCTTTGTGTTTTTGCAGTGTCTTCCTAAACCCCTGGCCCCACCATGACCTTGTCCAGCTTTTAAAAGAATAAACATTTTACAAGTTTTACATACAATTTCTTGATTAGCTACGCCTCACAAAATATTTCCATACAACCGATTTTAATGGTCGCTTTGACCTCGCCTCATAGTAGGGGATAGGAGGCATTTCACTAGTGGGTGTATCATCATCTTCATTAATAGGTGTATCATCAACTAGAGTGTCATCTAAATTAAAATCTTCTTCAATTTCGGATAATCATTTGTCAAGATCATATGGTATTTGAAACATTTCAGATCTATAAAATCATCTTGTCTAGGAATAATCGAACAGAATACTAGAAGTACTTTGCCCTTGTTACCACCCCTACTAGAAGAAGCCCGACTTACCCTTACCCAACATGCCTCTTAGTCCTTTCATTTTAATTATGCTAATAAATAGTTAAAGATAATGAAATTAAATGTGCTAAATGAAATAAAGACAAAATAATAATTTAATGAGAGAACGAATGAACACACGCCGACGTAGAGTCGACGTGTAATCGAGAGGTTGAAAATTGAAACTTTGCTCGATAGATAATCCTCAAGCTAGTTGCCAACTTCACTCCCAATTCTCAAATTAATAAATATTGAATATGTAGACAATGTATAGAGAATTAGAGATTGATTGAGAGATTAGAGAGTAGAAAGATTTGTGAAAATAATAAGAAGAGGAATGAGGTATTTATAGGGTTAAAAATAAATATAAAGGGTAGGGGTTGGGGAGGAGGCCTAAAATGGCCGTTGTCAACTACTAAAATGTAAAATGGCCGTTGGACAACTATTTTGCAGCGGTCGAGGCGGATTTGGGCGGGCGGGTCGGGGGCGGGGCGGGATCGGGCTGGCGGGTCGGGACCATACCCGCCCCGCCTTGCCGAGCCGCCCCGCTTTTTTTTTTTTTTAATACGGGTGGTCGGGCCGGGTCGAGTGGGTCGGCTTACCATCGCCACTTCTAGTCAATTCTTACCATTCTTTTCTATCCAAAGACTTTAAAAGTATCACTAGTCACTCTATCGAGCCAAATTGAAACTTTTTCTTTGACACCCTATATTCCCACAAATTGTGCCATAAGTAAAAATATGAAATAGTGGAATACATTGTGTTAAAAAAAAAAGACAAAAAAAGAGTGAATGAGCTTGTTGCACCCCAATAAAAAAGTAATAAGAAATAGGCAAAGCTTAAGTTTGGGGGTGCTTGTCATTAGGATATACTTCACTCTCCCAAAACAAAAGAGGGGAAAAATAGAATTGAAATGAAGAAAAAAACAAAAGGAAAAAGGGAAATACATAAAAGCTAAAGAGCTTATGGTACACGAAATGAGCCTAAATGCCTATTTTTTTACCTACCTATACCTAAGCCTACATTACAACCCTTAAAGTCCTGAAGATATCTATTATGCATATCCAGGATTAGTGGAGAATAACAAGTAAGCATGCCATAGGAATTCTTGAATTTATATGCATGATTTAGTATATTGACTTCCATTAAGCATGATGAATATGAGTTTGCGAAATATCTAGCTTAATGTGCTGAAATTTCATGCTATATGTTCCTGCATATTATTCTGCTAACCTTCATGTTTTTCTAGTTAGCATTTATGCAGCAAAAGTGATCAATGTCAGTGAGTCTTTCATTTTTCGTTCCTTGAGTCTTTATTTATTTATTTCTATCTTTGCTCGAGGGCGAGCAAAGGGTAAGTTTGGGGGTATTTGATCGGTGTATTTTATATACACCTTTTGAGTCAGTTTTAGTTAGTCTTTTGTCCCGTTTCGCACATATAAGTGTCGTATTAGGATAATTTTCCTTTCTTTTGAGTCAAAGTGGTTAAAATGGTCAATTGGCGGAAAAGGAGCTAAAAGAGGGCGAAAGAGGAGATTCCAGAGCTGAAAACAGAGAAAGTGGCGAACGAGGCTGAAACCTGCACCAGCGCGGCGCTCCTGCGATTAAGCGGCGCGGCGCCCACTATCGAGAGAGGCTGCAGAAGACTTCGCCGCGACGCCATCGCCAAGAGTGCGGCGCGGCGCTAAACATCAGAAGCTACGAGTTGCAGTACGCCTCTGTGCACAGAAATCAGGGCGGTAGATAAACAATTCTCCAAATTCTTGGAGGTATTCAGGAAACTGCATATCAACATCCCCTTTATAGAAGCATTAGAGCAGATGCCCTCCTATTTCAAGTTCATGAAGGAAATATTGGGGAAGAAGAAGAAGAAGCTGGCGGAATATGAGATAGTAGCACTAACAGAAGAGTGTAGTGCTATCTTGCAGAAGAAATTGCCACCAAAACTAAAGGATCCAGGAAGCTTTACACTACCTTGCACAGTGGGCAGGGTGACTTGCAACAGAGCTCTGTGTGATTTAGGGGCAAGTATAAATCTGATGCGCCTTATCGATTCAAACGATTGGAGTTGGGTGAGGCCAAACCGACCACAGTGAGCCTGCAGCTAGCCGATAGGACAGTGGTTCATCCAAGAGGGAAGATTGAGGATGTGATTGTTAAAGTAGGAAAATTCTTCTTTCCTGCAGACTTCCTCATTCTTGACATGGAAGAAGATGCGGAAATCCCTATCATATTGGGGAGACCATTCCTAGCAACAGGGAGAGCTTTGATTGATGTAGAAAGGGGAGAGCTAACATTAAGGGTGGAGAAGGAAGAAATGGTATTTAAAGTGTTTAAACATGTCATCGAGCCACCAACCATGAGCAGGTGCTTTGCAATCAGCACCATCAAGCCCCCCTGTGAGCCATTACAAGTCAACCAAAGGGAGATGAGCCCACGAAAGCAGGCATAGTTTGCCAAACCCCACCGACGCAGTATGTGTTCACGAACTCCTCACCGATAATGCTAAGAAAAGAAGAAAAAGAAAACGCAAAATGTGGAGAAAATGGATTAGTTGGGGGCTTGATCCACCCCACGGTTATTAAATCAAGGAACTTCCGTCCGGCTAAAAGATGTTAAAGACATCGCTACTTGGGAGGCAACCCAAATTATTTTGATTTATTTTATTTTAATATAGTCGTTTTTATTAAGAACGGTCTCACGGAGGTAGTGTTTGTGCTGTGATTGGCCAGTGCAAGCAATAAACGGGCGGCGAACAATCAAGAAAAGCCGGATTTCGAGAAAAAGCGGGTAGCGTCGTGGCGCCAAGAGCGGCCGCGCGCTAAAAGAATCAAGAGGCGCTGAAATGGTGGCCGCGCCAGGAGCAGGCGCCAAAAATCCAGAAAAATGTCAAGTCTGCGGCGCGGCGCCAAATGTGGCCGCGCGTAAAATCCGAAGCACGAGATCAGCCGGCCGGCGAAAATCCAGAAACTTAAAAACGCCCAAAAATCAGATTTGCCCCAAATTCAAAAACCAAAACCTAACCCCCTCCTCCAAAAACACACGAAAATCCAAAAATTTACCCACAAATCCAACCCAACCACAACCAAAACTCTTAAATTCCTAAAAACCCTTAGCTATCTCAAACAACAAAGCTCCATTCCATAGCCTCACACCACCATTAGAAACAAGAACAGCTTGAATCCTCTCATAAAAAGGTAATCTTTTTCTGTTCTTGAGATCTTTACTGAAGTCACAGGAGGTAGTAGTTCGAAAGAGTATTGTAATTGTGAAGTAGTTTGGGTGCTGAAAAATTGATTGTGAAGTTTGGAGAAAGAGTAGAAAAGGAGGGTGGCGTATCGCGCAGAGTCAAGTTTGGGGGTGTTGTGTTTAACTGCTAGTTGTTGATTGTGTTGGGAAACATTTGTGCCACTAAGTTGTAAGCTGCAGAAACTGTTTTAACCATGGCCACCAGGAAGAGAAGAGCCTCCACATCTACCCCAGCCCCGCAATATAATAACACTAGGTTTGTGAGCTACCAAGCTTTCCAAAGATACAAAAAGCTTGATACCAGACCCTTAATCCCTGAAAGGGGAATAAACTATCAGAGGGAGTCGTTTGGGGAAGAGGATGTTTATGAGCCCATTCGGGCAATGATTGAGTTAAGGGGGTGGAGGATATTTGTAAATCCGGAGAAAATAGCACCAATGAACACAACAATGGTGCGTGAATTCTATGCCAACTTTCCGGAGAAGGTGGAAAGAGGATGCTTTGTAAGGGGAGTTTATGTGCCTGTGACAGCAGAGAATGTAAATGCACAATTGAAGATGGTTGATGTTGAGGAAAGAAGTGATTGGAATCACTTTAGAACATGGTCTAGAAGCACCGACCGCATCGACTGGAATGTCGTTGCAAACACCGTGAGCTACCATGGGCTGTTTTTGATATTGGAAGAAATGGATTAAGAGCACTGAGCATGTGCCAATTCAACAAAGCAGCCAAGGGTTGGCTATATTTCGTCAGTGCCCGCATGATTCCATCCACGCACTTCACCAGACTGCCGTAAGATGAGATTAAACCGATATATGGAATTATGAGGGATGACGATTGATGTGGGAAAGAGATAGTGCAGAGCATTGAAGAAATCAGCAGTTGGTGACAACAGTGGATTGGGACACGCCACTTATCACTAATCTATGCGCTCCGAGGGTCCCAACCCTACCCACCGACACTCACGAGAGAAACCAATTGCTGTGTCCCATGGGATAGTGCACTCTTTCCTGCACTCAAGCCCCCAAAGATCCGTAAGAGTACAACCAAGAAGAGCAGCAGCAGCAGAGGCCGCAACAAACGAAGATGAGCACGAAATAGGGTCAAATACGCGGCAGACCTAGCCACCACCAACCACGTAAGGTAACCTTCAAGGCCAAGATGGAGCAATTGCCGTAATCGGATGAGGATGCAGAGTTTGGACACGATGATCCACGAACAACAAGAAACGAGGCAATAAATCAACGAGATGAGTTCCTTGTTCAGTCAGTGGTCCATGCACTATCCCATGCCACCGCCACCACCACCATTTTAGCCAAAGTCTGTAAGTGTCTTATTTCTTTTATTGTCTTTGAGTCTACACACATTGGGGACAATGTGGTTTAAGTTCAGTGTCTATTTGTGTCTTGTTATGTTTTATTTAAGTCTTTTATTGTTTTTATGTATTTTGAGTCACAAAATTTTTCTTTTGAGTCATAATTGTCTGTCAAAAGATCATGTATGTTGTAGTTGCTAGAAACACCTAGTGAAGGAAGGTGGAATAATGTAATGGAATAAAAGCAACTATCTAAACACTTAGGTTAGATATGTGATCGGTGTATTTTATATACACCTTTTGAGTCAGTTTTAGTTAGTCTTTTGTCCCGTTTCGCACATATAAGTGTCGTATTAGGATAGTTTTCCTTTCTTTTGAGTCAAAGTGGTTAAAATGGCCAATTGGCGGAAAAGGAGCTAAAAGAGGGCGAAAGAGGAGATTCCAGTCAAAACAGAGAAAGTGCGAACGAGGTGAAACCAGCACCAGCGGCGCCCCGCAGCTGGTGTCGCGCGCCACTATCCATGTAGGCTGCAGAAGACCTGCGCCGCGCGCCACGCCGCAGCGCAGTCGCGCGCCAAACATCCGAGAAGCTACTGAGTTGCAGGCGCGCGCACTCGAACAGAATCGGCGCGCCAAATCATCCGGATTGCGAGAGTTCCGGCGCGCTGCCTGCAGTGGTCGGCGCCGACGCGGAAAAATAAGGTTTCAGACGGATTTTGGGCCAGCTGCAGGAAAAGTTGAGGCGGTTTACTATAAAAGGAGAAGGGGGTTTTTTAAGTGTTCTCTTCGCACAACACAAGGCTTCTTGCTTGGAGATCGAGACCATAGTTTAGTAATTTCTTTTCCTTTTCTTTTCTTTTATTTCGTTTTGTATGATGAATCTTGAATTAGTTCTGGTATCGCAATGGCTAGGAACTAATTCCTCTATGTATTTCCATGTCAATCTTTAGAAACTTATGTTATGATTTAATGTATGCTTATAGTTATTCTTCTTTCGAGATCTATCCAATATTTGAATTGAATGCTAGGTAGTTAATTGACAACTAATTATCACTATATGATTTCTAATCGGACTTCAGAAAGGAGGATTGTGAATATCTTTGTAAGTTGGGTAGACATTCGATTGGGGATGAAAATACCTCAATTATTTATGTAAGCGTTAATGAGAGGCTTAAAAACCCTAATTTTCGCGCACGCGCGTGACGGCTAACTAGGTTTTGTTCTTAATCCTCCTATAGAGTTATCCTTATCACCAGGTAGTAAGTGGCGCACACTGGGTTGAGTGTTTATATAACCTAACGGAGTATAAAGCGATTTGAACCCGCTTTCTCCAAAAGAAGACCGTAAGTTATTGCATTAATAAGTAACATAAGCGTTGGAAGCCTATTCTCATCACCATCAAGTAAACCCTTATAGTTAAATAGCTTTATAATTCTTAGTTATCAACAACAAATCCAAATATCAATTTACCAAATAGATACCAAAAGATAGATAGTTGGTAATTGAACCCTAATCCTTGAGGACGATATTCGGTCTTATCAAGACTATACTACTTGTCACGATAACGTGCACTTGCGTTAAAGTGTGTGCATCTTACCGCGCATCAATATGCCAAAAACTCACAAAATCTGTCTATTTGGAGTTTCTTGCCTAAATTATGCATGCTAAATGATGAAAACCTATGTGTTATGATTGCTTGCTATTTGAGGCGAAATAGTTAGGACGTGTGGGGAGATGACTCGTGCATTTCTTTCATAGCCAATTCTTACCACTCTTTTCTATCCCTGGACTTCAAATATATCCCTAGTCAACCCCATTGAGCCTAAAAATTGAAACTTTTCTTCGACACCCTATATTCGCAGTTGTGCCATAAGTAAAAATGTGAAGTAGTGGAATCAATTGTGTTAAAAAGAGACAAAAAGAGTGAATGAGCTTGCCCCAATAAAAAAATAAGAAATAGGCAAAGCCTAAGTTGGGGTGCCTGCCATTATTATACATTTCACTCTCCCAAAACAAAAGAGGAAAAGATAGAATCGAAGTGAAGGAAAGAACACAAAGAAAAGTGGAAATCCGAAAAGCTAAAGAGCTTTCATGGTAAATGAGCCTACAAATGCTTATTTTTACCTACCTATACCTAAGCCTACATTACAACCCTTAAAGTCCTCAAGATCTCTTTATGCATATCCGTGATTAGTGGAGAATAGCAAGTAAAAATGTCATAGGATTTCAATTTATATGCATGATTTAGTAGATTAACTTCATTAAGCATGATAAATATGAGTTTGCGAAATATCTAGCTTAATGTGTTTAGTGTCTTTGAAATTTCATGCTATATGTTCCAAGATATTATTTTGCTAACCTTCATGTTTTTCTAGTTAGCACTAATGCAGTGATCAATGTCGGTGAGTCTTTTATTTTTCGCTTCTTTGAGTCTTTTATTTCTTTCTTTCTATCTTTGCTCGGCGAGCAAAAGTTAAGTTTGGGGGTATTTGATCTGTATTTTATATACACTTTTCGAGTCATTTTTAGTTAGTCTTTTGTCCCTTTTGTACAAATAAGTGTCGTATTAGGATAGTTTTCCTTTCTTTTGAGTCAAAGTGGTTAAAATGGCCAAATGGAAAAAAAAAAAGGAGGTTCAGAGCTAAAAACAGAAACGAGGCGCGCTAATCATCTGCGCCGCGCGCCTCGCATGCAGAGAATCGTGGTCGCGCGCAATTCACCACAAGTATCACAGAGTTCGCGCCTCGGCCAATGCAAGGTCGCGCGCCGATGCGGAAAAATCGTGGTTTTGACGATTTTCCAGGCCAGCTCAGGGAAAAGTTAAGCGGTTTTCTATAAAAGGATAACCCTAGGCAGATTTTAGGGTTCCCTTCGCACAACTCAAGATTCTTGCTTGAGATCGAGACCATAATTTAGTACTTTCTTTTCCTTTTTCTTTTCTTTATTTCAGTTTTTGTATGATGACTTTTGAATTAGTTCTTGTCATGTCAATGGCTAGGAACTAATTCTCTTATAGGGCTTTTCATGTAATTCTCTAGAAACTTATGTTATGAATTAATGCATGTTTATGGTTATTATTCTTCTTTGAGAGATTTATCCAATAATTGCGTTGAATGCTTGGTAATTAATTGACAACTAGTTATCACTATATGATTTCTAATTTACTTCGAAAGGAGAGATTGTGAATATGCTGTAAGTTGGGTAGACATTCTTGGATTGGGGATGAAAATACCTCAATTATTTATGTAGTGTTAATGAGAGGCTTAAAAACCCTAATTTTGCGCATGGTGCGTGACGGTTAACTAGGTTTTTGTTCTTAATCCTCCTATAGAGTTATCCTTATCACCGAAAGGTAGGTAAGGTGCAATCTGGGTTGAGTGTTTATATATCCTTAACGGAATATAAAACGATTTCAGAAACCCGCTTTCTCCAGAAGAAGACCATAATTCATTGCATTAATAAATAACATAAGCGGATAGTTGAAGAGACATGGAAGCCCTATTCCCATCACATCTGAAGTAAACTCATTAGTTAAATTAGTCTTTATAATTCTTAGTTATAAACAACAAATCCAAATATCAATCGCCAAATAGATACCAAAAGATAGACAGTTGATACTTGAACCCTAATCCTTGTGGACGATATTCGGTCTTACCAGGACTATATTACTTGTCACGATAACGTGCACTTGCGTTAAAGTGTGTGCATCTTTTCGCGCAGCAGAACTCTTCTATCTTTCGATGATAGGATTTACCACAAAGGGGGATTAAGAACAATAACCTATTAAACTACACAAGTATCGGGGTACTTTCGTCCACGATTTTAACCTATGTTTATTCAACTACTGATATCTGTAATCCTCTTTCGGATTTCGATTCGAAATCATATATGTGATGATAACTAGTGATCAATTAATTACCAAGAAATCAAAGCAATTATTGAATAAATCTCAACTATATAAAGAAGAAACCAAAAAACATGCATTAAATCATAAAACGAGGTTCAAGTGATTCGAATGGAAAGCCCTAAATAAAGTTTAGCTCCTAGTCATAGACATGCCAAGAACTAAAAGATTATTCAACATAAACTGAAAATAAATAAAGTAAAGAAAAAGAATTACTCAAGAACAAGCCTCTAATCTTGAAGCCTCCAAGACTCTAAGTGTTGTGATGAGTTAGGGATTGTGGAACCCTTCAAAAATCTGCCCTAAGACCCTTTTATAGCCTCCAAAAATGTTTCCAACTTTTCCCTCGCCTCGCCCTTTCCTTCTGGATTGGCATAAAACCAGCGCTTACGCCACGGCCCTGCGATGGAGCCGTGGCGCTAAACCTCGCACTGCTGATCGCCCTGGCGCCTTGGCCCCGCTGTTCTGATAGAGTGGCGCCACGCCGCCGCATCTTCGTCCGGGTGCCACCTGCCTCTTTTGGCTCTGGAACCTGCTTTCGCCTCTTTTTGCTTCTTTTCGCCAATGTACCATTTTAAACCACTGTGACTCAAAAGAAAGAAAAATTATCCTAACACGACACATATTTGTACAAAAATGGGCAAAAGACTAACTAAAATGACTCAAAAGGTGTATATAAAATACACCGATCAACCCTCCTAACCTCTACCACCTGATCCCTTAGCTCGTTGTCTACCACATTCCTATACCTCGACATACCAAGAATCATAACTTATACCCGTCCACATTCTTAGCCTTAGGTCCTACTCATTTGGTCTCCTGGACACATGCTATATTAATCATCATCTTCTTAAGAATCTTAACTAGCTGTATGGACTTTTTCGTTAAAGTCCCAATGTTCCAAGACCCTATTCTCAGCCTAGCATCTCTCTTACCCCACTTACCCCTTAACCCTCGCCCCCGTCCCCAACCGAGAACATGACCCTAGTCTACCATCAGTTACCAAAGCGACTAAAGTAAATATAAATAATAAACTAATCAAACATTTACCCTAAAATAGGAAGGGATCAAAGTGAAAGCTTGACAAGAATCTAAAGGCAAGTAAAATCAATACGCCAAGAATGCTATAACTAAAGACAAGAAGGGTAAATGCAAGAACGTAAAGTCACGAATCAATATAGCGAAGCGGCAAAATTTAACGACAAGGATAAGGACAAAGAATGAATACGGGCAACCGGAGGTACCAACTCCAGTTGAATCGAACCTGTTTGTCGGCGAAATCACTGTTCACTGGTACTGATCACCGGCACCGAAAATACTGTTCACTTGAGTTTCTCACCAAAAAGCTGATCGAAGCAGCGTCGTACAGTTGTCTGGCGGCGTTCACTACCGTAAGATAATGTTCACTGTCGGAGAATACTATTCACCGAAAAGTCACTGTCGGATTACTGTTCCTTGCCGGAAAATCAATATTCGCCGTCAGAGCCTGTCGGAACAATTGAGACATGTGCAGATCTGACCGGAAACCTGGTCGGAACGCAGTGATGCCCGTCGACGAACGAGACCCTGGTCACCGATCACCGGCCAGAGTGGCACACCAAGATGAGATTTCCGTCGGAGAGGGTGAGGGGTGAGTGTGTGTTACCGTTGTGGGGAAGGGAGAGAGGAGGGAGGAAAGAGAAAGCCAAAAGCCAGGAAAGTAAATAAGAGTCAAGATCCAGCTGCATATATCCTTAAAATTATATTGGTAACAAATCCAATAGAATTCAATGTTTGCCAGAATTCTATATTAATGTGTCTCCATTCACACCATTGCATCTTTAATGAACAAATCTGCTAGATGCCCCTTTCTATTAAAATATACAGTTGGCCATATTTTCAGTTCTTGAAGATAAAATCAAAACTGACTAAACAATTCTGATTTGTTTACACTAAACTCTACAGTTGCCATCTTGCCATGTTTTTTGTAGGCCACATATTTTCAGAAAGGAAAAGTTGAAGGAAACTGAGGCAAAGAGAAATGTGTTTTCAGTTAACAAATCAAATAAAATTAAAAATTAACCCGAGAGTAACAAAAACATATGTAATTGTAGGTGTTACTTTTTTATTAACTCACCTCACTCCAAGTAAGATCAGACAACAGAAGGAAAATCCTATTAAGAATGTTGAACTCTGTAAATAATTACTCCTCACAAGTGTCAAAATTTACTTACAAGATATACACTTAAAACTTAACTATGTATCTGTATCCCCCTTCTATATAGATCTATACCACCATAAACTAAGTCTAATAGATTGTTGTAAAAACAAAACTTACATGTATAAAAGATACCGGAAACTAAATTCATATGGCACTATCTGAAGAACATTTGAAATGGGCTCGTTATTCCTTCTCCCGAGACAGTTGATTGCTTCTTTTCCGTGTTCGTTTGGAAGTTGAAGGCATATCCAATCAAGTAGTGACTCCAGATCCTTTGCAAAATCTAACAGATACCAGTCCAACAGCTTTGGTATTGCTACCAACTTCTTTGATGTTGAAACGCCAATGGATGCTTGCAAATACTCCTTCTTTGCAACTTGAAGCTCATTTTCAATATTTGCTGCGGTGTATACTCTCACCTATTTAAAATTGCTCCTACATTAGTATCGTTGTGTATAACAGATGCACATAAGACTTGAAAGCTAGATAAAGTGGCACTTTTTTTTTGTGAAAAATATGAAAAGATTTAGGTCGGTCAGTTCATGGCACTATTATATAAACCACTAGTGTTTTTTAATTGGGATTGTGATAATGATCTATAGTACCAAATGTTAGATTTAAATAGATTAAACGGAAAAGGTCCAAATATGCCCTTAAAGTATTTGAACATGAGCAAATTTGTCCTTCGTTAATAGTTTAGCTGGCAGTCGCATATGCCCTTTGTTGTTCAATAGTTGGTCCAAATATGTCCTTAATTTGACTGGAACCCCAATTAACCTAATTAGTTGATTAATAAACGAAAAAGAACCAACTATTGAAGTGTAACGGCATATTTGCTCAATTTCATACTTTAAGGGCATATTTGGACCTTTTCCGTAGATTAAACTTTCTCACGTGTAATACTTCGAGGAAAAAGGAGCTTATGACTTACAGCAGGAGAGGAGAAACTTCCACAAGAGAGCCCAAATGTCACCAATGGTTCGGAAAAGTCCAAACCGAATATGCTGCGTGCAGTCATCTCGTCATTCTTTACACCCTTTGCAAAAGTCTGGTGAGAGCAATCAAACAGGATATACTTGTAAGTTAAACTTTAGAAACACGATCAGGACAAAAAGTAATTAATTTCCGTTAAGTTGAAAAGCCTCTTACAAATTTTGAGTGATAAGGCAACCTCAGAATGAAATGCTCAATGGTTATGGCATTAAGCAAGTGTCCACTGACATTTATTGTTGCCTGCAAAAGGTGGAACGTAACCAATTAAAAAGCTAAGAATATGCATCATATCATTGTCAACTAATTGAATCAGCAGGCTTGTTGCATGAAAGAGTACAATTGATTGCACAGATAGGATAAAACACCAAAGCATTACCTTTTGCATCAATGCCACAACCATTTCAGGGCTCTCAGGTAGGCCGTACTCCAGGAAGGCCTGAAAATGTTAACGGCATGAATAATAAACAAAATTTGGAAGGTGGAATATTCAAAAATCGATAACACACATTACTATTTGTAGGTTATACCGTTATACACAGAAGAAACTAAAATGTAGGAATCTAAACCTTACATTCATCATGCATGAATTGTAAATGTTGATCCAGAAAGCGAGCTTTTCTTGGTGGGTAAGGCCCTGTAAATTCGCTGATGCAAGTTTCTCGAGCAGAAGTCTGAAAAGAGGACTAATTTATGTGAGAAACCATCCTAATAGAATATTTCGAAAGATTATATAATCACTAAGCTATATTTACTAACTTACTTTAGCCTATGGACTAGGAAAACGGATATTGTTGATCGATTTGGATTGATAGAAGAAGCTTCAACTGCATATAAATGCTTATATGGACCAATATCTCTCTTTTCAAACTTTGAGCATATTCCATAAGGATCTCCAAACTCTTTCTTCTCAATGCTCTCACATGAATTATAACCTGTCAATGAAGACAATGTATCTGTCGTACTCCTGCTCTTCCTAGAACTCATTCTGAAGAAAATATTCGACAAGCATTTCAAAATATTTTCTGAGATTGTGTTTGGAATTTCATCTAATGATGGTTTTCTATCTTGAGTAACCAAAATTCTCTCTTCCAGACTTCCGTGGTACATTACTTGGTCCTCCATCTGAAAATCATAAAAAAATTATATCCGTTATGCTGCATGAGATTATTAGTTTGAATAAATTGTAAGTCACTGAATTATCAACCTGCACTTTCTGAGGATCTACGCCCTTCTCTGTAGGAAGCTTCTTAGCAGGAGTTCTGGCAGTTTTCACTTTCATATTTACTGATTGATGCTTGCTTTTCGTGGAAGACCATGAGTTGTTCTCTTTTAAACAGTTGTCATCTGAAAAATATGAATTTCATATCATTTAAAAAGAATTGGAATAACAATAAGAGGTGATGAATTCCGGTTCCAAGAGAATACCAGAGAGAGAAGGCAAATGTCTTCCCGAAAATGAAGCTGAATTCGATTCCAGTTGGGGTGATAACTTTGTTTGCTTCTGCGTCGGACTCTTTACTTGATTTTGCTCAATGGTATCAGTCACATTATCCATGTTCCTCTTGGAGGACGAAATATACACGGCTTCCTGATACAATCCTTGCCTAAAGTGCACAACTTTTTCTTCGAGCCTAACGACTTCTTCCTCCAAAACAGCCACCTCAGCAAGAAGCTCCAGTGTCTATGAATTTCCAGTTGCATAATTACACTTAGAATTGCAATTCTCAAAATTTAAGCCACAAACATTACAAACAAAAATATCTACGAACTTCGTCGCTAATCCATCACTAAATTGCTTGTAGCAAACAAAATTTTGTAATAATTGATCGCTATCCTATTTAGCAACGGATTATGTTGTCAGTCGCTAATTCCTGTTTATTTAGCTACAATCTCCTCTTCAAACTTATGACAACATCAATTGAATTTCACTAGTTCCTTCATCTAGTACAGTTCAATCTCAAATTATACAACATTGCAATAACATAATTGAAGATGAAGAAATACTAACATTTGGAGGGAGATAAGGAGGAAGACGAGGAAGAGCACCAAGGGGTCGAGTAAACGCCCTTTCAAGAGCTCTATGGACATTTTCCTCATGCCTGAGTTTCTTCTTTAGCTTATCAACCTACAACTTACGCACAAATATTAGTACAAATTACATACTACTACTAACAGACTTAACCGTAAACTAAATAATTTCAAGAATCAAATGTGTTAAATTACATCTTGTAACAATGCCATCTTTCTCTCTCTGATTGCTTTTCGTCTATTTATCGGTGTTTTCTCAGTACCCATTTTCCTGTTTCCTTGCATTTCCACTTTTTCCTTCAAACAAGAAAATGAAACATAAAACAATTCAGCTCCCACAAGAAAGGAATTATAGATGTAACGGAAAACATAAAGCACAAACATGCAGATAAAAAGGAGGAACATAAAAAAGCAAAGAACAATATGAAACAGATGTGGATAAGTATCAAAGCAAAGATATACCCTACCTTGCAAGTTAAATGTGGATAAATAGAGTGTACAAGACCTTACTCCTACTAATAGATCCTCGGCTCAATGAAAAGCAAACACAAATAATCGAACAAAGAAATAACAAATAACAAAATTAGTCTGAAAAAAGAAATTCTGTAAAACACAAATCACAACCAAGAATCTGCTTAAGCTAATTGGATCATTTAAACTACAACAAGATTCAGAACCATTCTATACTAATCAAATAAAGCTTCAATTTTTTTCTCTCAACTGCAAACATATTTGACAATAATTTCCATAAGAAAAACATACCCAGAAATTTAAATATACCTTAAATAGCAAAAAAGCTCTTACCTTTACATTTTTTGATGGAGTTTTCATAGATTGAAGACTAGTCCTCCTAACTCTGGCATTCATCTTTTTTAACTATTTTAATAAATGAATAAATGAAACAGAGAGAATAAGACACTCAGAGGAATGAATTCATTGCAGAACAGTAGTGCAAGCGGGAAAGTTATGGGGGAGAATTGAAAACTTGAAAATTCAATTCATGAAAGAGAAGTTTTGAATGAAATGAGCACCCAATAGGCTAAAAAGACAAAATAAAAATGTTCAGTTGGATCCCAGCATTTTCTTGATCCTCCTGAAGTCAATGTATATTACTCCATTTTTATCTTTCTGCAAATTGTTTATATCTATGCAGCCACTACATTCACCATCTCTCAAGAACAAACATTATTAGAAACAATAGGACCTGGATATATATAGATATATTGTTTCATACATACACACAGAGAGAGAGAGAGAGAGAGAGTGAGATGGAGTAGGGGTGGGGTGGGGGTAAACGAGGAATAGGGGACTGTATTTTGTTCTACTTGTGTTGTGTTAAGGACTATATTTATTGTTTATATTCCCTCTCTGTGGTTAGATAGAGTAGGGGAATAATGGGGAATGAACTCGCGTGGTTACATTTTAGCTTCTCATTTGGCCATATGTCTGAAACTTGAAAAATTAAGTTTTTAAAGTTTGTAATTTTTGAAATTTAAAATTATATTTGAATATGTATTTTATATGAAATTTTTTGAAATTTTGTGAGTGAAAGTGAAATTACATTGAAAAATTGGTTTGAGTTAGTTTCTAAAACTTAAAAATATTTTAAAGATAAATTCTTAAAATCTAATCAAATTTCATGGCCAAACAAATATTTGAGATAAATTTTAAAATTAAATTAAATGTCATGATCAAATAGATATTTAGATAAATTTTCAAAATGTGATTGAAAATATATGGCCAAACACTAGCTTACTCTTTTTTATTTGAACATTATATAATTAACTAAATTTTAAGTATGCATGATGTTGTCTATTCTTAATAGGGGTAGATTCAGACTTTAGATTTTAATGATTTTACCTTTAAAATTTTACAATTTGACCTATTGAACTTTGGAATTACGGGTCTAAATTTTAATATTTGTTGTAACTTTAATAACCTTTACATAAAAATTATATATTATGTATGAAAAGTATTGGATTCGGGTAAAACCGTAATAAACATGCTATATTCACCTCTAATTTTGACTCAACTTAAAATTTGTCTTTTATATTAATTGTCGAGTTCAGAAGGTATGATACGAGAATCAAACTCATTGTTATTTGTTATTTTTAGTTTACATATTGTTGGACTTCTGTGTTATGTTATTTACGTTAAAGTTTAATAGTTGTTTGATCAAACTTTTAAAATCTGTTTATTTTAAAAAGTATTTTTTAAAGTGACTTTTAAAAAAAAGTAATTTTGGTGAAAAATAATTTGTGTTTATTTTAATCAATTTAAAAAGTACTTTTGTGTAACAATTTATGTTTGATCATGCTTTTCAAAAAGTGAAAAATAAGTATTTTTGGAAGAAAAATAATCTTGATCAAACATGTTATAAATCTGAACACTTGAGGGGTGTTATAACTGCCCAAGTGATTGAGGAAATGATTTTTTTGGCAATGGATTAAGGAAATGAATTGGTATTTCTTTAGTTGATCTTGAGTATAACTTGGACCTCTTATCTCTTTGGACCTCTATATTAGTTATCATTTATCTTTTGAAATTGAGTCAAAGGACTTCATATAAACAAATTTTAGAGTATATATCTATGTTTAAGTTTAACACTCATTATCACAAAATTAATTAATAATGTAACCATATAGCATATTCATTAATTTAAAATTTAAAATTTGTTTTATATATGTTTCGTTGAGAAAGAGTGAAGAGCATTGAAATGTAAATTAGCTTCCGTTGTGAAAAAGCATGCTGAAATGCGCATCTATAAGTGCACCATAGTGCCGTATGCTAACAGACAGCCCATCTACATTTTTTTTTAATAATCGAGATTTCTAGGCTTGCGTCTCACTACTTCACTGGTGTTACCCAGACGTCTTTGAGGTGATGGCACCGATCCTTCAACAACATCATCAGTAAATTGCGGGATGTGCTCCAGTGGCTAATTTCTGGGAGCGTACAAATGATCAATGAAACAAGATCAAATTCCCCAACATGCAGAATTTCTTCGCTCCCGCAGGAAATCGAATCCACGCCGCCACGTGTCGGGCGTCTTATAAGCCGCATCGTACTCTTTGACTATGCCCGGAGGACAACAGCCCATCTTTCTGCATCATCATGAATTAACGTGCGCCATTACCCTTTTCATCTTAAGTTACTAACATTAATGTACATTAAGTTTATCTATTTTTTATCTTTTTCTTTTTCCACACTCTTTATTTCTTCTTTTGAGAAATGTCAATTTTAAGTTCCAATTACATCTCCTTCATTATTTGCAAAGAAAATTCCATAAATGTTGATGTACCATAGACTTGCAATATTTTGGTTGGCTAAAAATGCAAACAAATTATTGTTAGATTCTTTGACTTTTGGAGTAAAAGGACAAACAAGGAAAGAGTATAATTGGTGACAATTCACTAACACACCTTTGTGTTTTTTTTTGATAATCAGCGATTGCGAACTGCGTCATTATTTCACTAGTATTATCTAGACGTCCTGGAGATGATAGACCTGGTCCCTCATCGCTATCACCAAGGTAAACCCCCTGTCGGAAATCGATCTCAAACTGCGCATGCCAGCGCGTCTTAACGTCCATCCTTTGCCACTGAAATATGTCCCGGGGAACAATTCGCTGAGAGGGGACTCGAACACGGAACCCCTCCCAGCATACCCTTAGTGAAATGGCCATTGGGCCAAACACTTTTGAGTAACACGTCTTTCTTTAAAATATTGGAAATTTTTAGTAACACTACTATAAAATTAATATTTTTTCACTGAATTTTCCATTGAAAAATATTCAGTGACTATTTTCACTGAATATTGATGGAACAAACTTAAATAATAGTGTGAACACATGAAAAAATTAGAAAGTTTCCCAGTATTTCAATGGGAACATGTTTCCAACCATGCGTTTTTTCAGTGAGTTGGTTCGGTGGGAATGAGGTGAAAATATCATGTTTTATAACATTAATTTTCCACTAAATATCGGTGAAAAAATATTAATTTTTGGTAATGTAACCTAATAGTTAAATTCACACCTTATAGAAATATTATCCACTCGGGTTCGAGTTCAAACTCGAAACTCTAATTAAAGATAGTGAGATCTGATCTATTCCATCATATTCTTTCGTGGTATGAGTAACAAGTTAATTAACACTCAATTTGTAACATAAGCTACCACTACGAGGTGTGGTGGCGTAAAGTGTTTTCTTCATTATTAACAAAAGTCTCGATGAAAATAGGAAAACTCTTTGGTAAGGCGGTTCCTTGTAAGGATCATATGTGACGTGAATATGAAATTTATCGAATCAGCGGTTTCCTCATTACAAAAGTTATAAAAAAGAAAGATAATTTGGTTTGTTGAATGTCCATAATACTATATCCTCTCATTTTTAAGAAATTAATAGGGGGTACTTTTACAATCTATTTTTAATTTAATTGTCAACTAATGGTCAGAGCCTCAGAGTTAAGTGAATTTAAAAAAAAAACGGCCTATTTCTTTTTTAATATCATAGAGAATTTTCTTAAATTTACCTCAATTTTTATCAAGGATAAAAAATGAATAATGTGGCCACAAATAACAATAATATATCTATATTTATTTATATTATATTAAAAATACGAATATCTGATAAGAGTGTAAAAAGGCTGATAAACTCACATGACTATTAACTAAAGTGCTTTAAACTTGAAAGTAGTTTATAAGGCAACCAAATAAATGGGAGTAACGGGCTTTTCAATACTTGGATTTCACTTATTCGTTTTGTACCTTTTATATACGTTCGGGTTCAAATCATCAAGAACCAAAGTTGAGAGATCAATTAATTCATGATTTGGTCTCCAAAAGTTCGGTTATTAAATTAAAAAGGTTTTATACATTTAGCTAATCAAGTTAGGAACCTCAATTAGAAGTTGTGATGAAAAGTACTTTGCCAATCTACTTATAAACATATCTATAATTATTTGATACTCAATTTCATAACACGAGAAAATGAATATGAGTTTAATTAGGTGGTCATATTTGTGAAAATGCTTTAACTTATATATCCTGAACGCAAAAAGAATTTTCACGCTATATTAATCCGTTGTAATAAGTCTAAAATTCTTGCGAGAAAATGAACCTTATTACAAAGGTTATCATTTGCTTGGAAATGTCATTGAAGATATTTCATAAGTTTTGTGATATTCACAATAATACAACAATATATCAGCATAATTTCACAAATGGAGTTCTAGGAAGAAAGGATGTAGACATATCTTACTTTTACCTTTGTGGGGTAGAGATGTTTTTTATAGACCGTCAGCTCAAAAGAAACGTATTCAAGAAAAGTAAGACAGTAAGATATTACCATACAAAATAAAGAACTAACATATAGCAATATACATATACGAGTATGGATCTACGCGAAACTTAAATAATATTATAAAGAAAAAGAGAGGAGAAAGTGAAGAGGCTAGCCCCCTACCTCTTTCACACATAGTGCGACAAAATTCAACGACCTATTAATCTTCTATTCTAATCTTCAACCTTCAAATTATCTTCATATCTAAGATCATGTTCACCATCTTTAAATAAAGATCTACCAAATTAAAAGAGACACTTAGTTGAAGAAGGAATTATTATATTACCAAATAAAATAACTATTATTAGTGGAAATAAAAGGTCATGATAAATACACATGGAGAGGTGGCTAACATTATTAGCGGTGGTGACAGACTGAGAATCAGTGTTAGAGACTTATGATATGGACAAGTCACTCTCTGAGCACGTGACTGACTCCAAGTTAAAGCACTAATATTTCATTAAGCTTAGCTCTCTACTTTAGGGTGTGTTTATATTAGCGGTGGACATAATTAATTATGATAGAATTGATTTTGGTATAATTGATTTATATTTTGATGCAACAATGTAAAAGTGATTCTTATAATTGATTTATGTTTGGATAGTTTTGATCAAAATTGTTTTTGAATGTAGAATTACCAAAATGGACATACATATAAATAAAAATATACATATAAATAGATGGAAGTATGTAAATAAAAATTACAAATAGTTAATAGAATTTAAAGTGCAATATAGTACTTAAATATTAGTAAAATATTATTACAATACTAATTTAAAGTGCAAATAGTAATTAAATATTATTACAATACTAATTTTGCATGTACTTTATAATGTATTATATTAATAATACATTATAAAAAAAAGGAATAATATTACACTTAATAGTTATTTTAAAAAGTACATTGGAATCGGTTTTCAGTTAAAATTGTAAGCACATTTTGCCGCATTTAAAATATTAATAATATTCGGAGTATTTGAAAGAATACAATAGAAAAAGGAGAAGGATAATCCAAATGAGTTGCCCTATTCTCATTACTGAATACGAGAAAGGTCCTAAAATTAACAATATCATACTCAAAACAGAACATGAGTAGTATTTTTGATTTTTTTTAGTAATTATTTATAGATATTTAAAGAGGGTAATGAAAGTTGTATATTTGAATGATTTTTTAGTAATTATTTCTAGATATTTAAAGAGAATAATGAAAGTTGAATATTTGAGTTTTTTAATTAATTATTTCTAGATATTTAAAGAGAGTAATGAAAGTGGATAGAGTTGTTGATGAAAATTAAATAGGGTAATAAAGGAAAGGGTTAAATTTAAATTGAAACTAATAGCAAAATTGATTCTGCCAGAATTGATTTTGGCCAGCCAAACATGTCAATTTTCTGATTTTCATGAAAGTAGATTCTGGGTATCCAAAATCTAATTCAAACATGCACTTAGTATTATTGTTGATTAAATGGATAGATAGGACATTTGATATTGAGTTTTTGAGTTTTCCCTTCCTATGTGAAATTAGATTAATAAAATTCAATCCAATTTGAATCAGTCTATTTTTATCTTAAAAATCACTATAAATAAAATCAACGTAGGTCTTATTTCATATACATAAGAGTGGATTCATAACAGTCATATATAGAGAAAACTTGAGAGAGAAGCTGATTTTCGCACATTGAAAATATGCTAGTAGTCCGCTTTAAATAGCGTTTTCAGTTTCGTTAACCGCTGGATTATCCTCAAATTTGAACCGGGGGTTCTCAACATCTGGTTCTTCTATTTCAACAGTGGAGATTGAATTTTGTGGTCTGTCGCTCCAGTTTTCGAACATGAACAATAGCTCATTTTTGGAGTGATTTCTCTCATTTCTTCACTAGTTTTGATGCTATCTTTTATGTATTGTTGCTCCGTCTTTGACGTTGATATTGTAGCCATTTAAAGAACATTATTGTAAGTCTTGTTGATTTTAGTGAAGCTTTTTTGGGCGAAGGACCCGTGGTTGTTTCCTCTTCACATTGAATGGGGTTTTTCACGTAAATTTGGTGTCTCTTGCATTCGATTTATTTTTGTTTGCTTTGGTATTTTATTGTTGATATAGTTGTTATCCATATATCCGTTGTGCTTGAAATTAGTTTATTCCTCTTGTTCAAATAGTGTGAGAATTTTTTTGATTTGGATA
This sequence comes from Przewalskia tangutica, assembly GCA_029844215.1. NCBI lineage: Eukaryota > Viridiplantae > Streptophyta > Magnoliopsida > Solanales > Solanaceae > Przewalskia > Przewalskia tangutica. The sequence goes on from CM056737.1 coordinate 65,134,907, forward strand.
TCCTTTCGCATTTATCTTGTCGTGCAATTTGGTTTCTCAATATTTGGCACGAAAAAAGACAAAGGGTCAAGATCAACACATATAAGACGGATATAATTTTTGAGATTTCAGTTTCTTGAAGAGTGAATTTGATCCTAATTCATTATTTTTATTTGGAAGAGAAATACTGTGAAGAAAAACAATTGATCAGCTTGACGGAAGTTATTTCTTAACAAGGAGTAAATCTTAATGCTAACAGGTGCAATGAATTTGATCCTAATTTTTTGTTTTGTTAAAGAAATACGATTGGATGAAATGTTGATCAGCTTGGCGAAGTTATAATTCAATTAGGAAAGTCATTCCTTAACAGGTAAATTATAATGCTATATATAAATGCTTTTATAGAAAAATATGATTTAGTCTCGACTCTAGGGATAATTTTTTTCGCTATCTTTTTTTGAGAACCGCCTAAACTTCTAACTAAAAAGAACTAAAAAGGTGAAATAATTTTTCATTATCTCGGTTGAAGTACTGAGCCTCCCGATATAGCGTTGACAAAGAAGAAGGAGCCGATTAAAAAAAAGCGAATTTTTCCATTTTTCAACTAGAATCTATTATATAATAGCAGAAAATAGAAAGAAATTTCTTATTATTATATATAGGTGTGCATTTGCATCATCGAATTAGTTTAAAACTACTTTCTTTTGCCATACAATGTAATGAAAATTATCTTTTTGGTATGAATGTTTCACTGCCAGCGAGACATAGTAATATACAACGAAAACATCTCATTAGCTAAGATGTGTTAGAGACAAGGTCATAATTAATGGTTCACTTAAAGGAGTTGATCTAAGTGAATATTTTATTATTTTGTATCTGATTTTGGCAGCGTAACTTTTGGGATTAAATTAATGGATGCTGTAGAATTATAATTCAAGAAGACAGGGTTACTTAAACATGACATCCAATAATGAAAATGAGAAAAACAAGTGGATTGGATGGACAGTAACGCCTATATATGTTTTCTAGCAATACAAATCTACGAGTCGAAGACATCATTGTCTCCGTGCACGCTAAGTTTTTGGGCGACAAAGTACAGATTAACCTTTGATTAACCCGGCTGTTTAAAATATTAGGGAATTTGTCCGCGCTCCTCATTGAACTAATTAAATGTTTTTTTTTCCTAATATTCAAACTCAAATATTAAAAATAACAAAAATAAAAATCATAAAAAAACTTAAAGAGATGTCCCAGACATATATTTTTAATATTTGAGTTTGAATATTAGGAAAAAAAAACATTTAATTAGTTCAATGAGGAGCGCGGACAAATTGGCACTGCACTTCTCGTGGTGAAACATATAATTTATAAAATTTAAGGATATGGAAATGATAAATATTAATAATAGAAAAATAACAAATTAAAAAAATGTATAATAAAACTACATATTAAAAGTAGGGTTGTCCAGCGGGACGGGACCCGGTGTGACGGGGGAGGGTCGGGACTCGGGTTCCGGCGGGCCAGAATAGGCGGGACGGGAAGAGGTCTCGTCCCACATCCCGCCGGAAGAGGGGCCGAGACGGGTCGGGATCGGGATTTGATTTTTTTTTGCCACTTAATTTAAAAAAAATAATATATATAAACACTTCAATAATTGAACAATATAGTGTAATAAAAACATCACAATGTTGTTTTTGTGCCTCTTATATTATTTAATAGAAATATGATTTTTTTGTAATACAATTTCAAAATTACAATTTTGTGGTGTTGTTCAAAATTGCAAATCACATAATAAAATTACAATTAAAAAAATTACATATGCAACCATACATTTTTTAATTTCCTCACAATGTCTTGAGGATCTTCTGTTGGAATTAGAATTTGTTTGTCAAATTCTTTTCCCTCGGATAAGATTTCGTTGTAGTAGTAGTCTTCTTCTTCGTTGATCTCCGGTTGACCGCACCTTCTACGCTCCGCTCGAATCCAGTCTCTAAATAGAATTGTAATCTCCAATGTGTCTCCAGCCAATGAATGTCTGTGGTCTCCTATTTGAAATCTTTCCCGCATAAAAGGCGCTTTCAAACGCTGTTGATGACGGTGGAATGTTCAACACGCCTCGGGTCATCTTTGATAGTGTCGAAAATGTCTTCTCATTCTCCCTCCAGTATTTCAGCAAGTCTTTTTGTCCTTCATCATTGACAATTAATTTGTACGGTACAACACCCTACAAAACATAAACATCCAATTCGCTAACTTGTGAAGAAGTTGAACCACTATACATTTTATTTCTAAGGCCTTGAATACTAGCAGCAGAAACCGCATGTTTTTATAAGGTTGTAGCGAAGTAATAGATGATGGTACAAAAGCCGGTTGATTATTTGCCCTTTGCTCTTGATAATATGTATATACTTTTTTGCATTCCGCGTGTATGCTAGACGTAACTTCTTCTTTAGTTGGTGTGTGAGTTGGTTCTTCAGTTGGGTCTGTTGGAAGTACTTCTATACAATCATAAATCGTTTGTACAAGTGTTTTACAATCGTCTACTTTAATAGTTTGATTTAATACAACATCAACAATATAAATAGTGGAAATAAGACTTTTTTTTTAAATTTTATAAACAACTTTTCAATAGATGCCTTATAAGTTGATTTTTGCATATATTCATTACGTAACAAAAATATTAGAGTTATATAAAATAACATATTTGAAATAGTAGGATAATAAATACCGAAAAATTCTTTAGTAGCTTGATAAAATTTCTCTAAAAATCCATTTAAGTTCTAAAAAATTTACCCAATCATTATCTACAAGCATATATCCCTTGGTTTTTTATTATGGACGTTAAATAATAAAAGGTTGTCTATAATCGTAATCAACAAGTAGTTGCTCATACAGAAAATTCCACCTAGTCAAAATTTCTTCTGAAATTTTTCTATAAGCTAATCCACAATCATGACATATCTTTTTATACTCTTTGCGTCTTTGTATTTTTTTACCTTTAAAATAAAGTTTATAGCAAATTATATTTTATCAAGAATATTTCCAAAAAAATTTAGGTCATCCTTTATAACTAAGTTATAAATATGACACACACATCTTATATGAAAATGATCAGGGAGATACTGAGTTAATCTAAGTTTTAAAAGTCTTATAGCATAATCATTATAACTAACATTATCTAATGTAATAGTCATAATTTTATCAGTTATTCCATAATATTCAAATATTTCATTAATATTTTCTGCAATAAAACTTTCAGTGTGTCTATCATCTATATATCTATATGTAAAATATGTTTTTGCATAAATTATTTTTTTATCTATTCAATGACATGTTACCATTAAATAATCATTATCGTTAGTACTACATATGTCAGAAGTGATAGTCACTTTTGACCATGTATTTGTTTTTATCATATTTAGGACCAAAAAGTCCCCCTATCGTATGGTTAATTTGACCCTGTATTTGATCGGGGACACTATGTGAACCTTGTCCCGATTCATATGGCATTGACACACTCGGTTTTTAGCCTGATATTGATTCCACCTAGTTGTGTGCTTGCCTTGTACATGTCTCAATAAACCGCTAGTCTGAGTCGTCTCACCTTGACCTTTTTCGATTTTAAATCTCTTGGTCCCTATAAAAAATGTTATGCATGTGATTTTAATTTTCGTTGTGTGGGGGCCTCGACTCATACTAAGGGCAATATGAGGCATTTCAGTTTCAGTTTGAGGCCGAGACTCAGTCTGAGCCTGAGGTTGAGGTGCACTAGTGGGTGTGTCATCTATATTATCGTCTAAATTAAAGTCTGGTTCATCTACCTCGTCATCTAATGTTATATCATTAAAAAAGCAATTTCATCAATATGAGTGTAATAAATCAAATCATCCGGACTAGAAATAAGATTACTGGAAGAAGTACACTTACCCTTGTTACTCCTACTAGAAGAAACACCATTACCTTCGTAATAATACGTTTCAATCCTTTCATTTTAATTATATACATAAATAATTAAAGTAAATGAAATTAAGTGCGATAATTAAATTAAGTAACAATAATAATTTAAACAAGAAACGAAGGTACCAAACGTCGATGTGTAATCAAGGTTGAAAATTGAAGAGAGATAAATTAGAGATTAGAGAGATGGTAGGAAGATTTGTGAGAAAAATGAAGATAAAAATGAGGTATTTATAATTGAGAAATAGGGTTAAAGTGTAAATATATTAACTTAGGGGTTAAAAATAAATATTAAGAGGGTAGGGGGGAGCAAAAATGACCGTTATAACCGTTGCACAACGACCAAAATTGAAATTTGATCGTTGTTGCAACGACTATTTTTGCAAAAGGGGAGGGGGACGGGGTCGGGATCGGGATGGGCGGGACTGTAACACCCCATTTTAACCGAAGTCGAAACGGGAGGGCTACGTATGGTTGATTCCTAAATGTATTTTAAGGAGTCGCCACCTAATTAATTTGGGTGAATTAGGACACCTAAATGTTAACTAGTTTAAAGTAAACATTAACTTCATTTAAAGGTCTGCGAAATTAATGTCAGATTCTGGGTAAGAGTTCTTTATTATCCTAAAGGGAAGGGGTTAGGCACCCTAAAGGGTCCGCTAACTTGCGGTTGTCCGTTCAAACCTAGGTTAATTATTATGGCTAAAGAATGCATGTTTCAAAGGGTTTAAATAAAAGGGATAGAAATTGTAAGATTTGAGTATAAAATACAAAGTTAGTTTTGAAAAATATGTGATTAGGGTACCTAAATACCATATTAGATACGTGTCATATATAGGAGTAAAAGTTATTATGACGCAGTGTTTGCTTATGAGGCTAATGAGCTATCAATGTTTTAGATAATTTTCCTATGTGAAGGCTAATGAGGATTTATATAAAAAAAACGAGTTTCATGTTGAACTAATATTAACTATCTAAGTAATTTATGCAAGTGAAAATTATTAAATGGTTTTCTAGAACTTAAGAGGGGGAGGTTATCTTCTAATTTATTGCTTCAATATTATATTCTACTAGTAGCGTAATGTTAGACAAATAATTACAGTAAACAAATAGGGAGAGGGGAGGCAATAATAAAGACTCTAGGGATGGCGAAGTCATTTTCGCCTATGGCTTTGAAATTTCTGATGCGGAGAGGATGCACATAGATGTAGGTCCTCGTTTGTTGTAACTCACGAGGAGTCTCGCAGTGAGACTCTTCGTTTAGCTCCGATGCGTGCCATGCAAAAGAAAAGAAGATAAGGATTAGTAAATGCTCTAAACCACGTCGAAAAATAAACGACATTGGCACAGAATTTAAACGCATGTAATTGTTTCATTTCGGTAATAGGAGGGCCCAATTGATATCAGTCTATCAAAATTAGAATTACATCCCGAGAAGTATGTAGAATGTAAGTGACCCAGATATGATATGCATATGTGTATTTAGAAAAATAAGCAGGGCTGCTGGACCAAGTAAATGATCAGTTGTGCCTTTAGTCAAATAAATGACCTCAGGGAAATAACTTGCCAAAAATCAATGTAGAGTTTCATTTAACTTAACTATTCCAGTCAATCATAAAGTACACAACAGACAGGAAAGGGAGAAAAACAGTCCAATATGGTCACTCCTGGCAAACCGAAAGGGAAACAAGGCTTCATTTTTTGTTAGGTAGTTTTTAGCATAAATCAGCTCAACATGTGTAGTTATTCCCTGGATTGATTGACCTGGCCGCGACATCTATTGCGACTTGCTAAACATTTACGAAGATGGGACAAATGAACTTTTATTCTAGATGCCATATATTCAATTCATTTACGAGTCAATTATAGGCTTGCTTGATGTCCTCTAAGGTCAGATTACCAGCTGTAGATATAGACTCGTGTACTAACATAGGAAAGAAACAATATATGGCCAGTTATGTCATGTTTCAACCATTGGCCTCAAGATCTAACGGGCATAACATTGATCAACTAACAAGTATGCAAGGGGGCATAAAGGATACAGGGATGGATAAGCCGGATGCAACATTATCCAGATAGGCAGAGATCCATTTAGCCTGGACTAAACATGCAGTTATGATATGACATTTATAAATAAAATTCAGGGACCCAGCAGGCAAGCACACACATCATAATAGGCAATTTAGACATGAAGATCCAATTCAAGCAATAAATAAGAAACACTAAGCAATAGACAATAGATATTTCAAACAGAGCTAAAGGTAGGTTCCTCTATAACCAAACATGAAACAGGTATGGACACTCTCCACAGGGGCAAACACAATAGCACAATACTCCCATAATTATTGATACACAACTGACTATTCTGAGCAGATTTATGGGCATATTAGCAGTCAAATCTTTTGATTAGGGAGGCATTTGAATAGGTTAATATGGAAAGCCTTCAATTATCGTAGACCAGAGAAGAAACAGATGAGTAGATAAGTTTAATAACGATGGCAAATTAAAGCAATTTACATTAAACCAAACCATAACATATAGGCGTTAATTAAAATCATTAGCATTATCCATAGAGCACATTACTCAAACAGGTTATAAAGCGTAAATCGTGATAAAAAAAAGAGAACCTTTACCTTTCTCCGACAAAGGCGTAACAGTCGTCGGTCCACTCGGCGGGTTATTGCGATGCGATTGAAAGGTAAACTTGATTGAGAGAATACTCACCGTTTGCGACGATTCTTGCGAGGAAACGGAAGGTTTGAATTTCAATTTACTTTCTTTAGCTTCTAATTTTGATTGGCGTTGAAGAGGTTTATTCTTGTAGAGAAAGTAGTGTATCTCTTGTTCTTCGGATTTTACTACTTACTGGACTGCTAAGTTTCGACGCCTTTTCTCTATCTTTTATGATGTTCCCCTGATGCCCTCGATCGGACTGTCGTCTGGGTTCTTAACTGTGCTCCACTGATGCCAAAGGATACCCCTTAGATAAATTAGTTGCCCTATTGATTCTTTTGATTGTTTTTTTTCTGAATCCCTGAATCGATGCCTATTGCATGCATAGCGGTTCTATATTTATAGCTAGAATTTTGGGTTCCAAGTTTGGTAAGTGTTTAAGGCTGAGATTTGTGCTTGATTCGTGCTTGATTTGGGTTGATTTGTTACTGATTTCGCGCGATTCAAACGGGTTATGATAAGGTAAACGATTTGGAAGGATTTGTTTAGTTATGGTAAGAAATCGTTGGCTGGGTGTGTGTGGGTAAAGGGAAACCCCGGATTCTCTGATTGGGGTGCTGGCGGTGACAGGGTGCGATGGCAAGGGGCGAGATGTGTGTGCGGCGGATCTCTTAGGTTAGGGTTCTTGTGTTGAAGGGGACGATGGAAGAGGGAAAGAAGTCCTGGGCTTGAGGGGAAAAAGATAAAGGCTGAGGGAGTGGGCTAGCGGGTTGTGGGTTTTCGGGTTGGGCTGGTGAAGTGGGCTGCTGGGCTGCGTTTTGGGTTGGGTAGAATTTAGGTATTAAATTAGGTGTATTAGTTTTAGGTTAGTTTTAATTGTTAGTTTAGGTAAAATTAATTAGTGGTAAATCAGATTAATAAATTGTGATTAAATTATTTAGGTGCTTTATTAGTCTAAGTTTAGATTTAAATTATTATAATAATAAATGCGGGTGTGCTATTTAATTAGTGTTTAATGTTTATAAAGTGATGTCATTATTAAGAAGAAAAAATAAAACTTCTTAATCTCTTTTCTTAATTTTTATATATTTATTTATTATGTTAGATTTTTATATTTATTTTTTATTATTTATTATTTTTATTAAATTTTTTTATTCAGATAATGTTTGTTTATTTCTTTATTTTTTTTTTTTTAAAAATATTAAATATTATTGTTGAAAATAGTGTAATTTTATAGTTAATACGGCGGGAAGGTCAAAGGTGTCAGTGGAGACGACGCCGCGCCCCCCCCCCGAAACGAACCCGGGTTTCTGTTTTTTTGGGATCGGGCGAGATGAGCAGGGCGGGATCGATCGGACGGTACCCCACCCGGACACAACCTAGTAAAGTAAGATAAAAAAATTCTTCTAATAATTCCATCCAATGAACAATTGTAGATTTATATGACAGTTTCGAGGAACGGTCCTGGAATGAGCAGGTAACACCCATTTTATCGAGAACATAATTTGCAATATAAGATCTCCAACTGTCTATTACTATTGAAATTTTCCTTCATCAAATAAACTATTTGTAGGTTTATATCTATAAAGTTTTGAGATACCGTCCTTTCAAATACGGATGAGCATGTAATAATTACATCTTATCATTGAAGAAAACGAATATTTAATGTAAGACCTCCAACTCTCATTCTAACTTAATTAAATGTTTTTTTATAAATAATATTAATTATTGTAAATAATAATATTCATTAGGGATAAACATATTAGAGAATATACATAAGTCCTTTCGCCTTATCCATTCCTATATTTCTCAGTTGTTCACAAATAATACATTAATTATTATAAATAATAGTACTTATAGTTATTGCACTCAGAAGTAAACGTTATACTGCACTTGGCCTTACATAATCTTCTCATCGTCTTTTCCTATATAATTGTACATAAAATAACAATTGTTATTATAATAAATTGTCAGTAGTTGTATTTAGAAACTATTGAAATTTCTAAAATAAGGTATACATGCAATAAGAATTTAAATAAAATAGCTAAGAGAGATGTCATGTAACCTTATGGTCTATGATTTTGATTTTTTTCGCTCTAATTAGTATTAATTTTTTTTACTAATTGTAGATAGTTAACTTTCAAAATAAAATATTGTCATATTCACGAAAGTGAATGGTTTTGTGGAGGAATCCCAATATAGCAGGTGTATTTAAATATCGGGATGATCAATATTCCATTTGCAAAAATATTATATGAAAAAGAAAAAGAGAAAGAAAATATATTAGAAAACATTAACTCTCATAACATGGGGGTAAGAAAAAAAGGCGAAATTCTTCGCCCACAGGGCCCTCATCTCTCGGCCCGACAAAAATTGATGGAGGAGGTAAATCAGGGTGACTCAGCGGTCTGATGCCCACAAAGAGTCATCCCCACAAAGGAGGAATGAAACTCTCATAACATAATTTGGGTTATCCTCGTCTGTGAAACATCTTTATTGGCCTCAAAACTTCTCATTTGCTTTCCTTATTACAATAATAAACAATCAACTCTAATAAAATGGAAAATAACTAAAGAATGAGCAAAATAAAAAATAAAGTTTTGGCCTAAGAGATGTGACACGCCACCTCTTCTAAAATCGGTTTTATATAACGGATAAATATAAATAAAAGGATTATATTATGTTACTTAAATAAAATATATTAATAAGTAAATGGAACCACAAAAAATCGACTTCATTGTTCTTAAGCTATTCGATCCATTTTAGTCGAGACTAGTGTTATGACATATGCATGAGATTAAGATGTAGGGAAGCTTAAACAAACAACATGATGCTACAACGATTCACATATACCAGCAAATCAGCTAAACAATATACATGTATTAAATCCAAATTCTTACGCCAATACGGAAAAACATTTTTATGGGTTTAAACATACAGAACAGTCAACCAATACTGGATTTACTAGACCTAAATAGTATAACTCAATCGATCCTATAAATTTAAGCAATAACTACAGCAGCGCGATGATACTAGTAAAACAAATTGACCGTTACAGTTACATAAAAGCATAACCGATTATTCATACAAACTAGCCAGGCTCTCAAGTAGTCATACACAACCCATATTACACATACAAACACCAAGCGGAATTTAAGATGAAAAGGATGATGAATTTACCTTCTCCGAGCAGCGAACCGAGACAGCGTATCAAGTCATCGATTCATTCGGAGAATGCGATTATGCGATAGAAAGGAAAAATGAAGCTTTGCAAAAATTGTTGATTCTTAATGTAGGATTGCTTTCTCTGGATGGTAACAACTTTTCTCTGGTAAAAGTGATGCCTTTGTATATGTATATCGGTTGGTTTATATAGCCCTAATTGTGGACTCCAAATTGGTCAAATTCGGGCCCTTTGCGTGTAGCATTTATGGGTATATTTTGATGCGATCCTTGATATTGGTTCTAGAAAATCTTGGTGTGATTTGACAGCATCTTATGGTAAGTTCTTTGGGTGTAAGATTCGTTCTTATGGTAAGTGATTTCGCAAGCCGTAAGGCTGATTTTGGAAAACGAATTTGGAGAGATTTCATGTGATTTATGGTAAGTTCTTATTCAAAGGATGATTCTTTACTGATTTGTGCTATATTTGGTCATGGTAATTTGAAAGATTTGGAGCTGACTTTCGGTATTAATTTTGGACGCATCTTTGGTCGATTTTGATGTAAGGTAAGTTTATTCTTATGGTAAACTATTCTTGGGATGATTTGGTTAAGGTAAGTTAATATTTGGAGTGAATTTGGGATGTAAAGGGAGATCTTGGGCGAGAAGATGGTGAGGGCGGCGGTGGTTCTAGGTTTTGGTTTGTGGGGGTTTTTTTTTTTTTTTGTTCTTAGGTTAGGCGTGTGCTTTGGACGATGGGGATGAAGTAAAGGGCTGGGGTGTTTGAGCCGCGGGTCAGCAGGTTTGGGCCTTCGGTGTGGGCTATTTATTTGGGAATTAAAAGGGTGTATTGGGCTGGTGAGTTTTAGGTATGAGTAGAATTTTAAGTGTTAAATTTTATGTTAGTGGTAAATAAATGGGGTTTAAGTTATTTATAAAATTTCTGCAAATATTATTAAAAATGCGGATATGATATTTAAGGACAGCTTAATGCTTTTATAAATGCGACGTCATTACTAAATTGCTTATTTATGTATATATTAATATTATTAAAATTATTTTGCGGTGTTAAGAAAATTTGTTGATTATTAATGGGGTTTAAATTGCAAATAATTATGAAATTGCTTTGGGTATTAATAAATATGGATGTAATTCTAAGGAATGATTGATGCAACGCCATTATTAAATTATTTATTTGTTTATGTATTTATTATTATTAAAATGCTAAATGCGGACATAATATTTATGGAGTGCTTAATGCTTGGGATGTATTTATGTGTTTATGCATGTATTATTATTGTTAAAATTATTAAGATTATTCTAAAAATTAGTGTACTTTTATGATTAATGATTGGACGAGAGGGTCAAAATTGGGTGTCAACAACTTGTCTCTGTTTGTATGTAGATGATGAAAGAGTCTTCAGACAAAGACGTTGACTTATAGTCAATTTTGTCTCTATCCTCGGAATAGAACTAAATATTAAGAAAAATAAGAGCAAATGTCGACTCAAAAATTGTCTCAGTGTCGCATTATGATGACACTGACTACCATGGTGACGCTGGGTAAAAATAAGGCACGACTGACAAGCGGGCTGACATGAACTCAAAAAATTATCCCAGTATTGAATTATGATGACACTGGCTGCTATGCTGACACTCAAAATAAGACTGGCGCTAAAAAAATTATCCAGTGTCCGATTATAATGACACTGGCTACTGTGATGACATTGGGTTATGGGTGTCGACAAATTAAGAAACGACTGACAAATGGGCTGACACAAAAAATTAAAATTTGTCTCAGTGTCGAGTTATGACGACACTGGGTTATTGGTGATATGGGATGATGGGGAGAGTGGACCGACGTTCGAGGCCGCTTCTGCCATTTGTTGGGAAGGTTGTCTCCCCAATAAATTACCCCGAATCGCTGTAAGAGAAAAATCCACATTGTGCTCTTGCTCCTGCATAATAACTGTTAAGGCAAAAATGATAAAGTATGAATTTATAAGCAATGTAGTTCTAAGAATAGAGATGTTATTCTGGGTAGCGTGCTGGTGATGTTGTTGACGGTGTCTTTGTGTTGATGTGATATTGCAAAAATGTTATTGTGTTGATGCTGATGTGGTGTCTGATGCGCGGTAAGATGCACACACTTTAAACGCAAGTGCACGTTATCGTGACAAGTAGTATAGTCTTGATAAGACCGAATATCGTCCACAAGGATTAGGGTTCAATTACCAACTATCTATTTTCTAGTATCTATTTGGTGAATTGATAATTGATTTGTTGTTTATAACTAAGAATTATGCAAGCTATTTAAATATAAAGATTTACTTCAGTGGTGATGAGAATAGGGCTTCCATGTATCCTTACTATCCGCTTATGCTACTTACTAATGCATTAACTTATGGTGTTCTTCTTTTGGAGAAAGCAGGTTTACGAAATCGTTTTATACTCCCGTTAGGGTTATATAAATACTCAACCCCAAAGATCGCACCTTACCTACCTTTGGTGATAAGGATAACTCTATAGGAGAATTAAGAACAAAACCTAGTTGATCACACGCACAATGCGCAAAATTAGGGTTGTTAAGCCTCTCATCAACGCTTACATAAATAATTGAGGTATTTTCATCCCTAATCCAAGAATGTCTACCCAACTTACAAGATATTCACAATCCCCTTTCGAACTGATTAGAAATCATATAGTGATAATTAGTTGTCAATTAATTACAAAGAATTCAACTCAATTATTGTATAGATCTCACAATAAGAAAAATACCCATAAGCATGCATTAATTTATAACATAATTTTCTAGCAATTCAACATGGAAAGCCTATAAGAGAATTAGTTCTAGTCATTGACATGACAAGAACTAATTCAAAGTTCATCATACAAAATCAAATAAAGAACAAGAAAGGGAAAAGAAATTACTAAACTAATGGTATCCAATCTCCAAGCAAAAGTCTTGTGTTGTGCAAGGGGAACCCCAAAACCGCTTAGGTTCTCTTTATAAATGAAAACCGCCTCCTCTTTTCCTTCAGTCCGCCCACTTCACAAAGACCTAATTTTTCCAAGGCTTGCTACGTTCGCCTAAAGGCGCGCAGGCCGAAATTTCGCATCCGTCGGGTGTTTTGGCGCGCCCCGATATTCGCATCTGGCGAAAGCGCTACTGGAACTCAGTAGCTTCCGGATGTTTAGCGCCGCGCCTCGCTGATCGCAGAGGCCGCGCTGGTCCGGATTTTACCTCGCTCGCCACTTTCTCTGCTTTCCACTGCATCTCCTCTTTGCCCTCTTTTTGCTCCTTTTCCGCCATTTGGCCATTTTAACCACTTTGACTCAAAAGAACGAAAAACTATCCTAATACGACACTTATATGTGCAAAATGGGACAAAAGATTAACTAAAACTGACTCAAAAGGTGTATATAAAATACACCGATCAAATACCCCCAAACTTAACCTTTGCTCGCCGTCGAGCAAAGATAGAAAGAAATAAAATAAAAGACTCAAAGAAACGAAAAATAAAGACTCATCGCCATTGATCACTTTTGTCGCATTAGTGTTAACTAGAAAACATGAAGGTTAGCAAAATAATACGCAGGAACATATAGCATGAAATTTCAAAGACATTAAGCTAGATATTTCGCAAACTCATATTCATCATGCTTAATGGAAGTCAATATACTAAATCATGCATCTAAATTCAAGAATTCCTATGGCATGCTTACTTGCTACTCTCCACTAATTCTGGATATGCATAAAAGAGATCTTCAGGACTTTTAAGGGTTGTAATGTAGGCTTAGGTAGGTAAAAATAGGCAATTTAGGCTCATTTCGTGTACCATAAGCTCTTTTGCTTTTCAAGATTTCCCTTTTTCTTTTGTTCTTTTCTTCATTTCGATTCTATCTTTCCCTCTTTGTTTTGGGAGAGTGAAGTATCTAATAATGACAAGCACCCCAAACTTAGGCTTTGCCTATTTCTTATTACTTTTGTATTGGGGTGCAACAGACTTATTCACTCTTTTTGTCTCTTTTTTAACACAATGTATTCCACTATTTCATATTTTCACTTATGGTACAATTTGTGGGAATATAGGGTGTCAAAGAAGAAGTTTCGAATTTAGGCTCAATGGGGCTGACTAGGGATATTTTTAAAGTACGGATAGAAAAGAATGGTAAGAATGGCTATCAAAGAAATGCCCGAGTCATCTCCCTAGCATGCATATCCTAACTATTTAGCCAAATAGCAAGCAATCATAACACATAAGTATTTATCATTTAGCATGCATAACTCAAGCAAGAAACTCCAAATAGACAGATTCTGTGAGTTTTTGGCATATCTAACTTAGGTGTTTAGATAGTTGCTTCAATTCCTTTACATTATTCCACCTAACTTCACAAGTGGTTTCTATCAACTACAAAGATACATGATCTTTGACAGACAATTATGACTCAAAAAAGGAAAAAATTTTGGTGACTCAAAATAAACATAAAACAATCAAAAAGACTTAAATAAAACATAACATGACACAAATAAAACAAAACACAAATAAAACACCCCCAAACTTAAATCACACATTGTCCCCAATGTGTGTAGACTCAAAGACAGTAAAAGAAATAAGACACTTACAAACTTTGGCTAAAATGGTGGTGGTGGCGGTGGATAATGATCGACCATCGTTGAACAAGGAACTCAACTCGCTGATTTGTTGCCTTGTTTCTTGCCGCCCTTGTACTCATCAGGTCCAAGGTCCGCATCATCCTCATCCGATTTTGATACAATTGCTCCATCGTGGGCGCTGGAGGTTCTCGCTTCGTGGTTGGCCGCTGCTAGGTCCCGCCTCATATTGAGCCCCTATTTCGTGCTCATCTTCGCCCATGGCGCTCTCGCCGCCGCTGGTTGTACTCTCCGTCTGCCGCTGGGGCTTGGTCCGGAAAGAGTGCATTATCCCATGTGACACGGCGGCTGGTTTCTCCATGAGTGTCGCTGGTAGTTTTGGGACCGCACTCATGTGACATAGCTTGTGATAATCGAGCATGTCCCAATCCGCTTTGTTACCAACTCCGCTGATTTCTCAATGCTCGCACTATTTCTTTCCCACATCAATCGCCAACCTCATAATTCCATATATCGCTTTAATCTCATCCTCCGACACTCGTGAAGTGCGTGGATGGAATCACGCGCGTTGATTTAAATATAGCCAACCTTTGGCTACTTTGTTGAATCGCACTGCTCGTTTCTTGACCCATTTCTTCCAATATCAAAAACAGCCCTACGGGTAGCTCACTGTCTGCAACTAAGATTCCAAATGATGTGGTCAATGCTTGAGACCATGTTCTAAAGTGATTCCAATCACTTCTTTCTTCAACATCAACTATTTTCAATTGTATATTTATATCCTCTCCGTCACAGTGCACATAACGCCCCTTTACAAAGCATCCCCTTTCCACCTTCTCCTAAAATTGCATAAAATTCACGCACTATCATTGTGTTTATCGCCGCTATCTTCTCCGATTCACAAATTTCCTCCACTCCTTAACTCAATCATCGCCCGAATGGGCTCATAAACATCTTCTTCCCATATGACTCCTCCGTAGTCCATTCCCTTCTCGTATTAAGTGGTCCGTATCAAGCTTTGTATCTTTGGTAGGCAGTAGCTCACAAACCTATTTTCATCGTGACGTTGGGTCAGTGGATGTGAGCCTCTTCTTTCCCCGTGGCCATGGTTAAAACAGCTGAGCTTACAATTTAGTGGCACAAATGTTTCCTACACAATTGACAACTAGCATCGAACACAACACCCCAAACTTCAACTTTTCTACCCAATACCCACACTCCTTTTCTACTCTTTTCTCTAAACTTCACAATCAACTTTTCAAGATCTAATTACTT
Organism: Przewalskia tangutica; assembly: GCA_029844215.1. Taxonomy (NCBI): domain Eukaryota; kingdom Viridiplantae; phylum Streptophyta; class Magnoliopsida; order Solanales; family Solanaceae; genus Przewalskia; species Przewalskia tangutica. Next base: position 65,150,568 of record CM056737.1, read on the forward strand.
CAACTACAATACTCCTTCAAACTACTACCTCCGTGACTTCAAGAAAGGATTCAAGAACGTAAAAATATTACCTTTTTATGAAGCTTCAAACTTGTTCTTGTTTCAATGGTGGTTTGAGGCTATGGAATGGAGCTTTTGGTTGAGATGGCTAAGGTTTTGGGAATTTAAGAGTTTAGGTTGTGGTTGGATTTCATGGAGGATTTGTGGGCAAATTTCAAATTTCGTGGGTTTTTGGAGAGGAAGGTTAGGTTTTGAATTTGGAATTGGGAAAATCTGATTGGGCGCTTTAAGTTTCGATTCCCGCCTTGGCCGCTGCTCGCCGCCATGCCCAAACTCAAGGCCTTCGGACTTTCGCGCCACGACTGCATGGCGGCGCTTAAACTTGGCAAATTTTCTCGATTTTGGCGCCGCTTCGCCTCTGGCGCTGAACTGCTACTGCTCGCTTCTTTGGCGCCGCGCTCGCTTCAGCCATGGCTACCCGCTACGAAAATTCGCTTTTCTTGATTTTTCGCCTTCGCTTTATTTCGCAGACTGCCAATCACAAAGACAAACACAAGACCCCAAGACCGCGAGATCGTTTAGACAAAATAAAATAAACTAAAGATGTAAATTAAAATAACATAATTGAAAACGCTGGTTGCCTCCCAAGTAGCGCCGTTTTTAACGCCTTTTACCTGGACGCAAGTTCCTTAGCCTTAATAACCCCGGGTGGATTAAGCCCCAACCTATCCATTTCCTCCACATTTGGCGTTTTCTTTTCTTCTTAGCATTATCGCAGGGGAGTTCAGAATACTCACCTCCTTTAGTGGCATTTCAAAGAAACCATGCTCGCTTGGGCTCATCGCTCTTTGGTTGACTTGTATTGGCTCGCATGGGGTTTGATGGTGCCGATTGCAAAGCACCCACTCATTGTTGGTTTCAACGACGTGTTTAAAAACTTTAAACACCATTTCTTCGCACTCCACCCTTAGTGTTAATTCTCCTCTTCAACATCAATCAAAGCTCTCCCGCTGCTAGGAATGGCTTCCCAATATGATAGGGATTTCCGCCTTTCTTCCATATCAAGAATGAGGAAGTCCGCATGAAAGAAGAATTTTCCTACTTTCACAATCACGCCCTCGATCTTGCCTCGATGAACCACCGCCCCGCTGGCTAGTTGCAGCTTATCGCGTTGGTTCGCTTCACCCAACTCCAATCTTTTAAATACCGATAGGGCATTAGATTTATACTTGCCCCTAAATCACATAGAGCTCATGCAGTTACCCCCGCCACTGCAAGGTAGTGTAAAGCTCCCCGGATCTTTTAGCTTTGGTGGCAACTTTTTCTGCAAGATAGCACTACACTCTTCTCGCTGCTACTATTTCAGATTCTCGCGCCTTCTTCTTTTTCCCCAAAATCTCCTTCATAAACTTGAAATAGGAGGGCATCCGCTCTAATGCTTCTATGAAAGGTATGTTGATACGCAGCTTTTTCAATGTCTCCAAAATTTGGAGAATTGTTTATCAACCGCCTTTTTGTAGTCTCTGGGAAAGGGATCTTCTCTGTATACTCCTTCTCCGAGTTTTCATCATTGGGCTAGGCTCAATCACCTTCTCTTTTCTAACTCGCTTTTCTCAACCATCGCCGAGGCGATCGCTTCCAATCGTCTTTCCACTTCTCAATCGCATCGCTCGACATCGCTTCCTGATTTACTCAGACATTGGCAATGTCCTCGTGGGCTCATTGCTTGCTGCTTTGCTACCGACCCACCTGTGGTTCCAAGTTTCGAACGAGGATCTAACTTCGCATGAATCGCGTCAAGGCGTTGCGCTGCCACCGCTTACTCATCCGCTTTTCACAACCGGCATCGAATCGCTGAGGCCGCGGGCTTGAATGAAGGGTTGTTGATTCTCGCTCACTGCTCGCATCGCCCCTATACCGATTCACGCCGAGCATCGTTCACGCCTACGGTATCGATTTTGCCGCTTTGGTATCGATTCTCGCTGGTTCTCCGCTCGGTCTCTCCATGAGAAATTTGCGGTTCCTCCACCGGATTATAAGTGTTGAGTAGGGTTGTTCTGCCGCTCGATAATTACCTATGGCCCGACACTCGCCGCTCCATGGGTATATTGTTGGGATCCATTGAAGGACACCTATCAAATGTATGTGGGCCACCACATATCTCTGACTTTTAGGCATCTGACCGCATTTATGACATTGTATGTTCGCATCGTTTCGCTAGAAGGGCCACTGGGCATTCAAGGCAAGAATAGCATCTATTTCGTGGACTCACCGTTTCTTCTCCCATTTGTGGACCTCTCTTCCGTGACATGGTTGTTAGTGGCCATATCTTCTAATAACTCGTAGGCGTGGTCGCATTTTCCTCATGAATGCTCCACCCGCTGCTGCATCTATGATGGTTCTGGTTGTACTGCTCAGCCCGTTATAGAAGATGTGGACCAAGTTCCACAACTCAATGCAATGGTGTGGTCACTTTCTCTGTAGATCTTTGAACCTTTCCCAAGCTTCATATAAGGACTCTCCATGCTTGGTAAAAGTTGTTCAACTCCTCTCAATTTCTTTGCTTTACGGGGAAAGAACTTGGCAAGGAATTTCGTGCCATTTCTTGCCATGTAAAAATCGAATCGTGGCGTGAAATTCAACCATACTTTTGCTCTATCCCTAAGTGAGAAGGAAAGAGCCTCAACTGACGGCATCATCGTGAACGCCGTTATATCAACGCTGCACATAGCTCCAAGAAATTAGCTATGTGCATACGTGGATCCTCGACGGCGATCCTCGAAGCACCGTGGCTTTGCATCATGCTCGAATCGCGGTTTTATCTCGGTTGTTAGCTCTATCGCAGGGAGCCTAATGCACGATGTGCTCCATTTACTCTTGGCAAGACATAGTCTCCCAAACTTCGCTCGGGCCGACTTGGACTCTCTCTTCCACGCCTATCGCGCTGCCTAGGTATTCCCGGACGGGGTTGATTCTCTCCTAACCCTTCTCCCATCCGTTGTTGTTCGAACGCCGCTCATCTCTAACAAGGTTGCAATCCGATTCTTTCTCGCATTGCGAGTTTTCTCAATTTCTGGATTGAAGGGAACAAGAGTGTCTGCTCCTCTTCTCCTTCGCATAAACTGACTTCCTGAAATAGATAAAAAAACAGACAACAAATCACGGCACCTCGAATTTTCAAAAGAAAAACGTAAAAATTAAAAATTAAAATAAAACCCAAATTAGAAATTAAAAATAGACAAATTTGATATTGAACTATTGCCTAATCCCCGGCAACGACGCCAAAAACTTGATGCGCGGTAAGATGCACACACTTTAAACGCAAGTGCACGTTATCGTGACAAGTAGTATAGTCTTGATAAGACCGAATATCGTCCACAAGGATTAGGGTTCAATTACCAACTATCTATTTTCTAGTATCTATTTGGTGAATTGATAATTGATTTGTTGTTTATAACTAAGAATTATGCAAGTTATTTAAATATAAAGATTTACTTCAGTGGTGATGAGAATAGGGCTTCCATGTATCCTTACTATCCGCTTATGCTACTTACTAATGCATTAACTTATGATGTTCTTCTTTTGGAGAAAGCAGGTTTACGAAATCGTTTTATACTCCCGTTAGGGTTATATAAACACTCAACCCCAGTATCGCACCTTACCTACCTTTCGGTGATAAGGATAACTCTATAGGAGGATTAAGAACAAAAACCTAGTTGGCCAATACGCACAATGCGCAAAATTAGGGTTGTTAAGCCTCTCATCAACGCTACATAAATAATTGAGGTATTTTCATCCCCAATCCAAGAATGTCTACCCAACTTACAGCATATTCACAATCCCCCCCTTTCGAAATCTGATTAGAAATCATATATTGATAATTAGTTGTCAATTAATTACCAAGAATTCAACTCAATTATTGGATAGATCTCACAAGAAAAATAACCATAAGCGTCGTTAATTTATAACATAAGTTTCTAGCAATTCAACATGGAAAGCCTTATAAGAGAATTAGTTCCTAGTCATTGACATGACAAGAACTAATTCAAAGTTCATCATACAAACCGAAATAAAGAACAAGAAAGGAAAAGAAATTACTAAACTAATGGTATCCAATCTCCATGCAAAAGTCTTGTGTTGTGCAGAAGGAACCCCAAAACCGCACTAGGGTTCTCCTTTTATAAATGAAAACCGCCTCCTCTTTTCCTTGGGCTGGCAGTAATTTCGTCAAAAGACCTAATTTTTTCAGCGTCGGCGCCGCCACGCAGCGCGCGGCCGGAAGTTCGCAATCCGTCGAGTGTTTTGGCGCGCGGCCCGATATCTCTGGCTGCGAGGCGCGCGCTGGAACTCTGTAGCTTCTCGGATGTTTAGGCGCGCGGCCTGCATCTGGTTGCGAGGCGCCACGCGCTGGATCTTCGCGACCTCTGAATAGTGGCGCGCCATACCTCGCTGATCGAGGCGCGGCGGTACTGGCCCAACTTACCTCGTTCGCCACTTTCTCTGTTTCCCGACTCATCTCTCTTTTGCCTCTTTTGCTCCTTTTCCGCCATTTGACCATTTTAACCACTTTGACTCAAAAGAACGAAAAATTATCCTAATACGACACTTATATGTGCAAAATGGGACAAAAGATTAACTAAAACTGACTCAAAAGGTGTATATAAAATACACCGATCAGTGTCATTGTGTTGAAGCTGATGCGGCGTCATTGTGTTGAGGCTGATGACATCATGGTGTTGACGATGCTGATGGCGTCATGGTGTTGACGTGCTGCTGATTGCGTCATGGAGTTGACGATGCTGATGGCGTCATGGTATTGACGTGTTGCTGATGGCGTCATGGTATTGATGATGCTGCGAATGCTGAGGTCGTCTCTGCACGGACTTGCTGGATGTTGCGAATGCTGATGTCGCCTCTGCACGAATTTGCTGGATGCTGCGAATGCTGAGTGCTGAGAATGTTGATGTCGCCTCTGCACAGACTTGTTGGATGCTGCGAATGTTGAGTGCTGAGAATGCTGATATCACCTGTCACGCCCTCTTTCGACCGCGACACTTATTTTAGCGAATCCTGCTCAATAAAATGACGTTAGGAAATAAATGAAAATGCTAAAACGTCAAAAGGGTGTTAAAAGTGCTAAAGTGTAAAAAAGCTAAAATAACGCTAAAGGGTTCGCGGAGTCGCCACCTAATTAGTTTGGGTGAATTAGGACACCTAAATATTAACTAGGTTGAAGTCAACATTAACTCCATTTTTATGGTCTGCGAAACTAGTGTGAGATTCTGGGTAAGGGTTCTTTATCAATCTAGAGGGAAGTATTAGACACCCTCTAAGATCCGCTAACTCGCGATTGTCCTGCCAAACCTAGGTTGATTATTATGTTAGAGAAAATGCATGTAAAAAGATGCTGCAAGTGTTTTATAAGAGAATGCATTTTGGATAAAAGATTTATAAGACTAATGCTACAAAAATATACTAAAGTTTAAAAGTATGCATTTATAAAAATGATGCAAAATTGATGTACTTATTAAAGATATGCACTTCATTTTTTGTAGAATCGATTTTGATTAATATACGCAAGGTATGATATAAAAAATGCTATTTTTTTACCATTGATAATAAGGAGATAATTGAATTATAATGTCATTAAGTGATTTATGAGAAAATCAATTTCTTTTGTTATGCATTAACTTCATGATTAGATATGCAATTTTAATTGTTATGCAAGAGATTAGACATGCGTGACAAGCCTAAGATAAATAACTAGAAGTGCATTTCTAATTCTAAATTACCTTTCCACTTTATATGTTCAAAGACTAATTGCTCTAGATCTCCTGTTAATTACAAAGTTAGATAATAAAATTACAAGAAAACAAATAAAGACATAAAAAATGAGGTAAGGAGGTTAAGAGAGTAAAAGAATTGAAGCGGATGACTCCGTCCTATTTTGTTTTTCTAGGAATTGCTGAGGAGGGAACGCGATGGATGTAGACGCGGGCCTTCATTGACGAAAGTCGTGATGAGTCTCGCCATGAGACTCTTCATTTTGCTCCGATGCATTTCCTTCTCCGAGCAGCAAACCGAGGCAGCGTATCAAGTCGTCGATTCACTCGGAGAACTTATTGCGATATTTGTGAAAAAGGGCGAGGTTTCGATGCGATTTCGGATGCTAAGGATCTTATTACTTGTTGGACCCTTAATTTACGATGATTTCTCCTATGTTTTATGATATTCAAATGGATCTTTCTGGATTCATAAAGGTGCTGGGTTCCCGACGGTAAAAGATGCCAGTTGCATGTATAGATTAGTTCCTTTTTATAGCTTCCTCCTAGGTTCTAATTTTGGTTCAGCTTTAATACGATTCGGGTTGCTGTTTTTTGTAAGATTATGTTACCATTTTGGGAGGATTCTTAAGGTATATTCTGGTTAGGGTAATTTTGGATGTCGATTTGGTTAAGGGAAGCTTAGGTTACGCCGGATTCTCAAGCGAGAATCCCGGCTGGGCGATGGGGGCGATGGGGTGCGAGAGTAGGGGAGGGGCGGCGATCTCATTTTTAGGTTAGTTTTTTTTTCTTTTTTTTTCTCTTAGGGTTGCTGGTATGTTTTAAGGAAGGGGAGGGATGATGGGCATGGGTTGGGCGACGGGTAAGGGCTGGGGCGAAGTAGAGGGGAAATGGGATGTGATGGTTGGGCTTAGTTTAGGGAATTGGGTTAAAGTGTTAGTTTTAGGTAGAGTTTAAGTGTGCTATTTAATTAATGGTAAATAAATGAAAATCTAAATTGTGATTAAATTATTTAGGTGTTTTATTAGTCCAAGCTTGAGTTTAAAATTATTACAATAATAAATGCGAGTGTGCTATTTAATTAGTGCTCAATATTTTATAATGCGATGTCGTTATTAAAACTTATTTATTATGTGTATTTATCATTATGACCTTAGGTGCTTTATTAATTTTAGCTTGGGTTTAAATTATTACAGAATTATAGAATTGTTTTGCGTATCAGTAAATGCGACTATGCTATTTGACACGACATCATTGCTAAATTACTTGTTTATTTTATAATTATTAAGAATTAATGGAAATAGAATAGGACTTAAAATTGATAAATGCGGGCGTGAGACTCAAAGTGTGTAAAATACTCTACGTAAAAATGCGGTGTCGTTATTAATCGCTTATTTATACATGCATTAATGTTTTATTGTTGCATTTTATATTATAAAATTGTTAAAATTTTTTTTTTAAAATTAGTGTAATGACTGGACGGGAGGGTCAAAATTGGGTGTCAACATCGCCTCTGCACGGACTTGCTGGATGCTGCGAATGTTTAGATCGTCTCTACACGGACTTACTGGATGTTGCGAATGTTGATGTCGTCTCTGCACAGACTTCCTGGATGTTGCGAATGCTGAATGTCGTCTCTGCACGGACATACTGAATACTGCGAATGCTGAGGTCGTCTCTGCACGGACTCCTTAGATGCTGCGAATGCTGGTGTCGTCTCTGTACGGACTTGCTGAATGCAGCAGATGCTTAGGTCATCTCTGCACGGACTTGCTGGATGCTGTGAATGCTGATGTTGTCTCTGCACGGACTTGCTGGATGTTGTCCCTGCACGGACTTTGTTGAAAGCTACGAATGTTGTCTTCTCTGTTTCTGTTATGTAAAGAACATGCGATCAAAGAAAACTTGTGAGTTTGGGGGGAGGTCGATCCGTATTGACTTTACGGCCTTGATCCTTTCTGCCCGTGCGCCTGGTTTGTTTAGACCTGCAAATCCTGTCTGGTTTCCTGTCTTAGTTAGCTGTTAATGGTCCTAGTTTTAAATATGCAAAGGTGTTTGGTCTAAAGTGGTCTCAATGAGATTGCTTGTCTATCATGCCTAAAATATGTATTTTTTATCATTTCCAAAATAAAGGGAGAGTTTCCTAATGGTTTGACCGAAGCCGATTTAGGTCGCCTACGTATCCCCATGAGGGACTCAGGTCATGACGTAGTTTATTACAAGCAAAGACTGGGTAAAATTAAAACTTCTAAGATGGGACCGAAGCCGATATAGCCGCCTATGTATCCCTGCCACGGGAATCATGTCAAACGTAGTTCCAGTTACAAGCAAAAGGGAATTGGGATTTTTAAAGGCGGGACCGAAGCCGATATGGCCGCCTACGTATCCCTGCCACGGGAATCAAGTCAAACGTAGTTCACATTACAAGAAAACATAAACGAAACATTATTAAAACTTAAATATGAGTCTGGGCTTAAATTATTCTGCTAAACTAATATGCTTTTCTCATCTAGATTCTAGGTGGACCAGAACAGGGCTGCAGGTCCGATCTTCCAAGCTGCCTCATTGCTCTGCATCACGGTTGACTGCTCTTCGCGTGATTATGCTTTGCTGTCGGTATCGCCTTCTTTTGACACATGAACTGAATCAGGGGCGGAATGAGCTCTGGTAAAAGGAATGTCTCTTTTCTTTGCGAGATCGGTGGGCATAAATTCTTCGACAAGGGTGATAAAAGCTGAATGCTCGACTCTTCTTCACTTAGGACCGGCCTGATGGTCCCTTCCAAGTCATGCCCTTCATTGGCGGCTATCATGTGCACGTCAGCGTTGCCATGGTTCGGTAGAGGATTATCATGAACATTGAGAGCGACATATTTCAATTGAATAACACTATCTTTGATTAATGCCTCAATTTCATTTTTGAGGGAATAGCAGTCCCCGGTGTCACGTCCGATGGCCCCTGAATGATTTGCACACCGCTTAGTCTCATCATACCCTTTGAGAGTAGGATTTTGGATATTTTGTGGGATTGGCTGGAGTATCCCTGCAGCTCTTAATTTCTCATACACCTGGGGTAAAGGCTCGGCTAAAAGGGTGTATGTTTTGGCTGGCTTTTTAGCATGTGTTCGATTTTGTGACTGAGCTGGGTATGTGGGTCGATATGTTGAGGAATAGGTGGGTGCTTGGGGTGCGTGGTATATGGGCTGAGTGTGATAAACAGGATATGGAGTAGGTGGGTGCTGGTAGTAAGGTGCATGATTTTGATTATTTGGGTTGTAGTACGAAGATTGAGGAGGTGGGTTCTGGTACATCACAAACTGGTCCGGCTTGCGCTCCTGTATGAACATAGAGGGGGGAGTTGTGTCTTTCCTCCTCTGAGGCGGGCCTCCAATTGAACCTGATTGAATCGCTTTATCGGTTGCCTGCAAAGCTGCCAAGTTCGTAATCCGACCAGTTTTGATACCTTCTTCCACGAAGTCGCCCATTCTAACAACTTCTGCAAAAACTCCGCCCGATGACGCTTATCATCCGCTCGTAGTAGGTCGCGTCCTTCAAAGATTGTACAAATAGAGTAGTCATTTCACTCTCTGCCATGGGTAGTTGTACTTTTGCCGCCTCCGAACTCCATCTCATGGCGTACTCTCTGAACGTTTCGGTAGACTTTTTCTCTAGCTTCATTAAATATAATCTGTCTATGATGGTCTCTATACTGAACCTGAATCTCTCCACGAAGTGTTGGGCCAACGCATTCCAACCATACCACTTGCGCGGGTCCTGACTAGTATACCAATCTAATGTCTCACCGGCCAATCTCTGAATGAATAACTTCATAATGATCGTTGGGTTTTTCCCTTCTCCGGTCAACTTGTCGTAGTACGACCTCAAATGTGCGCGGGGATTCCCTTTCCCGTCGAATAAATCAAACTTAGGCACATTGTACCCTACAGGTAGTTCCACATCAGGATGCATGCAAAGATTCTCATAATCTAATCCTTCATGACCCTTGTCAAACCGCATGCTCCGGAAAGCCTCTTTTAGATTATGAATCTCCTTAGCCACATCCTCATCCATTCTGGTTCGGGCCTGCCTCTCCATTTCTTCATGATTGTCTGTCTCTTGGGGAAGCACCGGGATAATGAAGGGTTGAGTTTCGGCTGCATATGTTAGTGGTTTGTGTTGTTTATTAGGGCTGACAATAGGTGTGGTACACTGATGTAGGGTGGTTTGGCGGTTCGGACTGAGCGGGGTGATATAGGTAGGCGGAGGTTGGGATATATATGTGGCGAAGGGGTCATTCTGCGGGTTGGTTGGGCGAGGGATGGTTTGGTATGAGCTGATGTTTTGTGGTTTATGGGGAGAACTTTGGGAAATATGTGGAGGTGGAGGTAAATCATATAAATTTTGTGGAGCAGTGAGGTCGGTTCTTTGTTCTGGCATGGGGGTATTCAGACTGATGGACAAGTTGGTCAAATTTCTGAGCCTTTCCATCTCGATTTGCATGTCTGCGATATGTTGTAATAATTGTGCAAGGTACTCATCCTGATCGGTAACATTCCTCTTCTCTGAAGTTTCTGCTTCGCTGGTGGGAACAGAGACAAGCCCCAAACCATTTAGCTCGGACGCCCCTGAACCAGTCATATCTTCGTTCATTGCCTTTGATCTCGTGAAGTGTTGATGCTCTGCCATTGCTTAGTCAAATACAAATCGACCTTGGGGAAAGTGATAAATCCTTTAAAATGCAGCAAACCATGTTAGTGACAGACATATGATTAACACATATCAATCATATATATTGCACAAAGCGAGTCCTAAACACTTATTGGGTCTCTTAACGCCAGAGGTAGGCCCAAACGCCACATATGCAAAATTATGATAAATAAGTCCAAGCCATTGAAATGAGATGTTTTGGTTCGGAAACAAAACTAAAGTTTATTGAAATAATAAGCCTAAAACTAAATTGTGCTTATAGTCATATTACAAATGCAAAAAAAATGAATTTGTGTTGCCCAACTTGGCATGTCATTTTGGCTTGGATCCATTTATCATGATTGTGCAACACATAATATGCTAATTTTGGTCATTTGGGTCATGAAACCCGTTGATCAGTTTTGGCGTTTTCCTAATTGTGGTGTCAATGCCAAGGATTGACCCACCTAAGGTAAATGCATGCATGCCTTAAAATAAAGAGTGGTATAGCTCTATCCTAAGTTTCTAAGATTTGGCTTTACTAGACACAAAGTTCTCGACGGACAACTCGAGTGAGAAGGCCACGCGGCTGATCAGCCGAACCGATCAACTCCGCGCCTGCGCCAACTCTCCTAAAATATGGGTATTTTGTAAAACAATTGCGGGTGCGCGAAGCACACCAACGCGTATAGTATGTTATTGTGTGAATTTTTCAGAGTGGAAAAGTATGAACGGAATGCCCGTTTAAGGAAAGTAGTAACAAATAGCAATTACTGCAATTACAACAATTACAAATAAAACAAATTACAACAAAAATTAAATGCAAAAATAATGCCAAATAATAATCCTAGACTTGCTATGGTTAAGAACCTGATTATCCCAGCAGAGTCGTCATTTATGTCACACCCTTTTTCGACCGTGACAAATTCACTCCTGCTTGGAATGTTAGAAAATAAAATAAAAACGCTAAAAGTATGCTAAAGGGTGCTAAGAGGGTTCGCGGAGTCGTCACCTAATTAATTGGGTGAATTAGGACACCTAAATGTCAACTAGGTAAAGTTAACACTAACTCCATTTAATGGTCTTCTAAACCGTGCAAGATTCTGGGCAAGGGTTCTTTATTAATCTAGAGAGAAGGGGTTAGACATCCTCTAAGATCCGCTAACTTGCGGTTGTCCGTTCAAACCTAGGTTATTATTATGCTAAGAGTACAATGCATGTTTTAAAAGATGTTATTTAAAAGCAGAGAAAGAGGCGCCTTGTGGTTGACAGTTATACGATTCCAGAAGATGATCTAGAATTCCGTCTTGTTTTCTTCTTTGAGCCGTCTCTAGCAGGTAGGCGACGTTGCCACTAGCGGGATTTCGCAGGTTTGTGAAGACAGATGCTTGTCACTCAGTTTTCAGAGCTAAAGGCAAAGAATGAGGGAAAAAAGTCTCCCACAAGTCTTTAACATAATATATCGTTCCCTTACGTAACCAATAAAAACAAGTATTTTATAAAAATATGCATTTTGATAAAGGATTTATAAGATCAATGCTATAAAAGTACATATAAAGTTTAAATGTATGCATTTGTATTATTTATGAGAAAATGGTGCAAAGTTGATTTATTGGCTAAATGCATGTATTTACTTGCTAACTTAATCTTGATTAACACAAGTATGACATGATGCATAAAAATACTTAATTTTGCAATTGAGAAGAATCTATGTGATCGGTGTATTTTATATACACTTTTTGAGTCTTTTTTAGTTAGTATTTTACTCATTTTGTTTATGTTTAGTATAGTATTAGGGTCGTTTTCCTTTCTTTTGTGTCACAGCGGTCAGAAATGGAGAAATAACGAAAAGAAGAGAAAATGAGCTTAATTGAGATGGAATTGCACACAAAAAGGGCCAAGAAAGGAAGTCTAAGAAGTTCCGAGAATTATAGAGGAGATCAGACGAAGACCGGACGAATAAAGGACGAAGAAACGAAAAATCCGGAAGAATTCCGTCACCAGAGCCGCGCTGGCAGCGGCGCCGACCATCAAGCCGCCCAAATATCTCTCGATTTTTGGCCGCTGGGCCTCACATGGCGCGACGCGGAGTTATGAAGTGCTGGGCCGAATTTGACATGTTTTCAGAATCCTAAAGGAATAACTTTTCCTTCCTAAAGGGATAACTTTTCCTACCTAAAGGGATAACTTTTCCTACCTTAAAACCCTTACGTAAAAGGATTCTCATAACTTTTTCTACCTACAAAATCCCTAACCCTTCACCAAAAGGATTCTTTGGCTATAAATACTCTACATCATTAGAAGAATTATTCATTTCTCTATTCCACCATTCACCATTCTACATCCTTCCATCCACCCATCCACCTTGTAAATATTCCACAACACAACCCTTGGATGCTAGAAGGCTTGGAGACTCATTCTTAAGTATTTTCTTTTCCTTTTTCTTTTCTTTATTTCAGTTTTTGCATGATGAACTTTGAATTAGTTCTTGTCATATCTATGGCTAGGAACTAATTCTCTTATAGGGCTTTCCATGTTGATTCACTAGAAACTTATGTTATGAATTAATACATGTTTATGGTTATTATTCTTCTTTGAGAGATTTATCCAATAATTGCGTTGAATGCTTGGTAATTAATTGACAACTAATTATCCTTATATGATTTCTAATTTACTTCGAAATGAGAGATTGTGAATATGTTGTAAGTTGGGTAGACATTCTTGGATTGGGGATGAAAATACCTCAATTATTTATGTAGCGTTAATGAGAGGCTTAACAACCCTAATTTTGTGCATGATGCGTGACGGTTAACTAGGTTTTTGTTCTTAATCCTCCTATAGAGTTATCCTTATCACCGAAAGGTAAGGTGCAATCTTTGAGGTTGAGTGTTTATATATCCTTAACGGAATATAAAACGATTTCAGAAACCCGCTTAGCTCAGAGAAGAAGACCATAATTCGTTGTATTAATAAATAACATAAGCGGATAGTTGAGGAGACATGGAAGCCCTATTCCCATCACAACTGAAGTAAACTCATTATAAATTAGTCTTTATAATTCTTAGTTATAAACAACAAAATCAAATATCAATTTACCAAATAGATACCAAAAGATAGATAGTTGGTAGTTGAACCCTAATCCTTGTGGACGATATTCGGTCTTATCAAGACTATATTACTTGTCACGATAACGTGCACTTGCGTTAAAGTGTGTGCATCTTTTCGCGCATCACTATACCTAAATTTCATTAGTAGATATTAAATTGTTAACCAGAAGTTTAGGTGTGCATGATAAGCCTAGGATAATTAACTTAATGAGAAGCAAATTTATAGTACTAAATCACTTTCTAATTTATTGATTCAAAGTTTAACTATTCTAAGTATTCTACTAATTAGTGTAGCGTTAGACAAATAATTTACAACAAATAAATGGGCAGAATTAAGGAATTAATAAAGACGGCTCGAAGGAGTGGCGATGTCATTCCACCTGTGGTTTTGGAATTTCTGATGCGAAAATGCACATAGATGTAGGTCCTCGCTTGTTGAAAGTCGCGATGAGTCTCGTAACGAGACTCTTCATTTGACTCTGATGCATTGCATTTCATGTAAAAATAATAGAAGAAAATGATTAGTATATTGCCAAATTCATCAAACACAGTAAGTAAGCATTTGACATGAAAATTAATATGTATGATTCACATTTTGAGCGTGTGTGACAAATATACAGCTAGCGGGTGCATCATATATGGTTTTTGACCCAAAAAATAGTAATAAAATAAGAGCACATTCGGATTTATTGCTATGAAAATAAAATTGGAAAAGAACACTGGAGGGCATGACACGAACGTATATGCATAATGACATGCTACGTATCTAAGCCTGAGTATATTATCTACACATTCCTGCATATACCTACTGTATTTTAATTCAAGGCAACAAACCAACAAGCCAGATAACAAATAAAAAAGAAAATGGCATGCCCAACAACTTGAATTTTCAGATTCACAAGATATATATGATGGCTTCAAACAACCAAATAATTATACTAGAAACCAGATTCCACAATAGGCATGGGATTAGAGAGAGAAAAACAAAGAAAGGAGCGGCCTTGACAATCCCTTAAATTCTACATAGACTAGTTTCAGAGGATAAATATGCCTTGCTGACTTAACATGAATCATGACATTAAAACTCTCAAATTTTATCCGAAACAGGCATTAAACCGGAAGATGAGAGTTCAAGTTAACATGTTTCAGGCTTGACCACAGACAAGAAACGACATTAAGTCGCACATTATTCTGAGTTTCCTAAGAAGCGTCGACTTCACTGTTCTTAAGCTATTCAATCCATTTTAGTCGAGACTAGTGTTATGACATATGCAGGAGATTAAGATGCAGGGAAGCTTAAACAAACAACATGATGCTACGACGATTCACATGTACCAGCAAATCAGCTAAACAATATACATGTATTAAATCCAAATTCTTACACCAATACGAAAAAGCATTTTTATGGGTTTAAACATACAGAACAGTCAACCAATGCTGGATTTACTGGACCTAAATAGTATAACTCAATCGATCCTATAAATTTAAGCAATAACTACAGCCTCGCGATGATACTATTAAAACAAATTGACCATTACAGTTACAGAAAAGCATAACCGATTATTCATACAAACTAGCTAGGCTCTCAAGTAGTCATACACAACCCATATTACACATACAAACACCAAACGAAATTTAAGACGAAAATGATGATGAATTTACCTTCTCCGGACAGCGAACCGAGGTAGCGTATCAAGTCGTCGATTCACTGGGAGAATGCGATTATGCGATAGAAAGGAAAAATGAAGCTTTACGAAAATTGCTGATTCTTAATGTCAGATTGCTTTCTCTGGATGGTAACAACTTTTTTCTGGTAAAAGTGATGCCTTTGTATATGTATATCGGTTGGTTTATATAGCCCTAATTGTGGACTCCAAATTGGTCAAATTCGGGCCCTTTGCGTGTAACATTTATGGGTATATTTTGATGCGATCCTTGATATTGGTTCTAGAAAATCTTGGTGTGATTTGCCAGCATCTTATGGTAGGTTCTTTGGGTGTAAGATTCGTTCTTATGGTAAGTGATTTCGCAAGCCTTAAGGCTGATTTTGGAAAACGAATTTGGAGAGATTTCATGTGATTTATGGTAAGTTCTTATTCAAAGGATGATTTTTTACTGATTTGTGCTATATTTGGTTATGGTAATTTGAAAGATTTGGAGCTGACTTTCGGTATTAATTTTGAACGCATCTTTGGTCGATTTTGATGTAAGGTAAGTTTATTCTTATGGTAAATTATTCTTGGGATGATTTGGTTAAGGTAAGTTAATATTTGGATTGAATTTGGGATGGAAAGGGAGATCTTAGGCGAGAAGATGGAGAGGGCGGCGGTGGTTCTAGGTTTAGATTTGTGGTTTTTTTTTTGTTCTTAGGTTAGGTGTGTGCTTTGGACGATGGGGATGAAGTAAAGAGCTGGGGTGTCTGGGCCGCGGGTCAGCCGGTTTGGGCCTTCGATGTGGGCTGTTTATTTGGAAATTAAAAGGGTGTATTGAGCTAGTGAGTTTTAGGTATGAGTAGAATTTTAAGTGTTCAATTTTTATGTTAGTGGTAAATAAATGAGGTTTAAGTTATTTATAAAATTTCTTTAAATATTATTAAAAATGCGGATATGATATTTAAGGATTGCTTAATGCTTTTATAAATGTGACGCCATTACTAAATTGCTTATTTATGTATGTATTAATATTATTAAAATTATTTTGCGGTGTTAAGAAAATTTGTTGATTATTAATGGGGGTTTAAATTGCAAATAATTATGAAATTGCTTTGGGTATTAATAAATGTGGATGTAATTTTAAGGAATGTTTGATGCGACACCATTATTAAATTATTTATTTGTTTATGTATTTATTATTATTAAAATGCTAAATGCGGACATAATATTTATGGAGTGTTTAATGCTTGAGATGTATTTATGTGTTTATGCATGAATTATTATTGTTAAAATTATTAAGATTATTCTAAAAATTAGTGTAATTTTATGATTAATGATTGGACGAGAGGGTCAAAATTGGGTGTTAACAACATATTTACTCTTATTCACAGATTTATTAATGACTTATATGCTTGTCTTCGTGCAAATGACAGTCGTTGAAGCCTATATCGGGGAAAAGAAGCTCTATTCACCTGAAGATGGTTCACAGTTGCATTCAGCCGTTTCTTCTCTTCTGGATGAGGGCATAACTCAGAATACATCCGACAGTGTCTTCACTTCTAAGGTATTCACAGTCTGTTTCAAGGTAGTATTAACAACTTGTCTTTTCATTTACTTCTGTAGATTAACAAAATATATTATTCAACTAATGCACAATTTATTCAGATTGGAATGAAGTTCGATGTTGTCAGATCAGAATCCATATTCAGTTAGAAAGCAGGTAATTAACATATCTAATATTCAAGTGCTCGCAGCTTCATAATCCTGTTCGCTTTGTTAAATTTTTTTTCAATTTTAAATTGGACATAAATCCATTTAGAGGGCTTTATTGCTCCACATAGTGCTTTATTACTCTACATAATCAGTTTAATGGGAGAACTTACCTTTTTGGTGATATTTCTTTTCCTATAACAAGTGTAATGACCCTCTTGACTCAAACTAATGCTGCAAGCCCTGATAGACACTCTCACCTGATTGGCTTATTGTAGAGTCTAAATGGTGTTTGGAACATTTTAAAATTTGTATGGTATGTGAAAGAGACCAGAGTTCTAGTGAATCCCTCCTACTGTGGCACTTATAATTTTCTGCGGGACCAATCTAGTATGTCTTGGCGCAGATTATCGCTTTTTATTCTGCTGCTCTATTGTTTAAAGATGTCTTCTGCTAGCTGTATCTCCATTCTCCATGTTTGTCTTCTCGTTTTCTTTTTGCACCTGTGGAAAATTCTACAACATTCTCATGCTAGCACGAGTTTTGTATACAGGTCAAGCAGAAAACACTAATAATATGGGATGAAGACGATCAGATTATTGACTACAAGCTCAGAGTGGTATGTTTCTTTTGTTAATAATAGAATCATGTTGACTCGGGCACATTTATTACTAAAGTGTACATTGACTCTTATGTGCACAGAGATTGCGCTGCCAAATGCTATTATACGCCAAATACCGAAGTGTGACCATATACCTCATGTGGAGAAGTCTGATGTTATCTCCAAGTTGATAGCGGAATTTGTTCGCGTTGATCAATCACAAAGGGGAAATCCCAACTATGTCTCCACCATCTCAGTTCCAGCTTGATTACTGGTACTTGTACAAGCAGATAATTAGCATATCTCACATGTGGAGATCTGACTTCCTGATTCTACTTAGTGATGAGGTTAGTTTGTCAGGTTCAATGGTGTATATGCTTTCATTCTTTGAGCAACGCCAACCTTATTACCCACATACCGATTATCACAGGTGCTTTGGCATCCAGTAGAGAAGTGTAATAAACTGAATACTTAAGCAGAGTATTAGCTGAATGCTTTAGCATTCTAGTATATTTTTCTTCCAGCACATGCTAATCTTATTTTATGTCAATAAAGGGTGCATAAATTTCACTAAAAAGGAAGATAAAAAGATGTACTCGATCGACAACATTGTAAGATGTACTCAATTAAAGCTTTAAACAAGAAATGCACATAGGCTTTTGGAGATTAGTTAATCCTAGAACAGTCTCAGTTACTCCATTCAATGCCAAGAACTATCTTCCCCAATATATTAGAACCTAAAGATAAAATGGGATTCTCCATTTGGGTTTGATGCATTCATTCAAATTACATGGTTATACACGACTAGCGAGATCAGAAGTTTGTCATTTGTTTGCACTTTCTTTTTCTTTTTGAACAAAAATAGTGATTTTGTATCCTTGCAGAAACTTCTATGCTCTATCTGCTTTTAGTTTTTTCTTTAATGCATTGGTTCCCTAATATTTTCCTGCTTGTTTCCTGACATCTGTAGGTTTATATGCTTAACTGAAAGCAAGATTTGCATGGTTTAGGCTATGATCCTTACAAAAATGCCCCTGAGTTTAGAGGTACTTAATGTCTCAACAATAGAGAAAACGTAATCTAATTTGTCCTTATCATAACATATGTAGCTGATTTGTAGCATATTGTTAGTGAATAAGTGCTTTGCTTTTTTTGTCTTTTCAGAAAAGAAGAGGTCGCGACTATTAGAAAGTACACAAATGGGGCATCAAGATAGAGTCTTGAAAGACAACCTGTTTGGTTTCAAATGTAAGACTTAGCCCTTATGTTTTCTGATTTAAGCTTGCCTTCCATTTAGTACTTCTTATCTTCTTTTAAAGACTGCAAGATTTACCCCTCATGTTTTGAGATTTAAGTTTGTTTTCCATTTAGTACCTCTTAATTCTTATCTTCTTTCAAAGACTGTATTGCTAGTGTAGGCTCTTTACCTATTTGGGTTAATTTTATTAGCAGGAAGGGTTGCTCCTGGATTTGGTGTCGGGGCTCTTGAAGATCTTGATGTTGAAGATGAAGATGTGTATGCATCAGGTAATGTCTTTTTCCTTTTAATTGTAAATCCAGTTTTTATAAATAAATAAATACCAATCAGTTTCTTTTGTCGATATGCAAGTATCACTCAATTAGTTAGCAATATGTGTTACAGAAATCCTATTCTTCATTCTTTAGTTCTCTTATCAAGAGAACACCTTTATTTTCCCTTGTGTCTACTATTTTGTTTCACTGCAGAAACTTTGGTGCTGCTTTATGCTTGAACCAATCACCACCACTAAGTTTATGGTCATCGACTGGCCCAGGAAAGGGGGGAGGCAGTAGTGGTTGGTGAGCCAAAAGTAAGGAATAGGAAAATTGAGGCATAAAAGAATTTTAAATTCATATATTGTCAATATGGATTCGATTTATGCAAAAACACAAGTAAATTCTACGAAATTCCTTAAAATAGGAGCAATTTGTGCCATTTTTGTGCTCAATTTTGGTTTGTGTTTGCGAAACATATGTACTATCTTCTTTCCTTATTTGCATTTTTCAAGAAAGTAGTAGTGTCTTTAAATTAGAGTCAGCTTCATTTTGCCATCATGTGGAGAGAAAGAAATGTCAGTGTCTTTGAACTAATGTTATCTTAAACTCAAATGTATATTCTTGCTTAGTTTTTTTGGTGCGATGAAGCTACACACATTTGTTTTAGAGTTGGATGCTATGGTTGACTTTCTTAGTTCTTTACCTACATCGTGAAGTTTTTTTTTCTTGATGTACTTTGCCTTGACATTTTCTTAATGCTGGGATATGTTTGTCTCATTATTTACCAAGATTTGGTCAAATTGATCACACAGTATGTATCTATTACTTGTTTATGTATTTGTCTATAATGGCTTATTTATGATTAGAAAATTTAACTGATCTCTATTGTGTCTAATTGCAATGACAAAGAATGTTTTTCGCAGCATGACCTTGATGAAGTTCGGATCGAGTGGGCGCACCATGTTTCAAAGATTATCCGTTCTCCATAGTTGTGTCATTTTTATGATGATTTAGACAATATTTGTACTTTTTGAAGTTAAAACAATATTATGTCTTTTTATTGTATTTAATGATAACATTAGATGTTTTGAAAAACAATTTGTAATGTTTCGATTTAATGTATTAGAAAATTTTCATTATGTGATAACATTTTAGTTATAATATATTTACAATTCTAATTTATTTTTATTTAATAAATTAAAATTAAAATATAAAAAAATGTCAAAAACTAATTTTCTCGCCAATTTAAATCAAATTTATTAAAAAAATCTGCCAATTTAAATTAATTTTATTTAAAATTTCCCGCCAAAAAATATTATTTAATTAATAATTTCGTGGGAAAATTTAAAAAATGAGGAAAAAGTCAAAAGGCAGCTAATTTACTGAGGTACGCAGTTTTCTGGGGCTTGCAGGATATACACATGAGGTTTGTAGAGAAGTTTGCCTCAATTTCAGCGCCTTTAACAAGGCTAACTCAGAAGACAGTTCCAGTGGACGGATGCTTGTGAGCGCAACTTCCAGTTGTTGAAAGACAAGTTGACTACGACTCCAGTTCTGACTCTTCCTGAGGGACTAGATGGGTATGTTATTTATTGTGATGCTTTAGATGTTGGACTAGGTTGTGTGTTGATGCAACATGGCAGAGTTTTAGCTTATGCCTCCCGACAGCTCAGAAACACGAGAAGAATTATCCTACTCATGATTTGGAATTAGCAGCGGTGATTCATGCCTTGAAGATATGGAGACATTATTAGTATGGTATTCATGTTGATATTTATACAGATCACAAGAGTCTCCAATATATCTTTAAGCAGAAGGAGCTAAATTTACGACAAAGACGGTGGCTTGAGTTACTAAAGGATTATGATGTGGATATCTTGTACCATCCAGGAAAGGCAAATGTTGTAACAGATGCTCTTAGCCGTAGATCTATGGGTAGCTTGACGAGTGTGCAACCGGAAAGAAAGGAAATGGTTCGTGAGATACACCAGCTAGCGAGCCTTGGAGTCCGGTTGGCCGATTCTGGAGACAGTGTAGTTCTTGTTCGAGAAGTTGCTGAGTCCTCTATCATAGAAGAGGTAAAGAGACATCAGTATGAGGATCCTGTTCTGGCACAGTATAGAGATGCAGCTCTTCGAAAGGAGAAGACTCCATTTGAGGTTGCACCTGATGGAGTGCTACGATATGAGGGTAGATTATGTGTACCTGATGTTGCAGGGCTACGATGACAGGTTATGGGAGAGGCACACAATGCCCGTTATTCTATTCATCCAGGGTCAACGAAGATGTATCATGACCTCATAGGCTTGTATTGGTGGGATGGCATGAAAAGGGACATAGCGGAGTTTTTTGCTCAGTGCCCGAATTGTCAACATGTTAAGGTCGAACATCAGAAGCCTGGTGGTTTATTGCAGGAGATGGAGATCCCCACTTGAAAGTAGGAAGTGATTAATATAGACTTCATTACAGGCTTACCTCGCACTCAGCGGAAGTGTGACTCTATATGGGTGATTGTGGATAAGTTGACGAAATCAGCCCATTTTCTTCCAGTCAGTACTACTTATTTGGCGGAAGACTATGCGAGACTGTACATCAGGGAGATAGTGAGGCTTCATGGGGTCCCCACATCTATTATATCGGACTGATGAGCTCAGTTTACAGCTAACTTTTGGTGATCATTCCAGAAGGGATTGGGGACACAGGTGAGTCTCAGCACAACATTTCATCCTCAGACTGATGGGCAGGCCGAGCGTACTATTCAGACACTAGAGGATATGTTGAGAGCATGTATTATTGACTTCAGAGGTAGCTGGGATGATCATTTTCCACTTATTGAGTTTGCCTATAATAATAACTACCATTCTATCATTCAGATGGCACCGTACGAGACTTTATATGAGAGGAAATGCAGGTCACCTATTGGTTGGTTTGATGTAGGCGAGGCTAAGTTAATCGGCCCAGACATGGTTCAGCAAGCTGTTGATAAGGTGAAGCTTATTCATGAGAGATTATTAGCAGCCCAGAGTCGACAGAAGTCATATGCAGATAATCAACGTCGACACTTAGAGTTTCAGGTTGGTGATTGGGTGTTCCTGATGGAGTCTCCCATAAAGGGTGTGATGAGATTCGATAAGAAGGGAAAGCTCAACCCAAGGTACATTGGGCCTTATGAGATTATACGTAGGGTAGGCAAGGTTTCCTATGAGTTGGATTTACTACCTGATTTGGAAGCGGTACATCCAGTTTTTCATATATCGATGCTGCGTAAGTGTATTGGTGGTCCTTCTAGGGTATTCCCGGTAGATGATGTCTAGGTGACAGAGGAGTTGACTTATGAGGAGAGTCCCATAGCGATACTTGATCGTCATGTTAGGAGATTGCGTACTAAGGATGTGTCTTCCGTCAAAGTAATATGGCGAAACGATAATAGGGAAGAGATGACTTGGGAAACACAAAGCGAGATGAAGAAGAAGTATCCTCACTTGTTCCCTACGCCTGCAGGTAATCTAAATTTCTTCTTTGACTATATTATTTGGTGAATAATGCATGTGTGATATATTGTGGCCCTGTGAGACATTTATGGGTTGCTGCATATAGGTTGATAGGCATAGTTATAAAGGATACGCTGCCGAAATTTCTATATTATAAGACATATTATGAACATTCGAGGACGAATGTTTCTAAAGGGGGAAAGAATGTTACACCTCATAATTTTAAGACCATAATTTGAAAACGTAATTAAGGAAATAAAATTTGAATATTGGGTGTAAAGTATACTTATATGCTAATAAGGAAATTAGTATACATAGGAGATGCTCCCAGAATAAATTTTGATACTACAAGTGTGATATGGACAAAGTGTCGTGTATATATACATTTGAACATGAAATTTTATGATTTTATGTAGGATGAGTTATGTGGGAGATTGATTTATTAATTATGGATTTATTTTAGTAGAGGGATTAATTTAAGTAGACAATTATGAGGATTGGACCAAAGTGCAATATTAATTTTCAGATTTTGCCCTTAAAACTTATTAACAATCCATCTTTTAAATTCCACACTTCAATTTCAAATAACACTCCATCACCTTCACTCTCCTCTCCTCTCCCTCTTCAGCCGAAAACCCCCTCCTATCTCTAGCAAAATTTAAGCTTTTGTCTCCCTCTTCCTAGACTAAGTTCTTCTACAAATTATAAGCCAAGTAAACTCCTAAAAACAGTGAGCAAAATCGGTACACTGCTGGCCGAAATTAAGCCCAAGAAATTCCAGTTTTAAGATAAGAAATTTGGAAGAAAAATATACAAGAAAGATGGATTTAAACTTATAGAATACATGCATGTTATTTTGGATTTGAAGAAATGATAGAAATGGTGAAGGAAACTTGAGCAGTGGACCGAGTTTAAGAGACTGTTTTGACACAAATTTAAGGTAAGAAATTCTTCTTCTTATAGTATAATTGGAGTTACATGATGTTGTAGTCTAAGTAATGAACTTGTGTTAGGAGAAACTTGGAATTTAAGACAATGCATGTGATTGTTGGGTGTTGTAGCCGATTTTAGGATTGATTTTACTAATTTTGGAGTTGTTGTGTTCGATTGTTGTGTTGTTAATTTCCTCACTAATTGCATGTTATAAATGAAGGAAATCTTGATGTTTAAGTTGTAGTTATTCATATGGAATTATTGGAATATGAATTGAAGGTTAAGGAATTACGAAATGAGTTATGGTATTGCATTCTTGTTCCTGTGGCATACCGGGAATTATTGATCATTGTTGCCTCGATTTAAGGGTTGTTTTGTGCTATTTTTGCTGAATTATAAGGCTGGATATTAGATATAAACATGCATGTATATTGTGGTAGTTGCTACTCTATGCCCTAAAGGAATTAAGGTATAAAAAGGTGTTGCATTGCACTCGTGTTGTTGATTGAAGTATGGACTATTTGGAGGGTTGTTTTAACGTGGTTAAAGGAGTTAGATTAACATGAGAAAAGGGTGTATAAATCACCTTGGTTGTTATGGTAGTTGTATTCCCTAAATGTAAAGAGAAAGAATGTATTATGGTAGCATATATGAAATATTTAGTATTGATGGCTTTGTTTGTAAGTTGTGGATGTGCATTTAAATAGGGGAAGTGCTGCCCAAATTTCTATAGAAAAGAAAGACGTCAATCGATATAACTTACGCTAGAAATCATAGAGTTAACGAGCAAATTACTATTGTTATATGTTGAAGTGCTAATCGAGACGAGTTGTAATTATAAGAGTTGGTTAGTTCGACAATAAGGTATGTGAAATTATCCTTACTTCTTTTGGCATGATTTTTATAAAATGAATGTACGGCGGACGTACATAACTCCATTGAATCCTAATTCTTAGTGATACATGATGTGATAGTGTCTGGATTTTCTAAAGTGATAGTCATTCTATCTATTCCATTGAGAGTCAAATGATGATTTAATTTGTATAAAGTTACTCATGATATTATATTCGTGCTGGATATGATTATATGAATTTACTGAGTCCCGGGCCGTGTATGTACATATATGATGATTTCACACCGAGTCCCATAATGGGTCGGGTACGATATGTGAACATTATATGATCACACCAAGACCCTCACTAGAAATTCGGGTGCGATATGTATATGATTCACAGAGACCCTCCACTGGTGGATGCAGTATGTATATGATATCATTCACACCGATACCCTCACTAGTGGGCCGGATACGGTATATATTTATGTATATGGCCTCATTTTAAAAGACACGATTGACTCATTTTTATAGCGCATTGTATTGGTATTTTTTACTATTACATTGTCTCCTGTTATTTTTTGGCCAGTTATGATCTTATTTATAGTACTTCATGTTTTACATACTCAGTACATTATTTCGTATTGACCCTCTTTTCCCGGGGGACTGCGTTTCATGCCCGCAGGTACATGTACTCAGTTTGGTGATCCTCCATTCTAGGATTCTTATTCAGCTGTTTGGAGAACTCCATTGATTCGGAGCTTAGTCATTTTGGTACAAAACCTTATTTTTGACTTATGTATATGTAGGGGCACGACGGGGCCCTATCCCGTCATATGTCATTATCGTACTCTTAGAGGTATGTAGACAGTTGTGGGTGGTAGATATGTTTTTATATATGTGTACAATTGTGAGCCATTTTGGATATCTCTATGTACAGTGGCGGTCTCGTTGGCTTGCCTATTTTGTTATATGAATTAGCTGTGACTCCTCGGGAGACAGGTTTATTACCGATGTTTACATTACCCTTGGTATCTGTGTGATTACATATGACAGGTGGGTATAAGGGTGCCCAGGTAGGGATAAGGGTGCCCAGGTAGGGCACCAGATCACGGCCCATCGGGTCGGGTCGTGACAAAAGTGGTATCAGAGCAGTTCGTCCTCTAAATGTCTAGAGACCGTGTCTAGTAGAGTCTTGCGTATGGGTATGTTGTGCACCATACTTATACGCACGAGGCTGCCGGAAATTTAGGATTGGTTTCTATTCTTTCATCTCATTGATCGTGCATTAGATCTATGTTATTAGGATGATCCCTCTCTGACGAATTATTGTGTTTACAACTATGCCTCCGAAGAAAGCGACAGCCGCCCAGAAGGGAAAATCAGTAGCAGGAGCTACTAGCCAGACCCAGAGGGTTACCAGGTCCCGTACCCAGTCTATGCCTGAGACTGTACCCCAGTCGACGAGTTCTGCTACATCGCCACCTCCAGAGGCTCCAGTTCAGGGGGCAACATCATCACTAGCTCCTGAGGCCCCAGTACCTGAGTCTCCAGCTCCTCATCCAGGGGCGGAGGATAGGGCCATGAGAGATGCAGTTTAGCTACTGACCAGATTAGTGGCAGGGCAGACTCGCAGACAGGGACTTGGGGTTGACAGTAGATCTGATAGTTTGAGGGTTCATGAATTTTTGAGTTGTAATCCTCCAGAGTTTTTCGGGTCAAAGCCTGAGGATGACCCACAGGAGTTTATCCGACAGATGCAGCGTACATTGAGGGTGATCAAGACTTCGGAGACGGAGTCTATTGATTTGGCGTCATATCGGATGCAGGATGTAGCGATTAATTGGTATGAGTCTTGGGAGTTATCTAGAGGCGAGAGTGCTCCTCCAGCTGTATTGGATGAGTTTACAGAGGCATTCTTTGGCCACTTTCTGCCTCCAGAGATGAGATGAGCCAGAGTTGATAGATTCTTACAGTTGAGGCAGGAGCGTTCGAGAGTATAGTCTCGAGTTTGATTCATTGGCTAGATATGCGCCTACTATTGTGGTTGATATGGCGGATATAGTGCATCATTTTGTGATGGGACTGGACCGCTATTTGATCGATGGTTGTATAGCAGTGGCTCTTCAGCACGGTATAGATATTGCCCAATCTGAGCTTATGACGGGTAGAGGATCGGCACGCAGGCGTCGGCCAGATAGAGATCACGATAGAGGCGGCGTAAGAGGCTAGGTCGGCCAGGTATTCGGTGAGTCTCGGAGAGGCGGCCTCAAAGATGTCGAATATTTTCCGGCCATCACAGAGTGCACCTCCGATCCTCGAGCGGGAGATTTGGTATGCGAGGTATTTAAGGCGGCGTGGCTCGAGCTTGGTGAACAAGGGTTCTAGTCAGTCAAGGCCGCCTTTGCCTCGATGTTCTCGGTGTGGTAGGTCCGATTTTGAGGAATGTCATTTTGCTACAGGTGCGTGTTATTCTTGCGGCCGCCAAGGCCATATAATGAGAGATTGTCCTTCCAGAGGTGGTACAGGGGGTATGACTCAGCCTACTGGATCGGTTATGTGCGATTTATACACACGCTTAACGCAAATGCACATATCGTGATAAGTAATATACTCTAGGTAAGACCGAATATCGTCCTCAGAGGCTGGTTTTCAAGTACCGGTTATCTATCCTTTAGTTTCTATTTGGTTAACGTTAATTGGGTTGAAATTCTAAATTAAATAATTCAGGAAATAAACTAATTATAAAAATACTTTGATTTAAATCAGTTATGATGGAGAATTAGGGCTTCCAAGATCATCAACTATCCACTATATTCAATCCTTAATACAATTAAACTGACTTCTTCTTCTACGTTAAGATAGCAAGTTAACTAAGCCGTTTTATACTCCTGTTAAGGTAATATAAACACTCAACCCCAATGGAGAACTATTCTATCTTTCTATGACAATATTGACTACAAAGGAGGATTAAGAGCAATAACCTATTAAGCTACACAAGTATCGGGGTACTTTCGTCCACGATTTAAACCTATGTTTATTCAACTATAGCATATTCACAATCTCCCCTTTCGGATTTCGATTAGAACTCATATAAGTGATGATAACTAGTGATCAATTAATTACCAAACAATCAAAACAATTATTGAATAAATCTTAAGCAAATGAAGGAGAAATCAACTAATGTATTAATTCATGAATAAGAGTTTCAAGAGAATCACAAGAAAATCCCTAAATAAGTAATTAGCTCCTAGCCATAGTCACGCTAAGAACTAATACAATCTTCAACATGAACTGAATTAAAACAAAGAAAAGAAAGAAAAGAAAATACTTGAAAAGCCTCCCAAAGTATTAGCCTCCTAAGTTGTGTTGTATGTACAATGATGGATGAATCCCCCCTCTAGAGAATGATGTAGAGAATATATATAGCCCAAGAATCTTTTAGGTCAAGGGTTAGGGATTATGTAGGTAGGAAAAGTTATCCCTTTTGGACCCTGAAAACGTGTCAAATCCGGCCCAAAACGTTAAAAATACCGCGTCGGCCGTAGCCTGCGATCGAGCGCCACGGCGCCTGAAAATCCGAGAGTTTTGGACAACTTCAGTGGTCGGCACCGCGGCGCTGCTGCGGTAGCCGTCGCCGTGGCGTTTTCAGCGATTCTTAACCGTCGTCGATTCTCATCCGGGCTTCATCTGATCTTTTCTATACTTCCCGGGACTTCTTAGACTTCATTTATTGGCCCCTTTAAGTGTGCAATTCCATCTCATTTATGCTCATTTCATCTCCATTTTGTCATTTCTCCATTTCTGACCGCTGTGACACAAAAGAAAGGAAAACGACTCTAATACTATACTAAACATAAACAAAATGAGTAAAATACTAACTAAAAATGACTCAAAAAGTGTGTATAAAATACATCGATCAATCGGTTGCTGGTTCGTCTTCTTCTATAGATATGCGCCCCACAGGGCAGGGTGTTCATATGCCAGCAGGTCGTGGTGGAGTTTCCAGTTATAGCGGTCCCTCGCACTGCATATATGTCTTGGCTAGTAGGCATGATCATGAGGCGTCGCCAGATGTGGTGACATATATATTATCGATATTTTTCTGGGACATATATGCATTAATAGATCCAGATTCTACTTTATCATATATATCCCCCTTTGTTGCTAGTAGTATCGAAATAGAACCTGAGTTGATAGAACCATTTGAGGTAGCTATACCGATAGGAGATTCGATCATAGCCAAGCGGGTGTATAGAAACTGTTCGGTGGTTGTATATAGTCGTCATACCATGACGAAATTGATAGAGTTAGACATAACCGAGTTTGATGTTATTATGGGTATGGATTGGTTGACTTCCTGTTATGCTAGTGTAGATTGTAGGGAAAAGATGGTTCGATTCAGTTTCCAGGAGAACCAGTTATAGAGTGGAGAGAAAATACAGCATCGTTAAGGGGTGAGTTTATTTCATACCTCAAGGCAAGGAAAATGGTTAGGAAAGGTTATATTTACCATCTGGTTCGAGTGCATGATATGGAAGTGGAGGTACCAGCGCTTCAGTCAGTTCCGGTAGTTAGTAAATTCCCAGATGATCTTCCAGGTCTTCCTCCAGAACGGGAGATAGAGTTCAGTATAGATGTACTACCAGATACCCAACCCATATCTATTCCTCCTTATAGAATGACACCTGCAGAGCTGAAGGAATTAAAGGAGCAGCTGAGAGAATTGTTAGAAAAAGGCTTCATCAGGCCTAGTACATCACCTTGGGGAGTGCCGGTATTATTTATGAGGAAGAAAGATGGATCGCTGCAGATGTGTATTGATTACAGACAGCTGAACAAGGTAACCATAAAGAATAGGTATCCCCACCCCAGGATTGATGATTTATTTGACCAGTTACAGGGTGCTAAGTGTTTTTCCAAGATAAACTTGTGGTCATGTTATCATCAGG
Source organism: Przewalskia tangutica (assembly GCA_029844215.1). Classification (NCBI taxonomy): domain Eukaryota; kingdom Viridiplantae; phylum Streptophyta; class Magnoliopsida; order Solanales; family Solanaceae; genus Przewalskia; species Przewalskia tangutica. The sequence continues at coordinate 65,179,829 of CM056737.1, forward strand.
TGCGGGTAAGGGAGGCAGATATTCCAAAGACAGCATTCAGGATCCGATACGGACATTATGAGTTTAGAATGATGTCTTTTGGGCTGACCAATGCTCCAGCAGTATTTATGGATTTGATGAATCGGGTGTTCAAGTCATTCCTGGATATGTTTGTTATTGTATTCTTTGATGATATCCTGGTTTATTCGCATTCAGAAGAGGAACATGCAAACCATTTGAAGACGGTACTTAGGGTACTCCAGCACCAGCAGTTGTATGCCAAGTTTTCTAAGTGTGAGTTCTGATTGGCTTCAGTGGCATTCTTGGGGCATATTATCGGAGCCGATGGTATTCGGGTGGATATACAGAAGATTGTGGCAGTTAAGACTTGGCCCAAGCGTACGACGTCTACTGAGGTACACAGTTTTCTGGGGCTTGCAGGATATTACAGGAGGTTTGTAGAGAAGTTTGCCTAAATTCCAGCGCCTTTAACAAGGCTAACTCAGAAGGCAGCTAAGTTCCAGTGGACGGATGCTTGTGAGCGCAGCTTCCAGTTGTTGAAAGACAAGTTGACTACCACTCCAGTTCTGACTCTTCCTGAGGGACTAGATGGGTATGTTATTTATTGTGATGCTTTAGGTGTTGGACTAGGTTATGTGTTGATGCAGCATGACAGAGTTATAGCTTATGCCTCCCGACAGCTCAGAAAGCACGAGAAGAATTATCCTACTCATGATTTGGAGTTAGCAGCGGTGATTCATGCCTTGAAGATATGGAGACATTATTTGTATGGTGTTCATGTTGATATTATACAGATCACAAGAGTCTTCAATATATCTTTAAGCAGAAGGAGCTAAATTTACGATAGAGACAGTGGCTTGAGTTACTAAATGATTATGATGTTGATATCTTGTACCATCCAGGGAAGGCAAATGTTGTAGCGGATGCTCTTAGCCATAGATCTATGGGTAGCTTGACAGATGTACAACCGGAAAGAAAGGAAATGGTTCGTGAGATACACCAACTAGCGAGCCTTGGAGTCCGGTTGGCCGATTCTGGAGACAGTGGAGTTCTTGTTCGAGAAGTTGCCGAGTCCTTTATCATAGAAGAGGTAAAGAGACATCAGTATGAGGAAATCAACCCATTTTCTTCCAGTCAGGACTACTTATTCGGCGGAAGACTATGCGAGACTGTACATCAGGGAGATAGTGAGGATTCATGGGGTCCCCACATCTAATATATCGGACAGATGAGCTCAGTTTACAGCTAACTTTTGGAGATAATTCCAGAAGAGATTGGGGATACAGGTAAGTCTCAGCACAACATTTCATCCTCGGTGATGGGCGGGCGAACGCATTATTCGCATTAGAGGATATGTTGAGAGCCTGTATTATTGACTTCAGAGGTAGCTGGGATGATCATTTTCCACTTATTGAGTTTGTCTATAATAATAGCTACCATTCTAGCATTCAACATCGTACGAGGCTTTATTTGGGAGGAAGTGCAGGTCACCTATTGGTTTGTTTGATGTAGGCGAGGTTATTTAATCGGCCCAGACATGGTTCAACAAGTTGTTGATAAGGTGAAGCTTATTGAGGAGAGATTATTAGCAGCCCAGAGTCGACAGAAGTCATAAATAGATAATCGACGTCGACACTTAGAGTTTCAGATTGGTGATTGGGTGTTCCTGAAGGTGTCACCCATGAAGGGTGTGATGAGATTTGGTAAGAAGGAGAAGCTCAACCCAAGGTACATTGGGCCTTATGAGATTATCCGTAGAGTAGGCAAAGTTGCATATGAGTTGGATTTACCACCTGATTTGGAAGCGGTACATCCAGTTTTTCATGTATCGATGTTGCGTAAGTGTATTGGTGATCCTTCTAGGGTATTCCCGGTAGATGATGTCCAAGTGACAGAGGAGTTGACTTATGAGGAGAGTCCCATATCGATAATTGATCGCCAGGTTAGGAGGTTGCGTACTAAGGATGTGTCTTCCGTCAAAGTATTATGGTGAAACGATAATAGGAAAGAGATGACTTGGGAAGCAGAGAGCGAGATGAAGAAGAAGTATCCTCACTTGTTCCTTACGCCTGCAGCCACTGTAGGTAATCCAAATTCCTTCTTTGACTATATTATTTGGTGAATAATGCATGAGTGATATATTGTGGCCCTGTGAGACATCTATAGGTTGCTGCATATAGGTTGATAGACATAGTTATAAAAGAGACTCTGCCAAAATTTCTATAGTATAAGACATATTATGAACATTCGAGTACGAATGTTTCTAAAGAGGGAAAGGATGTTACACCTCGTAATTTTAAGACCATAATTTGAGAACGTAATTAAGGAAATAAGATTCGAATATTGGGTGTAAAGTATACTTATATGCTAATAAGGAAATTAGTATACATAGGAGATGCTCCCGGAATAAATTTTGATACTACAAGTGTGATATGGACAAAGTGTCGTGTATATATATATTTGGACATGAAATTTTTATGATTATGTAGGATGGGTTATGTGGGAGATTGATTTATTAATTGTGAATTTATTTTAGTAGAGGGATTAATTTAAGAAGACAGTTATGGGGATTGGACCAAAGTGCAATATTAATTTTCAGATTTTTCCCTTAAAAGTTATTAACCATTCATCTTCTAAATTCCCACACTTCAATTTCAAATAACACTCCCTCACCTTAACTCTCCTCTCCTCTCCCTCTTCAGCCGAAAACCCCCTCCCTTCTCTAGCAAAATTTAAGCTTTTGTCTCCCTCTTCCTAGACTAAGTTCTTCTACAAATTATAAGCCAAGTAAACTCCTAAAAACAGTGAGCAAAATCGGTACACTGCTGGCCGAAATTAAGCCCAAGAAATTCTAGTTTTAAGATAAGAATTTGGAAGAAAAATATAAGAAAGATGGATTTAAACTTATAGAATACATGCATGTCATTTTGGAGTTGAAGAAATGATAGAAATGGTGAAGGAAACTTGAGCAGTGGACCGAGTTTAAGGGATTGTTTTGGCACAAATTTAAGGTAAGAAATTCTTCTTCTTGTAGTATAATTGGAGTTACATGATGTTGTAGTCTAAGGAATGAACTTGTTGTTACACCCCGTAATTCAGGTCATGCTTATGAGAACGTACGAAAGGAGTTAACATTTAAAATTTTAGAAAGATAGGTTGACAGAATTTTTCGGACGGATTTTAGTCAACTTTGAGGCGGTTTATGTCTAGTTGCGTTAGGAGTTCCTAGGTGTTTCAAAGGCCTAGTATGTAGTTCGTTGAGTTTAGTTCCCAACGCAACAAACCGTTTGTCGATAGGACATCGGAGTAGAAAGTTATGGAAGTTACAAGTTCAGTCTTGTGATCAGCGTATAAGTATTTTGGACGAGGACCTGCGCGCGGAGCGGAGGCGCGCGATTTCCTGGGAGTTCTCTGAAGTTGCAGCGTCGCGGTGCCGGAATGCAGGGCCGCGACGCCGGAAGTACTGAAATTCTCGGAGGTTTCAGCACCGCGGCGCCGGCTGCAGGGCCGTGGCGCCGAGGCGGGTTTTTTTTGCGAAATCTGGGGGAAAAATCAGAAGATATTTTTTTAAAAGGCCCTGGGAGGGTGACAAGTGTCCCTCCCATCTGATTGTGTGGAAGCACTATTTATTGACCAAGTTTTGAAGACTTGTTCATTCTTCACAAAACCCCATTCTCTCTAAAAATCTCTCTTCATTCTCTCTAAAAATTCCTCTCCCTTCTCTCTAAAAATTCAAGGAGAAACCAAGGCCTAGAGAAATTTCGAAAAGGTGGCAAGAAGGAAATATGTTGACAAACTTGTAGGAGGTTTGTGGAAGTGATTGTGGAAAGAGGACAAGTGAGATTTGTTGGACTGATTTGGGTAAACTCTAAGGTAACAATCCATTCTCCTTTTTAAGTAAATTGTGTTGCATGTGAGGAAGAAAGGACTTGTAGTTGTCAATATTGCTTTTAGGTATATTGCATGTAGGAATAACGATTTGGATTTGAAAGGATGGGATAAGAATGATATGTGAGCATGTTATAGCCAAGATATTATCTTAAACTTATTGGATTATTTAATTTGTATTGTGGGGCAGAATTTTACACGTCCAAGTTAGGCGTGTAATCCCCTTGTATTGCTGAATTGTTGGGCCTTAAATGTGGCGTTTGGTAGTTGAATTCGAGCCTTGAAAAGGCGGAAAAGTATGTAGAAACAAAGGAAGTGCTGTCCAATTTTCCGTAGCATAAGGAACTTTATACTTAGAATATTCGACGAAGAAGTCTAGACGTTAATAGACGTATTTTGATTATTATAGGTTGATACTCTACGCGCGGCATATTCGACTTGGCAAGTAGATTTAGCCGAGGAGGCATGTGATTCTTCCTATCCTCTTGAGCATGATATTTGTAAATATATAGTACGGTAGACGTACGTGTATTAACTGAATTTGGTTTCACTTTGGTGTCTTTTGACTTGAGTTCTAAATGTTAAGAATCTTGAAATATTTCAAAAAGAGTTATGAATCATTATTCGGAAGGAAATTAATACTTGGTTTTAAAATAACAAGTTCTTTTGGTTTTCCAAACAAATGTGAATGTTTTGATTTATTACAAATTTTAAGTGTTATACTAACTTTATGGGAAGTTAGTTATAGTGACTTAAAGAAGATAAAAAGAATGGTTTACTTACTTGTTTGTAGAAGCCTTGCAATGATGTCTGAATGTGTGGTAAGTTGGCTTGAGAAGTAAACATGTTATGTTACTATGGGTGTTAGCGCCTTGAGTTTTGTTGTGGTAAGGGGGTTCTCTCGTTGTGCTTATGTCGTTTACGATAAGCTGGTTGTGTTTGTGTATATCACCTACCCCCCCTGACTTGTTATGATGCCGCGGGTTAGCTACCGTCACGAGGAGTACCTCATGCGGGTCCACATGACTATACGGACTACGGTAGTCGAGAATCACTCGTGTGTGTTACGCCGTCGAGAATACCTCATGCGGTCTAGTGGCCACGCGGACTACGGTAGTCCAGAAATGTCGCGGGTTAGCTACCCCGGCGCGAGTACCTCATGCGGGTCCACGGGACTATGCGGACTCTGAAGTCGTGATTAGGCTCGTATAATGAAACTATGGGCGAATGTCCCTGCTACGATCATTAGCGGCCTAGAAAAGACCGGTTGTGTTACACCTGTTTACTCTTATCTATGTTGTGGCACTGTGTGCGGTTAATTGGCTTTTCATACATATCTGTGGATTTGGTTTGGAAATGTTATGATTTCATTACAGTATTTTTCAGTTTCACATACTTGGTACGTGTTATGCGACCTCGCCGGGCTGCGTTCATGCCGCAGTCGAATACATCGGTTGTTGATCCTCGCTCTTAGGATCAACGTTCGCTGGGAAGCCGTTTCTCGGAGGCTTATCTTTTGGTATGATTCCTGTCATTGTAGATTCATGTACATTCGGGGTATGACGGGCCTGTCCGTCATAGTTATTGCAAACTCTTAGAGTGCATAGTCTGTTGTAAATTGGGTTTTGTAAAGGATGTAATCGTCACTTTTGTTATGTATAGTTACGAAAGGTAACCATTTTGGGTTAACTTGTTTCTTATTTTATATGGTTTCATGTTTATGAGTTTACTTCCATTGGTTTTCTCTCGATGTTGTATCACCAGGGTGCCGGGTAGGCACGATCCACGCCCGAGTCGGATCGTGACAAAAGTGGTATCGAGAAGTTAATCCTCGGAAAGTGTCTGACCGTATCTAGTAGAGTCTTGATTATCGGTGTGTTGTGCACCACATCTATAATCGTGAGGCTACGATATTTATGATTGGTTTCCATTCTTTTCACTCTAAGATCGTGCAATAGAGTTGTGTTATAGGTTGAACTCCTGCGATATATTTTTATGTATCGATTATGCCTCACGCATGCAACCGCGGCCAGAAGGCAAAGCGGTGAGGAGCCGCTAGTAGGACGAAAGAGTTACTGGCGCAGCCCGTCTTTACGAGTGATGCTTCAGACGGCGAGTTCCACGACGTCGCCAAAGACCAAAGAGTTTAGAAGCGGCAAGCGGCCATCGAGATCCGCGGTACTAAGCCTCGGTTACGGCTGGAGCAGGATATGGGCTACTGAGAGATGGCGATTATTAGCCAGGATCGTGACGAGGCTGGAGGACAGACGGGAGACAGCGGTTCCGGTTGTACCCATAGTTCCCCCCAGATCTGATAGCTTGAGACTTCGAGACTTTTTGAGTTGGAGCCCACCAGAGTTCTATGGGTCGAGGACTGAGGATGATCCTCAGGAGTTTATCCGACAGTTGCAGCGGATCATGAGAGTGATCAAGGCCTCGGAGACAGAGTCGGTAGTATTGGGTTCACATCGGCTGTGTAATTCAGGTCATGCTTATGAGAACGTACGAAAGGAATTAACATTTAAAATTTTAGAAAGATAGGTTGACAGAATGTTTCGGACGGGTTTTAGTCAACTTTGAGGCGGTTTATGTCCAGTTGCGTTAGGAGTTCCTAGGTGCTTCAAAGGCCTAGTATGTAGTTCGTTGAGTCTAGTTCGCAACGCAACAAACCGTTCGTCGATAGGACATCAGAGTAGAAAGTTATGGAAGTTACAAGTTCAGTGCGCAGTCGAGCAGATAAGTATTTTCGGACAGGGGCCACAGCGCCGCGTCGCCGGAGGCAGGGCCGCGGCGCCGGTTTTACTGGGAGTTCTCTGAAGTTGCAGCATCGCGGCGCCGGAATGCAGGGCCGCGATGCCAGAAGTACTGAAATTCTCGGAGGTTTCAGCGCCGCGGCGCCGGCTGCAGGGCCGTGGCGGGTTTTTTTTGCGAAATCTAGGGGAAAAATCAGAAGATATTTTTTTTAAAAGGCCCTGGGAGGGTGACAAGTGTCCCTCCCATCTGATTGTGTGGAAGCACTATTTATTGACCAAGTCTTGAAGACTTGTTCATTATTCACAAAACCCCATTCTCTCTAAAAATCTCTCTTCATTCTCTCTAAATATTCCTCTCCCTTCTCTCTAAAAATTCAAGGAGAAACCAAGGCCTAGAGAAATTTCGAAAAGGTGGAAAGAAGGAAATATGTTGACAAACTTGTAGGAGGTTTGTGGAAGTGATTGTGGAAAGAGGACAAGTGAGATTTGTTGGACTGATTTGGGTAAACTCTAAGGTAACAATCCATTCTCATTTTTAAGTAAATTGTGTTGCATGTGAGGAAGAAAGGACTTGTAGTTGTCAATATTGCTTTTAGGTATATTGCATGTAGGAATAACGATTTGGATTTGAAAGGATGGGATAAGAATGATATGTGAGCATGTTATAGCCAAGATATTATCTTAAACTTATTGGATTATTTAATTTGTATTGTGGGGCAGAATTTTACACGTCCAAGTTAGGCGTGTAGTCCCTTGTATTCTTGAATTGTTGGGCCTTAAATGTGGCGTTTGGTAGTTGAATTGAGCCTTGAAAAGGCGGAAAAGTATGTAGAAACAAAGGAAGTCTGTCGATTTTCCGTAGCATAAGGAACTTTATACTTAGAATATTCGATGAAGAAGTCTAGACGTTAATAGACGTATTTTGATTATTATAGGTTGATACTCTACGCGCGGCATATTCGACTTGGCAAGTAGATTTAGCCGAGGAGGTATGTGATTCTTCTTATCCTCTTGAGCATGATATTTGTAAATATATAGTACGGTAGACGTACGTGTATTAACTGAATTTGGTTTCACTTTGGTGTCTTTTGACTTGAGTTCTAAATGTTAAGAATCTTGAAATATTTCAAAAAGAGTTATGAATCATTATTCGGAAGGAAATTAATACTTGGTTTTAAAAGAACAAGTTCTTTTGGTTTTCCAAACAAATGTGAATGTTTTGATTTATTACAAAGTTTAAGTGTTATACTAACTTTATGGGAAGTTAGTTATAGTGACTTAAGGAAGATAAAAAGAATGGTTTACTTACTTGTTCGTAGAAGCCTTGTAATGATGTCTGAATGTGTGGTAAGTTGGCTTGAGAAGTAAACATGTTATGTTACTATGGGTGTTAGCGCCTTGAGTTTTGTTGTGGTAAGGGGGTTCTCTCGTTGTGCTTATGTCGTTTACGATAAGCTGGTTGTGCTTGTGTATATCACTACCCACGACTTGTTATGATGTCGCGGGTTAGCTACCCCGTCGAGGAGTACCTGTGCGGGTCCACGTGACTATACGGACTACGGTAGTCCGAGAATCACTCGTGTGTGTTCGCCGTCACGAGAATACCTCATGCGGTCCTAGTGGCCATGCGGACTACGGTAGTCCAGGAAATGTCGCGGGTTAGCTACCCCCGATGCGAGGGGTACCTCATGCTATGGGTGAATGGCCCTGCTACGATCATTAGCGGCCTAGAAAAGACAGGTTGTGTTACACCTGTTTACTCTTATCTATGTTGTGGCACTGTGTGCGGTTAATTGGCTTTTCATACATATATGTGGATTTGGTTTGGAAATGTTATGATTTCATTATAGTATTTTTCAGTTTCACATACTTGGTACCTGTTGTACTGACCTCCTTCGGGGGGCTGCGTTCATGCCGCAGGTCGAGGTACATCGGTAGTTGATCCTCGCTCTTAGGATCACCGTTCTGCTTTTGGGAAGCCCCGTTTCTCCGGAGGCTTATCTTTTGGTATGATTCCCTGTCATTGTAGATTCATGTACATTCAGGGGTATGACGGAGCCTTGTCCCGTCATAGTTGTTGCAAACTCTTAGAGGTCTGTAGTCTTGTTGTAAATTGGGTTTCGTAAAAGATGTAACTGTTCATCTTTTGTTATGTATAGTTACCGAAAGGTAACCATTTTGGGTTAGCTTGTTTCTTATTTTATATGGTTTCATGTTTATGAGTTTACTTCCGCTGGTTTTTCTCTGATATTGTATCACTAGGGTGCCCGGGGTAAGGCACCAGTCACGGGCCCGAGGTCGGGTCGTGAAACTTGTGTTAGGAGAAACTTGGAATTTAAGACAAAGCATGTGATTATTGGGTGTTGTAGCCGATTTTCGGACTGATTTTATTAATTTTGAAGTTGTTGTGTTCGATTGTTGTGTTGTTAATTTCGTCACTAATTGCATGTTATAAATGAAGGAAATCTTGATGTTTAAGTTGTAGTTGTTCATATGAAATTATTGGAATATGAATTGAAGGTTAAGAAATTACGAAATGAGTTATGGTATTGCATTCATGTTCCCGTGACATGCCGGGAATTATTGAACATTGTTGCCTCAATTTAAGGGTTGTTTTATGTTATTTCTGCTGAATTATAAGGCAGGAAATTAGATATAAACATGCATGTATTTTGTGGTAGTTGCTACTCTATGCCCTAAAGGAATTAGGGTATAAAAAGGTGTTGCATTGCACTCGTGTTGTTAATTAAAGTATGGATTGTTTGGAGGGTTGTTTTAACATGGTTAAAGGAGTTAGATTAACATGAGAAATGAGTGTATAAATCACCTTGTTGTTATGGTAGTTGTATTCCCTAAATGTAAAGATAAATAATGTATTATGGTAGCATATATGGAGTATTTGGTATTGTTGACTTTGTTTGTAAGTTCTGGATGTGCATATAAATAGGGGAAGTGCTGTCCAATTTTCTATAGAAAAGAAAGTCGTCAATCGATATAACTTACGCTAGAAATTATAGAGTTAACGAGCGAATTACTATTGTTATAGGCTTAAGTGCTAATCGAGACAAGTTGTAATTATAAGAGTTGGTTAGTTCGACAATAAGGTATGTGAAACTATCCTTACTTCTTTTGGCATGATTTTTATAAAATGAATGTACGGCGGACGTACATAACTCCATTGAATCCTAATTCTTAGTGATACATGATGTGATAGTGCCTGGATTTTCTAAAGTGATAGTCATTCTATCTATTCCATTGAGAGTCAAATGATGATTTAATTTGTATAAAGTTACTCGTGATATTCTATTCGTGCTGGATATGATTATATGAATTCACAGAGTCTCGGGCCGGGTATGTACATATATGATGATTTCACACTGATTCCCATAATGGGCCGGGTATGGTATGTGCACATTATATGATCACACCGAGACCCTTACTAGGGGCCGGGTGCGGTATGTATATGATTCACACCGAGACCCTCACTAGGGGGTCGGGTACAGTATGTATATGATTTCATTCACACCGAGACCCTCACTAGGGGGCAGGGTACGCTATATATTTATGTATATGACTCTCATTTTTAAAAGGGCACAGTTGACTCTCATTTTTATATGGCACAGTTGTATTGATATTTTTTACTATTACATTGTCTCCTGTTATCTTTTGATCAGTTATGATCTTATTTATAGTAATTCATGTTTTACATACTCAGTACATTATTTCATCGACTTTTTCCAAAGTGCGTTTAAATGCCGCAGTGCAATTACTGGATTTGGTGATCCTCCAGTCTAGGATTCCTGTTCAGCTGTTTGGAGAGCTCCATTGATTCGGAGCTTAGTCATTTTGGTACATAACCTTATTTTTAACTTATGTATATGTAGGGGCACGACGGGGCCCTGTCCCGTCATATGTCATTATCGTACTCCTAGAGGTCTGTAGACAGTTTTGAGTAGTAGATGTGTTTTTGTATATGTGTACATTTGTGAGCCATTTTGGATATCTCTATGTACAGTGGCAGCCTCGTCGGCTTGCCTATTTTGTTATATGAATTAGCTGTGACTCATCGGGAGACAGGTTTATTACCGATGTTTACATTACCCTTAGTATCTATGTGATTACATATGACATGTGGGTATAAGGGTTCCCAGGTAGGGATAAGGGTCGCGGCCCGTCGGGTCGGATCGTGACAGTAGAGTACTATCAAGGCTTTCATGCCATTGCTTCGGGGCCTATTTCAGCCCGCACAAAGATTTGACAAGTCAACAAACTTTCTTCTCTAGCCCTAGAATAACATATCCCTCGGGTTGTTCCATATTGATTTCTTCTTCCACACTCAGACTATTGGTTTTCCAACTGTTGGCTTTCTAAACTCAGAGTCAATTTTTCTGTAATCAGGTTTATTTTTTATGTTTTATATGAAATTTCCAGGACCAAAATGTACACATTTTAGGGACCAACAAGGAAGTTCAGGAAGAAGCACAATAGTCCATTAAACCAACTCTCTAGTTAGGAAGTCTGTCTCAATCATCCATGTCACGCAAGACTGTAATGACCCTGGATGTTAAGCTATTCACAGTGGAGCACATGCCCAAGTAGCCGATGCCTTATACTTGTCAGTAGATCCATCTACTTTGTACTCAATTTGAGTATCCACGTTTACAACCCAGAGGTTCTTTTCCCGGAGGAAGACGACACTACGTTCCTCGATCTTCAAAGAAAACTAGCCGCTACAATAGCGGCGCATAAACTATGCTAAGAGGGAAGTGGAAGACTTACACAACTAAAAGAACAGAAGGTCGCTCTACGACAACAACTAAAGCAAAAGCAATCAACCATCACACAAGTGTGGTTCTACCTGATGGAGTCTATTTCTCTCTCTGTAGCTTCTTTCCAAAGCAGTGCTTCTGGAGATGACAATTCTTTCTTAATTGTCCATGGTTCATTCTCAACCATATAAGCTAGAAGGCATGGAACAAGTCTTTGTCCCCTCTTTTTGCTCTGTCTTGGTTCAACATCTAGAATTCCTAAGTTCTGTAGATCTGGAACATTAAGTTCCGGATAGTCAGCAATTTTCGAGTCCTATAGATCTGGACCTAGTTCTGGACAGTCAGGCACTCGCGGGTCCTTGTTAACCTTGGGCAATTACTTATTTTCCCTTCTCAAGGAAAGTTATCTTCAAAGAATTCACAATTCTTTGATCCAAGATGCCATAAAAACTACTGTTATTTGTAGATCTAGTGGATATGTAATCTATAGTCTTAGGTCCAACTTGACCTATTTCGGTATTCCCACCTATACCAATCCACCCCATATCACAACTCTGTATATGAGATTCTTTCCACGTTTCACATGGAGGGTTATATTTATCCTTATGCGGAGTTCTGTTGAGAATCGCATTAGCGGTAAGGATCGTCTTGCCCCACATATCTAGGGAGTACGGATCTGCGCTTGAATAACACTGTTAGATTGAGGTGAGTAAGGAGCAGTCATTTAATGAATGATGTTTCACATTCTCCCCCTCTATCCCTGCGAATTCCTCAATCCATAAGCTTTTCAACTTATCCTTTGTAGCGCTTATCCGCTTCAACAACTTCATCTTCTCTTTTCAACAAACAAAGGAACCAATACGTTGTACCATCGTTAATGAAGGTCACAAAGTACTTGTCTCCCCTATCTATTTCGTATAAGCTTCAAAATCACCCACATAGGCGTGACTAAGTTATAGAGGAGCGACACTTCTTTCGCTATCCCTTTGACGGAATGGAAAGGTGATTTTGCCTCTTCGCCTACCTCACATTAATTTTGAGGTTTTATGTCGACAGACGACAACAATCTCAACTTAGTTAGCTTTTGATTGACTTTCTTTTCAACATGTCTTAATTTATGAAGGCATAGATGCACGAATTACAAATATATCATTGTCTTGGCTACAGGCGTACTGTATCTTTCTTTATTAGAGGCCTGTTGGACTAGAATCAAGCCAGTTTGACCAATATCTTCCTTTAAACCAAGTTTGGGACATGTATCACCTCTTTTTAGAGTGATCCCATTCCCTTAAGTCCTTTTGAGGACAACCTCTTCAACTCATTCTTCTTTGAAGGTAGCGTTGTTTCACATGAAAAACCTCTTACCCGTGATTAGGGTATAACCGGATCATATGTGATCTAGATAATCTATCCCACTCCAGTTGCCTTGGTAGACCGAGTGTCCAATTTCTTTTATGCCTTTCTTTTGGCCTTCAGATCGTTTAAGATCTGAAAAACTTTGGCCCACTCTAATCGCCCGACGGCTTTTTATGACTGAGTGTCCAATACTATCCTGTCAAAAGACGGATCTTCTGTCGGAAACGGTGACATGTTTGTCTCTAGTCATCTTCCCTTACTTAGGATTGTCCATAAATCCAATTTATCACAACCTAAGTCCATATCTTTTAGGTCGTTGTTTATAACAGTCCAATCTCTAAGCGGAAAGGAAAGTGAGATTAAACCTTTGATTTAAAGCGTAAGGAATATAATTTTTCTAAAAATCTCTTCATATTCCTATCCTTACTATACTCATTTTAATCTTATTATTAACATCTTTTAATCTTATCTTTGACAAGGAAGAATAAGTACCTTAGACCTTTTAAATTCTGGCCCACGCCAGTCACGTTGTTGGATTGCGTGTCCAAATCCTCTTTACCATAAGATGTAGGCTTTCTGGTACAAGATGGAACATCATCTTCAGCCTTCTCCTCATGTCCTAATTGACATCATCAACCTCTTGTGGGCGCTTGTTTCCACTTCTCTTGGGAGCGGTGACATCAACTATTCCTTGATCCTTAACCTTGCTAGCATGACTATCAACATTATCTTGAAGTTCAGCATCAGATCCAGAAATTCCACCTTTAACTGAGACATATTTATAACTATCGTCAAAGAGAGTAAAAATTAGGACCAAATTTGGATGAGATCAACAAACCACTTGTCATGGTTGTTCTTGTCTCATTAGGAACTGTAAAATAATTCACAAATATAGATTCACTCAGCAAGTTTACACATAAGATCATGTGCTCCTCTACCCATATTTTATACCCGTTTTAATTGACTGCTGGTTGCAATAAGTTACAAAGCTGTTGCAATTTTTCATTGCCTTTTTCAATTCCAACCATAAAGTTATCATTTATGTTTCACCCTATAATTATCTTATCTAGCTAATTGCACAATAAATATATAATGATGGAGCACAGAAAATAAACCAAATACGAGAGAAAATGACAAAAATGAAAAAAGATAAATAGCATTTTAGGCCATAAAAAGGTGCCACGTCACCTTATATATTGCTAGCTTTATATTATATATAGATTGTTCTTTCTTAATTAATTTAATTTTATATTAATATACAAGTGACAGTGTAATAATATTTCGTACTATGACAGATTATAGTAAATTATTTAATACCGACATTGATATTGTGGGTGGTAATATGTAAAACGGGAAAATAACAACAACTAGTTGTTAGAAATCTGGAAATAAACAAACAAGTGGGATTGCTGAGTCGATCAAATTCTTGATCTATCCTTAAGATAATATTGCCACGTATATCCTTTCAACGGTTGTAATGACAACTTATCTTTCAAGATAAAACATCAATCAAACAAATGAGCAAAAGGAACTCAAGTGTCACTTGAAAAGAAAGATCTTTGAGTGTTTTGTGATTGCAAGAGAGGAAGACAATTTCAGAGAATTGTTAAGTAAAAATATCACGTGTAATTTGCAAATGAGCCAAATGCCTCATTTTATAGTGTTGAGAAGAAGACCCTCCAACTAGCCAATTTATGTCTTTGAATGACCAAGTAATGACCATCAGTATGGAGTTACAATTCAGCCAAGTAATAGCTGAATTCAAGAGCAAAATAATGAGGAGTTAATCCTCCAAAGTCAGCTCAAACGTCAGTTTTTATTCTTCTCGATGGGTAGCGGTCCGCGTCGCGGCTCTGCAGGGAGACGTCGTGGCGCCAAATCTCAGCGCGGCGCGCCTGCGAGTGGCGTCGTGGCGCGAAACCGAGGACTTGGCGTCGCGTGCGCGCGTGCGCATGATGGCGCCGCGGCTTCATGACTCGTTTCATCTTTTAACACATTGTACACTTTTTCCTTCATTTACCAACGTGAAACCTACGTCATTTGGCCAACAACCGTCTATTACCTTACATCTCAAACAATTCGTATACGTACAAATATCTCTTTCATTTAAGGAAATTATGATCTTTGGCATTGTATGTACACGTGTGTGAAAACAATGTTTCCGACGTGTGGGGCCCCTAATTATTGATTCGTAATTAAATAGGATTAAGTATATTTCACGTTTAATAAATATTTCCAACCGGCCTTTCATTGCAGGTCACCTTGATTTAATGGCCAATAAAATGCACACTAAATTTAAACTCAGTATATTAACCATGATGTCCTTATTACGCTTCTCAATCTTTGATTATAAGCCCATAAAAATGGCTTCAAGCACCGTTAATTGCTTATTGGGAAGACAAGCTATTATAAGAGGGAACTGAAAATCTTTAGTATTTTTTAAATTCTAATTATGAAAACTATTCAGGTTTCATATACAAATTAATGGCCATCAATAACATATGGAGTAGTAGTGCAAGTTTTCAGAAATACAATAACACGTTCATTTATTCCAAAACGAATTTCAAAGAGTTATGGATTTTATTGTTTCCAAGAATTAATTAATTCTTAATTTTCCACGGTCTAGTCTTTTTAGCTTAATCAGGATGCGTTTTTCTTTTCTTCATGTGGTGATATTTCATATTCATAACACCAAAATATCCGTCGCATTGCTAATTTTCGACGGATATTTTGATTCATCGATAAGGGGTTCCGATAGAGCCGGCAATTCCGTCGGAAATTAGGGTTATCATGAATTGATCTTATTGTCCTTAAGGGATAGTTTAATTGGTAAGATCGATCTCACAATTTGAATATTTGGGTATGCATGAAAAGTTGTTAATTCACTTTTGGATCTTGTAAAAAACCCTTATAATTTTGTTATCAAGATATATTTTTTCTAATTATTATTCCTCGTTGTACTTGTCCTCGTGTATGAAATAGTTACCTTAATAGTAAGAAATGGATTTTTAATGCAGGAGATCTTGTAGAACTCACTTATGAGGTCGGGTCGTCTCAAACATTTTGCTGGTCTTGTTCTAATTCGTAAAAGTGAACCTTTAATTTAACTAAAATCTGTGAATTATGAGTCTTTACATTAAATTTTGTCTAATACTGCTTAATAAAAAATAAAAAATAAATCCTAAATTTTTTCGTTTTTCGGGGACTCTGTGCGGTAGCACACCTCGCACGAGTCCAAAGACGATCCTGATTATATTACACAGTAACAGAACCATTAATTAAGATGTACATCAGAATATCACGATTTTGATAATCAAATCAATCGTGTTTGCTCTGTACTTCATCTTATACTTACCTTTTTATTTTTTTTACATATCGGTAGGGGAAAGTCTAGATACATATTCTATTTTGCCATTGCTTTTCTTAGATCTCAAAATTTTGGGGACCAGATTCATAATAAATTTACACCTAGATGCATACAAGAATTATAAAGGCACTTGGGGTACAGGAACCTTCTTTGAATTCTTTTTAAATGGAGAGACATATGGAACTATATATTAAACATTTATTTAACTCCCAATTAATAATATTCGTATATGACAAATCTCATGTTTGACCAAAATAGAAAAATGCTATGCAGTCACGCACTAACAGACATTGATGCATATGGATACTCCTTTGTGCATTATGATTTATGGGAGAAGATAAATTATGTCCACTCAAATACAAACAAATTTAATCTCCAATATTTTAGTGTTTACTTCTTAAATTATAATTATTAATCACTTCTTTAAGAATCAGATTCTTTATCCCATAGAAATTCTGTTAAGTCTCACATCTCAAATGAAATGAGAACATAGACTTCTTATATGGATTTGAACAATCTTCACCCTACAAGCTAACTTGATAAGTTTAGTATTTTATTGTATAGTAATTTAAGTGCTTAAACTCCTAACTAGTTCTCCAACATATGTTCTTCGTATTAGGAAACAGACCATGTACGTGGGGACTTTTAGTGTTCTTGTTAGTATTATTAGTACTATTATTATTTTTTTTTTTTTTTTTTTGATTCGGACTCTTCTTCTTCCCTCTCTTTGCAGAACAGAGTGTGATCCGACTATGATAGCAAAACGGCAGAGCCCGCGCGGTACCATTAACTAAACCGTGCGCTGTGATTCCAAGAAGGCAAAGTTTGAGAGGATGAGGATCGAACGTGGCCTTGCGGTCATTCTTCTTCTTCTGTACAACTCCTTCGCACTTGCGGGTTTCTTGTTAGTATTATTAGTACTATTATTAATTGAGTTTTAATTTGTTTGGTGATTGTCATGTGTCATATATATCCACTAATTGATCATAGTTTCACGTCATTAAAAATTATTGTACCTCTCCTTCGATTAAAGGTTTTTTCACTACTACTTTATCAGCCTTTTTTTTCTTTAGCCCCTCCACGTCTTCTCCTTTCAGCAAAGTAAATCATTAGAAAAGAAAAGTTAAAGATACTGGACCATTTATCTGAACAAAAAAATGAGTTACTTCTCCTTAGTCCAACTTAGAAAAATTCAATAACATAATATGTACTAAAAACCTCTCATACTCGGTTGGTAGGAGGTTTTAGACAAAATAGTCATGCTATTATACTATTATATGATATTATTTTATATCATGTTTGGTGGATATTTTGGAAATATATAACTAATACATGAATTATTTAATACACCAAAGAGTGTATTATCTTATACCACCACCACGTAGGGATAGCTTATTCATCGATAACTTATACATAAATAAAAAGTTAAAATGACAAAAGTAGTCTTGTATTGTTCCAAGAAACTTATAAAGGACAAGCATCCAAGGGTATAATTGTAACAAATAATTTTTAAGTTTTAAAACTAAATTAATATTCAAATGGTATCTTTTGTGTCCAATTTAGTGCAATGAATCAAACACCCAACAAAAAATAATTCATATATTATTAATTCCTACATTACTATAATTCTTGTATTATTAATTCATGTATAACTTGTTTTTAACTAAATGATCCCTAAAAAGACATTAATAGTAGTAGTTATATCAAAATGTCAAGTTTTTACGGTATATTTTGGTCTAAATAGCTTAGTTTTTGAGTCATTCTAAATCTTGTTCATATTGCTAATATCCTATTTGGTAACATTAGGGTCCTTCCCCGAACTTCGCGTATAGCGGGAGTTTAGTACACCAAACTGTCATTTTTTTAACATTAGGGTACAACACCCTCAACTAATTCTAAAACTTTAAGGGTGTATTTGGTTCAGGGTAAACAGGAAAAAGAAAGGGAACGGAAGAATGAAATTTCCTTTATTGTTGTTTGTTTGACCTTATTTTTTCATTTCTTTTATCATTTTTTCACTTTCATTCCCTTTACTTGATTCCCCCCACCCCACTAGGTATTTGGATTCCCTTTCCCCAACCCGAACTCCGGACCTCGGACCACTCAGACCACCCCGGACCCCCGACCCAGACTCCGAACCCTGGACCACCCAGAATCAAACATGTAGGGACAATCAGGTAATTCTTTTCCTTTCCATTCCATTCCCTTACTGAATTTCATTTCGTTTACCCTACGCGAACCAAACGCACCCTAAATATATAGTTAGAATGATGTGACTTCTTTGTTGAGCCTCACCACAGAATCAAGAGAACCCCAAAGAGGCCATTTATTAAGCAAAATTGGCAATACGGGATGAATAAACTACAGGGCTACAGTGCTAAATTACGCGCTAGCTTAAATCTCACAAAGGGTATTGATCGATAAGATAATATGATGGTGATTATGGAAGTCAATCCGCTAAAGAATATATTGTAAGTCACATGTCAGATCAACTGGTCCTGATAATAAATTGTGCTTAAGCGTGCTATCTACACCCATCCGTCAGGCAAGTGCTACACCCCGATAAGTAGGAGGGCGCGGCGGAAAACTCTAGCAAATTTAAGATGAAATGTGAGAAAAATAATCCGAAGCGCAGGCCAGGTTAGTGCTTGAAAGGCGAAGGTATCTCATGGGTGGTGTGGGAGAGGCAGTCGCGAGTTGAAACCAGAAATAACGTCGATCTGCGCCGCCTCTTGGGGAGTCTGTCACACACTGCCAGTGTGGTTTAAGCGGGGCGTGGTTTGCGGTATTCGTATCCGGAATTTATCTGTCTTGTATTTCGAAAGAAGCGTGTGGGGTTCTTTCGTCAAAAAAAAAAAGTGAGAAAAATAAGAAGAAGAAAAAAAAACAAAAGAAATGAAAAAAGAAGATCTCATACTCACTTTGGATGAAAGTCAAATCTAGTACTACTAATTGGTAAGTGTGGTCCTACTATATTTGGAGGTCCCGATGTGTTCTCATCTTCATGGTTTGGAGATTTTAACTTTTTATAACACTCCATCCATCTCAAATTATTTATTGTGGTTACCGAAAATAGTTATTTCAAATTATTTATTATTTTAGAAGTTCATGATATAATTAATTACTTCTTCCCCATTTTACCTTTGGTAAAAATCTGTCATTAATGAAAATGACACATAAATAGAGTACACATTTAATAGGGAGATGTTATAATTTAGACATAAATAAAAATAATAATAATCAAATATCATTCTTAAAGGACGTGTAAAATAAAAAAAAAATAAAAAATTGAAACGGAGGGAATAGCAACAACAACAATATATATATATATATATATATATGACAGTAGATCTTGGACCCGGTCCGAATTCAGATCCGTTTTATAGGATATGAATCTTCAAAATTTGGACCCGATTGATCCGGATCGGACCCGGATCTCTTTCTGACGAATCAGATCTGAATCTAAATCTTATATTTGAGATCCGTATCCGGTTCAGATCCGACCCGTGAATTCATTTTTTATTAAATATATCCGGACCCGTAATGAGCAGCATATTAAAACAGCCAATCACACAAAATCTCTCTTGTTCGCCTCTCATCCTCTCCGATTTTCCCCTTGTCGATCCACTGTAAGACCAAATCTTAAACCCTGTATATCTCTATATCAGATCCTTAGTTTATGTTAATCGTCTCATTATTAAATGATTTATGTTAAGATTTAACACTGTTTTTCTATTAATAGTTAGCAGTGTTTGTTTTAGGTATGAATTTGGAACTGTTTGGATGATTTATCTTTTTGAATTAGGCTTGATGAGATTTGATTTTGAGGCTTTTTAAAAATGATTTATATTTAGATTTAACAGTTTTCTTTTTCTATTATGATTTATTGGTGTTTGTTTTTATGTATGAATTTATTAGGAATATTATTCAAGACAATTTTTTTATATGTGGATCCATATCCGATCTGATGGATCCAGATTTGGATCTGATTTTATGGACCCATGGATCTGAATCCTGGTATGTAAAACGGATTTGGATCTAGTACGATCCGGTCTAGATCCTATCCATTGTCATCCCTACATATATACTCAGTGAAGTCCCACAACGTGGGTCTGGGGACGGTAGAGTGTACACCTACCTTACTTTTACCTTGATAAGTAGAGAGACTATTTTCAAAATACCCTCGGCTTAAGACATAGCATAAGCACAGGAAAAGCAAGATAAACGATCAGACCTGGAAGCAGTAACTAACGCAGTTAAATAAGATAAACACATTACACGAATGAACATACAACAGCAGAAATCAAAGGACAAGGAACTATAAAATAATATTGCACCTAGTAGTATGATAGGCTAAACAGGGCTAAAATAATAACACTACAACTACTAATCTGTAAGCATAAGTGGGACTACACTCAACTACCTAGTTACTCCCTTTTGTCATAATATGTGTCCTCCACAACCCCCTATCTAATGTCATGTCCTTAGTAAGTCGCACCTCCGTCATATCTCGTCTAACCACCTCTCCTCAATACTTCTACGACTTACCTCTACCCCTCGTGAACCCTTCCATAGCCAACCTATCACACCTCCGCACTTAGACATTTATGGCTCTCCTCTGCACATGCTCAAACCATCTCAATCTCGCTTCCTGCATCTTATCCTCCACCGAGGTCATTCCCACTATGTCCCTGATATCATCATTCTAATCTTATCACTCATTGTATGCCCACACATCTATCTCAGCATCCTCATCTCCGCAACTTTCATTTTTTAGATGTGCGAAGTCTTGATTGACAATACTCCATCCCATACAACATAGTCGGTCTAACCACCACCTTATAGAACTTGCCTTTAAGTTTTGATGACACCTTTTTATCGCATAAGACTCCGGATGCGAGCCTCCATTTCATCCACCCTGCACCAATACGATGTGTGACATCATCATTAATCTCCCCATTTTTTTGGATAATAGACCCGAGATACTTGAAGCTTTCTTTCTTTGGAATGACCTGAGTATCAAGCCTCACCTCCACGCCTGTCTCATGGTCGCTCCCATTACTGAACTTGCACTCAAAGTATTATGTATTGGTTCTACTCAGACTGAACCCTTTAGACTCCAGAATCTGTCTCCAAACCTCCAGCTTAGCGTTCACCCCGCTGCGAGTCTCATCAATCAGGACTATGTCATCTGTGAATAACATACACCATAACACCTCTCCTTGGATTTTTCGCGTCAGTCCATCCATTACCAAGGCAAATAAGAATGGGCTAAGAGTTGATCTCTGGTGTAGCCCCATCATCACTGAAAAGTGCTCCGAGTCTACTCCTACTGTTTCGTACTCTGGTCTTGGCTTCATCATACATATCCTTGACCGCCCTAGTGTACGCCACATATACACCTCTAACCTCCTAACATCCCCATAAAATCTCTCTAGGGACTTTGTCGTATGCCTTCTCGAGGTCAATGAAAATCATATGTAAGTCTATCTTCCTCTTTTTATACTGCTCCACCAACCTTATAATAAGATGAATGGATTATATAATCGAATTTTTCGGTATGAATTTAAATTGATTATCGGAAATAAACAAGTGTCTCCTCACTAGGGCTGTTAGCGGTTCGGATACACCCGGTAATTACCCGAGAACCAGATCGGTAAATTCGGACCGATACTCGGACCGAAACCTTAACGGTCCGAATACGAGTACCAAAAAAATACCCGGACCGATAAGAGGCCGGATAACCCAGAAATACGGTAACACCCCTCGATCCACTCCACCGGCCCTTGAAGCCCAGCGGTCCCCTCGCATCTCTAATTAGTTGTAAATTGATCAAACTTTATATGGTCCTAACTTTGCGCTCGGACGTCCGTTTTCCCTAAAAAAAAAGTGATTTAGCGTATTTTTCGATCTGGGTTAACTTCTCAAGCGGTTTGATTCGCGATTTCTCCAAAAACGTCCATCTTGCTCCTCAATTTCACTTTTCCCCAAAATCGTTACGTTTTTCCCCTTTTCAAATCTAAATATCTCGCGATGTACAATTGATTTCAACGTAAAATTTCGTGGCACCGCATCCGAGAATGACAATTTCAGTATTGGAAATTCAATTTTAAAAATAATAATAATAATAAACGGCCCGACCCGGAAAATTCTTACCGGTCCGGACCGATAAGGTTTCGGTCCGGGACCGGATCTCGTTTCAGGACCAAAACCTTATCGGTCCGGGACCGGTCCGGACCGATAAGCTTATCGGACCGATTTCGATAAGTGAATATCCGGACCGATCCGGACCGATAACAACACTACTCCTCACCCTAAAGTTGAAAGAAAAAATAACAGTGACATTGCACTGGTGCTATCATCGTAAAATGGCAAATATCAACCACATGCCAAAAAGCTAGACCCTTTTTCCATTCATGTGGTACAATAAAAAGCTACGTCCTTTTATCCAACTTGGGAACTTGTAGCTTTATTTTAGATCAACTCTTAGCTGTCTTATTATATGGGAACTCACCCCTAAATAATCATTATAATAATCGAAAGAAATATTAATGAAAGATATATATATATATAAGTTATAAGAAAGATTATCTTCCTATTCTACCTAAAAATTTCTATTTTATTTGAAGACTAATTTTATAATTATGATAATATTATACTACTAATTAAGGTATAAACTTAAGTCTAATATTTACCAAATACACAAGGAAAGGGGAAGAGCCCACATGGTACATGGGCATGAGCCACATTGGACTCATTTATTTAACACACCATGATCATGGCGGGCGGTCTACGTCTTGAGGCTATCTAAAATCTTCAAAAAGGACTCAGGGAAGACTCTTTGTAAAGATGTCTGCAATTTGATATCTCGAAGGAACATGACAGACGCGTACTTATCCTTTTGCTACCTTTTCTCGAACAAAGTGAATATCCATCTCTATGTGTTTAGTCTGGTCTTTGATGGATTACCAAAAAGGTAGATGACACTTATATTATCATAATACACAAAGGTAGCTTTCTCAATGGGACAATGAAACTCTAAAAGAAAATTTCGTAACCAACATGATTCGGAGACCACATTAGCTACCCCTCGATACTCGGCCTCTGCAGTTGAACGTGAACGTGTAGATTGACGCTTGACAGACCATGAGACCAAGTTGTTACCCAAAAACATACAATATCCAGCGTAGGCCAAATGCGGTATCGGAATGACCACCCGATCGGCATCTGTATAGGAGACCAATGTAGACGTCGACGAAGGATACAAATGCAAACCATACTCAAGTTTTCCCTGAATGTACCTAAGAATGCGTTTGAGTGCATTCATATGTTCAACTCTGAGATCATGCATAAACAAACACACATGTTGTACGACATATGTAATGTCTGGTCGTGTGAACGTCAGTTACTGAAGGGCGTCTGCAAGACTACGATAGCTGGTCGGATCCTCATACGGAGAGCCAGCTGCAGCACCCAACTTGGATTTAGTATCAACTGGAGTAGAAGTGGACTTACAGGATGACATCCCAACCCTTTCAATGATCTCTGCTGCATCGATAAGAATAATCCACCTGCATGACGAGTTACAGCAATCCCCAAAAAGTAACTCAAATGCCCCAAGTCCTTCATGACAAACTCAGAACTGAGCATTGTCATAATAGATTTGCTCAAAGTATCAGAAGGGGCAGTCAAGATAATATCATCAACATATAACAGGATATAAGCCATGGAAGATCCTCGACGATATACGAATAATGAATTATCAGACCTGCTGTGAGAAAAACTCATAGTCGAAACAAAATTAGCAAACCTCTTATACCAAGCTCGTGGAGACTGCTTAAGCCCATACAATGATTTTTTCAATAGACATACATGATTAGGATATCTAGTATCCCTAAATACTAAAGGTTGATGCACATACACTATCTCCTGAATATCACAATGTAGGAAATCATTTTTCACATCTATCTGATGAATGGGCCATGATTTCGAAAGAGCCAAGCTGAGCACAATACGAATGGTAGCCGGATTGACCACTGGGCTAAATGTCTCACCACAATCTACACCAACCTGCTGAGTCTTACCATCACCTACAAGTCTAGCCTTATGCCTTGCAAATGAGCCATTAGAATTTTCCTTATGAACAAAAATCTACATAGAGCGAATAATATTAACATCAGATGGACGGAGTACCAACTCTCACGTCTTATTATCAATAAGAGCATTACATTCCTCGGTCATGATAATTTTTCAATTAGGGTCATTTAAAGCAGACACATGATTACGGGGTAATGAAGACTTAAGAACATTTGAATTTAAATTGAAATGTTTTTTTTTAATTTAAAAACACCCATTTGACTACGAGTGACTGGACCATGAATCTGGGTTGGATTGGGTGAATTTTCGGAAATATCTCGAAGTACCGCCGAAGGTGTCGCGACTCTGGGGACTGGCGCTGCGGCGCCAGAAGTACTGCAGGGCTCGCAGATGTTTTGGCGTCGCGGCACCTCTATGCAGGGCCGCGACGCTGAGGGCGGGTTTTGGGGAACCTGCGTATTTTCTGGCAAACCTGAAAAATATTAGAGAACATAGGGGGAGATGACATCATCCAAAAAATCATAAGAACTAGACACGGGTTTTTCTACTTTAGAGAAGGAAAATTGGGATTCATCAAAGAGAACATGACGACTAATGATGATTCGTTTAGAGGACAAAAAAATATTTATAACCACGGTGATTTGACGGAAAACCCAAAAATACACAAGTAGTAGAACGTGCCTGAAGTTTGTTGATTGTAGTGGATGAAAATAATGGATAACATAAGCATTCGAAGACCCTAAGATGAGTGTATGACATAGTCTTATTGTATAACACTTTTAGAGGGGATGAATATGTCAAGCCTTTAGAGAGAAGAATATTTAGGATATCGGTAGCCATTTGTAGTGCATGATGCCAAAATAATGGAGGAACGGAAGAATGAACCAATAAAGTGCGGACAATATTAATAATGTTACGAATTTTTCGCTCAGCTCTCCCATTTTGTGAAGACGTATGAGGACATGAATAATGAAAATTTATCCCATTTTGAGCACAAAACTTCCTAAATTCCCAATTATCATATTCTTTGGCATTATCACATTGAATGTTTTTTATTTTTCGTTTGAATTGCGTTCTTATCAAGGCTCTAAATTTTATGAAAATGGAAAAAACTTGAGATTTTTTCGCAATTGGAAACGTCCATAAATATTTAGTATTGTCATCTAAGAATAGAACATAATAATGATGACTCATAGAACTGAGAACCGAAGATGTCCATAAATCACTATGAATAATTTCAAATGTCATAGAAGTATTCGAATTTGAAGCCACAAATGGTAATTTATTAATTTTTCCCAATGCACATGATTGACAAATTGGAGTACTACGCGTACCCTTACAAGAAATAAACTTATGTCTATCTAAAGAAGATAAAATAGACGACCCCGGATGACCTAGACGAGCATGCCACAAGGAAGGAGCAAGAGCTGGAAAGGTCGATGACATAGCTTGACGCGAGACGCTTGGACTTGGTGTGATTGGATATAGGTTCCCCCACTGTTACACCTCATGAGATGACTCACCATCTTGAAATACTTCACAGAAAATCCAAATGGATCAAAATTAATAGAAACTCAGTTATCAGTTGTGAATTACGGACATTTACTAAATTTTTAATTAATTTTGGGGCATGAAGGTATTTTTCAGGACAAGTGGTGGATGAGGAGGGGACAATGTTTTATGACCATAAACCTTAATTGAAATAGAATTGTCATTACCAACAGTTATACCACGATTAGTGCTCAAATTAAAATAAGACGAGAGAGTAGCTTGATCGGATGTCATGTGGGTAGTGACGCCGGTGTCCATGTACCAATTAGGGTCCGGTTGAGTCAAGCCAAGTGTGTGAATCGCTTGATGTCGCTCGAGTATGTCCCGATGTGGTGGACTGATGGGGTGAGGCCCAGTATACTAGGCTATTGAGGCTGTCCATCTGTTGGTCTAAACCCAGTGCAGGTAGGAGAAGTTGGTAGGCGAGTATCCTGGCGGATACTAGGCGCCGTGTGTAAGGTGGACAGCGGTCTTTGTAAGGTTGGCGCGGCACGTGTCTTTGGGACCCATGCCGCATCCGAGGGCCTGCGGGCTCCGGCTCTTTATTCTTTGTTGTCGGTTGTTGCCGCCACAATTCTTCTTATTCTGGCCTTTCTTACCACCTATGTTGTTCTGACTTTGGATCACGGTGGCTGGATTGGAATGAGAAAAATTGGAAGCAGTCACCATACCGACATGACTACTCCCAATCGCTGCTTTCTTAACCAAGCGACCGATGTAAGCGTGGAGCGGGCACGATAGAACTACGGAAAGGTCTACTCTGTCGAATAAGCAAGCAACACCATTATAAGCCTCAAACAAGCTGCAACCATCGAAGAACGGACATTTGTTAGAAACAGGAGAGCCCACGTTGCAAAGTTGATCCGTCAAGTCTTTGAGGCGTTGGCAATAAGAAGAGACGTTGGGAAAATTTGCCATAGCCACTTGCGAAAATTCCTGCTCAAGAATAACAATTCTAGAATGACTATTATCTTGAAATATGTCACGCATCCGGTTCCACACCGTCATAGTTGTAGAGTTGGGTTCCATAATCGTCTGTAAGAGATCCAAGGAGATAGTGGCATAATCCACTGAAGAACCTTGGAATCAAGCATGTCCCATAATTCTGGGACTGCTTCTTGAGTGTGCACATTAGATATAGACGCCTTATCACCCTCATTTGAAAGAGGATGAGGGATGATGTGGTGAAGAACTTTATATGTTTTAGCATGAATCTTGAATAATTTCGCCCACGTCCCATATTGGACGTTTTCAAGATCAAGAACAATAGGGATGACACTCTTGATGTTAGAAACCGAGAGGGCAGGGTAAAAAGTGTTCTTATCAGCCATAGAAAATAGCAAGATTCAGAGAAGAGAATTTGTGAGAAAGGTTTTTGGAAGAGAAAATACTCGGTATTGGTGAAGGAGGAAGAACCCACAAAATTCGAGAATTAGGGCAAAATTTCGGAAAAAATGAGAAGAAATTTTGAGGAGCGCAAGTAGGGTAAAGAGAACCTAGACTCTTGATACCATGAAAGAAATAATCTTCTTGATTATTCTTATTAATGAAAGACATATATATACAAGTTATAAGGAAGATCTTCTTCCTATTCTATCTAGAAATCTCTATTCTATTTGAAGACTAACTTTACAATTATGATAATATTACACTACTAATTAAGGTACAAACCTAAATCTAATATTTATCAAATACACAAGGAAAGAAAAAAGGCCCCACACGGTACATGGGCATGGGCCACACAGCTGGACCCAATGTTTAACAATAATGTTATTGATAAAAATATAAGCCTTTAAGGAATCTCAGGCACATCTATGGAGATTTTAGACATAATCACAGTTTTTTGATGGGGAAAATGAAGTCTAACATTCAACAATAATGCAATGAAAAATTGAAACATGTGAATCACTATGAGTGTGCTTTTGGACACTATTGCGCAACAAGTCACATATGTACTCCAAGCCTTAGGTACATATGTATTAAAAAAATGCTTGGTGACTGTTACTAAATTGTTACCACTCCTTCAGTCCCTCTAGACCATAACCAGGAAAGTTAATCGATATTTGTATAGGTGAAAGGTAGAAGAGAAAGTTAGAAGTTAGTTTATGAATAAACTATAATTCTTTTATTTATTAGATTCTAAATAAATTATATAAATATTAAATGAACTTTTTAATATAAATACAAAGTTTAGGTTAAAATTATTAGGATCAGCCGAACTCACAACCATCACTATGGATCCACCCCTGGTGAAAAGTAATAGGTACTCGATAAATTAATAGTCGAGTTGTGTAGAGGCAGAACCAAAAAATTTAGTTTATGAATTCTGAATCATAATTTTTTTTTGCTTCGTGAGTTCTACATAAATTATCTATACATATTAATTAGATTGTATAATATAAATCTAGCATTTGAACACAAATTAATGAATTATGTTGAACTATAGCTTTGAAGATAGGTACGCTCCTCGAGGTGTGCGCATAAGTAGACTCGAATACCATTGTTGTAAAAAGAGAAAGAAACTAAAATTAGATGATAGGAAAAACATATACACTTCTATTCACTTTCTTTGTTTAACGTGAAACCCGCAGCCGCTATCCGAAGGTGCGCACTGGATAAACCACGGACTGGCGTAGTAGCCTGCAAATATAGTCGATCGATTAACCACACTTGGCCAGTTCGTATGCGCCTCCAAGAGGCGTGGCGAAGCGTGTTATCCGAGATTTGAACTTGTGTGACCAAACTCTCCATACCCACCAAATGAGAATATCCATCGAGGGGATTCGAACCTGCGACCCTAGGATCGAGGCAATAACCTTTCACCAGCAAGCCGAAGCTCTTTAGATACTTCTATTCACTTTCTATAAAGAGAGAAGTGTACTCCGAACTCAGAGTCAGAAATTGATTTGATTTTATGGGTGACATTTCCATATTTTGCAGAATTAGAAATTTTGGTAAATAACTTTTGGGAGACCATATTTGTGTACGAATTAACTTATTCTGACACTCTCATTTTAGACTCTCCCTTTATATTTCCAGTTCATCAATTTGTACGATTGATTTTTTTTACTGTCAAATAATAAAAAAGTAATTCTTAAAGAATTTTGTTTGTAGAGGGGATGATTAATTTCAGTATCGTATTTAGATTAGATGTTGATCACAAATCTTAAATTGTGATGTGGTCCAATAGAAACAAAAAAGGAAAAAGTTAAAAGAAATAAAAGTTAAAATAAAGTAGAAAGGCAACAAAAGTATAGTGAGGGATCCATGCCTAATTATAGCGACTGTACTCAAAAGACATCTTCATGAATGTGCTTTACTTTTTCTTTTAATAATTATGATATTCGGATTAATTTATGCATATTTTAATTATTTACAGAATATTTGTTTATTTTTATTATTATAGATATCAAATAATTTTATCCACCAACACTTGAATAAATGACTTATTTTTTTGCTTCACTATAAGAAAAATGACTTACGATGAGTGTGAGTTTTTCAACTGTCACATAGTGTGACGATTTTTTTCTTTACTTCTTGGTCAATAAACACTTATGACATATTTGTGACAGTTATTTAAACTATCATAAAATTATGACAGTTAGATGATGGGTATTTGCACCGTCACATGTTGTTGACGATTTTTATAGAGATGACCCATTTTGTTTTGAGTTGACCCGATCCAATCCAACCCTTAAAAACCGGCCCATCTAAAATACACATCTTGTTATACCCATATCCATTTGGTCGAATTCATTGCTAAATCGACCCTCTTTATCTCAAAAACCTCTCTTCTTTCGTTATATATCAAACCTCTCTGCAATGAAAATCTGAATTCCATATCCATAAAATCTCTCTTCTTTCGTTCCATCTGAGTCAAATTGACTTTCGTTCTTAGCCCTAA
Source organism: Przewalskia tangutica (assembly GCA_029844215.1). Taxonomy (NCBI): domain Eukaryota; kingdom Viridiplantae; phylum Streptophyta; class Magnoliopsida; order Solanales; family Solanaceae; genus Przewalskia; species Przewalskia tangutica. The sequence goes on from CM056737.1 coordinate 65,209,514, forward strand.
ATCTGACTTTCTTCTTTCGTTCTTAGCCCTAAATCTGAGCCCTAAAATTTCCAAAGTGTATATGTAAATCAAAATCTGAGCCCTAAAATCGTTCTGAGCTAAGTAAAATCAACGTGTGCACTAAAATCACTGTCTAAATTCGTTCTGAGCCCTAAAATCGGTGTTGAAAATTTAGAAGTTGCTTTGCTAGTTTCGTTGATGAGCTATAGTATGGTTACTTTTAAATTAAAAAATCAGCATTGGTATTTTTTAAAAATGTGGTTGACTTATGTGTGCATGCCTTTATGTACTTGTCTATATATACTTTAATTAATCTCTATTGTGTATTATAGTTGATCTAACATGTTGAATTATATTTGGATGTAATTACATTAGAATGACCTAATTATGATTAGAAATTTTAATTGATCTCTATTGTGTTTAACAACACAATGAAAAAGAAGTTTTTTCACAGCATGAGCTTGATGATGTACGGATTGAGTGGGCGCATCATTTTTAAAAGATTCTCAGTACTATAGAAGTTGTGTCACCTTCATGATGTTTGAATAATATGTACTTAGGCTCATTTTATTTTGTAAAACATTTTGTTTTGGATATATTTGGGAACAAGAAGATTTGTAACATGATTTGATTAATTAGTTACAATTCGTAAATGTTTCAATATTATGTATTAAAATAATTTGATTAATTAGTTATAATATGCTATTTTCCCACAAATTTAACTATTACTGAAAAAATTAAAAAAATAAATAAATAATTAATTATTAAATACAAAATGCGTCAAAATAAAATTTTCCGCAATTTTTTTATAAATTAATTAAAATTTATTTAAAAATTTACTGCAAAAAATATATATTAAATTAATAAAATTCAAATATTTTACCGCCAAAATTTATAAATATCCGGGAAAATAATAATAAAAAGCGGGAAATAATCAAGTCAACGAGCAAATCTGTGACGATTTATGTCTGTTACATATTGTGTGACAATCATTTAAACCGTCATCTATTCGTGACAGTGGCTACAATGACACTTACAAAAATTGTCATTCACTTTTTTTCATGACAGTTTTTAACCGTCACCGTATGTGATTTTTGCTGTAGTGTTTCTCCAAAATTCATTCATGTAGTTTTTCTTATTCCATCTTTAATTAGCTTATTAGCGATTCAATGGAACGAGGTGTGAGAAAAGTACTGCTTTAAAACTCTTTTTTATCCAAAGAGTCTAATTTTTAGTATGTGATATATTGGTGGAAAAATATTTATATAGGTCATATATAAGATAATTGTCTTTAGCCGAGGGTCTTTCGAAAATAACCACTCTACCTATCAAGGTGGATATAAAGTCTGTGTATATTTTATCCTCCCCAGACCTCACGATGTGAGATTTCACTGGGTATGTTGTTATATATAAGATAATTAAAACGATGTTTATGATAATAGGTACTAATTGATGACCGGATAAAACTGACAATTAAATTGTTATTACTGGTTAAATTAAATTAGTAGTGTAAAAAATAGATATATATTAATCGGGTATCACCGAGGGGACCTTTCGTAAGTCAAGCCAAATAAAGGGTTTGCCGAGAAAACAAGAAATTAGACAAGAAAATGGACCTAGAAGAAGAAAACATAATAATTTGAGAGCTCTTCTGCATATATGAATGAGTAGGAGCTCGTATGTTTCGTGTCCCTGCAATTTGTGAAAGTGAAACTGAACCTTTTTTGCATTACGGTTTTGGATGTGTTGCCTAAAAACACCAACTCCAAAGTAGTGACAATATAATAAATGAAAAATCCTATTTGGTTAGTCAATATCTACTGAAGTGAAGGCAAATGAAAATCATATGTGAACCAAATGAACTCCGCAAGCCCTTTCTTTCTCAATATTTATTAGAAGAACACAAATCAATTGAAAAATTCACACATAATTACTTTTCAGCCTCTGTAGTTGCCAAAGGCTATTTCTACCAAATCAGACCCCTTGTGCGCAACGTGATACTGGTCTAACATTTGAAATTAATTGAGTCACCATGATTTACCTCCTTCACATACATGTCGGATCGGGGTGTGAAGGCTCCTGGCTCCTGAGGTGGGAGATTCCACCTTTTGGAGCAAAGACCTAAAAAGGTAGGGCTAAGATTTTAACAATCTATTATGAAAGAATAGGACATAGTGACTGGGCATCGTCACTAAATATCAGCTTGGGCTAAGATTTTACAAATATAGGCCTGTAATTTGGAAGTCCAACAAGTCGAGTATTTCGGTCCAATTGGGTGATCTCACTGATAGTAGGCTGGACTTTGAGGCCCTTTTCTGGTTAAGGTGACAATTGTTTTTGTAATTCTTTACAATTGTTTTTTTATTTTATGTCTTTTTACAAGAGATATTTAATTTTATAAACAATATCTGAAAACAACACGACAAAAGATTTTTGTTGGATCTTTTTATATACTATTCTTCTGTTGTAATCTGTTTTACTTGAATGATACATGCAACACAAAAATGTCAAATGCAACCATTATTGTTCTTTGTTATGGAGAACATGTCCAAGTACAACCATCAAATCAAAGATTAAAGCAGAACTCAACAAATAGAAAGTATCATAGCACGTCGTCATTCTCTGAAAATGAGTAGTCTACGGCTACTCCTTAGGAGGAAGCTTCCCACTAAGAAAATGGGAGAAAAATGCAATAGCTCGATTTGGTTGATACGTCGGAACAAAGTGGCCTGCTCCTCTTATTGTCACCAATGTCAAGTTTTCATACTCCTCCACATATCCACCAACCTGTACATTTAACACAATCATTTGCCATTTTACCCTTTAACATCTTTCTAGACACCCCTCGCTCCGATTTATTTAGACTTAAGTGTTAAAAACACACCTCAAGTATCGCTTTTTTTAGTTTCATTTACAGTTTCTTACCTAAACTATCACCAATTAGTTAGCAAAACACATCTCAACTATAATAGTTGATGTAGGAAAAGTGAACAAATTATAGTTGAGGTGTGTTTGGCTAAATAGTTGTTGATAGGAAATTCTCACATTTGATAGTTTAGGTAGGAAACTAAAAAATGAGTGATACTTGAGGTGTATTTTTTACCGTTATCTCATTTATTTAATGTTATTTATAAAGCATTTTCATCACTGCTAATTCAGTTTCAACCGAAGACTAAGTAATTAAGCTACAGTGTCAGTGTGAAGTCCGGTATCTATTTTGTTTCATATCTGTTGTCTAAGTAAAGCAAGTATTTGCTTGAAATTTCTCCCTTTAGTATAGAAATGGCGTGCATGAGCCATCAAAAAACAAAATGGCAATGTCGAGATAAGAAAGAAACAGGACGGAAGCAGACTAGTGCTAACTCTGTATCCGTGGCTATTTTTGCTCATTCCAGAACATGAAATGTCGTCTACTAATAAATGAACTTTCATTTTCCACCCGACGTTCCGACCCCTATCTTTAATCTCCGCTCCCCACAAGTGCAAGAAGTGAAAATGAGAAGAAAAACTAACAGCGTATTTACCTCTCCCTGCAAGTACCAAGGATACCAAGCTGTCTTAACTGATGTCTTTAACTTCTTGATAGCATATCTCGTATCTGTCACTGGCACTACAATATCCATGTCACCACTGCAAAGTGTATTATATTTTCATAGATCATTATGTTCTCTTGAAAATGTATGATAAATTAATCAAAACTAGGGAAGAATTGAAATTGTGTACTACATTTTTTCTTTTAAATACTTACCTATACAGCAAAATCCTTAAGCCACTCTTCATCAACTGATGCAAAAGTGGCAAGACAGTCAATGGCCTATCTTTCCAGCTGAGATTAAGTGTGCTACTGTTCTCAATATAAAGAAAATTTGTGATTAGTGTTATAATTATGCTAAGATTATGTAGACAACAGGAAAAGATAAGTTCTTTTTTTCCCCCACTAAATCAAGAGCATTATACTTGCAGCTTTCCCATGGATAAGGAAGATTTGTAACGTTCGCGTGCATAGCCTTCTGAACTTTTGGAATGTTAAAGTAGGAGTGAATATAATTCGGAAGGCACGGATCAACTTCTGACGTCTATTCGAAAAAAAAATAAAAAAGGCATACCGCCAGCAGTTAGTTAATTGAACATTATCTAATATTTTTTCAAGACAGTAAGGACTAAAATTGATGTCACACTGCTTACTGATGTACTTGAGGGTGACTTGTTGGAGCACAATGGCGCGTAGATATTGTAGAGAAAAATATTCCCAATTTCTTTGTCGATTTGGTCCAGATACGCGTTGCATTTCTTGGATGCAGACGATGGAGTAGAAAAATTACAGGTTGATATGATGTTGTTGTATAATTCATCTGAAATTAGAGCATGAGACCAGTAATACTCTGTTGTTCCTTTCATGTTGGCTTCAAAGTCCACATAGGCATTTCCAATCTGAGATTTGAATTTCATTAAACAACAGTATTGGTCTAATTAGAGGTAACAATCACTACAAAAAAAAGCTGGAATTAGTTACAAATTTCATAGCGAATATGTCGCTAAATAGCCCATAGCTAACATAATTTTTTGATAATTTGTCGTTAAGTAAGATTAGTGACAGATTTTGTTGTTTAGCTACAAAATTTGTTCGTCGCTAATTCTTGTTTCTTGATGAGCTTTATAGGATGTTCATTAGATCAGAAAACTTACAGCGATTCCTTTCAAATTGATAGTACTCATAGTCTTATTCGGGTAATTGTTGTGCAGAAGTATAAGCTGAGCAAGTTGAGGAACGTAATGGCCCGCGTAGCTCTCTCCAGTAAGGTAAAATTCTCTAGCTTTATATTCTGGAAATCGTTCGAGCCAATTGACTAGAAAAGTATAAGAATCGCGAGCTGTTGTTCTGTCTCCGCTAAAATTGTAGTCAGAACTGGTGTTTGTATATGAAAATCCAACACCAGCAGGCGATTCGAGAAAAATTATATTGGCCTCTGATGAATGAAATGTCAAAAGTCATTAGTTTATTTTCTAAGAGCCATTAGACTCAAATTTGATATTTGTGACTCACCAGAAATCCATGAAAATTGATTCCTATGTAGAGTACCATCTTTGTTAACTCTAAATGGACCAAGTTCCCCAAATGCTCCTCCTCCAAGTGAGGAACAACCTGGCCCTGCTTGTAACACGATGTTTAATTTTAGATGATTAAGAACACGAAAATAACATAGCTGTTAAGAGTACCACATCGGATATGGAATGGGAATACAGACTCTGGACTTGGACAATCCTCACCCTACAAGTTAGTTTTTGGGATTGAGTTAGGCCGAAAATTCATTTTTTCCCTTGATATCAGAATCAGACACATTTCAATTCTTTGTTCACCGATGTTGGACCCCCAAATTATATTATTCACGCTCCAGTTAACAAAATCTGAACGTGCGGGGAGTGTTAAGAGTTCCACATCGGATATGGAATGAGAACACATACTCCATATATGGCTTGGACAATCCTCACCCTACGAGTTAGTTTTTTGGTTGAGTTAGACCCAAAATCAATTTCTTTACGATAACATCACATATATTGGTTTAAGGGAAAAGGGTTTTAAAAAAACACTTACTAGTTACTACTATCTGAAATTTAATTTCTGAATGGTACCTTAGGTTATGCTATGGGGTCATTCATAACTTTATTGTTAGCAATCATCTCGTATTTAAAGGGCACCAATATATGAAGTTTAACGGAGGATGTCTTTAAATAATACTAGGGCTGGCCAGTGGGCCGGATCGGCCCGGGCCCACCCGGCCCCGTCCCGGCCCCGATGAAATTAAAAAAAAAAATTAGCGGGTCCGGGGCTCGAACCGGGACGGGACATGGTATGGTCATGCGACGATCCCGCTAGGACCCGATCCATCACTTGATCCGTCATTTGCCAAAAATAGCTGTTGTCTAACGACCATTTACATTTTGGCCGTTAGACAACGACCATTTTTGGCTTCCCCCAACCCCCCCCCTACCCCATTTATATTTATTTTTAACCCCTAAGTTATTATATTTACACTTTAACTCAATTTTTCAACTATAAATACTTCATTTTCTCTACTTATTTCTCACAAATCTTCCTACACTTTCTCTAATTTCTATACAACATTGTCTACTATAATAGTATAATATGAGTATATGACTATTACTATAATATGACTATATATTACTTTGTTAGTAATTTAGTATTTTTAATTTAGTGGAAAAATTTAAAAAAAAAAGGCCCGTCGTCGTCGACCCGCCCGAATCGGGGCCGGTCAGACGGGACACGGTATCGTCCCGTCAATATCGGTCCCACCTGGTCCGCCCCAGCCCGACCCGCCCCTCCTCTCCGTCCCGACCCCGCTCCGACCTCGCCTATTCCGATCCCAGTGAGGCCGGCCCGATCCACTGGTCAGCCCTAAATAATACTGTCAAAAGCAGAGTAGATTTGGACTTCTTTTCCCGAAGTATACAGACACATGGAATCCACCTAGTCCACGTTGTCGAGGGCAGATGCAACTTGCAGATACCTGGTTAATCTTATTCCAATACTTTTGATAAATTTATTAAAATTGCAATAAATAATAGATATGAACTCATGACTTTAAAAATATAACGGATTCAATTTTAAGAATCTTAAAAATCAAACTCATATAACTTAAATTTGGAATCCACCTAAGTATGTTGTAGTTCCATTAAAACCAAGAAAAGTACGACACAAATTGCTGACATCAAGGGTAAGTGTAACGGAGGTAAATTATGAAATTTAAGAAAAAGAAAAAGGAAACTGACCTCCATTGAGCCATAAGACAAGGGGCTTAGAAGCAGAATCTTGAGGTGATTCGACGAAATAATAAAACAGAGCTCTTCCAGCACTTGGATCAACTGTAACATATCCTGAGTACTGGTTAAAATCTACACCTTCAGGTTGTCCAGGTAATTTTTCAATTTTGTCGTTCTCTTTGAGTGAATTTTGAGGCCCAAAATGTACTGGCGAAGTCCTAAATTGTGATACGAATCTACTACTACTAAATTCTGGATAGTAAGTTGTAGTTTTGTCTAAGTCTTGCTTGAAATAATGACTAATTGGCTTTAGGCTTTTAGCTTCATAACAATACACGAAATTAGATAAAGCTAACAAGGTTAGGAAAAATAAGTAGAAATTTGATGTTTTAACCATTTTTAAAGTTGTGAGAGATGATTATTGATATGTCCCATTTAAATGCCTAAGGTGTTAAAGTTTTGTGTCCGGCCAATATTGTTGATGAATTCGGCATCGTTTGTTTTTGTTCTTGTCTTTTGGAAATCTCAAAAGAAAATGTTGCCGAATGGTATGTATATGCTAATTGATGACATTTGGAAGCTCTTGTCTTGTTTGAAACTCTCTATTTTAGATGTTACCTCCCTTCCAATCAAGCTGGCTTTAGTTTTCTGTTTTTGTTTATCATGAACCCTCTAAGTTAGCTGAATATTCCCTAGGCATTTGATGCAATGGACTGCTCAAGTCTCAAGATTCTACTTTTTTCGAACAATTTTCTAGTTTAGGACGGTAAGCCAAGCAGATAATCCTCCTATTATTAATTATTACTGTTGGGTCTTGGGGCTATGGATAAGTAAAAATGCGTAAGATTAAAATCGCAAAAGCTAGAACAACTAAAACAGTCACTGGATGTTGCCTTCAATGTTGTATCAACATCTGAAGCAATATTGTGATAAAACAGTATAAATCTTTGTAGAGTATATGCAGCGAAAAAAGTAAAGAGACACAAGGTTTATATTTTCAAGGGTATATATTAATATATTCATTGATGGTCAATGACCAAAAGAATTGTATAAATTATATACAATTACAAATGAATTTTTTTTTACAAATTGAGCAATACATACGAAAAAGAAATTACAAAAATGAAGTCGCAGATGACTTCGCCTAAAGTTAAAAAAGTCTAAAAAGACAAATACAACATCTTCATTACAATCGCTTGAACAATGAGCTTAATCTAGAATAAAGATAGCAATTGTAATGTGAGACTAGATGTTTTTATACTACTTTAGACTAAATGTGTTGATCCAGTTTTCTAAGGTAAAATTCGAGAGCTCTCTTGGAAAAAATTTCTCGCTCAAATCTGGATATCGATACTGTGAAGCTCCCCTCTAGTTATAGTGTAGAGCTTCCCTTGAAATCCTCACTGATTGGTTGCGGAGGTTGAGTAAAAAAAGGCAGCTGCTTGGACCGATTCTTTCTCCTGAAATATCTCAGCGTCTTGGACTTGGTCTTCACGCTGCTTCTTCTCTAAGTCTTTGACTGTTTCTTTTATCACATTTTAAACACAACAACATTGTAAGTTTGCCTAGGTTATTTTTTACTCACAGTAACACTTTCTGTTTTGACCGAAAGAATAGGCAAAATCGTTACAGAGATGTTGTCAGGAATGTTGTCACAACATCGCAGGCAATCATCCTAAGATGTTGTCCTGAGCATTTACAGATGTTTTCACAACATTCATCTAACATCAAAAATCTCCCTCTTTTTGTCTTTCTTCACAAAACTCCATACGATGCGAAAATGACTAGGATACTGATTCTCGATGTAGCCCTTGCATTCCAAGAATCAGTTGGATCGGTGCTATTCTCCCCCTTAACCTGCAGTGAAAAATCTCAAGCAGTGTTGTATCGATGTTATGATTAGTTAGGAGTTATGTTATGTCCATCGTGACTTTCTTACAACAGTTGCATAATTGGTCTACAGTGAACATTCATAACAATCCACGTCAGGCAAACATATACAAACTGTTTAGAAATTAATCACAAATATATATGTGCCAGAACGAACCAAAATATCCCATGGTTAAATATTACAAACCAAAATAATTAAATCCAATTGTCTGTATCTCCACATTCAAACAAAAAACAGATTAACAGATTATCAGCCTTCAACAATTCATCACTCCAATCCATTCATCGATCAACAACACGCAGCACTTCTTCATCTTCATTCTCACGATACTAGCAATCAGTCATCAGCTCATCTCACCCTGCATCATGACTTCTTGCTTAGTTCAGCATCTTTTCCCCCTGTCTGTTTGCTCCCCTCAGTAGCAGCAACATCTTCAGCAGCATCATCTCTCTCTCCCTTTTTTTGTGAAGAAAGTATGTCCTCGTAATAGCTTTTGGCTCGCACAAGTTCATGGATTTGTCTATCCAGCTCTGCAATGTGTTAGTCTTTGGACATAGGGACGTTACTCTGAATGTTGCCAGGAATGTTGGCAACATCCTTCGATGTTTCAGTGTCCCAATCCTCTTTCTTCCAGGGTAGATCAACGACCCTATCCCTATTGTTCACAATTGCTCTTTGTACTGAATAAACTTTTAAGGGTTTACTCAGTTTTTCTCCTTTTGGAGTTTTAAAGCCTTGGTTGAGCAAGATTTGAAAAATCAGTGAGGGGTATGGAAGGGCAGAGTTGGATTGTCGTTCAGCCAGGTTGGTAACATGGTTGAATATTAGAGTTCCTAAATCAACTCTTTGGTTACTTCCAATCTTATAGAGTAATGTTGCTTGATCAAGTGTTACTACAGTCTCATTCAGTGAGGGTAACCAGTTGTATATGGTCAGTTTATGCACAGTAGCAAACAGGGCAGTGAGCTTCGAAATTGGACTGCGAAGAGCCCAAGTAGTGATCAAATTTCCAGTTATGTACTTGATCATTGCATTTAGTTCCTCTATAGTGGGAGTGGATTTAGGGGTTCTATCACTAATGACTATTCCTAGAGTAGAATTAATGATTTCAGGGGTGAAGTTGTATACTTTGCTGTATAGATACACTTTCTCAAATTTCTTTGAGGTAGTGTCTCGTACAACATGTGTCAAATTAGCATAAAATACTCTAATAACATTCTCACAATAGGAATTCTTTCCAGAAACATAACTTAGAACCTTACGACTGCTAAAAAAATCAATCAAACTATTGTCAGCAAATGAAGACAGGTCTATCACTTTTTCTCCTTTAACTCCTTTGTTCTTAAACCAATTCCACCTACCAGAGCATGATTTATTTTGGAACAAAGGGGAGTAAGGCATTACCTCATAATCTGTTTCAGATTCTGTGTGCTCCTGTCCTGATGAGGTGGGTGCTGGTGTTGCCTCGGATGTTGGGGCAACATAGTCAGGGTCCTTCTTCTCGTCTGTTGCCTTTGATGTTGAGGCAACATTTTCAACAAAATTCCAGTAAGTTCTTCGGACCCCTTTAGGAATGAAATTCCTTAAGGGTATGTCATCTGCCATATCTTCTTCTCCCTTTTCAGTTGCATCTTGTGGAGTGGAAGCTGATGGAGTTCTGGCGGAACTGGGCATACTGAAATCAGAGTCAGTGTCACTGCTAATGGTAGTATCAACAGGGAAAGTTGACTCTTCCCTGGATCTTTTTGCAGGCTGGTTGTCTCCGAATTGGTTTTCAAAAACCCTTTTCGATCTTCTCGTCGGCATTGTCGATGTTGACTGTCGCGAAGCAAGGTTCGAAAAGTCTGATGTTGTTTCAATGAGGTTCCCGAAGTCACTAGGATAGCTCACATGTAGTGGTTCTTCCGAACCAAGCAGGATCATTTCTTGTGTCCAGTCCTCCTCTATCGGCTTCAAATCATTGATGGAAGTGTAATGCTTGTACACCTTATTGATGTTTGTTGGGCTCATCGACATTGGAGAATATTCTTTAGTTTCTGTGGATTTTGGGGATATGGACATGGGAGAGGGTTTTGACGAGTTAGGCGTGTTTGAGAAGCTTTGGCTTTGAAAATGTGACGGTGTTTGGGCTTCCATTTGATGGATTGATAAGCGGCTGATTGATGTGACAAGTCCAAGACACAATTGGGGGTATTCATCATGGCAACATTTAATTATACTCAAACCATTTTTCTTAAATTTAGGTAGTATAGAATAATTGATACTCTTTACATACCTAAAACAAAGGGTTTTACATAGCACAAAACATCATTAAAATTTTAAAAAGAAACGGTCCTCCAGAATTTTGGATTTTCGTTATTTAGAGAGACGTGTTACATACCATAACCCAGAATAAAATAAGAAAAACAAGATTGATCAATGTACTGAAACACGATGTTGTGAATGATGTTGGCAACATTCCAAAGTTCAACAAGCATTATGAAACTCCAAGGATTTTCTGATTTGACAAAAGATTATACTGTATATGTTCCCTATGAGACTGATCGTTGGACTAATGTGACATTTTACCATTGTTCTTAATCAACTTAGTTGAACACATACAAAGGAAAAAAATATTAAGGATCTTTCAACCTTCTTGAAGCACATGGTACTCCTATAGAATAGGAACGATACGCATCTTAGAGCTTTGCTCTTCTTGTATACAACCAAATATTTAGTAGAGACTTTGTCTTCTTATGATACTCCCTTTTTATGATATATATAATTGATTTTTATATATATCATCGCAGAGAACGATATCGCATTCAAACTTTGTTTGTGAAGTCATGCTTGATTCTTTTGAAAAAATGCAACATCACTACAACACATATCCTGTATATTGACTCAAACAGTAAATGTTACCCAGAATTGTCGCGCCCTTTTTCGGCCGCGACATTTTCTAAACTCCTGCTCAAATTAAAAGGTTAGAAAATAAAATAAAAGCTAAGATGTTTTTTAAAAGAATTGCTAAAATGTTAAAAGAAAGTTAAAGAAGTGTTTAAAATATTAAAAATGCTAAAGGGTTCGCGGAGTCGCCACCTAATTAACTTGGGTGAATTAGGACACCTAAATGTTTAACTAGTTTAAAGTAAACATTAACTCCATTTTAGTAGTCCGCTAACTTGATGAGATTAGGGCAGGGTTCTTTATTAATCTAGAGGAAGGGTTAGGCACCTCTAAGATCCGTAACTCGGTTGTCTGCCAAACCTAGGGTTAATTATTATATTTAAGAAATGCAAAATAACGCTCTTCTTGCTTAGTAAAATGTTGGGAAATGCAAAAATGTTAAAATGTTTAAAGGTGCTCAAGTTTAAAAGGGCAAAAGGTGCTATATGCGAAAGAATGCTAAGAGGTGCTAAAGTATTAAATGTTAAAGGCGCTTAACAAAAGTGCTATCAATTTAAAAGTGCTAAGTGTAAACAAAGTAGTGCTAGGTGCTTAAATATTAAAAGGGTGCTAATGGATTAACTTTAAAAGTAAAGTGCTAAAATAAAGGTGCTAAAAGTGCAAAATGCTAAAGAGGTGCTAAAAATGTTAAAGCTAAAGTCTTTGAAAGTAGTGTCGATATACTAAAGTGCGAAAGAATGCTAGGAGCGCTAAAATATTAAGGGCGGAATGTGCTAAAGGTGTTGAATGCTAAAGGGCGATTAACAGTGCTAAAAAGGGCTAGAAATGCTAAAGAATGCTAAGGAGGTGCTTTACGGACTAATTATGTGTCATGTTAGCTAAATTAATCTTGCTTAACCTGCGCGTGATATTATATAAAATGTTAAGATGCTATTTTGAGAGTTTAAGAGAAAATCCGTTATGGATTTTAATAAACAAAATGTTGGTTTTATGATGCGAGTTAAATCATTTAAATTATTTTTTGCAGAATTTAGACATGCCTAATAGTCCTAAAAGACAAATAAAGTAGAAGTGCGTTTCTAATTATGAATTACTTTCCACATATATACGAAACTTAATTGTTCTAAATATCCTAAATATTACGAAATAGAGTAATTAAATTACAATAAACAAATAAATGAATGAATAGTGAGTAAAGAGGATGGGGTTTAAGAGTGCTCTTTCTGCGGATGGCAACGTCTATTTGTTTTCTAGGAATTTGAAGCGGGGGCCGAATGCGGATGCACATAGACGCAGGTTGCCATTTGAAGTAGCTCGTGATGAGTCTCGTAGGAGACTCTTCATTTTCTCCGTGCATTTCATGTAAAAAAAGAAAGATAAGGATTAGTATATGTCTCAAACTTCATCAAATAATAAATGCACATTGATATAGGATTTAACACATTGAAATCATTTCATTTCAAGAGAAAAGGGACGAGAGCGATAACATTCAGTTATGAACATATGTTGGCCTTGCGTGAAGCGGGCCTAGGAGTAACGGCAATGAGCAGTCGAAAAAAAAATCTTTCATATTATTTATTTTTAAAAAAAAAGCGAAGCGAGCGACCTAGGCCTTGGATCGTGGCCTTTATAGGTATCGATATATGAGCAGTCTTCACAATACATCCAAGAAATAAAAATGCAGGCCGAAATGATAAACTTTTGAACAAGAGATCACAAACACGTAGCAACAATTAATGTATCGTAAAAGGTAAAGGCGAACTTTGATATGAATCATAACGACACACGAGACACACGTTAATCGCTCAAATTGAAACTTGAATCAAGCATACCTCACTTATGCTATATCTAGGAGAGAAGTAAACAGGCTAACATTTTTAAGTTTAGAATGAAACAATAACGAGGCGATTTAAACAAGACAAATAAAATTTATGTTTATGCAAATATTATATGGTAGATCATGCCTTGCTTACGTGGCATGAGCAAACCTCAATCTGAGAGAAGTTAAAGAATGGGCCAAATGTAATGAGAAAAAATGATCACAGATAAGTTAGATGGCGTGCTTAATAATCAAGGCTTAGAAGGGAGCTTTCCATTCTTATTCCTTTTAGACATGTTTTAGAAATGGATACGTGTTGTTGATAGGCATACTTTGAAGCATGGAACTAGACATGAGAATATAGTTTTGATAAGAAGCAACTACATTTTTATCCTTCACATCAATTTAAATAATCTTTGATACTTAATTACCCCTATGTGTACTATCGACCAACGCTCATCAAGCGATTTCATATGATCATTCAAGTCTCAAGCGGGCATTAGATAGATTATCGACTCATATGTGAACAAAGCTAGCCTTAAAACAACATGTTAAGCATCCATCGAGATCACACCCGAGGAATCGATGTCAATAATTATGGCCAATTTCAGCACAAAATAATTCATGGGTGATCTAAACCAGTTGGATATACTACTGCTGAACAAAGGGATACATGAAGAGTTCCATATAATTGACAACAAGCATTACGAGTCATATCGGTGGCAAATGATATGCAGATATCGTCACATAGGAAGATGCACACAAACCACAGAAGCGGCCTGAACATTTGAACAAGCTAAGGCGATTTTAGATCCATTTTGTTAGTTAGACTCGATTTTTGATTAATTTGTGGCGGGATCTGGCCCGAACAAGTTATATCTTCTAAACCTCGCATTTGCATTCTTGTGAATCATTTCTAAACCACGGTGTTCTGGCGATTTTAAATGGAATTTAGCTTATTCTTGAATCGATTACGAACCCAACATACGAGAATGTAAAGTGTTAGACATGAAAATGAAACATGAGAATGCAGGTGAACAAGTTCGATATCTACGTAACGAGCGACATATTCCTTCTTATTTAGATGGTTTCGATCTTGAATTATCCACATGCATGTACTATTATTACATTGAGTCTTTAGGAATATTGACCGTTGTCTTAAATCCAAATGCTAACCTATTCGATCCCTTTCTAATTAAGGCTAACAACTGAACCACATTGCACTGATTGAAACCTCCAAGACACACTCGCCAATATCTAACCACGCTTATAATTCAATCACATAACAAATGCTAGTAAAATAATTAACCATCGCGGATGTCATATGATTAGTATCAACTAAATAGATTCGATCAAATTAATACACCCAGTCGTCACGAAACACAGATTTCACACATACTATCACAAAATATCAATCGAAGGAGAAAATAAGAAAGGAGGCGAGATTACCTATAGGACGACGAGGCGGCGTATCAAGTCGTCTGAGCCACTCGGCGGGTATTGCGATGTGATTGAAGGCGAGATTTAGTTGTTGGTTTCTTTCTGGACTAAAAAGGATTTGAACCTCTATTCTTGCGATGCTAAGGGTTTCCTGGAGGCCCCCAGTCGATGCTCGTTGGAGTTCTCTGCATGTGTTTTTAGATCTTTGTCGGTGAATCAACGATGCTGTGCATGTGTTTATATAGCCATGTTTTGGGTTCCTATTAGGTAAGTAATAAAGGTGATCTTGGGCGATATTGGTGATGATTCGCGCTTGAACAGGTTATGGTAAGTTTTGATTTACGAGATTTGGGTCACGATTTTGGAAGGGTTCTTGCTATGGTAGGCTCACAGAAAGGAAGCACAGGGATTTTGGTTGCGATTTGGTGGGATTTAGGGCGTGTGGGTAAGGAGGCGACGGGTTTTAGGGTTCTAGGTTTCTTGTCTTTTGAAGAGAAAGTGCGTCTGTTTTGAGGTTATTGGTGAGAAGGGTAAGGTAAAGGGAATGGGGGCACAGGCGTAGAAGCTGGGTTTGGGCCAAGAGGCGTGGTAAGTGGAGTCGACGGTTTGGGTAGGTAGGTTTTAATTAGGGTATTAGATTAGTTAAATTATTTAATTAGTTTTAGGCTTAGTTAATTAGTTAGCTAAGTAATTCTAGGCAAGTGTATTAATTAATTAGTGATAACTTAAATTAACAAATGTGATTAAAATAATCAGAGGTTTTATTAGTCTAATTGTTAAAATAATAAATGCCGTGTTATTCAATTAGTGCTTAATATTTTAGAATGCGCTATTATTTAAGAACTTTATTGTTATGCATTATTGCGAAGTTAAATTAAAATGCATTGAGTTTATATTAAATTACTTAAATGCAGAATGCAAATCGATATTTAAGAATTGTTTAAAGCCTTATAAATGCTCTGTTATTAAATGCATATATCAGTTAAAATTGATTTTTAAATTACAAATGATTACTAATAAATGCGGCTATGCTACGACGTAGCGTTCTGCTAAATTATTTATTTTATGCATTTATTAATTATTTACGACAAAGCTTAAAGTTAATAAGTGCGGGCGGGACTCTAAATGCTTAAAACTCTACGTAAGGCGATGTCATTATTAAATTAATTATTTATGCTGTATTTAATGTTTTATTATGCGATTTTATTATAAAAATCCTAAAAATTATTTTACAAAATTAGTGTAATTTTATAGTTAATGGTGGACGGGAGGTCAAAATTGGGTGTCGGCAGATGTCCTCTTTGTATGGAGATGATGGAAGAATCTTGGACAAAGCGTTGACTCATAGCCAATTTTGTCTCGATCTTCGAGTTGCAAAACAGGGCGGTAGACAAAGTGGCGCAAAAATCAAAAGCGTCCCGATGTCGAGTTATGGCGACCTTTGAGTTACCGTGGTCTAAACACCACGGCGGGCTAGCAGCGGACTCAAAACGTCGGTGTCGAGTTATGGCGACCTTTGGGCTACCATCGTCAAAACAGGCGGAGCTCTGCGGGCTTAAGATGTCGATGTCGAGTTATGGCGACAACTGCATGGTGCAAAAGTAAAAAGAATATAGCGGCTTGAACACAGGGTATCTGCTATGGCTTGTGGTCTTTGGGTTCTATGGTGATGTGGAAGCGAGTGGGCCGGCGGCAGGTAGCTACGCGTCGTTGGGAAGGTTGGCCCACAGATCGCCGGTTATTTGTAAGAAAATCCACGCTGTGCTCCTGCTGCTGCATGCTAATACTTGAACAAACGGTTAGTGCATAACTGTTAAGGCAAAACAATTTTAAAAATAATGTAACTGTGAATAGAAAAGGTTATCCTGCAAAACGTGATGCCTGCTGTGTGTTGATGCGATCTTGCAAATCTTGTGATTTACGCATTACCGCGGACTTGTTGCGATCGTGAATGCGGATCGTTGTCACCATTGCAATTGTCACTATACTAAAGCTCGAAAGAGTTAGTGCATAAGCTGCTAAAGCGAGAATAATAAAGCATGCGTAAGAAATGCAATTTCGGGAGTATAGAAATCGTCCCTGCGTGATATGCTGATGATGGCGTCGTTTTCGGACTTGGCGTCGTTTTCGGACTGGTCGTCGTTTTCGGACGTGGCGTCGTTTTCGGACTTGGCGTCGTTTTGAACCTTGGCGTCGTTTTGGGCCTTGGCGTCGTTTGAGCAGCGTCGTTTTTGAATGGCGTCGTTTTTGGGCCTTGGCGTCGTTTTGAACCAGTGGCGTCGTTTTCGGCGCGTCGTTTCGGCAGCGTCGTTTTGAGACCTTGGCGTCGTTTTGAGCGTCGTTTTGAACGGGCGTCGTTTGAATGGCGTCGTTTTGAGCAGCGGCGTCGTTTGAGCCTTGGCGTCGTTTGAGCGTCGTTTCTTGGCGTCGTTCCGTGACGTTCGGACTTGTTCTTTGCTCGCATGGACTAAAGCTCGAGAAGAGTTAGTGCATAAGCTAAAACGAATAATAAAGCATGAATGATAAAATGCAATTTTGAGAGCGGAGAAAATCTTGTATGTAGATGTAATATGCGATGATGGCGTCGTTTTGGACTTGTCTTGATCGCGTCGTTACTGGGCGTCTTTGCTGGCGTCGTTGCGTAGGCAATCGCGATGGTGTCGTTGCTGGACCTGATGTTGATAACGTCGTTGCTGGGCGTGTTCTTTCTTGGCGTCGTTGCGTAGGCGCGTCTTGATGGTGTCGTTGCTGGACCGCAATCGCGATGATGTCGTTGCTGGACATAATATTCTTTGGCGTCGTTGTGAGGCGTAATGCTTGATGATGTCGTTGCACGGACATATCTTGTCGCGTCATTGCTGGGCGTGTTCTTTCTTGGCGTCGTTGCGTAAACCTTAATCTTGATGGTGTCGTTGCACAGGACACAATCTTGTCGCGTCGTTACTGGGCGTATTCTTCTTTGGCGTCGTTGCGTAAACCGCGATGTTGATAATGTCGTTGCTTGGACACAATCGTCGCGTCGTTGCACGGGCGTATTCTGCTTTGGCGTCGTTGCGTGAAGGCGATCGCGATGGTGTCGTTGCACAGACCGCAATCGATAACGTCGTTGCTGGGCGTGTTATTCTTTGCTCGCGTAGAATAAATGCTCCTGCGAGCTAAGCTTGAGAAAAAACGTTAGTGTATACCTGTTTAACCGAAATGATAAATGTATATAAGAAGTGCAATTTCATGGGTCGAGATGTCGTCCTTGATTATGCACGGCGAATCGAGATGTTGCCCTTGGCTGCAAGTGTGAATTGTTATGATGCCTTTGTTGTATGCGATCTGGCGGGTTGCAAGTTTGACTTTATGCAGGGTTGGCGCTGGGTTTTGTTGCGAACTACGAACTTTGATTGCGTTGTTGATGCCGCTTCTGCTGCTTTGCTCTTGCTGCGGACTTTGGATTGTTGTCACTTTCCTCTGCTTTCACCTTCTAACCTGCGAAGAGATCTTCGTCGTATTTTTGCTTGTACCTGTACATTGCTGCTACATACAGTAATATTAAAGACTGCGCTCAAAAGAAAATTTTGAGTTTTGGGAAGTCGATTCATATTTGACCTCATTTGCCTTGTTCCTTGATATCTGCGTGCAGGCTTGTTTGGGACTTACAACCCTGTCGACCTCTTTGAGATGTTTAGTAGTACCCAAAGCATTTTCCAAAAAAATGAAATGTTTTCATGAAGTATGCACAAAACATTTTTAGAAATAAACATTTATATGACATGCGTAAAAATGTAAAGCCTCGTCTAATTTGCAGAATATGACATGTATTTTGACCCAGCGAACATCGCTTTGGAATCCTTGTTATCGCCTTATCGCGGTGTACAATGCCGTCTCAATTTGATATGTATTGCCAGCGTGGTGGAACTCAACTCGTGATGAATTGCTCATATCGTTTTGGACTAACGAGCCGCTTTGTTGCACATGTAGACAAATGGGAAGATTCCTAACGGTGTGGCCAAAGCGTTTAGAGCGCTCACGTATCCCAGAGAATCGGTCATGGCGTAGTTCATTACAATGAGTGGGTAAAATTCTAAAGAAGTGGGACCAGAAGCGATATGGCGCTCACGTATCCGCCATGAGGAATCAGTCGTAGCGTAGTTCGGATTACAAGTAAAGGGCTTTCTAATTTGCGTGGCGAGACCACATATGGGCTCTATCATACCCAGCGAGAATGCGACTTTTACAATATAAAGGGGATTACGGAAAACAAATACTCCTGAGCGTAATATCTCTTCTGCATCTGCGTTGATAGCCTTGGGCCATACCTCGCCGTCCATCTCGGCCAAGATCGGGGCCACTCGGCCAAAACTCGATGAACCGTATAGGGCCGCGCGATTAAGGCGAACTTTCCTTAGCTTCGCTTTGATTCGGAAATATGCGTTTCAAAACCAATTGTCGGTTTGAATAACCTTAGCCTTACTCTCTTATTAAAGCTCTAGCCGTTACTGCTTTGATATGGCTGTCCATGGATTGCATTCAACCTCTTTTAAATCGTCAGCGTGATTGCTCATGCGATCTTGTATCCGCCGGCCGCTCGGCTCGGCGGATGATTACCAGCGATGGTATTTCCACCTCTGCGGTATGCGGCGACTACATTCCGTACACCAAGATCGGCGTTGCCGGTAGAAGATTCCGGATTGTGGTGCGATAACCCAGCGCAAAAGGCAAATTCGTGCCAATGTTTGTAGTTCTTTGATCATCTTGCGCAATATCCTCTTGATGTTCTTGTTGGTTATCTCTTGCTCGAATTCATCCGAAGTCGATGCGAATTGGAATTACGGTGAGTGATCTTGAAATTTCCACATATCTCACGCATCAAATTCTGTTGAGATTGGTTAAGTTATCGATTACAATTGATTCGGGAACCCCAGTCGGCAAATGATGTTGTTGCGACGAAGTCGACCACCACCTTTTAAATCATTTGATGCGTGTGATGGCAACACCGTTAGTGAAATAGTCGATTCTACGAGGATGAATGCGTGCCCGTTTGAGGCCACGGAGTTCGGCGGGGCGATGACATCCGTACCCAATGCGAATGGCGAGAGAACTTGTCACATTAAAGCTCGCTTGGAGGCACTCGAATCAAATCTCCGTGAATCTGGCATTATCGACATTTACGCACAAAGCGAATACAATCTTGTTTCCGTGATCGTCAAAAAGTAACACCTTTCATGATCTTTCGCCAAAGTGAAGCCGTTCGTATGAGGTCCGCGCGTCCTCGTGTATCTCTTACTAGCTTGCACCGCCTCTTGAGCATCGAGCGTCTCAATAAGCGGATGCGGAGTCGCTTGGTACCTGATTTCCCCGTTCAAAAGAAATGATTTGCTAGTCTTGAAGTGTCTTCTTACGGATGTTGGTTATGCACTTACGGATATTCTCACTGCCTTGAGGTACCTTTTGATGTCATGGTACCATGGATTACAATCTGTTTCTTCACACATATGGGGCGATAAGCGGATTGCTCGGTACGCTCTTGTGATTGGATCGATGTAATTCTTGTCAGGATCTTTGAATCATGGAGGATAAGGTTGCTTGATGCGTCGGTGAATTCGTTCGGATCCTCGGAACATGCCTAAATTCTATGTGCATTTGAACCTCTTACGTAATTCCTTCGCATGAAAATAGGTAGGAAGTATCTTACGTATTCTTGGTTGCCCGATTCGCATGTACTGATGGATCGATGAAATGCGAATCACCTATGACCAGCGGCTCTTGTATGTCCGTATCTACGGCGTTCCCGAGCTGATATACAAGCCATATTAGCCATATTGTTGGTGCATGGAAATCCCGAGCCATGGAATCGGATAATCTTGACTGTTTACGAAACCAGCTGCTCCAATGCCGACTCGTTTGAAATTTGCGCTCATTGAAAAACATCCTCGGCGGGTAAACCTCGAGATATCTTAAGCAAACAATACCTCTTACATCGGGAAAATAGGTTGAAGGGCTGCGTACTCCGTCATTGGAGTTACCGGCCAGATGATCGGCTAATGCTGTCCTTTTACGGCTCTGCGTGGCGTGAGGCGATGTCGAACTTCGCTCGACATAATTTGCCATTTCGCTAGTTTCCGGTGGGCATGGGCCGAAGGATGTACTTAAGCGGATCGTCCTCGAAATAAGATAAGTAGTGTATCTTAGATAGATAATGCACGAACACGGGGCGACCCGAGTTAATCGCGGCAAGTGCGTTCTAGCGAGTATAACGAGCCGTATCTTTGTGAACTTACTCCGATAGTATATGGCTGCTCCTTTTTCCCGTTTCATCGTGTTGCCCCACACGCGTCAAAGCATTTTCTAACACGGACAAATAGAGTAGCAAAGGTCTCGGTTCTGGTAGTACTAGGCGGCGGATTAAAGTATTCTTTGATTACATCAAAAGCACATTGAGCAATCTATTTGTCGACGCAGTATTGCATCCTTTTCAATAATTTGAATATCGGCTCGCGTATCACGGTGGTGGGCTATGAACTGTTGATGTAGTTGAAGCGACGAGAAACTCATCGCGTCCTTTTGCTTTTGGAGGTAACTCTTGGATGGCTTTTATTTTGAGGTCTAGCTCGATCCATCTCGCTCGCTATAAAACCCAGCGACTTCCTGAGGCGCAAATCTGCGCTGCGAGAGTTGACTTCAAGTTATCTTTGTCTTAGTCGTTGGAAAAATTTCTTGAAGTTTGCCAATGGTCCTCGCTTTTGGCGATTTGATGATGGCGTCGTCGCATGGACCTCGATTTCTTTATGAATCATGTCATGGAAGATGGTGGTCATGGCTCTGCGTATGAGTGGCGCTGCGTTCTTGAGACCGAGCGGCATAACTTCGATAATAGTACACCCGCGGGGTATTGAATCTTTGTCTTTCTGCGTCTCTTACGCCGTAGGATCGATGATAGCGGTGAAGCAATCGACGACGGCGTAGTTCATGCGCCGCCTGATTATCGATGAGTATATGGATGTTTGGAAGAGGAAAGTCAATCGCCCGGTGGCTCTGTTGAGGTCTCTGTAATCCACGAGATTCCGGACCTTTCCGTCTTTCTTCTTTCACCGCGATATTTGCTAACCAAGTAGGATGCTTTACCTTTCGAATTACCTTTGCCTCAGCTGTTTAGAACCTCTTCCGACCTTGAACTTCGTATGCGGTTTGATCTTTCGGCCTTTGTTTCCGGGGAAACAAGATGGTTCAATAGGTAGCTTTGTAATGCGGCGATATGCGTACTCAGGAACTGGCGTGTCCTCGTATGACCAAGCAAACACATCGATTATCTTTGTTTGAGGCTCGATTAATTCTTTCTTAAATGCGCGTTTAGGTGGCGGCTCTGAGTCTCTTTCACGGTTCCTCGTCGCTAAGTTTATTAACTCTGTTTCTTCCAAATTTGGTTTAGGCTATTCTCAAAGTTTTCGACTCTTGGCTAAGTTACGATTGCGGACATTCCTCTTGTTCGGGTTATGCTCGTCGTTTGAACTTTGTTAGTTGGTCTCATTACATGTCGTATTGCGTTATCAACGGGTTTATTAATATGATATTGAAAGAAAAATGCTTAAAAATTTAATTTTAACACAAACAAAATCTTTTAAAAATGCCAAAATGTCACGGAATTTATGATGAAAGTAAATTGCGAGATTAAAAACATATTAAGAATCATAAATGCGTATACATTTTCTTTACAGATAAAAGGTCACTGCTAGAACTAATCATAAATTCTACCAAGCTGGGCGGTCGGGACGAGTGCAAGTCGATTATTGAGTGTATCCATGCTCTGCATCCCCGAATGGTGAGCTCTTCCTTGTGATCTCTGCGATCATGCAACAATCGCCTATCGTCACCTATGAGCAGTTGCGGAACCTGCTGCCAAGATCGTACAGGTGCATCTTCTCGGCATCCGGATGGTGTAGGCTTTGACGAATGGTGACTCGAGGCGGAATGAGCGCGAGCAAGGAATGTATCCACCTTGGGAGGTTCGTGGTCACTAAATCCTTGAAGTGGTGGTACCCCCAACCAAAGTGTCTCTCTTCCCGAATAAGCTGGATAGGCTCTGTGATCCGCCATCTGACTCAGAGACCTCTGTAGGGCTCGTATCCGTTTCTTAACATTTCGCCACGTTTTGAGAGAAGCGTGGCGGTGCTGATGGCCAGGACCTACTTGCTCTCTTGATCATTAATATGAAAAAGCGAACCATCAGATTGTTTCACGTCTTACATGGCGGGATTGCATGTCGGTGTTGATGCTCCTTTTTATCTCCAAATACTACCACTTCTGTGATTCCATATAAACTTTGAAACGCGATGCACGAGGTGGGCGGGATTGCGCGGCCTCGTGGATCCACGGCCTTCCTATCAGCGAGGTTGTAACATGTAGCAATATCGATATTTGAAATTCCCAGCCAGTTGCGGTCAGATCCGCGGTGTGAGGTCCATGCGCGCCGACCCTACATGGACTCGTGAAACCTTTGACCACGATATGACTTTCCACGAATTTTCTTACGATGCCCGATTTCAGCGGTGTCGTCGTGGGACAAATGTTGGCGGTGAAACCTCGTCAATCAGCCTTTGTTGAAACAATCTTATCTGCGACTTGGATGGTGATATTGAATGCAAGGTTGTATGCAGCGCCTCGTGGGTAACTTCGTCATCGTGAAAGGTGATTCTGCGGGCCTCTAGTACTGTCAGGCCAAAGGCGCCAAGTTCGTCATTGTACCTTAAGACGTATCGTCATCAACACCTCCATCGTCTGATCTGTGTGAGGCGAATGCATTAACAATGAAAATGAAATATCGGCGAGGTTTTCTTTAAGCGCTCTGACGGAATACTCTTTGGTGGGCATCTTATCCAAAATTCCTCGACTTGACCTGCATCACGGGCTTAACTGCGGTGCCTCCTCGGCTGCCTCTATAGGTGTGTAATACCTCACGACACAGTTATACTGCGGCGGTGACCATGACCAGCTTCGGCTTTCTCCGCGATCCGTCTTGATGGTGGCCCTTCGGCGCTGAATAAGCGTGATGGAACCTTTATGTCTCGGCGGTGCCACCAACTCAAATCTTGCTCTTTCGAGGATTGGTGGCGGGCGGCAGCGAAGGTCGACTCTTCCTCATGAGCCCGATCGGATGGTTCCCTCGAAGTTGTATTCCTCATCGAGGCTATCAAGTGCATTGGCGTTAGTGGTTTGTGAGATTATCATGCACGTTTGGGGCGAGATCCTTGGTGAATTACTCATAACGATCAACTCTTGATTTTGTCCACTGAGGTGTAGCAACTTCGGTGTCGTGCAGGCTATCAGTGATCTGCATATGCTTATTCTGTCATACCGTCTTAGGATAGAGGTGAGAATCCTCCACAGGTAGTTGGATCAAACTGCACTCATGATCTTTCGTATATCACAGGGTATAGGTTCGCCCGATGGGAGTGCGAGTTTTGGATGGTCTTCCCAAAATTTGTGTTTAGTGGCGCATTGGATGCTCTATGTTGTTGGCGGGCTTGATGGCGGGTTGTGGAAATTTGGATAAATGGGTGCTTAGGAAGCGTTATATATGGGAGTGTGTAGTAGGCTGAGGTGTAGAGCGGAGTGTATAGTAAGGTGTAAAGTTTTATGCTTGGTGTGGTAGTATGGGGTTTGATAGGGTGGGTTACGGTATGTTATGAATGCCTCGGGTTTGCGTTCTTGTACAAACATGGAAGGAAAGCTGTCTCTTCTTCCCAGAAGTACCGATCGTCCTCGACCAATTGCCTTATTGGTTGCTGTAATGCCGCGATTCGTAATCTGCCGGTTTAATACCTTCTTCGAAGTCACCCATTCGACGACCTCTGCAAAATTTCGCAGATGACGCTTATCATCCGCTCATAATAGGTTGCATCCTTCAAAGATTGTACAAATAGCGTGGTCATCTCACTCTCCACCATGGGTTGTACCTTTGTTACTCAACGCCATCTCACGGCGTACTCCTGAAAGTCTCAGTAGATTTCTTTTCCAACCATTAGATAGAACACGCCCACACGGTTTACGTGTTGAATCAGAACCGCCCACAAAGTCTTGGGCTAATGCATTCCAACTATGCCATTTACGCGATCTGGCTAGTGTACCAATCTATTGCCTCGGTTAAGCCGAATGAACAACTTCATGATGGCCATGGTTCTTCCCTACCCGATTAACTTGTCGCAATATGATCTCAAGTGCACGAGGATTTCCTTCCCGTCAAATAAATCGAACTTCGCACCTTATATCCCATGGCGATTCCACGTGCGACGCATGCAAAGATCTTCATAATCTGATCCTTCGTGACCTTTATCCGATCGCGTGCCACGAATCGCTTCTTTCAGTATGAATCTCTGCTACGCCATCGTCCATTTTGGCTCGGACTTCCCTTTCCATTTCTTCGTAATGATCCACTTGCGGTGAGGCGGGGGCGGTAAGGTTGGGTTTACATTGTGTAAGTTGGTATGCAGGTGGTTTCTTTGGGCCGGTAGTGGGTATGGTGCGTGGGCATTGTTGGCTTGGTGATTAGGGTGATTATGGTGAAGTGAGTAGCGGAGGCGAGGTACGTGGCGATGGGAGGATCATTTTGAAGGTGAGGTTGATGATTGGTCGGGCAGGGCGTCGGGTCGAATCGCGGCCTTTGGGGAGTTTTGGGAATATGTGGTGGAGGTCGATCGGGGTGGTGCGAGATAGTGGCCCTTTGCTCGCATAGGGTATTCAACCGATGGATAGGTTGGTCGATTCGTAGCCTCTCCATCTCAACTCGTATATCGAACTGCGGCGGAAATGAGCAATACATTCTTCCGGTGATATTCTCCTACGGAAATTTGTTTCGTTGGCGAGAACAATTCCCGAACCATTCGGCTCGGGCGCCACGAGCGGTCATATCGTCATTTCTTGCCTTGGATGCGGTGAAGTGTGGATGCTCCGACATTGTTGAGTCAAATACGAACCGACCTTTGGGAAGATGATAAATCTTTCTAAAATGCAACAAGCAGCGTTAGCATAAGAACATAATTTGCAATTATGTAGCGGATATATTGCACACAACACATCCAAACGTTTCTAATATGCAAGGGACCTCTATTATGCGAGGTAGGCTAAGCGTCATACATACAAAGTCATGTTAGATGTACCCAACCATTGTATCAAATGCCTTTATTGGAAATAAAGTTAATTGAAATGACACTTTATAATAAAAACAATAAAAATCTCAAACTAAATAACTATGTCGTCGATGTGATGGTGAAGCTTAGGTTTTCTTTGGTATAGCTCCACTGTTCCAAGTATTATCTTCGCATCGTGCATTAGGGCCCACATGTCGGGGTGATGACCTCTCGTGAGTTGATTGTCTTTCATTCGTCCCTTGCGGCCAATGTCTCAACGCCTTGCTCCTTCGACTATATTCCATGCGATCTAGAAACCATGCTTGATACTGCGGGAGATTCGCCGGTCTTTCCCGATTTCCATTTGGTCAATATGATGCCATTCATAAAGGATCTGCTGGCCGAACGATGAATTCTCGTCCGAATCGAATTTCGAGGCTCTGCGTCGCCTACGAGGATTACTGTGTATGGCCAAATCACGAGTACGTAGTGGAGCATATGGTTGTAGTCCTTTAGACCTATAAGTGCGATATAATACAATCCCAGGTCTCAGTAGACCTTTTGACCACGTGAAGCAATGGATACTTCCATCGAACTTGATCATATCTGCGGGATGCTAAATCTTGTACCAATCCTCTGTCGCGTGACACATAACGCCGTTCTTTCGTAAAAGTGGAGATCTTGTTGTCATGTTGTGGCATACATCGGTCATGTTTGAACGCCGATAAAATGTTCTATTGCCCACATCCGCAAATGAGATTATCGCCAAAGAAACTCGATTCACCCTTCGCACTGCTCAACGCCTAAATAGTTACGCCAAAATCATGGGCGTCGAGTGAGTTGTTTGCCACCAACGCCATCAAACATCGCTCTAACCACGAACATATGCATGTGCTGATCCTTCCATGCTCGAGCGAAATAAAAGAATCCTAGGAAAGCCATAGCAAATGCAATAGGACGCCTAACTCTCCAATGGTCTCAGCAAAGAAACTCATTCTTAAACAATTTATATCCGTCTCAAGCAACCATATCTCTCGCATAAGTAGTCTAGAGAAACCCAATTATTTTCAAAGCAACGCAATTCTCCGTATTCTTCAAGCCCGGATACTGAGGAGCTTTTTCCGACCGCCATGTGGAATAACTGGTTTCCTGTCGTGATATGCCAAAGCGGTAAAGTAGCTGACCTCTTCTAAAGTGGGGGTTATTTCGAAATCCCTGAATTTGAAGGTGACTCGATCCGATCCCAAAATTGATCAATGCTCGACCAAATGTTGATCGGGAGATGTCGATTAACGGTAAGGCATCCCAACCTTCTTCCGATTGCCATTTGACTACCTAAGTCGAATTTTGACCACCATGTCCTCAATTTGCTCTAACCCCATTCACCATTCGATTCGAGGATAGGTTCCATCTAAAAATAAAACAAATAAATATGAGTATACATTTTCCAATTTAGGCATTTCAACTTCGGCTTGGTTTTGTTTATCATGACTATGCAACATATAATATGCTTTTGGGGCGGGTTATAATAACCCGTCGACCAATTTGGTGTCTTCTTAATTGTGGTGTCGATGCGAGGACCGACCCACCTAAGGTAAATGCATGCATGCCCTAAAAAGGGTGGTATAGCTCATCTTAAGTTTCTAAGATTTGGCTTTTCTAGACGCAAGAGTTCTGAGCGGACAACTCGAGTGAGAAGGCTACGGTGATCGACGAACCGATCTAACTCGCAGCGCCAACTCTCTTAAAATTGGGTATTTGAAGAAATTTGCGGTGCGCGAAGCACACCAAATACGTGAGTGAGTGATAGTGTGATTTTTCCAATGGAAGAAATATGAGCGAATGCCGCTTAAGGAAAGCAAGAAAGCATGTAGCAATTAAGATAAACAAAACAAAATACAAAGACACGAATTAAATGCAAAGTAATGCCAAATAATAACCCTAGGTCCGCTGTGGTTAAGAACCTAAAATCCCGTAGAGTCGCCATTTCCGCGCCTTTTTCACGCGACATTTTCTAAACTCTGCCAAATTAAAAGGTTAGAAAATAAAATAAAGCTAAGATGTTTTTAAAAGAATTGCTAAAATGTTAAAAGAAAGTTAAAGAAGTGTTTAAAATATTAAAAATGCTAAAGGGTTCGCGGAGTCGCCACCTAATTAACTTGGGTGAATTAGGACACCTAAATGTTTAACTAGTTTAAAGTAAACATTAACTCCATTTTAGTGGTCTGCTAACTTGATGAGATTCCGGGCAAGGGTTCTTTATTAATCTAGAGGAAGGGTTAGGCACCTCTAAGATCCGCTAACTTGCATTGTCCCGCCAAACCTAGGGTTAATTATTATATTTAAGAAATGCAAAATAAAGCTCTTCTTGCTTAGTAAAATGTTGGGAAATGCAAAAATGTTAAAATGTTTAAAGGTGCTCAAGTTTAAAAGGGCAAAAGGTGCTATATGCGAAAGAATGCTAAGAGGTGCTAAAGTATTAAATGTTAAAGACGCTTAACAAAAGTGCTATCAATTTAAAAGTGCTAAGTGTAAACAAAGTAGTGCTAGGGTGCTTAAATATTAAAAGGGTGCTAATGGATTAACTTTAAAAGTAAAGTGCTAAAATAAAGGTGCTAAAAGTGCAAAATGCTAAAAGAGGTGCTAAAATGCTAAAGCTAAAGTGCCAAAGTAGTGCCAATATACTAAAGTACGAAAGAATGCTAGGAGGCGCTAAAATATTAAGGACGGAATGTGCTAAAGGTGTTGAATGCTAAAGGGCGATTAATGCTAAAAAGGGCTAGAAATGCTAAAGAATGCTAAGAGGTGCTTTACTGACTAATTATGTGTCATGTTAGCTAAATTAATCTTGCTTAACTCAAGTGATATTATATAAAATGTTAAGATGCTATTTTGAGAGTTTAAGAGAAAATCTATGGATTTTAATAAACAAAATGTTGGTTTTATGATGCGAGTTAAATCATTTAAATTATTTTTGCAATTTAGACATGCCTAATAGTCCTAAAAGACAAATAAAGTAGAAGTGCGTTTCTAATTATGAATTACTTTCCACCTTATATGTCTGAAACTTAATTGTTCTAAATATCCTAAATATTACAGAAATAGAGTAATTAAATTACAATAAACAAATAAATGAATGAATAGTGAGTAAAGAGGATGGGGTTTAAGAGTGCTCTTTACGCGGATGACGACGTCCTATTTGTTTTTTCTAGGAATTTCGAACGGGACGCGAACGCGGATGCACATAGACGCGGGTTGCCATTTGAAGTAGCTCGTGATGAGTCTCGCCGGGAGACTCTTCATTTTTTCCTCCGATGCATTTCATGTAAAAAAAAGAAAGATAAGGATTAGTATATGTCTCAAACTTCATCAAATAATAAATGCACATTGATATAGGATTTAACACATTGAAATCATTTCATTTCAAGAGAAAAGGGACAAAGACAAGAATATTCCAGTTATGAACATATGTTGGCCCACACGTGAAGCGGTGCCTAGGAGTAATAAAGAAGAAGACAAGTCCCAAAAAAATCTTTCATATTATTTATTTTAAAAACGAAGAAAGCCACTAGGCCTTGATCGTGGCCTTTATGGTATCGATATATGAGCACTTTCACAATACATCCAAAGAAATAAAAATGCAGCTCGAAATGATAAACTTTTGAACAAGAGATCACAAACACAAATAAAGCAACAATTAATGTATGATAAAAGGTAAAGGCCGAACTTTGATATGAATCATAACGACACACCGAGACACACATTAATACGCTCAAATTGAAACTTGAATCAAGCATACCTCACATGCTATATCTAGGAGGAGAAGTAGACAGGCTAACATTTTAAGTTTAGAATGAAACAATAACGGGCGCTTTAAACAAGACAAATAAAATTTATGTTTATGCAAATATTATATGGTAGATCATGCCTTGCTTACGTGACATGAGCAAACCTCAATACAGAAGTTAAAGAATGGGCCAAATGTACACCGAGAAAAAATGATGCGCAGAAAGAAGTTAGATAGGCATGCTTAATAATCAAGGCTTAGAAGGGAGCTTTCCATTCTTATTCCTTTTAGACATGTTTTAGAAATGGATACGTGTTGTTGATAGGCATACTTTGAAGCATGGAACTAGACATGAGAATATAGTTTTGATAAGAAGCAAATACATTTTTATCCCTTCTTGTCAATTTAAATAATCTTTGATACTTAATTACCCCTATGTGTACTATCGACCAACGCCACTCAGCAGATTTCATATGATCATTCAAGTCTCAATCGGGCATTAGATAGATTATACGACTCATATGTGAACAAAGCTAGCCTTAAAACAACATGTTAAGCATCCACTGACCAGATCACACCCGAGGAATCAGTAATCAATAATTATGGCCAATTTCAGCACAAAATAATTCATGGGTGATCTAAACCAGTTGGATATACTATCACTGAACAAAGTGGATACATGAAGAGTTCCATATAATTGACAACAAGCATTACTGTGTCATATCGGTGGCAAATGATATGCAGATATACGCATGTGAAGATGCACACAAACCACTTAGAAGCCTAGACATTTGAACAAGCTAATACAGATATTATATCCATTTTTTAAGATAGACTCAATTTTTTTATTAATTTGTGACGGGATCCTGGCCAGAAAAAGTTATATCTTCAAAACCTCCACATTTGCGACAGATGTGAATCATTTCTAAACCACGATTGTTCCTAATGATTTTAAATGGAATTTAGCTTATTCTTCGAATCTGATTCTGAACCCAACATACAGAATGTAAAGTGTTAGACATGAAAATCTGAAACATGAGAATCTGGAGTGAACAAGTTCAGCATATCTGTAACCAGAAGCAGAGGCATATTCCTTCTTATTTAGATGGTTTCGACTTTGAATTATCCTGCATACGTACTATTATTACATCAGTCTTTAAGGAATATTGACTTCGTTGTCTTAAATCCAAATACTAACCTATTCGATCCCTTTCTAATTAAGGCTAACACTGAACCACTGCACCAGATTGAAACCTCTAAGACACACTCCTTAATATCTAACCACACTTATAATTCAATCACATAACAAATGCTAGTAAAATAATTAACCATCGCATGTCATAATGCTTAGTATCAACTAAATAGATTCAAGAATCAAATTAATACACCCAAGTCGCCGCACGAAACACGATTTCACACATACTATCACAAAATATCAATCGAAGGAGAAAATAAGAAAGGAGGCGAGATTACCTTCTCCTGACAGGACCAGGCAACAGATCAAGTCGTCGAGCCACTCGACGTATTGCGATGTGATTGAAGCGGCGAGATTTAGTTGTTGGTTTCTTTGCCGACTAAAAAGGGATTTGAACCTCCTATTCTTGCGATGCTATGGTTTCGATCGAGCCCCTAGTCGACGCTCTCGATCGAAGTTCTATCGCACGTGTTTTTTAGATCGTCGGTGAATCAACGATGCTCGCGCATGTGTTTATATAGCCATGTTTTGGGTTCCCTATTAGGTAAGTAATAAAAGGTCGATATCGACGATATCGCGCCGATTCGCGCTTGAACCTGTATGGTAAGTTTTGATTTACGCGATTTGGGTCACGATTTTGGAAGGGTTCTTGCTATGGTAGGCTCTAAGAAAGGAAGCTCGGATTTTGGTTGCGATTTGGTGGGATTTAGGCGTGGGTGCGAGGCGCGACGTTTTAGGGTTCTAGGTTTCTTGTCTTTTGAAGAGAAAGTGGTCTGCTTGAGGGTTATTGAAGGCGGTAAGGTAAAGGGAATGGGGCCCGCGTAAGGCTCATGTTTGGGCCAAGAGGCGGCAGTGCGGTCGATCGTTTGAAATTGGGTAGGTTTTTAATTAGGGTATTAGATTAGTTAAATTATTTAATTAGTTTTAGGCTTAGTTAATTAGTTAGCTAATTAATTCTAGGCAAGTGTATTAATTAATTAGTGATAACTTAAATTAACAAATGTGATTAAAATAATTAGATGTTTTATTAGTCTAATTGTTAAAATAATAAATGCGGGCGTGTTATTCAATTAGTGCTTAATATTTTAGAATGCGGCGCTATTATTTAAGAACTTTATTGTTATGCATTATTAAGTTAAATTAAAATGCATTGAGTTTATATTAAATTACTTAAATGCCGAATGCAAGTACGATATTTAAGAATTGTTTAAAGCCTTATAAATGCTACGCTATTAAATGCATATATCAGATTAAAATTGATTTTTAAATTACAAATGATTACTAATAAATGCGGCTATGCTACCTGACATGACGTTACCGCTAAATTATTTATTTTATGCATTTATTAATTATTTACGACAAAGCTTAAAGTTAATAAGTGCGGGCGCGGGACTCTAAATGCTTAAAACTCTACGTAAGACGCGATGTCATTATTAAATTAATTATTTATGCTCAGATTTAATGTTTTATTCGCTGCATTTTATTATAAAAATCCTAAAAATTATTTTACAAAATTAGTGTAATTTTATAGTTAATGGCTGGACGGGAGGGTCAAAATTGGGTGTCAACAAGAATGTTATGACAACATTTTAGACAACATCTATCTAGCCTGTCTTATTTTCAAAGAAAACAGAGACCAAAAGATTTTTTCAGGCTTGAAAATCTCTCATGATCTAAAGATTTGGTAAAGATGTCAGCTAGTTGACAAAGAGTATCAACATGTTCGATTTGAACTAGCTATTTTTCTACTAAGTCTCTTAAAAAATGATGTCTTATGTATATGTATTTTGTACGTGAATGCTGAACAGGGTTTTTGGAAATATTAATAGCACTCAGGTTATCACAGTACAAAATCATGGAGTTGTTAGAAATGTCATAGTCATCAAGCATATGTCGTAACCAAATCAGTTGAGCACAACAACTTCCGACTGCCACATATTCGGATTCGGCAGTCGAGAGTGACACATAATTTTGTTTACGACTGTACCATGAGACTAGATTATTGCCAAGATAAAAACATCCACCACTAGTGTTTTTCCTATCGTCTACATCACCGGCCCAATCTGAGTCACTATATCCTATTAGATTAGGATTAGTGTCTTTGGAGTACCAAATTCCCAAGTCACTTGTACCGGCAACATATCGAATGATACGCTTCACATCATTAAGATGAGATACCTTGGGACTGGCTTGGAACCTGGCGCAAACACATACGCTAAACATAATATCAGGGCGACTGGAAATAATGTATAAAAGGCTACATATCATAGATCGGTACAATGTTGGGTCAACATCTTGTCCAACATCGTCTTTACATACCTGTTGCATAGAGCCCATTGGAGTCTTCATGTGTTTAGCATTTTTCAGACCAAATTTCCTAACAAGATTCTTGGCGTACTTGCTTTGAGGTACAAAGACCCCTTCTTCATTCTGTTTAATCTGCAAGCCTAAGAAAAATGTTAGTTCTCCAATCATGCTCATCTCAAATGTTGTCGACATCGCTTCGACAAACGACTTCAAGAAGGATTCTGTAGTCGAGCCAAAGACAATATCATCAACATAGATTTGAGCTATGATTACATCTATTCCGTGTCTTTTAATAAATAAAGTTCTGTCAGCTTCTCCACGGATAAAACCAAAATCAATAAGAAAGTTAGTCAAACGACCATACCATGCACGAGGTGCTTGTTTCAGAACATACAAAGCTTTCTTGAGCTTGTACACATGATGTGGATGGTAAGGATCCTCAAACTTTGGTTGTTCAACATATACTTTTTTGTCAAAGTATCCATTGAGAAAGACACTTTTAACGTCCATTTGGTGCAAGATAATTTTCAAGTAGCAAGCAACAGCAAGAAGCAATCTTATTGACTCAAGTCTAGCCACATGTGCGAAGGTCTCGTCATAGTCGATACCTACTACTTGTGTATATCCTTGAGCAACAAGTCGAGTTTTGTTCCTAACAATTTTCCCTAACTCATCTGATTTGTTTTTTAAATATCCACTTAGTCTCAATAACATTTGTGTTGTTGGGTCGTGGTACCAAATTCCAAACCTCATTTCGGGCAAACTGTTCTAGCTCCTCTTGCATTGCTTGTATCAAAAAATTATCTTTCAATGCTTCCCCAATATTTTTAGGTTCCAAAGTAGATGTAAGACAAGAAAGACTAACCTGTTGGTATATGGTGGACATACACACATACCTTACCATTTCTCGGTAGTTCACTGGCTCTTTCTCTCTTGTTCGCCTCTGCTAAAAAACTCCCCCTATCACTTGGTCGGGTGGATGGTTCCTCCCAATCCTCGATGGAAGGTCTCTTCTCACTTGATCATTCAGTTCAGTAGCAGACTCCTCCTCGACTTCGTCCTCTGTGTTCTCTCTTTGAGGTTCAGATGTGTCTTCTGATGTTGGGACAACATATGTTGCTTCAGTGAGTTGCTCCTCTTCAAATGCAACCACAATGTTGTTTTCTGAAGATCTACCAGATATATCCAGCATGTCATCAAAATAACATTAACAGACTCCTGGATGGTCTTTGTCCGAAGATTGTATATTCGGTAAGCATGGCTATTCTGAGAATAGCCGACGAATATCCCCTTATCACTCTTAGAGTCAAATTTAGCCAGTTTATTCCTGTCATTCAGAATATAGCACACGCACCAAAAGACATGAAAGTACCTCAGTATAAGTTTCTTTCCATTTAACAGCTCATAGGGTGTCATCTTGGTCCCTAGCCTTAGATAAACTCTATTACTTATGTGACATGTTGTGTTCAAGGCTTCTGCCCAAAACTTCTGCCCAAAACTTCTGCCCAAAACTTCTTTGATAATTGCTTAGAACTCAACATCACTCCTGCCATTTCTTGTAAAGTTCTGTTCTTTCTCTTGGCAACCCCATTTTGTTG
The DNA here is from genome assembly GCA_029844215.1 of Przewalskia tangutica. NCBI lineage: Eukaryota > Viridiplantae > Streptophyta > Magnoliopsida > Solanales > Solanaceae > Przewalskia > Przewalskia tangutica. The sequence goes on from CM056737.1 coordinate 65,244,328, forward strand.
AGGTGTTTTTGGTGCCGAAAATTAATGGAATATGCCTTTCTTTTCACAAAATTTTGCAAATGTTTGATTTTCAAATTCATTTCCATGATCTGATCTAATTCTGAAAATCGAAGAACAAAACAAATTCCTTATTCTAGAGTAAAGTGTTCTAAACATCTCAAAGGTTTGTGATTTTTCCTTTAAAAATAGATTCAAGTAAATCTGGAAAAATCATCACAATCACATAAGAGTATCTCATCCCTCCTAGGCTATCTACCTCAATTGGACCCATAAGATCCATATGTAATAATTGGAAACAATGAGACGCATCGTAATGTCATACCATGTCGACAATATTACGAGTGACTCGTCCGCTTTCCTTCAAACAATCTTCACACGTTGTTTTATCTTTCGATCCATGCGGGAATGCCTTTGACAGCTTCAAACGAGATTAGCTTCTCCAAGGTGTCGTAGTTGACATGTCCCAACTTCTAGTGCCAAAGTGTCAAGTCACCGACCTTTGCGGAGTTGCAAAACTCTTGTCTACCTACTGGATAACAGTTATCTTCGGTTCGGGTTCCTCACATGACACACGTGTTTGCAGAATCTGTAACCTTGCCTCCAAGCTTGTTGAATTTCACCTCTAGATCGTCATCACATAGTTGGCTTATGCTAAGCAAATTAGCAACTAAACCTTCTACATGAAACACATTTTCAAGGCTGGTACATTTGGAACATTTAGAGTTCCTCTACCAATAATCTTACTCTTACTTCCTCCTCCAAAAGTCACGTACCCTCCATTGAATGCTCCATACTCCTTCAAAAGACTTTTGGTACCTGTCATATAACGTGAGCAGCCACTATCGAAGTACCAAGAACTTGTAATGTTGGTACGCAAGACAGTTATGTACACATTACATCTCAGATTCAGTTTGGGTACCCACTCCTTTTCAAACATTTTCTTCCTTCTGCTCTCAGGCTTGTTGCTTTGAATGTTGTCAGTGATGTTGGGCAACATTTGTGACAACACTTTAGGCAATAAACTGAGTGCAGAGTTTTGAAGTTTGTAGCAGTAGGGCATAAGATGTCCTGATCTTTTACATAATCTACATACAAACTTCGATCCAATCATAGTGATCTGAGATGAGAGTTACTCGCATTTTCTTTGACAAATTTTATCTTCTCAGTTTGACTATGGATTCTGGAAGTATTGGTTTTGCTAGGAGATTGGTAACCAAGCCCAGTCCTTGTAGGATTACTGAAGTTTAGTATTTTATCCAGTTTGGAGGTTCCCATGTTGAACCTTTGGAACGTGGTCTCAGTTGTGTTCAATCGTGCACGAATCTTACCAAGCTCTAGATCCTTCTTGGTAAGTGTCACCTCTAATCGGTTGTTGTGCCTTTCAGGTTGTTATTCTCAAGAGCCAATGATTTTTCTTTTGAGTCTAGTTGCTCATATTTAGTGATTAAGGCTTTACAAAGACTTTGTAATTCTTTTATCATTTCGTCTTTGGAGTCAACTAGATCCAAATTTACAGCCTCAGATGAAGAAATAAATCCACTAAAACAATTTACATCAGAATAATCAAAGTATACATACCTCTCTGATGGTGCAGACATTCCAGATGTGGAGTCCGATGTTGTTCTTGATGTTTTCGCAATATTGTCAACAACATCTTCATCGTCGGACAGTGAATGTTCGAACATGGCTGCCAGCATTGCATGTGGTTCTTTTTCTTGGTTTCCTTCCTCCTCTTCGTTCTCATCATCACTGAGGGTTACCCACATAACCTTACTATTTTTTCTAAGGGTGTTCGCACACTCATTAGCGTAGTGTCCCCAAACCGAGCATGCATGACACTGCACTCCCTCGAGTTGTTTGGAATTGTAATTGGTACCGTCGGAGTTGGATTTCCTCAGTGGATTGTGATTTCTTTGCTCAGAAGGTGACCTATTCGGCTGCTTAGTGAAGAGTGAGTTCTGATGCTGATTATATTTGGATTTATTACGATCAATGTTGATCTTTCTCACCATCGAATTGATTGACGAGTGAGTAAGGCAACAATTGCATCACTTCCCAGTTCCTCCAAGTTTTCTTCCTCATTTTTTCAATTCAGATTCTGAGGTTTGTCCTTGGAGTGTCAAAGTCTTGTCTTTGTACAGATCTTTGTGGCTCTTCATGTTCATCTCATATGTTTGAAAGATGCTCATTAAGGCATGAAGATCCATAGTAGCAAGATTATGGGCCTCTTCAATAACACAAATCTTAGTATTGAATCTTTCAGGAAGAGATCTGAGAGCTTTATCCACAAGTTGTGTGTTGGTTAAAGGAGACTCAATCAATTGACACTGATTAGCTATTACACCCCGAAATTTCAGGTCATGTATTGGGAACGTACGAAGGGAAATAAGAATGGAAATTGGAAAGATAAGTCGATGTATCGTTTTGGTCGCTTTTTAGTCAACTTTGGAGCGGTATATTTCCTAGATCATTAGGAGTTTTTAGGTGTTTCAATAGCCCAGTAGGAAGTTCGTTGAGTCTAGTTTCCAACGCAACAAACCGCTCGTCGTTCGGACATCGGAGTAGGAAGTTATGAAGATTACAAGTTCAGTGCACAGATAAGAAGGAGAGTATTTTCGCAGTGCACAGTACAGCGCCACGGATATACCGGAGTTCTCAGAAGGCAGTGGCCGGACGCGAATGCGCGCGCCGGATATACCGGAGTTCTTCAGAAGTTGCAGCCGCGGCGAATGCGCGCAAGGCCATATGTACGGAAGTTTTGAGGTTTCATGCACTGAGGCGGGATTTTTGCGAAAATTTGGGGAAACATCAGAAGATTTTTTTTGTAAAGGCCCTGGGAGGGTGACAAGTGTCCCTCCCATCTTTTTATGAGGAAGTCCTATTTATTGACCAAGTCTTGAAGACTTGGTCATTCTTCAAGAACTCCCTTCTCTCTAAAAATCCCTCTCCCTTCTCTCTAAAAATTCCTCTCCCTTCTCTCTAAAAATTCAAGGTAAAACCAAGGCCTAGAGAAATTTCGGAAAGACAGCAAGAAAGAAATATGTTGACAAGCTTGTAGGAGGGTTGTGGAGGTGATGTTAACGAAGAGGAAATTGTGGAAAGAGGGCAAGTGAGATTTGTTGGACTGTTTTGGGTGAACTCTAAAGTAACAATCCATTCTCCTTTTTAAGTAAATTGTGTTGCATGTTGAGGAAGAAAGGACTTGTAGTTGTCGATATTGCTTTTAGGTATATAACATGTAGGAATAACGATTTGGATTTGAAAGGATTGGATAAGGATGATATGTAAGCATGTTATAGCCAAGATACTACCTTAAACTAGATGTTTGTTTTAATATGAGTCGTGGGGAAGAATTTTACACGTCCGAGTTAGGCGTGTAATCCCCTTTGTATTGTTGTATTGTTGGGCCTTAAAAGTGGCGTTTGGATATTGAATTCGAGCCTTGAAAAAGGTGGAAAAGTGCGTAGAAACAAAGGAAGTACTGTCAAATTTTCCGTAGAATAAGGGACTTTCCAACTAGAACATTCTACGTTGAATCCAGAAGCTAATGGACGTGTTCTGGTCGTTATAGGTTGACATACTACGGACGACATATTGGACTTGGCAAGTGGATTAAGCCGGAGAGGTATGTGGAAACTTTCTTATCTCTTGAGCATGAGTAGTTATAATCAGATAGTACTAGAGACGTACGTGTTTTAAATGAAGTAAATACATTCGATATGCTTGACTTGTTATAAGAATGCCTAAGTTGGTTGAGTAGAGAATTAACTCACTTATTACTAAGGAAAGGTTACAAGAGTGGTTTAGTCTAATAAGTTAGACAAGGATGTCTTGATGTGAAAAGGTATGGAATACTTGATTTGAAAGTATTAATTCTGGAAATATTCTAAGAAGATAAGAAACTTGTTTTCTAAGCTAAGAAACTTGAAATATTTTGAAAGTTGTGTAGCTCGGTTTGAAAGTATAAGTCTCTTGGTCGTAAAAAGAATAAAGTTATCTTGATTTCGAAAATGAGAGTAGTTGTTCTTGGTTGGTTTAAAACATAAAGTGTTATAATAAGCTTTATGGGAAGTTAGTTATAACGACTTTATGAAAACAAAAAAAATGGTTTTATTATTGGATTTAAAATGGTAACTTGACATTTGTTTTAAAAAGATAAGAGACTTGAGAATTTTGAAGTTTTGAAACTTATATTATTTTGAGAAGTATTTTGGTTTAAAAAGAAGGCATGGTATTGTCTTGACTTGGTTTAAAAAGAAGACATGGTATTGTCTTGGTTTATTTGAAAAGAAAGTATGGAGATTGTTTTGGTTTACTTAAAATAATAGTTACTCTATTTTGATAATGGGTGTTAGTATCATGTGACTTTTGTGGAAAAAAAAATGGACCTTTTTAAAGAGATAAAGTTAGTAGTACCTTGGGGTTAAAACCCGGATTTTTGACATAAAATGAAAGTACCTTGAGTGTGAATAACTTGCCTATGTTTGCTTGTGATAGTCTTGGTGTACAAGTATTGTATCCGTATGCTACCGCGTCTCTCGATGGAGGGCCGGTCATGTTATTCTCGATCATGTTGGGCATACTGACTCGATGGATGGTCCACGGGTATGCGGCCACGATGAGGGTTCGTTCCCTGTTGATAGTATTATTCCATGGGCTAGCTCGCATGCAGGTTCCCGACGCAGAGGTATCCGGTAGTTAGCCCTCGCATTTGCCCCATGGCCAGCCGATGCGCAGTGGTATCCGGTAGTTGGCTTCGTACTTGCCTGCTAGTATTATGGCGAAGTCTCGTGACGCAGAGGTATCCGTAGTCAAGCCAGATTTGCCGGCCACGATGTGACACACGAGGTATCCGTAGACGGCCTTCAGATTGCCCGGCCACCGTGAGATGTGTTATACAGCTTTAGGACGAAGTCTCGTGATGCAGCAGATTCCGTAGTTAGCTTCGATTTGCCTCTGGCCGACGTGACGCATGTGGTATCCGGTAGTGGCTTCGTGATTTGCCCTGGCCGCCTTCGTGGTACGCTTATACAAGACGCGTACGGTATCCGTAGTTGATTTCAGATTGCCCTTGGCCAACGATGTGACGCAGAGGTATCCGGTAGTCCAGATTCGTGATTTGCCCCGACGATTCTTATGACACAGTAGACCTCGTGTTCATGTGTACTCGCGTTGTTATATCATGATCGCCATGAGGGCGATTCCACGCACGCTTGATATTGTCGCATGAGACCCGTGGTTATATTTGAGTAATGACTTTGAGGGCATGCGTCCCTGACTTGACATGATTGTTTATAGATTGTGAAATGGTCTTTTAAAAGACGAAGTTGATTTGCATTACTCTTGTTGTCAACCAGGCTTTGTGTACTGTATTTTGGTTATCATACATGTCTCCTGTTTTATATAAGACTGTTATGATTTCATTACAGTATTTTTTAGTTTCACATACTTGGTACATGTTGTATCGACTCATCTCGGGTCGCTGCTCACGCCGCAGTAGAGGTACACGTGGTCGATCCTCGCCCTGTGGTCACGCTCATGTTGGGAAGCTCCGTTTCTCCGGAGGCTTATCTTTTGGTATAGTCCCCTGTCATTGTAGGTACTTGTACATTCAGGGGTATGGCGGGGCCCTGTCCCGTCATAGTTGTTGTTACATTCTTAGAGGTCTGTAGTACTGTTGTGGGCAGGGTTTGTAAAGGATAACTGTTCAAGTTTTCATTTTTATATATATGCAGTAAGGCGACTTTTGGGTCAGCCCGTTTTTGTATCACTGTTTATTTTTCATGAGTTTTATTTTTCGCTGATTTTTCTATGATGTTTTATCACTAGGGTGCCCGGGATAAGGCACCAGTCGCGGGCCCGAGGTCGGGTCGTGACATTAGCAATGTTAATCAACTTTTCAAAATAGGATTTTATGTCATCAGATTCTTCCTTCCTTAAGCGTTCGTATTGACTCAAGATTGTCACGACGTCGCGTTCGTGGATCGTGCTCACCGGCACCTAAGTAGCCATACATCGAGTAACCAATGGAAATATAAAACAAGACAGAAATGGGCTTTATAAAATAAGATACGCTTTATGTAAGAAAACGCCGCTTTCTAAGATATATAAATAATCATGGTTCAATAGCTTACATCCCAAACTGCATAAATACGACTGCACTTAAGGAAATATACAACTATGGCGGACAGTGGCCCGCCATACCTCGATCGCATAAAACTATCTACAACAGGAGATCATACCCAAAAGCAGAGCCTCCTATAAGACGGAGCTCGACACCAACGCAAAAGATCCTAAGGACGCGGATCTAGCACTGCCTTTACTCGCGCAGATTTAACGCACTTCGGGCGAGGTCAAGATAACAGTACCAAGTATGTGAAACTATAAAGAATCAAATGAAATCAAAGTATTTAAAACCTTTTCACAAATACAATCCGCCTAATTGCACATAGTGCCACATCACAAACAACAACAAGAATAGGAAAATCAGAATAGTCTAGTCTAGGCCGCGAATGATCAAGCAAGGCCAATCGCCCATAGTATCATTCTCGCGTGCCTAGTCCTCGACTTCCGCACCCGCATAGTCACACATGCACCGCATTTAGGTATTCTCGTGACGGGGCAGCTAACCCCAGATCCGCCTAGGCTCCCGCACCGCATAGCCTCAAAAGACCGCATAGTCTCAACAGATCGCATAGGAATCCCCGCATCGTGCTAAACACCCGAATGATCAATCCCGAGCATACCGCCGCCCGCATAGTCTCACTGACCGCATAAGCCGATAGACCAAGATCATGCGGCAAGCCCTGTGATAACAAATCGAGGGTAGGTGATACAAGAATAAAGACAACTGACTTACGGCTAGCAACGTAAGCACAGAAGAATGATCCCCTTACATGATTTCAAGACACTAACCTGTAGCATCATAATATGTCTACTTATCACACAAATCTTATTACACTTAATGTAAATCAATACAAGGCTTTTATAAACAAACAAGTAAACAGCTTTTTTATCTTTCTTAAGTTGTTATACCTAACTTCCCATAAAGCTAGTATAACTCTTAAGCTTTTGTTTTAAAACCAAATATTTATCTTCCGTTAAAAATGATTCAAGATTCTTTGAAATGCTTCCAGCTTCTTGTTATTCTGTGCTTAAGCTGAGGCATTGCCGTAAGTATTATTCAAAGCTTAAGCCGAGGCATCGCCATAAGTATTATTCAGCTTAAGTCAAAGACATTGCCGTAGTTATTATTCGCTTAACACACGTACGCTCACCGCACTATATATTGTAAAATATCATGCTTTAGGAAGAATCACATACCTTCTCAAATAAAACCACCGCCAAGTCAATATGTCGCGCAGCAGAGTCACCTATAATAGTCACTGCATATCTATCAAAGACTACTCAAGGTCATTCTAAACAGAGGGTTCACAATTCTACGGAAAGTCCAAAGACTTCCCTACCCGGTGAGCTATATAAGTTCATCATGGAAACACCCCACGTAAGTACGCTTTGATTAATCTTCTTTAAACCCTTCATCGTGATAACAGCTCAATTCTATTCGTGATATTCTTCTAAGTATTTATACTTATTCTTATACTACTACATTAAGCATTCTCTAATTCAAAAGAGGGTTAGGATTAGATACCTGTAAGCCCAATAATATCCTAGATAAAGTCGCACTGAGCAAGGTTTAGCTCCTAAGTTGTACGCTCCCAGAGCACTAAGAAACCTTAGAAGTTCTTCACAACTTCTACAAAGGACTAAGGGATTTGGGCTGTGGTATTTTGGGCATTATAACAATACTAGAAGACAACTTTTCTACCAAGGGAGGGTAGATTTCTGCCAGCTAGTGGGGTAGCCTCGCCAAACTCACTCAAGGGGGAGGTGTTGACGAAAGGCTGGAGAGGAGAGGATTTTTAGACTTGGAAGATAACTTTGTGGATGAAGAACTCTTCATCTTTGGCGGGTATTTATAGGTCGAAGTGGCCAACCAATGGCCAAGATTAAGACAAGTGCAAGGCAAGTGTAGGGTGAAGATTTACTCCACACAAATATCCTACCAACTCCTTGACTTGTGCACAAGGCACAAAAACGCACTTCCTTCCAATTTCGGCCCAAATGGACGATCTGTTCCATCAATGGAGGTGCCAAGTGTCGCCTCCCGCTGGTCCAAAATGTTTCGCCTCTGAAAAATCCGCAAAATTAGTAATGGCATAGCCGGAATTTTCCTACGAAAGTTGTGGAAACGCTTCGCCTAAAACGATTCTTTTAGTGAGTCAGGTACAAAAAAACGCCCAAGGCTAACTTTAAGGCCAACTTTTGACGTATTCCTTACGCACATACTCGAAATACGGTATAACATTCTCCTCCTTAGAAACATTCGTTCCGAATGTTCCTTCTCAAGACAGCTTATCGAAGCTTAAATAGCTTTGTAAGTGCCACACATGGCCACAAAATAACACTTAGGCATAAATGATAATGGAAATTTACAAGTAGGAAAGTGAATTACCCGGAGGTGTGGAATAGCGAGGATACTTCGCCTCATGTCCTCCTGGCTTCCCACGTCATCTCCTCCCCGAGCTCGCTCCGCCACAAGACTTCGACGAAGCCACGCCCTTCGTCCGCAGACGCCTAACCCGACGATCGACTATCGCATGGAATCTCTCATACGATAACCCCTGGCACCGACATCGCACGGTGTACCTAGATGGATCCCCGATACATCTCCTCAAAGATAGATACGTGAAAACCGGATGCACCGCTTCCAGACGGACGGACGGCAGATTCAACTCGTAGTAACCTCGCCTTACCTCGCGACAATCCAAACGCCCAATGTACTGGGCCGAAGTTTCCTTCTTCCGAATCTCATCACACCCTTCATGGGTGACACCTTTAGGAAAACCCAATCATGAACTCGAACTCAAGATGCCGACGACGATGATCCGTGATACGACTTGCCGACTCGAGCCGCCAAAGCCGCCTTGATAAGCTTCACCTTATCCATCGTCACGCACCAACCGTCCCACTAGCCGCACTCGCCCACATCGAACCAACCTATAGGCGACCGCACTTCCTCCCATACAAGGCCTCATAAGGCGCCATCCGAATACCGGAGTGGTAGCTATTATTATACGCAAACTCAACTAGAGGCAAATGATCCTCCCAACTACCATCGGTCAATAACACAAAGCTCGCAAAGATATCCTCGCAGTCCGGATACGCGCTCGCGTCCGCTCGTCTCGTGGATGAAATGCAGATTGTGCTCACCGCCCCTAAACCCTCCGGAAGGACCTCCGTAAGTTAGCCGTGAACCGGCTCCTCGCTCGATATGATCGGCAGGACTCATGCACCGACGATCTCTGATGTAAAGTCCGCATAATCTCACCAAAAGTCGCCCGACGGAAGAAAGTGGCTGATTTGCCACCGGCCGACGATAACCCATATAGAATCATGTCTCCTCCGAGCGCAGGTAATCCCGATTTAAGTCCATGTTGATTACCTCCCACTTCCGTGTCGGAATCTCTATCGCCGCAACAAACCACCGTGCCTCGTGCTCTACCTTCACCGCCGACAACACGGCACCGAGCTACTTAACTCGCAACGCCCTCTTCAAGCCATCCCACCAATACACGATCTAAGCGTCGTGGTACATCTTGGTCGACTCGACGGATAGAGTAACGCGCTACCGATGCTTCCCTAAGAACTCACAAGTCCTCAAACATCCGAACACACACCGCCTCAAACCTTAGCACCCCATCGTGCTACTCAAAAGGACCCTTGCCCTCACGTAAGAGTCAGATCACGATATCGAATCAAAGCCGATCCTCGAATCGCCGCTTCTTCACCTCCTCGACGATGGAAGACTCGCAACCTCACGAACTCTAACCCCATCCGCTATCGTAATCAATCAAACGGACACCAAGGCTCGCTAATCGATGCAAATCACGAACCATGTCCCTCCTCTCTACCGCACATCCGATAGGCTCCCATCGACCTACGACTAAGAGCATCCGCCACAACATCGCCTTCCCGTGGTACAGATATCAACATCGTAATCCTTAAGCAACTCTAACCACCGCCTTCGCCGTAAGTTCACTCCTCTCGTCAAGATATACCTGAGGCTCTGTGGTCCGTAAAATATCCACGTGAACCCCATACAAATAGTGCCTCCAGATCTTCAAAGCGTGAATCACACCGCCAACTCCAAATCACGCGGGGTAGTTCTCCGTGTTTCTTCACCGCCTGACGATATGCTATAACCCCGCCATGCCGCATCAACACACATCCCAACCCGATGCCCGACGATCACAATACACGACATAACCATCCGACCTCCGAAGAGTAAGAACGGGGCGGCCGCCTCTTTCAAAGAATCGAAACTCCGCCACAAGCATCACCATCAAACTTGGCCGCTTCCGAGTCACCTAGTCAACGGTGCGTAGATAAAGCAAACTTCTACGAACCGATAATATCCTCGCAAGGCCCGTAAAATCGCGAACCTCTGCCGAGTAGAGTTCAGGCCAAGTCCCGATCGCCGATTCGCCAGATTCACTGAATGCCATCACCCGGCTAATATGCCCAAGGAACGCCATCAAGTCAACCAAAACTCACATTTGGAAAACTTGGCGCATACCGCCGTCCCGAGAATCACAAGACAGCCTCAAATGCTCCGCATGCTCCTCGCTCCGAGCGAGAATAAACCAAGATATCATCAATGAACACTATCACAAACGTGTTCAAAATGGTTTGAACACTTGCTCATCAAATCCATGAATACCACGAGCATCGTCAACCCAAAAGACATGACTCGAACTCATAATGCCCGCATCGTCCGAATGCAATCAGGGACATCCACCTCTCGACACTAACTCGATGATAGCCCAACGCAGATCAATCTTGAGAAACATCTCGCACTCGCAATCGTCGAACAAATCATCAATCTCGGGAAGGGGTATTCGTTTAATGGTCACCTTGTTCACCGTCAGAATCAACACATGCGCAGCTGGCCCCGCCCTTCTTCTTCACGAACACACGCGCTTCCCCGGAGAAACACTAGGCTCGGACAAGCTCTTCTCCAAAGAAATCCTAAGCCGATCCTTCAACTCTCTCAACTCGCAGTGCCATTCTCAGATGGGCGAATGGAAATAGGCCGAGTGTCCGCAATATGTCAATACAAAACTCAATCTCTCTCGTGAGGGATACCCGAGGTCGCCTGAAATACGCCTGGGAACTCTCTCACCACCGAATCGACTGAAAATCTGTACCGCAGCCTTCAGATCAAACACCCGAACGAGATGGTAGATATACCCTTCAGATTAACTTTCTAGCCTTCGAGGTAGGAAATAAACCTACCCTCTACGATACCGCGTTCTCCCACTCAACAACCGGCTCCTCAGAAACTGGAACTGCATTACTTTCTCTCAGCCCACATTGGCGTAGCAAGAAGCCAGCCAATCCATCCCCATGATCACGCCGGTCAATCATCTCCAACTCTATCAAGCTCGCCAGTGGTCCGACGATCAGAATGGTCACAGACAAGCTCTATATACCCGCCGAGCTACCACCGAATCACCATCGCGTAGCTACCTCGAAAGCGGTCTATGGACTCGTGCTCTATCCCTATCCTACTAGCAACAAGCGGAGATATATAGATGCAGTAGAACCCGATCTATCAAAGCATACACATCAAACCCAGAACCGAGCAAGGTACCCGTGACGACATCGCGAGGCCTCCGATCCCGCTTACCGACAAAGCATAAATGCGGCTCGAGGACCGCTAGAATCGACCCGCGCCACGACTCCGCCACGACCCGGGTCCACGAGTACCGCTCTCCGGCGAGTAATCGCTGGGACGGAAGCCGCAATGCACTCGCAGATCGGGCCCTACTACCGCCGCCTGGCCGACAAACTTCGCGAAATGACCACGCCGCCACAAGTATAGCAGCTCCCTGAGTACGCCTCCTGCACGGTATCTACCACAACGCACACCGAGCGACTCAACGGTTAGCACTTCGCTACTCGAAATCAAGTCCCGCCCCGACCGCCTCGATCGCTTCCGGGCTGCACCGAATGAGGTAGGAGCGCTCATACCGGCCGTGGTGCACCGACTTCACGCCGCCACCCCGAGAACCACCAAAAGAACCGCCGTTTCGCCTTCTTCTCGGCCGATATCGCTTACCCGGCGGTCTCGCGCCATCGTGATCCTAGCGCATGAGCTCAGATACGGTTATGTCCATGCTCGCCGACGGACACACCCGCACAAGACTCGCCATGTAATCATCTAGCCCAGCGACATAGCGACGCACCCGGCCCTCCATCTCTCGCTACCAAAGGTGGACATATCGAGCCAAAGAATCAATTTCGACATCAGACTTCTCACCGCGCGCCCTCCTCGCCTCAAAGAACAAGAATCTATCAAAGACGTGCCCTCCTCATCCGCGAGGCAAGAAGTGGGTGAGAAAAGCCTCAAAACTCATCCCATACCGCTGAGGTGCATGCTCTCCCGAAAGCTCCCATGAATCAAACCAATCGATCGCGGTATCACGCAGCCGATGCGAACCGAATGTCACGCACTCGCCTCAAGCCCCGATCACCCGCGATAATCCTTCTCGCACCGACGGATGAACTCCTCGCGATCATCCTCCCGCCGACCCAAAAACTCGAGGGCTACAACTAAGGAAATCCCGTAGTCTCAAACTATCTCGCCTCGGTGCACTACGCGCGATCGAGCCGAGCCGAATCGCCGATCCAGCCTCTCTCAGACGGCCACAACTCTAGCCAATAGTCGGGCATCTCTCACTCTAACCTCCGCCCCAGCCGTGGGACAGCGAGGTGTGGTACTGTGGTCTCGCTGGCCGGGCGGCGCCATAGAACTCGCCGCCTCGTATAGACTGGGCTCGAGCCTCGTGACTGGGTGTCTCGCTAGCGCCTCCGCCGCTTTGCCTTCGCCCGGTTGCCTTACGTGGAGGCATAATCAGCATAGAAAGGAATACGTTAGAGGGTCCAACCTATAACATGCCTCTAAAGCACGATCTCGTAATGAGAAGAATGGAAACCAATCCTAAATATCCTATAGCCTCTCGATTATCGCGTGCACAACACACCGATAATCAAGACTTACTAGATACGGTCAGACACTTTCCGAGGATTAATCGCTCGATACCACTTTTTGTCACGACGCCGCGTTCGGCGGATCGTGCCTTACCGGCACCTAAGTAGCCATACATCGAGTAACCAATGGAAATATAAAACAAGACAGAAACAGCTTTATAAAATAAGACATACGCTTATGTAAGAAAACGCCGCTTTTCTAAGATATATAAATAATCATGGTTCAAGAAGCATATCCCAAACTGCATAACATGACTACGCACTTAAGGAAATATATAACTATGGCGACAGTTCCCGCCATACCCGATCAGATAAAACTATCTACAACAGTGAGATCATACCCAAAAGTAGAGCCTTCTAGAAGATGGAGCTCCCGACACCAACGCAAAAGATCCTAAGGACGCGGATCTAGCACCGCTGCCTTTACTCGCGCAGATTTAACGCACTTCCGGGCGAGGTCAAGATAACAGTACCAAGTATGTGAAACTATAAAGAATCAAATGAAATCAAAGTATTTAAAACCTTTTCACAAATACAATCGCCAATTGCACATAGTGCCACATCACAAACAACAACAAAGAATAGGAAAATCAGAATGTGTCTAGTCTAGGCCGCGAATGATCGGGCAAGGCCAATCGCCCATAGTATCATTCTCGCCTAGTCCCGACTTCCGCAGCTCGCATAGTCACACATGCACCGCATGAGGTATTCTCGTGACGGGGCAGCAACCCCAGATCCGCCTAGGCTCCCGCACTCGCATAGCCTCAAAAGACCGTGATAGTCTCAACAGATCGCATAGGAATCCCCGCATCGTGCTAAACACCCGAATGATCAATCTCGAGCATACCGCCGCTCCGCATAGTCTCACAGCATCGTGATAGCCGTATAGACCAAGATCGCGGGCAAGCCCTCAGATAACAATGAGGGTAGTGATACAAGAATAGACAACGGACTTACCTGTGAGCAACGTAAGCACAGCAAGAATGATCCCCTTACACAGTATTTCAAGACACTAACCCAGGTAGCATCATAATATGTCTACTTATCACACAAATCTTACTACACTTAAAAGAAATCAATACAAGGCTTTTATAAACAAACAAGTAAACAGTTCCTTTTTATCTTTCTTAAGTCATATACCTAACTTCCCATAAAGCTAGTATAACTCTTAAGCTTTTGTTTTAAAACCAAATATTTATCTTCCGTTAAAAATGATTCAAGATTCTTTTGAAATGCTTCCGCTTCTTTGTTATTCAGCTTAAGCCGTGAGGCATCATCGTAAGTATTATTCGTGCTTAAGCGCGAGGCATTGCCATAAGTATTATTCAGCTTAAGTCAAAGACATTGTCAGAGTTATTATTCGCTTAACACACGACGCTTCACCGCACTATATATTGTAAAATATCATGCTTTAGGAAGAATCACATACCTTCTCAAATAAAACCACCGCCAAGTCAATATGTCGCAGCAGAGTCACCATAATAGTCACGCACATCTATCAAAGACTACTCAAGGTCATTCTAAACAGAGGGTTCACAATTCTACGGAAAGTCGGGCAAAGACTTCCTACCCTGAGCTATATAAGTTCATCATGGAAACAAATCCTACGTAAGTACGCTTTGATTAATCTTCTTTAAACCCTTCTACGTGATAACAGCTCAATTCTATTCTGAATATTCTTCTAAGTATTTATACTTATTCTTATACTACTACATTAAGTATTCTCTAATTCAAAAGAGGGTTAGGATTAGATACCTGGTAAGCCCAATAATATCCTAGATAAAGTCGCTACCGAGCAAGGTTTAGCTCCTAAGTTGTACGCCCAGAGCACCAAGAAACCTGAAGTTCTTCACAACTTCTACAAAGGACTAAGGGATTTGGGCTAGGTATTTTGGGCATTATAACAATACTAGAAGACAACTTTTCTACCAAGGAGTGAGGGGTAGATTTCGGCCAGGCTAGGGGTAGGCCTCGCCAAACTCACTCAAGGGGGAGGTGCTGACGAAAGGCTGGAGAGGAGAGGATTTTTAGACTTGAAGATAACTTTGTGGATGAAGAACTCTTCATCTTTAAGGGGGTATTTATAGGTCAAGAAGTGGCCAACCAATGGCCAAGATTAAGACAAGTGCAAGGCAAGTGTAGGGTGAAGATTTACTCCACACAAATATCCTACCAACTCCTTGACTTGTGCACAAGGCACAAAAACGTGCACTTCCTCTCCAATTTCGTCCAATGGACGATCTAAGTTCATCAATGGGAGGTGCTGTGTCGCCTCCCGCTGGTCCAAAATGTTTCGCCTCTGAAAAATCCGCAAAAATTAGTAATGGCATAGCCGGAATTTTCCCTACGAAAGTCGTGGGAAACGCTTTCTGAAAAACGATTCTTTTAGTGAGTCAGGTACAAAAAAACGCCCAAGGCTAACTTTAAGGCCAAACCAGACGTATTCCCACGCATATACTGGAAATACGGGGTATAACAAAGATCATGCGAAGCTTTGTACGTCGAACACTTGAGGTACCCTCACAATGAGTTTGTAAGGTTTCCCAAGCATCCTTGGCCGTTGTACAATTCTGGATAAGCTTGAACATATAGAGATCTACTCATCCAAAAATAACATTTAGGGCCTTTTCATTAAAGCTTGCACTGTTGATCTCTTCATGGGTCCATTCAGACTCGGGTTTAGTGAGTACATCATCTTCCTCGTCTGCTGGGTACTTGGGGATTACATAACCTTTGGAAATTGATCTTCATGCTCGAACATCAATGGATTTGATGTGTGAACGTAGTCGAATTTTTCAGTAGGCATAGTTAGATCCGTCAAGTATTGGAAGTCTACCAACGTTTTGTATAGCTGAGTTCATAGCCGTAATATTCAAAATCAAACACTTATTGTATCAAGTGAAGGCTCTGATACCACTTGTTGGGTCCCGGGGCTATGAATAAGTAAAAATGAGTAAGATTAAAATCGCAAAAGCTAGAACAACCAAAATAGTCACTGGATGTTGCCTTCAATGTTGTGTTAACATCTGAGGAAACATAGTGATAAAACAGTATAAATCTTTGTAGAGTATATGCAGCGAAAAAAGTAAAGAGACACAAGATTTATATTTTCAAGGGTATATATTAATATATCCCTTGATGGTCAATGACCAAAAGAATTGTATAAATTATATACAATTACAAATGAATTTCTTTTTACAAATTGAGCAATACATACGAAAAAGAAATTACAAAAATGAAGTCGCAAATGACTTCGCCTAAAGTTTAAAAAGTCTAAAAAGACAAATACAATATCTTCATTACAATCGCTTGAACAATGAGCTTAATCTAGAATAAAGATAGCAATTGTAATGTGAGACTAGATGTTGTTATACTACTTTAGGCTAGATGTGTTGATCCAATTTTCTAAGGTAAAATCCGAGAGCTCTCTTGGAAATTCTTCTCGTTCAAATTTGGATATCGATACTGTGAAGCTCCCCTCTATTTATAGTGTAGAGCTTCCCTTGAAATCATCACTGATTGGTTGCGGAGGTTGAGTAAAAGAAGGCAACTGCTTGAACCGATTCTTTCTCCTGAAATATCTCAGCGTCTTGGACTTGGTCTTCACGCTACTTCTTCTCCAAGTCTTTGACTGTTTCTTTTACCACGTTTTAAACACAACAACATTGTAAGCTTGCCTAGGTCATTTTTTACTCACAGAAACACGTCCTGTTTTGGCTGGAAGAATAGGTAAAATCGTTACAGAGATGTTGTCACAACATCGCAGGCAATCATCCTAAGATGTTGTCCTGAGCATTTACAGATGTTGTCACAACATCCATCCAACATCAACACTTACTGTATACGCTAAAAGTTGAGAAGGCAAAATATGATAAAATAAAATACAATAATTAAAAGAATAAGGTCTTCTAGATGTCACTTCTTTGCTCGATTTCGTTTCTCAGTTGCTTAACTCAATAATGGTCATTCAAAGTCATTGACTCCATATTAAGGGAATGGTTGAACTCCTTTTTTGAACTCTCTCACAGTTTGGTAATATTGTTCGCTTTGAATTCAAATTTTAGTTGAATATTTCCTAAGCATTAACTTTTAGAGTTTGTTTAGTATTACATCGACTAACATTACTAAGTTCTAATTTTGAAAGAATAAGGAGGACTTGGTCTGTATTCCAAGAAATTCGCTTGTGTTAATGTTGAGTTTGGTGTTGTGACAGTTTGCCCAAGATATCATTTTTAGTAGACTTCCCATTTTAGATAGTACAAACTATACATATTGGAAGATTCGTCTACGTTCTCACATTAAATGAATTGATGTTAGGGCATGAAGATCTATAACTGATCGGTGTATTTTATATACACCTTTTAAGTCATTTTTAGTTAGTCTTTTGCCCATTTTTGTACAAATATGTGTCGTGTTAGGATATATTTTCTTTCTTTTGAGTTACAATGGTTTAAAGTGGTACATTGGTGAGAAGGAGCGAAAAGAGGGCAGAAACAGAGGTTCCAGAGCTCAAAAAACTGAAAAGTTGGCAACCCGGGAGAGAACATGGCCACGCGCTGCACCATCAATGAGCAGAGCCACGGCGCCAAGAAGCGCATCAGCCGCAGAGTTTCGCACCGCGCGGCCATAGGTCGTGGCGCCGACGCGGGAAATTTGACAAATTCAAATAGGATTGGGCCAAAGCCAAAGAGGAAAATGTTTTGCACGTTTTTGGGGTTATAAAAAGGACCTATTAGGTCAGATTTGGAGGGAGAACACACCTTACCATTCATCACAACATAAATCAAGATTGGAGACTTATTTTTGAGTAATTTCTTGTTCTTTACTTTATTTATTTCTAGTATATGTTGGATACTATTTTAGTTCTTGGCATGTCTATGGCTAGGAACTAACTTAAATTAGGGTTTCCATGTCGAATCGCTTGAACATCGTGTTATGAATTAATGCAAGATTTTGGTTTCTTCTTATTATTGTTGAGATTTATTCAATAATTGTTTTGATTGTTTGGTAATTAATTGATCACTAATTATCATCACTTATATGATTTCTAATCGAAATCCGAAAGGGGAGATTGTGAATATGTTATAGTTGAATAAACATAAGTTTAAATTGTTGACGAAAGTACCCCGATACTTGTGTAGCTTGATAGATTATTGCTCTTAATCCTCCTTTGTAGTCAATCTTGTCATCGAAAGATAGAAGGATTCTATATTGGGGTTGAGTGTTTATATTACCTTAACAGGAGTATAAAACGGCTTAGTTAAGCTGTTATCTCAACATAGAAGAAGAACCTTAATAATTTGCATTAACGAGTAAAGCAAGTGGATAGTCGAGGAGATTTGGAAGCCCTATTTCCAACATATCTGAAGTAAAGTAAAATAATTTAGTTAGCATTTATAATCATAGCTATAAACAAATCATCAAATTATCAGTCACCTAATAGATACTACAGAATAGAGGTTGGTAATTGGACACTAATTCCTGAGGACGATAACCCGGTCTTCTAGACTATATTACTTGTCACGATACGTGCATTTGCGTTTAGCGTGTGTATAAATCGCGCATCAAGTTTTTGGCGTAGTTCAATATCAATCTTTCTATTCTTAATTTCTAATTTGGTTTTTATTTTTGTTTTTATTATTTTGTTGTGTTAGTGGACCGTGCGCCGTGATCCGTTTGTTGATTTTGATTTGTTGTAGACATCTAGTTTATGCAAAGGAGAAGATGAGCAAATACACTTGTTCCCTTCAATCCGGAGATTGAAAAGACTTGCAAGCAGAACCGGAGAAACAAACGAATCTTGGCCTTAATAGCAATGGGAGGCTTGCAGAATAACAATGAGATGAACGAAGGGTTAGGTGATCATCAACCTAACCAGAGGATGCCCCGGAGATTACCAATGGATGTGAAAGAAAGGGTCCAGGTTCAAGCTGAGAGAAGCTTGGGAGATTATGTGTTGCCAAGGGTGAAAGGAGCACAGACTTGCATCAGGCTCCCAACAATAGGAGCAAATAATTTCAAAATCAAGCCTGCGATCCTGAGTATGGTGCTGAATACAGTTCAATTTGGAGGGTTGTCATCTGAAGACCCTCATATGCACATAGCAAATTTCTTGGAGTTGTGTGCAACTTTCAATTATAATGGCATTACTGACGACGTCATCCGGTTGAGGCTCTTTCCCTTCTCACTGTGGATGAGCCAAAGTTTGTTGAATTCTCGTCATGCATTCTATATTCACATGGCAGGAGTTGGCACATAAGTTCTTGGCAAAGCTCTTCCCACCGTCCAAAGCAGCTGCTGAGAGGAGAGTTGAACAATTTTTATCAGGCTGATGGAGAGTCACTCTATGAGGCGTGAGAGAGATTTAAAGATCTGCAGAGAAAGTGTCCATATCATAGCATTGAGCTGTGGAATTTGGTCCATATTTTCTACAATGGGCTAAGTGGGACCACAAGAACCATCATTGACGCAGCTGCAGGTGGAACTAGAGATGACAATGGATCCCGGACCCGATCCGGATCCGGTGGATCCAGATCCGTTTTATAGGATATGGATATTCAAAGTTTGGACCCGACAGATCCGGATCGGACCCGGATCCGTTTATGATGGATCGGATCTGGATCTGGATCTTGTCTTTGAGATCCGTATCCACCCGCATCCGACCCGTGAATCCGTTTTTTATTAAATTAATTATACATTTATTATTTATACATCATGACACCGAATCCTTTGTAATCTTAATTTTATTTTATATTCAAAGGGCCGAATGCCATTATTTTTTTAATTGAGACACGTTTTGCGTGTTATTCTTTAATCATTATATTAATCATTTATGTGGTACTTATGTAGTAGCTTAGGTATTGAGATGATTGTTTCTCACTACAGCAATAGCCAATAGACATAACAATTGTCAACAATGTCATTTAGTCCTAATTTACGGATGCATTCCCATGATTCCGTTAAATTAAATTGACTATTTTTCTAGAAAATTTGGACTGATTAGAAGGTATAACTTAATAATCAGTCACTTTGATTTGATTCGCATCCGATCCGTGGATCCGGTGGATCCGATGGATCTGGATTTGGATATGATTTTATGGACCCTATGGATCTGGATCTGGATACATGTATGTAAAACGGATCTGGATCTAGTAGGATCCGGTCCAGATCCTACCCGTTGCCATCCCTAGGTGGAACCTTCATGAAGAAGACCGCACATGAGGCCCATGATTTTCTAGAAGACATGGCCACCAATAACCATGTGACAGATGATAGAGGGGTAAGTGTAAGGAGAGCTATAGGAGTTCATGAGATCGATGCCATTACAGCGTTAAATGCACAAGTTGCTCTCTTGACCAAGCAACTGCAGTAGAACACAAAGGTCGCTGAATGCGCTCGATGCCAATGAATTGTGAGATGTGTAGGGGTCCTCATACTTTTGATAGGTGCCCATCAACAGACCCCAACAACATTCCTATTGAACAAGCAGAATGTCAGGCAGTGGAGAATTACCAAAGGGCCCAGAACAACCCCTATTCAAATACTTACAATCCAGGGTGGAGGAATCACCCTAACTTTTCATGGAGGGGTGATCAAGGGCAACCGAACCAGTTCAGAGGCCAATACCAGAATCAACAACCATTTAACCAGGCATCATCTTTCCAACAGTTCAGTACACCTGCTCCACAAGAGAAGCCAGACGAATTGCGAGCAACCTTGTTGACACTTACGAATTCACAAACCCAGTTCATGGCAGAGACAAAGTCCTCTATCAGGAACTTGGAGACGCAGGTGGGACAGCTAGCAAAGATGGAAAATGACAGGCCACATGACACTCTTCCTAGTAATACAGAGATGAATCCCAGAGAGCAATGTCAGGCGGTGCAGCTAAGAAGTGGGAAGCAGCTAGAACAACCTACACCTCAGCTTGTGGTAGAACAGAGAGTTGAGCAGAGAGTAGATGCAGCAGGCGAGGGGTTACCGAGACCGCCCTATTTTAGAGAAGGCTCCAACAGTTCCAGTGAGGGAATACATAGAGAAGATTCCTTACCCTCAGAGGTTGCAAAGGAAAGCAGTTGATAAGCAATTCTCCAAGTTCTTGGAGTTATTTAGAGAGTTGCACATTAACATCCCTTTCATTGAGGCGTTGGAGCAAATGCCTACTTATTTCAAGTTTATGAAGGAAATCCTTGGGAAGAAGAGGTTAGCCGAGTATGAGATGCTGGCATCGACAGAGAACGCAGCGCCATCTTGCGTAATAAACCGCCTCTGCTTAAGGATCCAGGGAGCTTCACATTGCCTTGCACAATTGATAGGGTGACATGTAACAGGGCCCTGTGTGATTTGGGGGCCAGCATAAAACTCATGCCCTTGTCCGTTTTCAAGAGGTTGGGTTTGGGTGAAGCCAAACCAACCACTGTGAACTTGCAGTTGGCAGATAAGACAGTGGTGCATCCCAGGAGAATAATTGAAGACGTATTGGTTAAGGTGGGAAAATTCTTCTTTCCTGCAGACTTCTTCATCCTTGATATGGAGGAAGATGATGAAATCCCTATCATCTTGGAAAGACCATTCTTGGCGACTGGGAGAGCCTTGATTGATGTGGAAAAGGGCGAGCTGACACTCAGAGTTGAGGATGAAGAAATGGTTTTCAAGGTGTTTAAACCATCGTTGAACCCCCAGTCATAAGCAAGTGTTTTGCAGTCAGCACCATTAGCACATCAGTTGAGCCAGCACAGACCAAAGCAAAGGAAATCAGTCCGCCAGTACAGGTGAGCAACGCTAAACCTTCTCTTGAGAAAAAGGAGAAAAAGAAAAACAGAAGTCGAAAGAGAAAAATGATTATGAAATGGGTAGGTTGTGGGGTTAAGTTACCCCATGCCTCTTGATAAGGAATCTGCGTCCGGCTAAAAGACGTTAAAGATAGAGCTACTTGGGAGGCAACCCAAGGTTTTTCAAATTTATGTAATTTAGTTTTAGTTAGAACAGTCTCACAGAAGGTATTGTTTACATGTTGTGATGACAGGTACAGGGCTAAAAAGTGAAGGACGAAAATAGTGAGAGAGGAAGGAAATCGGCTCGGCACCACGACGCCCAGCAGAGGGCCATGGCGCCGAGAATGCAGAAAGCCGCAGGACGTTGGGCGCCACGACACCGAATCAGAGAGCCACGACGCCGAAAGTCCGTATGTCTACGGTTCAGCCGCGCCAAATCAGAGTGCCATGGCACCGGAAATTCAGAGGGTCGCAGATGTTTGGGCGCCACGGCACCGATCTCAGGGCCGTGGCTCCGCGATGGAAAAACTGAAATTAAAAAAGCCCTAATTCGATTTTCCCTCTCCAAATCAAAAAACCCAAAACCCTTCCTCTCTCCAAAATCCACGAAATCAGCCTCCATTACTCAAAATCTTCCACAAACTAAACTCAATCACAACCAAAGTAATTCAATTCCTTGCACCCTTAATCATTTCAAACAACAACCCTCATTCCATTGCCTCAATCTATCACTAGGAACAGGAAAATTTTGAAGAACACCGTCCAAGGTAACTTTCATCACTTTTCTTGAAATTTTCAAAGTAATTAGGGGAGGTAATTCATAAGTTTGGGGATGTGCTTTATTAGTGTGGAAATTTCGCGGTAAGATTGTACGTAATGATGTGGGGTGTTGTACCTGTGATTTGAGTGAAGTTTGGGGGTTGAATGGTGTTGTATTTTGCTGATTAAGTTGTGTGTTGATTGGTGTGATTGGAAGTTGCTGGGTAATCTCACTGAAACAGAGGAAACGCTGCTGAAAATTTTCCAAAATGTCTGCCAGAAAAAAGAGAGCTTTCATATCCGCCTCCGTTCCACAATATGACACTACTAGGTTTGTTAGTAAAAAATCAGAAGACATATATTACAAACTTAGTACTAGATCCTTGATACCTGAGCGAGGAATGGAGTACCAAAGGGAGCCATTTGAGGATGGCGATGTCTATGAGCCTATTCTGGCAATGATATAGGCCATTGGGTGGAAGAGATTTGTTAATCCGGAGAAAATAGTACCACAAAACACTGTAATGGTAAAAGAATTCTATGCTAACTTTCCGAAACGGGTGAATGGTAGATGTTTTGTGAGAGGACATTATGTGCCTGTGACGGCTGAGGTGGTGAATGAGCTATTAAGAACAGCTGATGCTGAAGAAAGAGGCGGTGATCGAAGCTATTTCAGAACTTGGTCTAGAGATGCCAACAACATCGATTGGGATATCGTCGCAAGCACATTATGCTACTCTAGGTCTGAGTATGATATTGCATGAAATGGATCAAGAGGACTGAGCACATGTTAGTTCAACAAAACAGCCAAGGGTTGGTTATATTTCGTCAGTGCCCGCCTGATTCCATCGACGCACTTCACCACAGTGCCAGTGGATAGAATAAAGATGATATATGGAATTATGGAAGGGAAGACGATTGATGTTGGGAAGGAAATATTGCAGAACATTGGAGAAACCAGTAGGTTGGTCACTACAGGTGGGTTGGGACACGAATCACTTATTTGCAGTTTATGTTCTAGACATGGAGTCCCAACCCTAGCTACTGATACATATGAGAAGGGCTAACCTCCTGTGACATATGGGATAGTGCATGCCTTCTCAGAACCGGGCCTCCAAAGAAGAAGCAAGAAAGATACCAAAGACCACCACCAGCAAAGATCGAGGTCGCCATGGATGAGATGAGCTCGAGACAGAGGCTCAAAGGCGTGAGTAGCGAGCCGCCACTGAATCAGAACCTCCGGTGCCTATGATGGAGCAGTTGCTCATGAACCAGCGGAGGATGATGGAGAGTTTTGACACGATGATACAAGGTCAACATGACATGAGGCAAGGACATCAAGAAATAAAGCAGGAGCAACAACAGTTGAACCAGAGATTTGATGAGTGATCGGTGTATTTTATATACATTTTTTGAGTCATTTTTAGTGAGTCTTTTGTCCATTTTTGTACAAATACGTGTCGTCTTAGGATAGATTTTCTTTCTTTTGAGTCATATTGGTTTAAAGTGGCTCATTGGCGAAAATGAGCAAAAAGAGGGCAAAAACGGAGGTTCCAGAGCTCGAAATGCGAGAAAGTGGCGAACCAAGACATCAGCTCAGCCATGGCTTCCAGCCAAGAGCTAGCCACTACGCCTAATCTTGAGGGTTTGCAGAGTTTCAGCCGCGCGCCATGTGGCCGCGCCGATGCGGGAAAAATCAGATTTTCGAAAGACAATGGGTCAGGCCTGAAGGAAAAACCCTGCACCACGTTTTGGAGGCTATAAAAAGAGAACTCTAGGTCAGAATTAAGGTTTCCTCTCTTGGCCAATTCACAACACTTTGGAGATCAAGATTGGAGACCTTCTTTTAGTAATTTTCTTGTTCTTGTTTACTTTATTTTCAGTTTATGTTGGATGTTAAATTAGTTCTTGTCATGTCTATGGCTAGGAACTAACTTTAATATAGGGCTTTCCATGTCAATTCACTTGAACCTTTTCTTTATGAATTAATGCATGTTCTTGGTTCTTCTTCTTATTGTTGAGATTTATTCAATATATGTTTTGATTTCTTGGTAATTACCTGATCATTAATTATCATAATTATTATGATTTCTAACTGAAATCCGAAAGGGGATGTTGTGAATATGCTGTAGTTGGATATACAGGTTGAATCGTGGATGAAAATACTCTGATTACTTGTGTAGCATTAATAAGGTTTTTGTTCTTAATCCTCCTCTAGAGTCAACCTTATCACCGAAAGGTAGAAAGGTGTTGTACTGGGTTTGGGTGTTTATATAACCTTAACAGGAGTATAAAACGGCTTAGTAAATCTGCTATCTCAAATAGAAGAAGAACCATAGTCAATTGCATTAATAAGTAAGTTAAACGGATAGTTGAGGAGATTTGGAAGCCCTATTTCCACATTACTGAAGTAAAACAACATAGTTTAATTAGTTTTCATAATTAGAATCATAAACAACAACTCAATTATCGGTCACCAAATAGATAACAAAGAATAGAATTTGGTACTTGAACACTAATCTCTGAGGACGATGACTCGGTCTTCTAAGACTATATTACTTGACACGACACGTGCACTTGTGTTTAAGTGTGTGCATAAATCGCGCATCAATTTTTTTGGCGCCGTTGCCGGGGATTGGCGTAGTTCAATATCAATTTTATCTATTCTTAATTTCTAATTTGGTTTTTATTTTTGTTTTTAGTTATTATTTTTTTTATTTTTGTGAAAACCAGTGTGCCGTGATCCGTTTGTTTATTTTGATCTGTTTCAGGAACCCAGTTTATGCGAAGGAGAAGAGGAGCAGACACTCTTGTTCCCTTCAACCCAGAAATTGAGAAAACTTGTAAAATGTAATGTATGAACCAACGAATTTCAAATTTAATTGAGATGGGAGGCGACAAAACAACAACGAGATGAATGAGGGGTTAGGAGATCATCAGCCTAACCAAAGAATGCCTCGGCGATTGCCGATGGATGTAGAGGAGAGAGTTCAGGTCCAAGCGGAGAGAAGCTTGAGAGATTATGTGTTGCCGAGGGTAAATGGAGCACAAACTTGCATTAGGCTCCCAACAATAGGAGCAAATAATTTTGAGATAAAACCTGCAATATTAAGTATGGTGCAGAATACGGTTCAGTTTGGAGGATTGCCGTCGGAGGATCCTCACATGCATATAGCTAATTTCTTGGAGTTGTGTGCAACATTCAGATACAATGGCGCATCGATGACGCCCGCCGATTGAGGCTTTTTCCCTTCTCACTCAGGGATAGAGCGAAAGTGTGGTTGAATTCTTTGCCAGCAGATTCGATATTTACATGGTAAGAGTTGACACAGAAATTTTTAGCAAAATACTTCCCACCATGAAAAGCAGCGAAGCTGAGAGGGGAGTTGAATAATTTCTATCAAGCCGATGGAGAATCATTATATGAAGCTTGGGAGAGATTCAAGGACTTGCAAAGGAAGTGTCCACACCACAGCATTGAGTTGTGGAATTTGGTCCACATTTTCTATAATGGGCTGAGCGGAACGACCAGAAAAATCATTGATGCGGCCGCAGGTGGAACCTTTATGAGAAAAATAGCCCATGAAGCTCATGACTTATTGGAAGACATGGCCACCAATAATCATGTCACAGAGGATATACAAGTGAGTGGCGTAAGAACAAAGAGGAGTTCATGAGATTGACGCCATCACTGCACTAAATGCCCAAGTGGCTCTTTTGACCAAGCAGCTGCAACAAAATACAGTGTCTGTAAATGCAGTGCAAATGTCAATGAGTTGTGAAATGTGTGGTGGTCCACATACCTTCGACAGATGCCCATCAGCTGATCCTAACAATATTTCGATCGAGCAAGCAGAGTGCCAAGCTGTAGGAAACTATCAGAGGCCCCAGAACAACCCATACTTAAACACCTACAATCCAGGGTGGAGGAATCACCCAAATTTTTCATGGAGGGAGGTGGCGAGCAGCAGAATCCGCTTTAGAGACCAGTACCAAAATCAGCAGCCATTCACTCAGGCCTCATCTTCTCAACAGTTCAGTGCCCCTGTCCAACCAGAAAAGCCAGACGAGCTGAGAGCAGCTTTATTGACACTCACCAACTCCCAGACCCAGTTCATGGCAGAGACTAGATCCTTTCTCAGGAGCTTGGAGACACAGGTGGGGTAACTAGCAAAGCTAGAAAACAACAGGCCACAGGGTACACTGCCGAGCAATACAGAGATGAACCCTAGAGAACAGTGCCAGGCAGTGCAGCTGAGGAGTGGAAAACAGTTGGAACAACGTGCACCTCATCCTGTGGTTGAATAGAGGGTAGAAACAGAGAGAGAGAGGGTTGTTGAAGATCGCCCAATATTAGAGAAAGCTCCAGAAAAGGAGTACACTGAGAAGATTCCTTTCCCACAAAGATTGCAAAGGAAAGTAGTTGATAAGAAATTCTCCAAGTTTTTGGAGACGTTCAGAAAGTTACATATCAACATATCCTTCATCGAGGCGTTGGAGCAAATGCCTTCTTATTTCAAATTTATGAAGGAAATTTTGGGAAAGAAGAAGAAATTGGGAGAATATGAGATGGTGGCAATCGACCGAGGAGCGCAGTGTCATCCTCAGAAGAAATTGCCCTAAACTCAAGGACCTGCGGAGCTTTACATTGCTGCACAACAAGGTGGTAACATGCAACCGGGCCCTTTGTGACTTGGGGGCTAGTATAAATTTTATGCCCTTGTCTGTTTTCAAACGGTTGGAGTTAGGTGAGGCAAAACCAACCACGGTGAGCTTGCAATTAGCGGACAGAACGGTGGTGCACCCCAGGGGGAAGATTGAGGATGTTCTTGTTAAAGTAGGAAAATTCTTTTTCCCTGCGAATTTCTTCATTCTTGACATGGAGGAGGATGCGGAGATTCCCATCATATTGGGGAGACCGTTCTTGGCAACAGGGAGAGCCCTGATTGATGTAGAGAAGGGAGAGCTGACACTGAGAGTAGAAAGCGAAGAGATGGTGTTCAAAGTGTTCAAACACGTTATTGAACCCCCGGTCATGAGCAGGTGCTTTGCAATCAAGATCGCTGTAACTTCTTGTGAGCCAGTACAAGCCACAACAAAGGAGATAAGCCCGCCAGAGCAGGTAAGTGATACTGAACCTCCTCTTGAAAATAATTATAAGAAGAAAAACAGAAGAAGAAAAAGGAAAATGTTGAAAAAGTGGATTAGTTGTGGGGTTAATCTACCTCACACCTCTTGATTTAACGAACTTGCGTTCGGCTAAAAGACGTTAAAGACAGCGCTACTTGGGAGGCAACCCAATGTATTTTAAATTGTTTACTTTAATGCAGTTAATTTCTACTTAGAACAGTCTCACAGAGGTATTGGTATGTGTTGTGATGACAGGTGCAGGGCCAAAAACTTGGAGGGCGAAAATTGAAGATAAGCCAAGGATTTCCAGAAAATCGGCAGAGCACCGCGGCGCCCAGGAGCAGGGCCGCGGCGCCAAAAATCCAGAATTTTTTTGAAGTTTAGGCGCCGCGCCGCCATCGTAGGCCGCGCGCAGAAGTTCGTATGGCGCAGCACTTAGGTAGCCGCGCCACTGGGTCGCGGCGCCGAGACGGAAATCCAGCAGTTAAAATAAGCCCAAAAATCCGATTTTCCCCCATTCCAAACCAAAACCTAAACCCTTCTTCTCCACAAAACCCACGAAAATCCACATTTTCCTAAAAACCTTCCATAAACTAAACTCAATCACAACCAAAATTCTTAAACTCCCTAAACCCTTAACCATCCTAAACAACTACCCTCATCACATTGCCTCAAATCACCATTAGAAGCAAGAAAATCTTGAAGAACACCGTCAAAGGTAACCCTTATCTTTTCTTGAGAGCTTCACTATAATCAGAGGAGGTAGTAGATTTGAGGAGGTGTTGTATCTGTGAATGTGTGTGGAGGTGTTGAAATTGGTTGTGAGATTTCGAGGAAGAGTATACGAGGTGAGTGTGGGTGTTGTGCAGGAGCTTCTTAAGTGAAGTTTGGGGGTGATATGTGTTGTAGCTGCTGATTGTTGGGTAATAGTGTTGGGTAACATTGTTGATACAAAGGAAACGCTGAAAAAGTTATCTAAAAATGTCTGCTAGAAAGAAAAGAGCTTCCACATCCACCTCAGCCCCTCAATATGATAATACTAGGTTTGTCAGCCAAAGAGTTCATGATAGATACAAAAAACTTAGTACTAGACCCTTAATCCCTGAAAGGGAATGGATTATCAAAGGGAGTCGCTTGGGGAGGGGGATGTCTATGAGCCCATTCGGGCGATGATTGAGATGATGGGGTGGAAAAAATTTGTTAACCCGGAAAAGATAGCACCAATGAACACAGTGATGGTGAGAGAATTCTATGCTAAATTTCCGGAGAAGGTGGACGATAGATGCTTTGTGAGGGGACGATATGTGCCTGTGACGGCAGAAGTGGTGAATGTGTTATGGAAAACAGTTGATGTTGAAGGAGGAGATGACGATTGGAGCTATTTTAGAACATGGTCTAGAAGCACCAACAACATCGACTGGAATGCCGTCGCAGGCACAGTGAGCTACCCTGGGACTGCATATGAATTTGCCAAAAATGGGTCAAGAGGACTGAGCAAAGCGTCAACAAGACATACGGCGGTTGGTTATATTTCGTCAGTGCCCGCCTGATTCCATCAATGCACTTCACCAGAGTGCCAGAAGACAGAATCAAATTGATATATGGAATCATGTCAGGGAAGACGATTGATGTTGGGAAGGAGATAGTGCAAAATATCGAGAGACCAAAGAGTTGGTAACAAATACGCTGGTTGGGACACGGCTTACTTATTACATGTTTATGCTCCATAAATGGGGTCCCAACCCTACCCATCGATGCATATGAGAAAACCAACTTCCCGTGTCATACGGATAGTGCACTCCTTCCTGCACTCAATCCCTCCAAAGAAGAAGACGTAAGAAGATCAACACCAAAGACCACCAAAGACCACCAGCAGCAGCAGCAGAGGCTGCCATAGATGAAGATGAGCCTGAAACAGAGGCTCACTATGAGGCAGAAGCAACAGCCCACCCACGTAATCGTAACCTCCATTTGGCTATGATGGAGCAGTTGCTCCAGAACCAAAGAAGGATGATGCAGAATTTTGACACGGTGATACAAGGACAACAAGAATTGAGGCAGGGGCAACAACAGTTGCACCAGAGAATTGACGAGATAAGTTCCTTGTTCAACCAATGGTCAATGCACTATCCACCGCCACCGCCACCATTTTAAACCAAGTCTGTAAGTGTCCTGTTTCTTTTATTTTCTTTGAGTCTTGCACACATTGGGGACAATGTGTGATTTAAGTTTGGGGGGGGTGTCTTATTTGTGTCTTATTGTTGTAGTATGTTTGAGTCTTTTTGAATTGTTTTGTGTATTTTTGAGTCATAATTTTTTTTTCTTTTTGAGTCATAATTTTCTGTCAAAGATCATGCATTTTGTAGTTACTAGAAACACCTAATGAAGTAAGATGGAATAATGTAATGGAATTAGAAGCAACTATCTAAACACTTAGGTTAGATATGCCAAAAACTCATGAAATCTGTCTATTTGGGGTTTCTGCTTGAATTGTGCATGGTTAAATGTTAAAACCTATGTGTATGATTGCTTGCTATTTGAGGCGAAATAGTTAGGATATGCATGTTAGGGGAGATGACTCGGGCATTTCTTTGTTAGCCATTTCTTACCACTTTTACCTATCTCTGACATTCAAAATATCCCTAGTCAGCCCCTTTGAGCCTAAAAATTAAACTTTTTCTTTGACACCCTCTAATTCCCACACTTGTGCCATAAGTAAAAATGTGAAATGGTTGGAATAGAAAGTATTGAAAAAGAGATAAAAAGAGTGACCAAGTTTGATGCACCCCAATAAAAAAAAGTAATAAGAAATAGGCAAAAGCCTAAGTTTGGGGGTGCCTGTGATTTATAATACACTTCACTCTCTCAAAACAAAAGAGGAGAAAGATAGATATGAAGTGAAGAATGAAAATCATAAGAAAAGGGAAGAATTGAAAAGCAAAAGAGCTTATGGTACATAAAATAAGCCTAAATGCATATTTTTACCTACTCATGCCTAAGCCTACATTACAACCCTGAAAAGTCCTGAAGATCTTTTATATGCATATCCATAATTAGTGGAGAATAGCAAGTAAACATGCCATAGGATTTTGAAATTGACATGCAAACTTCAGTATTTTTACTTCCATTAAGCATGATTAAAAATGAGTTTGCGAAATATCTATCTTAATGTGTTTAGAATGCTAAAAATTCATGCTATATGTTCCTGCATTTTATTCTGCTAACCTTCATGTTTTTCTAAGTAACACTAATGCAGCAAAGTAATCGATGTCATTGAGTCTTTCTATTTTTCTTTGTCCTTGTGTCTTTATTTCTTTCTTTTGATCTTTGCTCGAGGGCGAGCAAAGGTTAAGTTTGGGGGTATTTGATCGGTGTATTTTATATACACTTTTTGAGTCATTTTTAGTGAGTCTTTTGTCCATTTTTGTACAAATACGTGTCGTCTTAGGATAGATTTTCTTTCTTTTGAGTCATATTGGTTTAAAGTGGCTCATTGGCGAAAAGGAGCAAAAAGAGGGCAAAAACGGAGGTTCCAGAGCTCGAAATGCGAGAAAGTGGCGAACCAGGCACGTATCAGTCAGGCCATGGCCTCCAGCCTAAGAGCTAGCCACGCGCGCTAATCTTGAGGGTTTGCAGTTCCGGCGCGCGCGCCAGCATGGTCGCGCCGACGCGGGAAAAATCAGATTTTCGAAAGACAATGGGCCAGGCCTGAAGGAAAAACACTGCACCACGTTTTGGAGGCTATAAAAAGAGAACCCTAGGTCAGAATTAAGGTTTCCTCTCTTGGCAAATTCACAACACTTTGGAGATCAAGATTGGAGACCTTCTTTTAGTAATTTTCTTGTTCTTGTTTACTTTATTTTCAGTTTATGTTGGATGTTAAATTAGTTCTTGTCATGTCTATGGCTAGGAACTAACTTTAATATAGGGGTTTCCATGTCAATTCACTTGAACCTTTTATTTATGAATTAATGCATATTCTTGGTTCTTCTTCTTATTGTTGAGATTTATTCAATATATGTTTTGATTGCTTGGTAATTACATGATCATTAATTATCATAATTCTTATGATTTGTAACCGAAATCCGAAAGGGGAGGTTGTGAATATGCTGTAGTTGGATAGACATAGGTTGAATCGTGGATGAAAATACCCCGATTACTTGTGTAGCATTTATAAGGTTTTTGTTCTTAATGCTCCTCTAGAGTCAACCTTATCACCGAAAGGTAGAAAGGTGCTGTACTGGAGTTGAGTGTTTATATAACCTTAACAGGAGTATAAAACGTCTTAGTAAACCTGCTATCTCAAATAGAAGAAGAACCATAGTCAATTGCATTAATAAGTAAGTTAAGCGGATAGTTGAGGAGATTTGGAAGCCCTATTTCCACATTACTGAAGTAAAACAACATAGTTTAATTAGTTTTCATAATTAGAATCATAAACAACAACTCAATTATCGGTCACCAAATAGATAACAAAGAATATAATTTGGTACTTGAACACTAATCCCTGAGGACGACAATTCGGTCTTCTAAGACTATATTACTTGACACGACACGTGCACTTGCGTTTAAGTGTGTGCATAAATCGTGCATCAATGAGATGAGTTCCTTGTTCAACCAGTTGTCCATGCATTATCCACCACCACTATTTTAAACCAAGTCTGTAAGTTGTCCCATTTTTCTTTTATTCTTGAGTCTTGCACACATTAGGGACAATGTGTGATTTAAGTTTGGGGGGAGTTCTTAGTTATTTTTGATGTGTTTTTGAGTCTTTAGATTGTTATTTCTATGTTTATTTGAGTCTAAATTTTTTTTAAGATCATGCATGTTGTAGTTACTTGAAACGCCTAGTGAAGTAAAATTGAATAATGTAATGGAATTAGAAGCAACCATCTGAACACTTAGGTTAGATATGCCAAAAATTCATGAAGTCAAACTATTTGGGGTATTTTGCTTGATTTATGCATTGTTAGTGATTAAACCTATGTGTCTACTTGCTTGTTATTTGAGGCGAAATAGTTAGGATATGCATGTTAGGGAGATGACTCAGGCATTTCTTTGTTAGCTCTTCCTTATCATTCATTTCCTATCCCTGACAATAAATTGTATCCCTAGTCAGCCCCTTTGAGCCTCAAAATAAGATCTTTTCTTTGACACCCTGTAATTCCATACTTGTGCCATAAGTGAAAAAAATTGAGATGCTTGGAATACAAAGTGTTGAAAAAAGAGAAAAGATAGTGAACAATTTTGATGCACCCCAATGAAATGTAATCATAAATAGGCAAAAGCCTAAGTTTGGGGGTGCCTACTATTCATCATATACCTCATTCTCTCAAAACAAAAGAGGGAAAAGATAGGTATGAGGTTAAAAAGAAAATCAAAAGAAAAGGGAAGAATCGAAATCAAAAAAGAGCTTATGGTACGTAAGATTGAGCCTAAAAGCCTATTTTTACCTACCCCTGCCTAAGCCTACATTACAACCCTGAAAATCCCTGATGATCTCTAATGTGTGTATCCATGATTAGTGGAGAATATCAAGTAAACAGACCATAGGATTTGGAAATTAACATGCATAGTTAGGTATTCTTACTTCTATTGAGCATGATTAAATTGAATTTGCGAAATATCTGACTTGAT
Organism: Przewalskia tangutica; assembly: GCA_029844215.1. Lineage (NCBI taxonomy): Eukaryota > Viridiplantae > Streptophyta > Magnoliopsida > Solanales > Solanaceae > Przewalskia > Przewalskia tangutica. The sequence goes on from CM056737.1 coordinate 65,277,744, forward strand.
GTGTTTAGAATGCTAAAAATTCATGTTATATGTTCTTGCATATTATTCTACTAACCTTCATGTTTTTCTAAGTAACAATGATGCAGCAAATTGATCAATGTCTTTGAGTCATTTTATTTTCTTTCGTGTCTTTGTTTCTATTTTGTTATCTTTACTCGAGGGCGAGCAAATGTTAAGTTTGGGGGTGTTTGATCGGTGTATTTTATATACACCTTTTGAGTTATTTTTAGTTAGTCTTTTGCCATTTTTTGTACAAATATGTGTCGTGTTAGGATAGATTTTCTTTCTTTTGAGTCACAATGGTTTAAAGTGGTACATTGGTGAGAATGAGCGAAAAGAGGGCAGAAACAGAGGTTCCAGAGCTCAAAACGCTGAAAAGTTGGCAACCCGGCGAGAAATGTGGCGCCACGGCGCTGCACCATCGCAGAGCAGAGCCACGGTGCGAAGCGCACCACCGCAGAGTTTCAGCCGCGCGCTGCAGGTCGTGGCGCCGACGCGGGAAATTTGACAAATTCAAATAGGATTGGGCCAAAGCCAAAGAGGAAAAGGTTTTGCACGTTTTTGGGGTTATAAAAATGACCTTTTGTCACGACCCGACCTCGGACCCGTGACTGGTGCCTTACCCCGGGCACCCTTGTGATACAACATCAGAGAAAACCAGCGGAACTAAACGCATAACAAGAAACCATATACAATATGAAACAGGCTAACCCAAAATGGCTAACTTTCCGTAAACATAAATATAACAAAATTGAACAGTTACATCCCTTACAACCTAATTTATAACAGGACTACAGGTCTCTAAGAGTTTGTAACAACTATGACGGGACAGGGCCCCGTCATACCCCTGAATGTACATAATATCTACAACATCGTGAGAACTGCATCTAAAAGTCAAGCCTCCGAGAAATGGAGCTTCGACACTGATCAAAGATCCTAAGAATGAGGATCCACCACCGCTACTCCTACCGCGGCATGAACGCAGCCACGAGAAGGGGGTCAAGACACACATGTACCAAGTATGTAAAATCGAAAATACCGTAATAATATCATAAGTCTAAAATAAAGCCGAGTCATGGATGAAAATCAAATTACATCAGACCGTGCCTTACTAACAATGAGAGTAACAAGTATAAATTTTACTGCATAAAAATAGGAGGCTCATGATCAAAACAGGGTCCCTCGCCCGTAGTATCATTAAGCAATCCTACTCATGAGACTATTTCACCCGCATAGGTCCTGTGGACCCGCATGAGGTCATCCGCCTCGCATGAGACTATTTCACCCGCATGGGACTATTTCACCCGCATGGACCCGGTGGGCCCGCATGAGTACAAGCGCCGCACTCGCATCATGGGTAGCAAATCCATGGAATAAGTAGTAACCCGGGGTCTACCCCGTAATAATATATATAACCTAGCATAACCGGCTATCATACATAACATAAGCGCTACCGGCTTATCATAACATAAGCAAGTTAAGAAAACCCCTAACTTCTTATTAACATTATTAATATATCCTCTCATTTTAGTTTACTTAAGGCACTAACATGTCATTTAAGAGAAAATCCGGGAATTCAACCCAAGTACCACGTACTTCTAACCTTTTGAGAATGACTCCTTTTTATATAAAACTTTCCAAGATACTAATAACCTTAGTATTAAGTTACGACTACTTTTCAAGACAAGTCACATTTCCTTTTTGAAATATAATAGGCTTCTAAATCAAGTGACTTCATTTCTTTTAAAACCTTAGGCATTTGATGCCTTAAAATCAATTTGCCTTTCACAAATTCAAATCATTTATCCGTACTTATTTTACTTAGAGTAAATCTTTCTTTGTTAACCTTCCATAAATCTAATATAACCAACTTCCCATAAAGTCGTTATATTAACGTTATACATTAGTCAAATATATTTCCCTAAATCCAAGGGACTTATACTTTTAAAACGACACAAGTATCATATACTTAAAACACTTCAAGTCCCTTAACTTTGAAAACTTAGGACATCCTTAATACTTTTTAAAGAAGTGAGATAATCCCCTTACTCACCAAACTTGGCCATACTTAAAACAAGTAAGGGATATCAAAGTCTTGTACGTCTATCGTACTACATAAGTGCAACTATTCATGCTCAAGAGATAGGAAAGTTTCACATACCTCTTCGGGTCAATCCACTTGCAAGTCCAATATACCGCACGTAGTATGTTTAACCTATAATGACCATAATACGTCCATTAGCCTCTATCTTCAACGTAGAACATTCTAATTGAAAGTCTCTTATTCCTACGGAAAATTGGACAGCACTTCCTTTGTTTCTACATACTTTGCCACCTTTTTCAAGGCCGAATTCAATAACCAAACACGCCACCTTTAAGGCTCAACAATGCAGTTAACCAATAGGGGATTACACGCCTACTAGACGTGTAAAATTCCGCCCCACAATTGATATCAACCTAGTACAAACTACAAGGTCCAATTCGGCAACTTTGAGGTATAACAACATAAATTCTTATCCAATTCCTACATGCAATATATCTAAAGGAAATATTTACCACTACAAGTCCTTTCTTCTTCACATGCAACACAATTTACTAGCAAAAAGAGAAAGGATTGTTACCTTAGAGCTTACCCAAATTAGTCCAACAAATTTCACTTGTCTTCTTTCCACAATCACCTCCACAAACCTCCTACAAGCTTGTCAACATGTTTCCTTCTTGCCACTTTTTCTGAAATTTCTCTAGGCTTTGGTTTCTTCTTGAATTTCTAGAGAGAAGGGAGAGGAATTTTAGAGAGAAGGAAGAGAGATTTTTAGAGAGAGGGAGGTTTTTCAAGAATGACCAAGTCTTGAAGACTTGGTCAATAAATAGGACATACAAAAATCAGATGGGGGGGACACTTGTCACCCTCTCATGGCCTCTTTTTTAAAAAAAACAGTTCTGATTTTTCCCCAGATTCGCAGAAACCGGTGCGGCCTGCGGCCTGCGGTCTGTGCGCTCAAACCTCTACAAACTTTCAGCGCCGCGCGCGGCCTCGCTTTCGGCGCGCGTGCTGCAACTTCAGCGATTTCTCAGATTATCCGGCGTCGCGGCCCTGCATCCGGCGCCGCGGCACCGCGGCGCTGTGGCCCCTGACCGAAAATGTTTTCTGCTCGACTGCGCACTAAACTTGTAACTTCCATAATTTTCTACTCCGATATCCTATCGATGAACGGTTTGTTGCGTTGGAAACTAGACTCAACGAAATACATACTAGGACTTTGAAACACCTAGGAACTCTTAAAGCAACTGGACATAAACCGCCTCAAAGTTGACTAACAACCCGTCCGAAACATTCCGTCAACCCATCATTCTAAAATTTAAGCCTCAATTCCTTTCGTACGTTCTCAAAAGCATGACCTGAATTACGGGGTGTAACATTCTCCCCCCTTAGAAACATTCATCCCGAATGTTCCTTCTAGGCTTACTCAAATCACAATATTGACATAGACCCTCTTAACTATTCTTCTTGCAAATAAGGACGCTCCACATGGCCACAACAATACTTAAGCACATACGCCAAATTAAAACTAATAAGTAGGAAAGTGGGTTACATGGAGGTTTAGTGAATAAGTGAGGATACTTCTTTATCATGTCCTCCTCTGTTTCCCATGTCATTTCTTCCCTGTTCTCATTCCGCCATAAGACCTTGATGAAAGCCACATCCTTTGTCCGTAGTCGCCTAACCTGACGATCGAGTATCGCTATGGAACTCTTCTCATAAGATAACCCCTCTGTCACCTGGACATCACAAATCGGGTGCACTCTAGATGGATCTCCAATACACTTTCGCAACATAGACACATGAAAAACTGGATGTACTGTCTCCAGATCGGACGGCAGATTCAACTCATAGGCAACCTTGCCTACCCTACGGACAATCTGGTAAGGCCCAATGTACTTTGGACTAAGTTTTCCCTTCTTCCCGAATCTCATCACGCCCTTCATGGGTGATACCTTCAGGAAGACCCAATCATCCACCTCAAACTCTAAGTGTCGACGCCGATGATCTGCATACGACTTTTGTCGACTCTTAGCTGACAATAACCGCTCCTGGATAAGCTTCACCTTATCCACTGCCTGCTGAATCAAGTCTGGCCCGACTAACTGAACTTTTCCCACCTCAAACTAGCCTATCGGTGACCTGCACTTCCTCCCGTATAAGGCCTCATAAGGCGCCATATGGATACTAGAATGGTAGCTGTTGCTATATGCAAACTCCACAAGAGGTAAATGATCCTCCCATCTACCCCTGAAATCAATAACACAGGCCCGCAGCATATCCTCAAATGTCTGGATAGTACGCTCGGCCGTCGGCTCGAGGATGAAACGCAGATCGAGACTCACTGTGTCCCTAATCCTTCGGAAAGACCTCCGAAGTTAGCCGTGAACCGATCCTGCTCAAATGATTGATATAGGAACTCATGCGATCTCACAATCTCTGATATACAATCTAGCATAATCCTCGGCGAAAAGTCGTCGATCGGAAGAAAGTGGGCTGATTTCGTTAGCCTGTCAACAATAACCCAGATGGAATCATGCTTCCTCTGGGTGTGAGGTAACCCTGTAATAAAGTCCATATTGATCATCTCCCACTTCCATGTCGGAATCTCTATCATCTGCAACAACCCACTAGGCTTCTGATGCTCCACCTTGACCTGCTGACAATTCGGACACTGCGCCACAAACTCCGCAACGTCCCTCTTCAGGCCATCCCACAAATATATACACCTGAGGTCATGGTACATCTTAGTCGACCCCGGATGAATAGAGTAACGAGCACTATGTGCCTCCCCCAGAATCTGCTGACGAAGTCCTGCTACATCGGGTACACATAACCTGCCCTCGAATCTTAGCACCCCATCAGGTGCTACCTCAAATAGACTCTTCTCCTCCCGAAGAGTCGTATCTCGATACCGTACCATAATCGGATCCTCATACTGTCGCCTTTTCACCTCCTCGACGATGGAAGACTTGGCAACCTCTCGAACCCGAACCCCACCACTATCAGAACCAACCAAACGAACCCCAAGGCTCGCTAGCTGATGTAACTCACGGACCATGCCCCTTTTATCTGGCTGCACATCTGATAGACTACCCATCGATCTGCGACTAAGGGCATCTGCAACTACATTGGCCTTCCCTGGGTGGTATAGGATATCGACATCATAATCCTTAAGTAGCTCTAACCACCGTCTCTGCCGCAAGTTCAGCTCCCTCTGGCTGAAGATATACTGGAGACTTGTGGTCTGTGTAAATATCCACATGAACTCCATATAAATAATGTCTCTAGATCTTCAAGGCATGAATCACTGTTGCCAACTCTAAGTCATGTGTGGGGTAATTCTTCTCATGCTTCCTGAGCTGTCGAGATGTGTAAGCTATAACTTTACCGTGCTGCATCAGCACGCACCCGAGCCCGACACCCGACGCATCACAATAAACCACATAACCGTCTAAATCCTCCGGAAGAGTAAGAATTGGAGCGGTCGTCAATTTCTCCTTCAGTAACTGGAAGTTTTCCTCACAAGCATCCGTCCACCGGAACATAGCTGCTTTCTGAGTCAGCCTAGTCAAAGGTGCTGAAATGGAAGCAAACTTCTCCACAAATCTCCAATAATAACCCGCAAGGCCCAAAAAGCTGCGCACTTCTGTCGGTGTAGTGGGTCTAGGCCAAGTCTTGACCGCCTCAATCTTTGCTGTATCAACCCGAATACCATCGACCCCGATAACATGCCCTAAGAAAGCCACTGAAGCCAACCAAAACTCGCATTTCGAGAACTTGACATACAATTGCCGGTCCCTGAGGACTCCCAATACCGCCCTCAAATGATCTACATGCTCCTGCTCTGTGCGCGAATACACCAGGATATCATCAATGAATACTATAACGAACATATCCAAGAATGGCTTGAACACCCGGTTCATCAAATCCATAAATCTTCTGGGCGTTGTCAACCCGAAGACATCACCAACTCATAGTGCCCATACCGGTCCCGAATGCGCTTTGGGATATCTCGCCTCTCTAACTCGCACTGATGATGATAACTGCATCGCAGTCTATCTTGGAAAAACACCTCGCCCGCAGAATCGTCAAACAAATCATCAATCTCGGGAGGGTATCTGCTTCGATAGTTACATTATTCGGATGTCGTAATCAACACACATACGCAGCTGGCCCATCCTTCTTTCTTTACAAATAAATCGGCGCTCCCGGGGAGAAACACTAGGCCTGATAAAGCCTTTTTCCAGCAAATCTTTCAGCTGGTCTTTCAATTCCCTCAACTCAGCAGGTGCCATCCTGTATGGTGGAATAGATATAGGTCGAGTGTCTGGCAACATATCAATGCAAAACTCAATCTCCCTCTCAGGAGGGATACCCGGAAGATCGTCTGGGAATACGTCTGGAAACTCTCTAACAACCGGAACTGACTGAAGGTCTGGTATCTCGGCCTCAGTATCGAATACCCGAACCATATGGTAGATATACCCCTTCCGCACCATCTTCCTAGCCTTGAGGTAAGAAATAAACCTACCCTACGACGCAAAGATTCCCTTCCACTCGAGCAACCGGCCACCAGAAACCGAACCGTACTCAATATCTCTCATACCACATTGGCATAGCAAGACTCTAGCCAATCCATACCCATAATCACATCAAAGTCCGTCATATCCAACTCTATCAAGTCGGCTAGAGTCTGACGACTGTAAATAGTCACTGGGCAAGCTCTATATACCCGCTCAGCTACCACCGAATCACCTACTGGCGTAGCCACCTCAAAAGGTTTTATGGACTCGGGCTCTATCCCTATTCAACCAGCAATATGAGGAGATATATAGGACAAGGTAGAACCGGGATCTTTCAAAGCATATACATCACAACATGAAACCAATAATGTACATGTGACGATATCTGGTGACGTCTCCTGGTCCTGACGGCTGGACATAGCATAAATGCAATCGAGGACCGGAATCGGGACCCCACCACGACCCTACCGCTCGCTGGTCCGTGAACACCGCCTCCGGGCGTATGACCACCAAGACGAAGATTCAAAGAATCGACCGCTACCGAACCATAACATTCCCGCCGCCTCTGGTCGGACAATCTCTCTTCAAATGGCCCTGCTGGCCACAAGAGTAACAAGCTCCTGGAGGAACACGACACCCCCCATGATGGTAATCACAACATCGACCATACCGAGGCATATGTGGCCTCGTCGATCAAACTCGGTTCCTGGAATCAAGACACTGAGCCCGCCCTTCCTCGAATACTCGACGCCCGAAAGACGGTGGAGGAGCGCTCTGAACCGGCTGAGGTGCAAATCCGATCTGCTGCTGAGGTTGTCTACCTCGAAAACTACCAGAGGACCCTACCGCCGCCTCTTCTCGCGATATCTATCAATCCGCCGGCCTACGCTCTCACACCTGCGCGCATAAGCTCGCACGCGGGCAATGTCCATGCCCGGCTGAAGAGCTACCTCCGTGCAACTTTCTGCTAAGTAATCATCGAGCCCTGTGACATAGCGGTGTCTGCCACTAAAGCGGGGACGTACCGAGCCAACGAGTCAAACTCTACGTTGTACTCCTGGACCGTCCGCCCGCTCTGTCTCAACGTCAAAAATATATCGGCCCGAGCTCTCCTCATCTGCGGAGGCAAGAAATGGCTAAGAAACGCCTCTGAGAACTCGTCCCAAACAGCTGGAAGCGCATGCCCCGACGCTTCCTATGAATCAAACCACCAATCGCAGATCACGCAATCGATGTGAACTCCAATACTATCGACTCGTCTCCGAGGCCCCGATCACTCATGATCCGTCAGAATCGTCGGATAAACTCCCGAGGATCATCCTCGTGCCTCGACCATAGAACTCGTGGTGGCCGCAACTCAAAAGTCCCGAAGTCTCGTTATCGACTGGGTGAACTACGGTACAACCGAACCGCTCTCCGTCCGCCCTCCCGCTTGCCACGATCTTAGCTAATAATCGGGCCATCTTTGTAGCCCATATCCTCCGCTCAGCCGTAATCGAGGCTCGTGTACCGCGGTCTCGTGAGCTGCTGCCGCTCCGAACTCTGCTGGTGTTGGCGACATCGTGGAACTCGTCGTCCGAAACATCACCTCAGGTAAAGACTGGGCATGTGCCCTCGTAACCCTCTGCGTCCTACTAACATCTCCCTCAGCTGCCTTGCCCTTCTGGGCCGCGGTTGCCTTGCGTGGAGGCATAACTGATACATAAAAATATGTCAGAGGAAGTTCAACCTATAACACAGCTCTATTGCACGATCTTAGAGTGAAAGAATGGAAACCAATCCTAAATATCTTGTAGCATCCTGATTATAGATGTGGTGCACAACACACCGATAATCAAGACTCTACTAGATACGGCATGTAGACCCTTTCCGAGGATTAACTGCTCTGATACCACTTTTGTCACGACCCGACCTCGGACCCGTGACTGGTGTCTTACCTCGGGCACCCTTGTGATACAACATCAGAGAAAACCAGCGGAAGTAAACGCATAACAAGAAACCATATACAATATGAAACAGACTAACCCAAAATGGCTACCTTTCCGTAAACATAAATATAACAAAACTGAACAGTTACATCTCTTACAACCCAATTTATAACAGGACTACAGGCCTCTAAGAGTTTGTAACAACTATGACGGAACAGGGCCCCGTCATACCCCTGAATGTACATAATATCTACAACATCAGGGTGAACCGTACCCAAAAGTCAAGCCTCCGGAGAAATGGAGCTTCTGACACCTGATCAAAGATCCTAAGAATGAGGATCCACCACCTGCTTACCCCTACCTGCGGCATGAACGCAGCCCCCGAGGAAGGGGGTCAGTACACAATATGTACCAAGTATGTAAAACTGGAAAATACTGTAATAATATCATAAGTCTAAAATAAAGCTGGAGTCATGGATGAAAATCAAATTACATTGCACTGTGCCTTACTAACAATGAGAGTAACAAGTATAAATTTTACTGCAAAAAAATAGGAGGCTCATGATCAAAACAGGGTCCCTCGCCCGTAGTATCATTAAGCAATCCTACTCCTGGGACTATTTCACCCGCATAGGTCCTGTGGACCCGCATGAGGTCATCCGCCTCGCATGGGACTATTTCACCCGCATGGGACTATTTCACCCGCATGGACCCGGTGGGCCCGCATGAGTACAAGCGCCGCACTCGCATCATGGGTAGCAAATCCATGGAATAAGTAGTAACCCGGGGTCTACCCCGTAATAATATATATAACCTAGCACAACCGGCTATCATACATAACATAAGCGCTACCGACTTATCATAACATAAGCAAGTTAAGAAAACCCCTAACTTCTTATTAACATTATTAATATATCCTCTCATTTTAGTTTACTTAAGGCACTAACATGTCTTTAAGAGAAAATCCGGGAATTCAACCCAAGTACCACGTACTTCTAACCTTTTGAGAATGACTCCTTTTTATATAAAACTTTCCAAGATACTAATAACCTTAGTATCAAGTTACGACTACTTTTCAAGACAAGTCACATTTCCTTTTTGAAATATAATAGGCTTCTAAATCAAGTGACTTCATTTCTTTTAAAACCTTAGACATTTGATGCCTTAAAATCAATTTGCCTTTCACAAATTCAAATCATTTATCCGTACTTATTTTACTTAGAGTAAATCTTTCTTTGTTAACCTTCCATAAAGCTAATATAACCAACTTCCCATAAAGTCGTTATATTAACGTTATACATTAGTCAAATACATTTCCCTAAATCCAAGGGACTTATACTTTTAAAACGACACAAGTATCATATACTTAAAACACTTCAAGTCCCTTAACTTTGAAAACTTAGGACATCCTTAATACTTTTTAAAGAAGTGAGATAATCCCCTTACTCACCAAACTTGGCCATACTTAAAACAAGTAAGGGATATCAAAGTCTTGTACGTCTATCGTACTACATAAGTGCAACTATTCATGCTCAAGAGATAGGAAAGTTCCACATACCTCTTCGGGTCAATCCACTTGCAAGTCCAATATACCGCACGTAGTATGTTTAACCTATAATGACCATAATACGTCCATTAGCCTCTATCTTCAACGTAGAACATTCTAATTGAAAGTCCCTTATTCCTACAGAAAATTGGACAGCACTTCCTTTGTTTCTACATACTTTGCCACCTTTTTCAAGGCCGAATTCAATAACCAAACACGCCACCTTTAAGGCTCAACAATGCAGTTAACCAATAGGGGATTACACGCCTACTAGACGTGTAAAATTCCGCCACACAATTGATATCAACCTAGTACAAACTACAAGGTCCAATTCGGCAACTTTGAGGTATAACAACATAAATTCTTATCCAATTCCTACATGCAATATATCTAAAGGCAATATTTACCACTACAAGTCCTTTCTTCTTCACATGCAACACAATTTACTAGCAAAAAGAGAAAAGTTTGTTACCTTAGAGCTTACCCAAATTAGTCCAACAAATTTCACTTGTCTTCTTTCCACAATCACCTTCACAAACCTCCTACAAGCTTGTCAACATGTTTCCTTCTTGCCACTTTTTCTGAAATTTCTCTAGGCTTTGGTTTCTTCTTGAATTTCTAGAGAGAAGGGAGAGAAATTTTAGAGAGAAGGAAGAGAGATTTTTAGAGAGAGGGAGGTTTTTCAAGAATGACCAAGTCTTCAAGACTTGGTCAATAAATAGGACATGCAAAAATGAGATGGGGGGGACACTTGTCACCCTCCCATGGCCTCTTTTTTTTAAAAAAAACAGTTCTGATTTTTCCCCAGATTCGCGGAAACCCGCTTCGGCGCCGCAGCGCTGAAACCTCTGCAAACTTCAGCACTTCCGGCACCGCGGCCCTGCTTTCCGGCGCCGCGGCGCTGCAACTTCAGCGATTTCTCAGATTATCCGGCGCCGCGGCCCTGCATCCGGCGTCGCGGCGCTGTGGCCCCTGACCGAACTTGTAACTTCCATAACTTTCTACTCCGATATCCTATCGACGAACGGTTTGTTGCGTTGGGAACTAGACTCAACGAAATACATACTAGACCTTTGAAATACCTAGGAACTCTTAATGCAACTGGACATAAACCGCCTCAAAATTGACTAACAACCCGTCTGAAACATTCCGTAAACCCATCATTCTAAAATTTAAGCCTCAATTCCTTTCGTACGTTCTCAAAAGCATGATCTGAATTACGGGGTGTAACACCTTTTAGGTCAGATTTGGAGGGAGAACACACCTTACCATTCATCACAACATAGATCAAGATTGGAGACTAATTTTTGAGTAATTTCTTGTTCTTTACTTTATTTATTTCTAGTATACGTTGGATACTATTTTAGTTCTTGGCATGTCTATGGCTAAGAACTAACTTAAATTAGGGTTTTCATGTCGAATCGCTTGAACCTCGTTTTATGAATTAATGCAAGATTTTGGTTTCTTCTTATTATTGTTGAGATTTATTCAATAATTGTTTTGATTGTTTAGTAATTAATTGATCACTAATTATCATCACTTATATGATTTCTAATCGAAATCCGAAAGGGGAGATTGTGAATATGCTATAGTTGAATAAACATAGGTTTAAATCGTGGACGAAAGTACCCCGATACTTTTGTAGCTTGATAGGTTATTGCTCTTAATCCTCCTTTGTAGTCAATCTTGTCATCGAAAGATAGAAGGATTCTACATTGGGGTTGAGTGTTTATATTACCTTAACAGGAGTATAAAACGGATTAGTTAACCTGCTATATCAACATAAAAGAAGAACCTTAATTATTTGCATTAACGAGTAAAGCGAGCGGATAGTCGAGGAGATTTGAAAGCCCTATTTTCAACATATCTGAAGTAAAGTAAAATAATTTAGTTAGCATCTATAATCATAGCTATAAACAAATCATCAAATTATCGGTCACATAATAGATACTACAGAATAGAGGTTGGTAATTGGACACTAATCTCTGAGGACGATAACTCGATCTTATAGACTATATTACTTGTCACGATACGTGTACTTGCGTTTAGCGTGTGTATAAGTCGCGCATCAATAACCAATGGGTATGTTGTTCCATTGTTGTCGTCGGATGAGGAATGCGACATTCTTGTTAAACCTGAATCTGAATGGACGACGGAAGAAACCAATAATGCTAGCTTTAATGAAAAGGTCTTAAATATAATTTTTGGATGGGTTGATCTGTACATATTTAAACTCATTCAAACTTTCCAACGGCTAAGGATGCATGAGCTACTTTACAAATTCATTGTGAAGGTAGCTCAAGTGTTTGTCGAACAAAGCTACGCATGCTCATGCGCAAATATGAACGTTTAAGGATCGAAGAAGTGGATGATATAAAATCTTATTTTGAAAATTTAATTGACATCTCTAATGAATGTCAAGTGCTTGTGAACCATTAACCAACACTCAACGTGTTGAAAAGGTTCTTCTCTCTCTTCATGAAAAGTTCAATTCAAAGATTTGTGTCATTGAAGAAGCTCACAATCTTGTTACTATGGACCT